>OX369262.1:2400000-3600000 GCA_947284805.1 Coleophora flavipennella | reverse complement strand
GAGGAGGGTTCTGCATGGTATAAGTCGAAATGAGATAGGTATGAGGCTCTAAAGTCAAACACTCATTATTAGCATTGAAGAATGTTTAAGATTGATGAGAAACTTATTTTTTAATGATATATTACTAAATAATGAAAGTAATCCACCAATGGAGAACCCTAAAAATTTCTAAAAAATTGAATAAAGTTGAAATACCTAACCTTTCTACTAAAAAACTAATTAAGCATGAGTTTAACCCTAAAACTTTCTTAAACTCTTTTAAACTGAAATAAAAAACGTAGTTGATGAAAACCAAAGTGTGAGGTGAACTTATATTAGGAGAGGGTTCTGTAGTTTAATTAACCCCTTAACTAATATCATCAGAGATAAATTAGTACCTACTTTACTAGAAGTATATTCATAAAACAGTTAAATGTGAGTAAGTCTTACATGTTAGGTTCTGTAATTTTTTTGGTTAAGTATTCATACAGGTAACCCTAAACATGTGAAAGGGTAGGTAATGGATATATCATGGAACCTTACTAAGTTTCACCTTTATCTCTCCAAAATCGTATGCGAAACCCTAAACACATTTTATATATTTTTTCAGGTTTAACAGGTATGTTGCAGAACCTTGAAAAATTCACCTTTTTTCACCCCAAATTGTATGTTAAACCTATATCAAGTAAAATAGATGAACCTCAAAATATGTGAAAGGGTAACAGATATGTAGAACCTTGAAAAATATATTAAATCTTCACCCTTTGACTAACTAAATTGTATACGAAACCCTAAACACACTTTCATCATCATCATCATCGTCAAATCAGCCAGAAATCGCCCACTGCTAGACAAACACATTTTACATAATTATTTTTGTTAAGTACATACACAGGTTCAACAGATATGTTGCAGAACCTTAAAAGATTCACCTTTTTTACACCAATTGTATATGAAACCTATATCAAGTAAAATATGTAAACCTCAAAAGATGTGAAAGGGTAAAAGATAGGTTGAACCCTGAAAAAATATATTTCACCTTTGACTCACTAAATTGTATGCGAACCACAGACCCGATAACTGATAAGATGTGATTAGGGTCTATTGAGATGGGTCAATTAGGGTCTATGAACCTAATAATTTAGGAACAGCTCTAACCTCATATCTCATAACAACAGGTTAGGCTGATGAGATAAGATTAGTAGTGTTTTTTTGTATGACGACTATTGTGGGAAGTACACGTCACAGGTATAGATATAGTCTCGCTGGTACCCCAGCCCCAACCCCTGCTGGTACCCTAAACCCAGCCACCGCTTGAGCTACCTCAAATATGCTTTATATACTTTATTTAAACGTTGTGGCTAGGGTTGGGGTACCAGCAGGGGTTGGGGTTGGGGTACCAGAGAGACTATATCTATACCTGTGACGTGTACTTCCCACAATAGTCGTCATACAAAAAAACACTACTAATCTTATCTCATCAGCCTAACCTGTTGTTATGAGATATGAGGTTAGAGCTGTTCCTAAATTATTAGGTTCATAGACCCTAATTGACCCATCTCAATAGACCCTAATCACATCTTATCAGTTATCGGGTCTGTGGTTCGCATACAATTTAGTGAGTCAAAGGTGAAATATATTTTTTCAGGGTTCAACCTATCTTTTACCCTTTCACATCTTTTGAGGTTTACATATTTTACTTGATATAGGTTTCATATACAATTGGTGTAAAAAAGGTGAATCTTTTAAGGTTCTGCAACATATCTGTTGAACCTGTGTATGTACTTAACAAAAATAATTATGTAAAATGTGTTTGTCTAGCAGTGGGCGATTTCTGGCTGATTTGACGATGATGATGATGATGAAAGTGTGTTTAGGGTTTCGTATACAATTTAGTTAGTCAAAGGGTGAAGATTTAATATATTTTTCAAGGTTCTACATATCTGTTACCCTTTCACATATTTTGAGGTTCATCTATTTTACTTGATATAGGTTTAACATACAATTTGGGGTGAAAAAAGGTGAATTTTTCAAGGTTCTGCAACATACCTGTTAAACCTGAAAAAATATATAAAATGTGTTTAGGGTTTCGCATACGATTTTGGAGAGATAAAGGTGAAACTTAGTAAGGTTCCATGATATATCCATTACCTACCCTTTCACATGTTTAGGGTTACCTGTATGAATACTTAACCAAAAAAATTACAGAACCTAACATGTAAGACTTACTCACATTTAACTGTTTTATGAATATACTTCTAGTAAAGTAGGTACTAATTTATCTCTGATGATATTAGTTAAGGGGTTAATTAAACTACAGAACCCTCTCCTAATATAAGTTCACCTCACACTTTGGTTTTCATCAACTACGTTTTTTATTTCAGTTTAAAAGAGTTTAAGAAAGTTTTAGGGTTAAACTCATGCTTAATTAGTTTTTTAGTAGAAAGGTTAGGTATTTCAACTTTATTCAATTTTTTAGAAATTTTTAGGGTTCTCCATTGGTGGATTACTTTCATTATTTAGTAATATATCATTAAAAAATAAGTTTCTCATCAATCTTAAACATTCTTCAATGCTAATAATGAGTGTTTGACTTTAGAGCCTCATACCTATCTCATTTCGACTTATACCATGCAGAACCCTCCTCCAATATAAGTTCAACTCACACTTAGCTATAGACATATACTTAACCATAAAAGTTCTTTTAGTGAGTGACGAAGTTATTATATAGGATTTCATAATAGGGAATCGCATTATTTTTTAGGGTTCCATATATTATTTTCCATAAAAAGATGAGATTATAAAGTGATGATAGTTTAAATTTTAGGGTTCCATGTCTATATCATTTAAACTCATTCTATACAGAAGCCTCTCCCAATATAAGTTCCACTCATAAGTACTTGATTGGTTTTAACAAAATTTCCGTTATAATAATTCAATTCGCACTTAACCATAGAAGTTAATTCAGGTTAGTAGAACTATGTATATGCAGAACCCACACTACATATACCTCGACTCATACTTAACCATAAAAGTTATTTTAGTTAGTAATGAAGTTATTATCTATAGGATTCCATAACGGGGGTCACATTATTTTTAGGGTTCCATATATTATTTTCCAATAAAAAGATGAGGCTGTAAAAGTGATGATAGTTTAAATTTTAGGGTTCCATACCTATATCATTTATTTAAAACTTATTCCATACAGAACCCTATAGCAATATAAGTTCAACTTGCACTTAGCTATAGAAGCTCTTTTATTTAGTGTTTGTAGAACCCACGTTATGCATATTTCAACTTACACTTGACCGAAGTTCATTTGGGTTAGTATATACAGAACCCTGTTCGAATATAAGTAAAACTTATACTTAATTAGTTTTAACAGAAAGGTTTGGTATTTCAACTTTATTAAATTTTTAAGAATTTTTAGGGTTCTGCATTGGTAGATTATTTTTATTATTTAGTAATATATCATTGAAAATTAAGTTTCTCACCTATCTCAAACATTCTTCAATGTAAATAATGAATGTTTGATTTTAGAGCTTCATAAGCATCCATCCTATTTAAACTTATTATATACAGAACCCTCCTCCCAATATAAGTTCAACTCATGCTTGATTAGTTTTTAGCAAATAGGTTTTTTTTCATATTTCTTTATGATGTGAACTGAATATGATATGTTTTTAACGTAATAGTTTAAGAATTTGTTTAGGGTTCCATATCAATAGATAACAGTGTTTTTATTTTAGAGTCTCATACATATCTTAGTTAAACTTATTATACCTATACAGAACCCTCCAATACAAGTTCAACTCATACTTGATCAGTTTTAACAAAATTTCAACTTAAGAGTTTAAGAATTTTTTAGGGTTAAATTTTTAGGGTTCTGCATTGGTAGATTACTTTTATTATTTAGTAATATATTATTGAAAATTAAGTTTCTCACCTATCTCAAACATTCTTCAATGTAAATAATGAATGTTTGATTTTAGAGCTTCATAAGCATCCATCCTATTTAAACTTATTATATACAGAACCCTTCCCCTTAATATAAGTTCAACTCATGCTTGATTAGTTTTTAGCAAATAGGTTTTTTTTCATATTTCTTTATGATGTGAACTGAATATGATATGTTTTTAACGTAATAGTTTAAGAATTTGTTTAGGGTTCCATATCAATAGATAACAGTGTTTTTATTTTAGAGTCTCATACATATCTTAGTTAAACTTATTATACCTATACAGAACCCTCCAATACAAGTTCAACTCATACTTGATCAGTTTTAACAAAATTTCAACTTAAGAGTTTAAGAATTTTTTAGGGTTAAATTTTTAGGGTTCTGCATTGGTAGATTATTTTTATTATTTAGTAATATATCAATGAAAATTAAGTTTCTCACCCATCTCAAACATTCTTCAATGTAAATAATGAATGTTTGATTTTAGAGCTTCATAAGCATCCATCCTATTTAAACTTATTATATACAGAACCCTCCTCCCAATATAAGTTCAACTCATGCTTGATTAGTTTTTAGCAAATAGGTTTTTTTTCATATTTCTTTATGATGTGAACTGAATATGATATGTTTTTAACGTAATAGTTTAAGAATTTGTTTAGGGTTCCATATCAATAGATAACAGTGTTTTTATTTTAGAGTCTCATACATATCTTAGTTAAACTTATTATATACAGAACCCTCCAATACAAGTTCAACTCATACTTGATCAGTTTTAACAAAATTTCAACTTAAGAGTTTAAGAATTTTTTAGGGTTCCACATAGAAAATGAATGTTTTTTTATTTTATTTTAGAGCTTCATACCTATCTCATTTAAGACTGTGACGAAGTCATGTGCTAGAAGGGTAGAAGCAACACCTTTTGTATGTCCATCTATCTGTACCCCCTTAACGAGAGGAAATCCACGCAGGTGTAGTCGCAGGTTGTGACTAGTTATAATAGTGTAGAGTTTATAAACATAAAAACTGTTATCAGCAGACCGCATCCGTCTGCGAGCGGTATATGACTCGGAGGAGTCGTTTGGCATAGTGGTTAAGTTCATTGGCTTCTCATTATGATGTGGTGGGTTCGATTCTCACTCTAACTTTTATCCACCTTTCTATTAGTGTTAGAACCTTGAAGCATCATTTCCCCCGCCCCTCAACGCTTCCCCCAGCGACCCCCTACCCTCGACGCGTCGTAGATAGGACACCCTACCCTCGGAGTCTGTAAAATTAGGTCTTCATACACTCTTACTAGAATTTATAGTAGGTATGTAGAGGTATTATACTTTACAAATCCTAAAAGCGAGGAGATAACTCAGATGCGGTGGACTATCAAAAAATAGGTATCTAGGTAGACTCCTCATTGGGTAGACATTTTTTGTATGCGGATCCTTAAATATTTTTTATAATTTTATGGTTAAGTACTTATGTATACAGATAACCTTAAACATGACAAAGGGTACCTAGGTAACACATATATTATATCATGGAACCTTGCTAAGTTTCACCTTTTTCTCATCGAAATCGTATGCAAAACCTTAAATATATTTTATATGTAGGTATATAATTTTAACAAAAATAGGTAAGGTACCAAGTTCAGTATAATATGATCTTCACCATATAAGGTTAGAACTAGATATTTCACAATATTTCATAGGTATTGCATCACCTCGAGTCTTAACCGCAGCTTCCGTTAGATGGAACATTCTAGAAGGAATATGCTCTTATCAGCGTGTGACCTACATCCTTTAACCTTCACCACATCCAGTTAGAACTAGATATTTCACAATATTTCATAGGTATTGCATCATCACTCAAGTCTTAACCACAGCCCTATAACCTAAGTCTATTTCTTCTAATTCTTGTTCCAACCAGTAATTCGAAAGGTACAATACATTTATATTGTCTAGTTTTAATATGTACCGGAGTCTACCTCTATGCATAACTTCCTTTATTCCAGCTATTACCAGTTCTGTACCTTCTGCAAATTCTTCTAGTCGATGACAATCCCTAAATTTTATGTTACCTACAATTTCTTGCATTGTAACGATGTTAACCCTCTCCAGCTCCACTTGGGTAAATGGAACGTCTACATTTTTCCATGCGTCTGTGTGAAATTGCAAGTTTTCGATTTTGGCAAATGTGTTATCGTTAAAACTCGTAAATCCATTTGTAGTAAAGGTAGCAAATGGTTTTTCGGTTGGCAAACATATTAATTCCATTCCATTGTTATAAGGTAATGTGACATAACCGTCTGCAACAAGAGCTTCTCTATTATTGTAAACATGTAAAAACGTATTTTTGTGGTAACCCTTTAAGTAGTAGACGTCTCTTTGCCCATCCTTATCTGCCAAAACTCCTACATAGGTATATTTGTTTTTATTGTTAACGGTAAACGCGGATACGCTGTACTCTCCAGAGGGTCCTAAGTTTTTCCACCTGGTGTAGAAATAATCTTCTAGTCTCCCCTTTAATTCTGCTATCTTCTGTTCTTTCTCCAAAAAAATGTTTATATTCATCTTTAACCGTAGCTGTATTTTCTAAATACTCTTTCAAATAATTTGATAAAAAAACCACAAAATAGCCTTTAAAAAAAAACAAGTCGAGGAAGTGAAACCACAGAAAATGATGTTTTCAATATATTATCATATTTCTTATCTAACCACTTTTTCCATATTATTTATTTTACATTTTACAAAAAAGGAAGTAACGACCTCGTAAAGAAACCGCAACGATAAACTATAACGAGCTACAGTTTTGAATTTTATAAGAAAAAAAACAACGATGCTAAACTCAACACCAACGCTTATCAGCTGCCCACATCCGCCTGCGAGCGGCGTGCGCGCGCGCGCTGACTCGGGAAGGCCGTGTTGCTCATCATGGCGCAATGGTTAGGTGCATTGCATTGTATATTGTGGATTAGGGGTTCGATTCTCACACCATCGCTCTGTCTCGCTCTAACACATAGGATATCTCGCTGCATCCGTATACTTGTCTAACGTTAACCTTACGAAGCCTTGATCAAGCACCATCCCCCCACCCCACCCCTCAGAACCTTTACCCACCCCTCAGAGCCTCCCACCCTGCTAAACATACCCCTAAAACCCACCCCTCACTCCACCAATCATCCCCTAGAACCTCCACACCCTCAACTCTCCACCCCTCTAGAACCTTACCCACCCCCTCTAGAACCTAGCACTCCACCAATCATCCCCTAGAACCTCCACACCCTCAACTCCACACCCCTCTAGAACCTTACACCTAGCACCTCACAGGATGTATGCACCATCCCCTAGGACCTCCACACCCTCAAAGCCTCAACACTCAGAGCTACTACCCACCCCTCAGAGCTTCTACCACCTCTACCCTGCATGAAAACACACCCCTAGAACCTTCCACCTCCACCGGATGTTAAATCACACCCTCAACTCATAACACCTATCTTCACAACACACCACCACCACCAACAATTCCACTCCGGCGTCGCACCAGTGGACGTTGAAAACACCTATCACACCTGTCTTCTCACCACACCATCAACAATGGCGCTCCGGCGTCGCACCAGCGGTTGTTGAACACACCTATCACACCTGTCTTCTCACCACACCATCAACAATGGCGCTCCGGCGTCGCAGCAGCGGCTCTCGACATCATTCAGGTTAAGCGATCACCAACACGGTCACGCCAGAGACCCTTTTACAAAGTTAAAGTCGCCTTCTGTAGTTGGTAAAATCAACTCTTCATACATTTTGTATGGAGACACCCACGCTTTCAACCGCAAATAAACGTGATTTAGAAACCCCAATACTACACTACTGTCCCCACCGAGGGGCTCGAGCCTACCCTGACTTAGGGCGATCGGGCCTTAAGTCGACCACGAGCAAACAAACAAAAAAAAATAGGAAAAAATCCAACATAATAGAGTCGAATTGAGAACCTCCTCCTTTTTGGAAGGCGATGGAAGTCAGTTTTTTTATGTGTTTTGCGTTTCCGATTGTTAACTTGTTTATTGCAGTACACAATTCTCGTATTGTGTTTGCCTACGCCTACCGGTGCGCACACAAAAAATCGCGAGAGATACCGTTGTATAAAGGTAACCTACCACCAAACCAAAGTAACCGACATAGCTCTCAGAATCGCTAAACTGAAGTGGCAGTGGGCAGGGCATATAGATCGTAGAACATATTATGGCCGTTAAGTCAGTTAAGTTCTCGAGTGGCGACCGCGCACCAGAAAACGTAGCGTAGGCAGGCCTCCCACGCGGTGGACCGACGACCTGGTGAAGATCGCGGGAAGCCACTGGATGCGGGCAGCGCAGGACCGGACGTCGTGGAAATCCTTGGGGGAGGCCTTTGTCCAGCAGTGGAGGTTTTTCGGCTGATATGATGATGATGATGAACCTACCACAGGCCGTATGGCTCCCCGCTTAAGGCCATCTCATCTCTTCCCTCAACCTCTTCCTCATCTTGTCTCGAGACGACTAAGGGAAGAATATGGACAGCAGCGTCCTTTTCACGTACTCTGCCACCACATCGTACACTGCGATCACCAACCCACCTGCCAGGCGTGGCGTTTACTGCAAACCCCCCCCAACTCGGAGGAGGCCTATGTCCAGCAGTCTGTAAACCCCCCCAACTCAGATGAGGCATATATGCAGCAGTGGACGTCTTGTGGCTGGTGTAGATGTGGTCATCATCATCAGATGCTAAAGCAGATTGATTAGCATAACCTACCATATATGCTAAACTTCGTTTGTTGATTTACCTGAACCTTTGTCGGCTCGCGTTAAACACTCCGTCAAAGAGGCCGCCCAAGGTTCAATCGCGCCGCCCGCCGCACAGCCCATGAGCCCACTCAGGGCAACCCCTTTGACGGAGTGTTCCAGCTAATTCAGCGAACGAACTATACCATTCCGTTTGGATGCAAATGCTAAGGAGCCACCACCTTCCATGCTCCTACCTCTTGGCATACGGAGTGGACCACGGAGTGGGGGGGAGGCTTATACACTACTTGCTTCTAGTCGTATGTTTAATCAGTGGCAGTTCCAGACGAAATGACTGTTTTTTTACTCCACAATAAATTGGTAAGCCCTTGGCATCATCTCACCTGATGGTAAACGACCATGACGCCGAAGATGGATGCGGACCATGATTCCTCAACGCAATGAAGAACTGGCTATCTCATCTTCAAGCCGGAACACATCAATAATGTTATCGTTGATGTTTGGCGGCAAGACTTAGACTTATCTAATGGTGGTAGCTCACCAGGCGGGCTTAGAAAATATTCTCCTATCAACCAAACCTGCGAGTCTTACAAAATTAAACTCTGCCGGGAATTGAACCCGCGAGCTCCTGATGTGAAGCTAATAGACTTAACAATAGGGATGACGACAGCATCACAGAAATAAATTATGAACTGTTGATCACTAAATTGCCCTCCTACTTAAACTTCGGAAAACCTTACTCGTTTTGTTTTAATAATAAGTCTTCGATTTTTAATTTACCAAAATCACAAAATGAGTACTTAAATGTCGCTGCTAAACCATGATGTCACGCCTGGGTATTTCAAACATTTTTAGAACAAAATGACGTTTTTGACAGATGATAAGAGGTAACTCAGATGACTAGCATTCGTCATCCCTATTACGAGATGATGAAGAAACAAAAACATTTAACGTGTGTAATCGGCCGTAAATCTTGATAGTTGTAACATCGTTACAAAATCTCCGCTATCGTTCGGCGCGAAGATATAAAACAATTGAAATAAATAATTTGTCACGTATTTTTATGTTAAAGTCTATAAGATATCACAGTGGAAAGACATAGTGTGAAAACAAAAAAGATTTTTTAAATATTTTATTATAATGGTTTTAAGAAGAAAAATGTGACTTATGAAAACATTTTATGATGTTGGTCTTTATTTTTTTGCTGTATCTGTCTTCACATAGTATAGTGGTAAGTTAACTCACTAAATTAAACTTAGTTTTTAGTGCAAGCTTTTATTATCATGCTTCGCGGCGAGTTTATTTAAATATTGCTATCGATTTAAGAGCGACTCCTACTGGTATGATTAAGCAAAAATCTATACATATATCTATCTATATATAAAAGAAAGTCGTGTTAGATACACCATTTATAACTCAAGAACGGCTGTACCGATTTCGCTAATTCTTTTTTGTTGAGTTCGTTATTGTCAGGAGGTTTTAGGGTTCGGTTGGGTAGGGCAGGGTAGTGTAGTGTAGGGTAGGGTAGTTCGGGTAAGGTACGGACGAGTAGGGTGGTGTAGTGTAAGATGGAACGATGTCCACCGGGACAGCTAGTTTGGTATAATGCCGTAATCCTGATGACAATATATCCTTTGGTAGCTCACAACTCAATGACAACGCATTCTAAACTTTCTAGATTGTCTGTGTGTCGGTCTGTCGTTCCGGGTGGAACCTTGCAACAGACTTTAAAATACTTCCTGTAATCCGATCAAGCTAAAATTCTTCACACAGCCTCAGTTACGATGACAACACAATATGATATATTCAATTTGTGCGTTTGTCTGCCTGTCTGTCGTTCCGGGTGGAATCCTGCAACGGGATCTCCTATCATGCTGAAATTTTGCACAGCCTCAGTTCCGATGACAACACAAAATAGTATATTCGATTTATCCATCTGTCTGTCTGTCTGTCTATCTGTCTGTCGTTCCTGGTGGAATCTTGCTACGGGATCATGTTGAAATTTTGCACACAGTCTCAGTTCCGATGACAACACAATATATTATATTCAATTTGTCCGTCTGTCTGTCTGTCGTTGCTGGTGGGAAACTAAAAAGAAGAAAATATTTAATGTAGATTAAAAAAAATATAAAATTAACAAGTTTTTATGCGGCTTAAAAATAATAAAATAACCCTCCGTGGGTCTTGATGACCCAAGAGGACATACACACATAAAACAAGAAGTAAATAGCAGTTAGTATCTCATCCGTGCCACCACCGCATACCACACACACCACCAACCACCACATACTCATACATGCTAACAGGTGAACTTGAAAAACGTGAGGCGCATGAAACTGAAAGCTTAGGTTTTAACATCTTTGTAGAAAGATGCGCCCAAGGTTTTTCGAGTTCACCTGTAAGCATGTATGCGGTGGTGGTGTGTGTTTTATGTGTGTTTGTCCTCTTGGGTCTAAGACCCCCGCAAGGTTATTTTATTATTTTTAATGCACAGAAAATTCCTTCAAAACTAAAATTAAAGAATATCTCCTTGCGCTCTGACTCGTACTGTATACACTATTATTCTGCGTCTTACTTTGGTTTGGTAATATATAAACAACTTAATTACCTAAAGGTAACACAAATCAGTTAGCACTATTTAGTTATATATTGTGTTTTTTTTTTCTTTTGTTATTGTAACAAAATAGAAAAAAAAAATTAAATACAAAAATAAATTGAAAATTTAATGTCAATTTAATTTTAACTATTCAAAGAAACAATATTAACGAAAAATATTAAGTGGTGACGATCATCATCACATGCCAAAGAGGGCAGGTAACCACACAGTTTCATAATTCAAAATGACAGTCTCTAATTATGTAAGGGACGGTAGAAATGCCAGGACGTTTGAAATATTTCAACCGTCCCCAAACACGTTGTTTGAAACATACCCATCCGAAATTTTAAATTTTTATGATCAATGTTACCTTTTAAATTGGCACCAGTGCTTATCAATAGATATAGAAATCATCATAAATAGCTGATAAAGCACTGCAACAATTAAACACTGTCAGTAAACAGCTTTAAAAAAGTTATAAACAAAATTAGAAAAATCGCTATTCTTACTTTTAAGCGAAATTCGTCGAAGTGTCAGCGATATAAGTCAATGATTCCGAAATGGCAGAAGCACTAGCGAGTGGCGCGTCACACGCATAGGTACAGTCGAGTTCATTAATATATGAGCATAACCCAGGCTTCAAATATAAATGTACATGGAAGGGTACTTATATATCTGAGCAGATTCTTCAATCAAATATATATACACCTAACACCTGTCATATTAATTTGAGCAAGCCTTTCAGTAAAACTAATAAATATTTGTTCTAATATTTTTCAAAATTATTTAAGCAAGTGAGAGTACGTTAATATCTAAGAAAGGGTTTTTTCAAATATTAGTAAACATGTTGTAAAAGTGGCAAAAAAATATCTGTACTAACGAATTCCAATTTAATGTGAACGAGTAGAAGTTCATAAATAAACTAAATAAATAAATAAATCATCTGGTTCTCACAACCTTCTTGTCAAAATAAAACAGATAAAGTGCAATTACACTAATTAGGCTTACCAATTGTTGCTAACCAATTTAAATTCGGTGCCATGCCATCTTTTTTAAAGTGAATCATGGAAATTATGAGACGAAGACCATTATGCATCGAAGATGTTACGTAAATAACACAAAAAATGTATTTTGTTAGATTTTTTTTTAAATTCACTATTGGTAAGCCCACGGCATCATCTCACCTGATGGTAAGTGACGAAGATACCGAAGATGGAAGCTGGCTTACCAAGATTCCCTAACACAATGGAGAACATGGCAGAAAACATCAATGTTTTTAACACTGATGTTTGGCGGCAAGACTTAGATAAGATGGTGGTAACTAGCCAGGCGGGCTATGAAAATGCCCTACAACTAACCAAACCGAGTCTAACTAGTTGACCCCACCGGGAATCGAACCCGCGACCTCCTGGTGTAAAGCGAATGGACTAACCATTACGCCATGGAGGTCGTTAAAACAAGTTAAATTTAATATTAATTTAGGCATTAAAATAAAAACCAATGTCTTCTTAGTAGGTACTAGCTGTGCCTGCGACTTTGTCCGGAGGAGGTTTTGAATTATCCCACGGATACTCTTGAATTTTCCGGGAATTAAAAGTATCCTATATGTTAACCCGAGCTATAAGGAACCACCACACAAAATTTCATCAAAATCAGCCTGGTTGTTTTTGCGTGATGCGCGAACATACAGACAAACAGACAGACAAAAATACCAAAAGTTGTTGTATTGGCCTCTATATTGTTAGTGATGTCCACCACAGTTATTATTTTCCAAAAATATTTCACGTAAAGACACGGCTCCGTTACAGTTTATACGTTTTAAATCTTCCAAGTACCTAAACTCAAAAATACCTTAAAATTGGTGGTTTATCAATTCAATGCAACGCATACGAATCACGAACTCTATGTGATTGACAGTAGGATATGACTCAACTTCAAAAATAGAATAGCTTATCATTTAAAAAATGGAAAGTAGCAGTCATAAATGTTGATAACAACCTCTTTAAGTCGATTGTAAATAGAAAATAGCAAAAATGGGTAACAAGCCGCAAGCAAACAGTAATGACGTCACACTCAAAATGAAAGAGACAAATGAATCATTTGACAGTACCGGAACTCTTTTCGGTGATTGTCATTTTTAAAATACGAAGTGTTTGTTCAGATATTTATGAACTCCAATTTGTTCACATAAAATTGGAATTCTTTAGTACTGATATTTGATTTATGAATCTGCTCAGCTATATAAGTACCCTTCTATGTAAGTTTATATTTGAAGCCTTGGTTATGCTCATATATTAATGAACTCGACTGTACCATGGATTTTGAAAAATTCGACTAGTTTCAATCATGACACATTTCAATCATCCCCAGTCTACCCTATATTGTATGGTAGTACGGTACCCTCGGTGAGCGAGCCCGACTCGCAATTGGCTGGTTTTTATTTTTTAGAAAGCCTCTTAACTCTGTTCTTTTTTATTTCAGATTTATGCGAATCCATTGTACCAACCCTACGCAGCACCATCATGTCCATGTCAACATAACCCGTGGCACACATCTGACTTGACATTTGAGCCTACAAACATCAACCCTTTTGCGATCATGCCCCAAACTTCAACACCGTCAAGTCTAACTTCTTCTAATAATCAAGAATATATGAATAAAATCTTATCAAATCCACGAATAAGAACAATACTTGATCCAAACACTAAACTGTATGATCAAAACGGTTTTGAAATCCCTAGGATTATACCTCAAAATTGTCCTAATGTCATAAATAACTACATAATAATTCCCCCAGAAGTGTTAACAAAACAACAAAGTTTAAAGTCAAACGGTAAAAGAAAAAAGAATAGACAAGGAAGAATAATTAAGTCACGTAAACACAATAATATTGAAAATAACAACCACCATAAAAAAACAGTTACGCATGCACCAGATAACTATGCAAAAAGTTATGATGATAACTTAATAAGGAACAATTTGAAAATAAATGAAAATCGCAATAACAACTTCAATGAAAGAAGACCTCAGGTGTCAGTCAAAAATAGAAATTCAGCGGGACTATACAAATATTTAAATAATGGTGGTATTTCAGTCAAAGATAAAGAAAATGTAATTCGATTAAAAATTATTGCACATCCAAATAATCAAAGGGAAGAAGCAGTGATTCAGGAATTTAGAAAGAAATTTCCCGGGATACCAGAGGAATTGGTAAAGAGTCTACTTGCTTATTTTAAACGTAAGTTGGCTAATGGAGAGTTAGGCATAGATAATAAATCTTCTGACATTCCAACAAACGGCAAAAACAAAAAAAAGAATAATTCTAGAAGTCATAACCAAAGCAGGAAAGATCGAAGAAGAAAAGGCCATAAACAGAAAAAAGGAGAGATGAACGACAAAACATGTAAAACTACTGTAGAAAAATTATTAAGCTCAGTAGAAAACACTGAAAAAAATATAACAGGTATGAACGACACAATGCACTTTAAACAAGCTGAATTTGTTTGCAAAGATTCACCTAATATATTGACAGATAATGAAGATACATTGAAGACCACGACTACGAAATACGTTCACGAGAACAACTTAAAAACTAACAATTTTGACGCCACATCACAGGAACCAATTAGTAACAATTTTGATCAAATGAAGGTCAAAATAGAAGAAATAGAAAAAGAACAAAAACTTAACAAGACAGGAACAGATGAAGTCATTGATCAAATTTTTAAGCCTAATACCGATGGTCTGAAATTAAATTACAATTACAATGTAGATAATACAAGATTACCTGAATTAGGTGCAGAAGATGCAGTGCCCATCACTGCGAATGGTATATTTGATGATTATTATCCAGATTTCAGAGTTGGAAATACATTGGCAGTCAGTGATGAAGAAAGTTTATCGCCTAATTCACAATCTGACAGATACCATTACACAACCGATAGTGCTTTAAAAATAGAGGAACTAAGCAGAGAAAGAAGAAAATATGAGCAAAGCTATGATAAAAACCATCATACTAAATATACCTTAAACGAAAAAAACATTCATGAAACAGAAAATATTGATGATTATGATGAAAAGCTGTCTGACGAATCTGATAGATCAGACAAAATCTCTGTTAATGTAGAAGAAAAATCAGAAGAAATAAGATTCAAAAGTGCTCCAGCATTAGAAACACCTGATTTTGAAACTAAGAATGTTAAAGATTTCAAGAAATTTTACGAAGAAGCGGCAAAATATGAACCTATTTTCAAATATTCTGATGTATTAGATAAAACATCTGTGTATTCTGATACCAAAAACCAAAAATGTAATAAATCAAAACCTGGCTGGAAAAAGGAAAAACAGGGTGATCTGGAAACTGTATTTGTACGTTCTAAAGTTGTGAAATACGGACACAATAAGGATGATACTGAAAATTTATCTGATGACGGGAAAGACAAATATTCTGAAATTGTTATAGCAGAATCTTATCCTGACTACGTGTGGTAAAATAGAATAAATAACGGTTTTATTACTGTACGCCGCTTTGTTGTTATTAATTTTATTATTTATTGTACCCATTTAACTTATTTATTACAGGTATCAACTTAATTTAATTATTGTTTGTTTTATTGTTACTATTCATCTTATAAAAAAGAACTGTAATATCTTTTGTAACCTCAAATAATACTCCCATTGCTAATCGTCAAAGACAAGGCGCGTGATGAGGTTATGAAATGCTTACCTGGATACTATCGCAATTTCCTTTACTAAATATGTAGGTAAAGTACGTTCGGGAAATTTGCTGCAGTACATCTGAAGGGGTTCTGGAAATGTGTTGAAGGTTAAAACAATTTCAGAAAAAAATTGATTATTTAGGTATATTTTATATAAAATTTATCATTAATTTTAATTTCTTTCACTGCTGGACGAAGTATCTTCAGAATTTAACTAAAGATTGAATAAGAATCGCGCGACCCCGTGCAGGTGTCACTCGGCGGTGCCGCGATTGAACTCAGGGCGGCCCCTTCGACGCAACCGTTTAACGCTAGTTTTATCAAAGGTGCAGCGAATTCAGCGAACGAACTATAGTCTGTCCGATTAAATGCTGGAACTCAGTCTAAGTACGCTAGTACTAATTACAGGTTGTAACAAAATTGGCGTAGGTCCCGTTAACTGGGGCTTATACTCATCACACTGAACAACTTTTGTTCTACGACTTTACTGAAATCGCAAAACAAAATATTTTACTCTTCATACAAATCGATCAGCTGATCGACTAATTTTGTCCATTTTTGTATGGAGGGTCAAAATTTTTTTTTAAAGATAATATGACTATGGGTTCCTTGGAAAAGTTGTTTAGTATGATGAGTAGAACCCCCAGTTAACGGGTCCTACACAAATTTTTTACACCTGTATATACTGTGGTCTAAGAGAAAAAAATTCAATTCGTTGTGATAAAGCGGCATTGATATATTATTATGGTTCTTACCAAGATAAGCTGTTAATAGGTACCTACCACAGATAAAAAAATAATTAGATAGAATACTGCAAAGTGTCAAGTTGAAGATTTTTTTTAAATATGTGTGTGGTATCGGTGTGTTGTGTGTATGTGCGTGTCTTCGACGACGTCTTAGCACATATACTATCGAGTAATTAGGATTAGTTTTGATAGGCTTCACATTATGGGCGTGCATGCAACGTATGCAGAGTTTTCCTTGTTCCCAAAAACCAAAGTAATTTGAGGTTTTGGTTAGAACCGGTCCTGAGGAAAAGGAACCGGGATTTTCCAGTTCTTAGGTAAGGAAAAATGGGACGCGATTATATTTCATTACAGATAACATTAGACTAAATTATGCATATTATATTACTAGCTTTTGCCCGCGGCTTCACCCGCGTGGACATCGTTTTTATGACTGTCTTAGAGGGCGCGGTGCGGCTCGCGAGCGTGGACATGTATTTTCTCCAGATCCCTCGGCAACTATGACAGGATATGCTTATTAGTAAATCGTGTCATTTCCCACCCCCTCAACCATCTCTGTGCAAAAATCACACAATCCATTGTTCCGTTGCGATGTTAAAGAAATTAACCAAAAAAATAGTATTGTTTCAGTTCCCTCGGGAACTGCATCGGGCTATGCTATTTTCAAGGGATAAAAAGTAGCCTATGTCCTTCCTTGTAAAACAATCTACCTGCATGCCAAATTTCATTGGGATTGGTCAAGGCGTTGAAGCGTGAAAAGGTAACAAACAAACAAACACATTTTACATTTATAATATTATAGTAAGGATTGTCATTTTAAAACATAATTGAAAACGCTAAACACGTTAAAAAACAGACTTCCATCGCAACAACTTCGAACAATTTTGCATTTTTTTTATTCACAATTTTTTTTTTTTTTTTTTTTTTCTAATAAAGTTCTACTCCGATTTTGATAAAACTAATATGAGAAGAACACACGGGAAGCACTAGCTTTCGAATAAAAAAAGTTTCATCAAAATCGGTTCTCACAACTTAGTTTAACTCGGTTTGGTTGGTGGTAGGGCATTTTCTAAGCCCGCCTAGCTAGCTACCACCATCTTGTCTAGTCTAGTCGCCAAACATCAATGTAAGCAGCATTGATGTGTTCCGGCTTGAAGGTATGATAGCCAGTTCCCCATTGCGTTGGGGAATCTTGGTAAGCCCGCTTCCATCTTGGGCATCATCTTTACTTACCATCAGGCGAGATGATGTCAAGGGCAAAACAATGAGAAGAAATCATCACTTTTGGTGTCAATAATTAATGAATAATAACAGCTGACGGTAAGATAAGGATCAGGTAGATATCGGTATCCCTCATAAGATGAAGACATAACGTAGGCAGGCCTCTCACTCGGTGGACTTAGGACCTGGTGAAGGTCGTGGGACGTTGATGTAAGTGATCGCAGGACCGGTCGTTTTTAGGGTTCCGTACATAAAGGGTAAAAACGGGACCCTGTTAGTGAAACTTCGCTACCCGTCTGTCTGTCTGACTGTCCATCTATCACCAGGCTGTACTTCATGAACCGTGATAGCTAGACAGTTGAAATTTTCACAGATGATGTATATTTCTGTTGCCGATATTATAACAAATACTTAAAAAACAGAATAAAATAAATATTTAAGGGGGCTCCCATACCACAAACGTATTTTTTTTGCTCGACATTGATAACGGCAATAGGTAGGCGCTTGAAATATTCACAGAATATTTAGTTATATATTTAATTTAAAGGCTTTTTAAAATATTTAGGGGCTCCCATACAACAAAAGTGATATTTTTGCACGTTTTTGCTCGATATTGATAACGGCAACAGGTAGGCGCTTGAAATATTCACAGAATATTGAGTTGTATTATTCACTTTAAAAATAAAGTTAATATTTAAGGGGTGCTTCCACACAAAAAACGTGATTTTTATAGATAACTAGCTGTTTCCCGCGGCTTCACCCGCGTCGCGTGCACAACGTTTCTATGACTTTTCGAGGGTGCGCCGTGCGCGAGCCGCAAGCGGCTCGCGAGCGTGGAAAATGTAGCCTATGTCCTTTCTCTGGGTCTAAAGATTGTCTGTGCCAAATTTCATCAAAATCGGTTGAGAGGTTTAAGCGGGAAAGCGTAACAGACAGACAGAGTTACTTTCGCATTTATAATATTAGTAGGGAGGAGGGATGGTATGGAACCATTCGTGTGCAAGTCCAACTCGACTCGTTTTTAAGACCTTGGCATTATCTCACCTGATGGTAAGTGACGATGATGCCGAAGATGAAAGCGGGCTTACCAAGATTCCCCAACGCAATGGGGAACTGACTAAAGGCTGTGGAAATCATAAGGGAAGATTAAGGAAACTCTTATTTTCAGTAGTGGATATGATAATGATGTCTTCCGAATGTCTTGATACTTACTTACTCCGCTGGCTTAAGGACCCAAAGCAAATAATATATATATATATATATATATATATATATATATTATATATATATTAGTACTAACATACATACATACATACTAACATACATATTTATTAGTACTAACATACAGTATGGACACTCCCTGCCGCTCCCAAGATTGCGACCTCACCCCTCGTCACCCAGATTGATACAGATTGGTTACAGTTTGGCTGTCGAACGTATAGGATTTCGCCGCCATTTTGTTTGTTCCGTCATTCCTTTTTTGTCCAGGGCGTGCCATTCTCGCCATTTGTCCCAGTCTTGTGCGGTTTCGAGCCAGTCGCCAGCTTCGAGCTCGCGAAGATCCGCGTCCACCACATCGCGCCATCGACACCTGGGGCGACCTGTCGTTTGACCCTGATAGGCTCTCTTCACATACCGATCTTCTCCCATTCTCGCTAGGTGACCGAGCCACCGAAGTCTGTGAGCTTTCGTCTCTCCGATAATAATCTCGGTGTTTTTAAGGATTTTTCAACTGCCATGGATTCTCAGCTTTGGGCCGAGAATTTCACGTAAGGTTTTCCTGATCAGGAGTTTTGACTGATTTGGTAATGATGATGAATTGTAGACAAAATGAACTCCTGAAACTTGTAGAAGTAAAGATTAGGCCGTACTCAAAGCAGAGAAAAGAAGTCAGAAGCTGACACCTATAGTCTATCTAACCTTTCCAAGCAAGAGAATAAAACCCGTGCCCTAGCAGTGGAGATAGGTTGGTAAAAATCTGTGAAGCCCACGTTGGTCCCGCCGGGGCTCAAAGGAGAACGTACTGAACTTGGTAAACGAAATTGCCAAATAAGAAAAGCAAACACATCCTTAATCCTATAGTGTAGCTCAAATTAATGATAGAATTGAACCTAAGGTCCCTTATTTACAAAGGATAAAAGGAAAAATATTTACTCTACGAGCACCTAGTATTGACAGAGATAAAATATATTAAGGCTCCTGCGTCCCTAAAATTTGCAACTCGATTCACGATGTTTGAAACATCGAAGGAAATAGCTTGGAAATAAAGTTCTTGTCAACTCGTTACGTTAATCGGTACGAAAGAATCGTGCGAAAATTGTGGTTTTTAATTCATACCCTTAAACGAGCCATTCTTGTTATGTCACCGTAGGATTGTAATTCCGTTAGATTATAATTTAAAGGGATTTATCTCGCGAGATTGTAAACTGTCTAAAAATTGTCTAACGTAACATATTGTTTATAATTTTACTAGTGACATTGTAATCTCACTAGTGACATTACAATAACACTGAGCGATGTGAAAAACACTAAAAAATGAGTTCACGAAGCGAGCGATGTTAGGTTCGGTCAGGTTTGATTTATTTAACAGTCAAAGAGCCTCGCAGAATGTAGAATGCTTCGCAGCAGAAGAAATCATCGGTTTTATTCGGAGGTACAAGAATAGGCCGTGATATTGTGATCCGATTCACAATTTACCGTTATATTATAATCTAACTAGTGAGATTGTAATATCGCGGTTTTCACAATATCCCTGTGACATATATATATATATCTGAATATCTGAAACAGCTACAACGATTTGCTTGAAAATTGGTATACGGGAATCTTGGGGGGCGAAAAATCGGTCTAGATAGGTCTCATCTCTGAGAAAACGCGTATTTCCGAGCAAAGCTCAATAATTTAAAAAAAAAATCAAGAAAACAAAATCATTTTACATTGTTTTGTTAAGAAGTTCATAAATTATCATAATGTTTCGATTAAAATTACAGCAGTTCTATAGTTACAACTAGAATAAAAGGGTGCATTAGGATATTTTTTTCTTTAGTTCTGTGTATTAAAATAGAATTCGAGGAAATCAAAATTACTCCTCATATTGTGTAAAACACTTTTTTTTAGATAAAAAGTCCTTAATTATATCAGCTCATATACGTCCCCACAGAGGGGCTCGAGCCTATCCTATAATAATCAAATACATTTATATGTTGGTATATCGATGATAATAATTAAATGATTGTCACACCAGTGGCACAATATTGAATATCTATTACCTAGGCACTTCATGGGGCACGAGATTAGCCTGAATTAGGGCGATCGGGCCTTAGTCGAACACGCGGGCCCAGTGGGGGTTGGTCGACTTCACACACAACCTTCGAGTTTCTTCGCAGGCGTGTGCAGGTTTCCTCACGATGTTTATCCTTCACCGTAAGAGCGTCGGATAAACGTACATATGAAATCGAAATTCAAAAACACATTGGTACGTGGCAGGATTCGAACCACGACCACGGGACAGGAGGTAGCAGCCCTTGCCATTACGCCACCGACACTCCTTAATTGGAGTAAAAATTGAAAACGCTAAACACGTTAAAAAACCGACTTCCATTGCAACAACTTAGTACATTTTTGGATTATTATTTTTGGTTTGTGTTAATTTTCCAATATAGTACTACACCGATTTTGATAAAATTTATATGGGACTACACGGGAAGCACTAACTAGCTTTCGAATAAAAAAAGAATCATAAAAATCAGTTCACCCAGTAAAAAGTTCTGAGGTAACACACATAAAAAAAACATACAGTCGAATTGAGAAACTCCTCCTTTTTGGAAGTCGCTTGAATAAAATCCTTAATTGAAGTAAAAAATGGTTACAAAGCTGGTCGTTGGCGGCGGTATAAGCCTTAAAGAAATTCGATTTGTGCTCGCAAAAACATTTATCCAATTGAAATGAAATTCCGGTCACGAAGATAAAAGGCTCTACTGCGTCAAGAACGGTCAGTGCCGTTATGCATACAAATAAGAGAGGCTTGTCAAGCAAAAAAGAAAAACAATTATACAATTAATTGGAAATGGAGATAGACTAGAGGAGGATCAATTAGAATTAGCTTATAAGTAACGATTATCTACAAATGAATATGCATAAAAAAATATTGGTTATCTAAACGACACATCTAAAATTACGAGTACACAAACCAGCACCATAGAGCATACAAGCGATAAAGATAAAACATTGTTACAAGTGTTTAATATTTAAAACTACACCTAAAATAAAATGCCTAAAATACTTAAAATAAAACAACTTAAATCACCTCTAAAATATCAAAAATCACACCTAAAATAACTAAAAAAAAGTACACAAAAATTTAATAAACATTTACCAAAAAATTCACAGATCTCATGCATCGGAGATGAGCTGAGGTAAAATTGAAATCTCATTCCTTTTTGTTAAGAATTTTTCTTTTTTTTTCCTTTACATTAGAAGTCTTTAAATATACTCGTGCAACTCTATGTACTATTTTTTTATCGTTCACAAAATGAAAATGACGGACTTCCATACAACCTTTCAACCCCTATTTCACCCCAGGAGGCTCGAGTTTTCATACAAACGTAGTTCTGCTTTATGAAAACTAAGTGTCGTATTAAATCCGAACTTTGGGAATAAATTGAGTGGACATTATATCGATGTTTGTAACTAATTTTCATCGTAGTACATTGAAAAATAACTAAACGAGGGTTTAGATTAGTTTTGTACTGAAAGTTTGAAACTTCTCTTAAATTTTCATTGTAGTACATTGAAAAATAACTAAACGAGGGTTTAGATTAGTTTTGTACTGAAAGTTTGAAACTTCTCTTATTTTTTTAAGTACATGTAAAACTAATTACAAACATTGATATGTATCTACTTAATATATTTGCAAAGTATGGATTCTTTGTAGTTTTTGTATTAAAGCGGAACTACGTTCGTATAGAAGCTCGAGTCTTGTGGGGACCCAGGGTAGATATATGCTGTTTTCCGACTTTTTCCTTTACAAAATCCCAATTACCTATCTCCATGCCGAATTTAAGCTTTCTCAATCCCCTGGAAGTGGTGTCTTTTTGATCATCAGCGACGAAATATCGAAACTTAAATAAACTATATTTTCTAAACCGCTAGATAAAAACTTGTAATTTAGAATAAACGCTGTCTACATTACATAAATAATGCAATATAAATTTCAAGATATTAAGTAAGAGGTCGAAAATGCGTTGAGTTGCTTCGAGAAAAGGCTGTACGGCCGTGCTTGTCTGCTCGACTTGGTGGGGGGCACTGCCGTACTCCCTGTTTTTTTTTTAAATATCTTCTTAAACATATTAAAAAAAAACAATTGTTAAACATATTATTTGCTATATGGATAAATCGAGTTCTCATGTATACTTCCACTCGTATGACCAATGATCTGGTGAAGGTCGCGGGAAGTCGCTAATTGCGGGCAGCGCAGAACCGATCGTCGTAGAAATCCCTGGGTCGAGGCCTTTATCCAGCAGTGGGCGTCTTTCGGCTGATATGATGATAATGTATACTTACTAACTGCGGCGCTGAATGTCCGCGCTCTACGTAATGTACTAACTATCTACGAGTACCTTTATTTATCAATTAATTTCATTTTCTTTGCATTTAAAATGTAGCATGACTTCACACCTTAAGGAGTTATTTGAATTTTCAATTATATCAATCAGTTTTACGATATTTGGCGTAACGGTTACGGCTGCTACCTCCTGTCCGGGAGGTTGTGGTTTGAGTCCTACCACGTACTAATGTGTTTTCGAATTTCGATTTCATATTATATGTACGTTTATCCGACGCTTTTACGGTGAAGGAAAAACATCGTGAGGAAACCTGCACACGCCTGCGAAGAAACTCGAAGGTTGTGTGTGAAGTCGACCAACCCGCCCTGGGCCCGCGTGATCGACTAAGGCTCGATCGCCCTAATTCAGGGTAAGCTCGAGCCCTTCGGTGGGGACGTATATAAGCTGTTAAGAACAAGGTATTGGGATTTTCATTATTAAAGTCGAGAAAAAAATGGTCTTAGGTTTTTTTTATTTTAATTTCAAAAATGTTTTTAATTATTTAATTATTTTTTGTATTTATTACATTAAGAGGATTGTGAAGCTGAGTCTTATCATACAATCGGCGTTAACTATTTTCAGCTCTTAAATGTTAACCGATTTAGACCAATTTTTGATAGGTTGTCATGCCTTCATCAACTAGAAAAGAGTTGACAACCCTAAAACGGCTGATTAGATTTTCTTTAAAATTATCTAATGAATGGCACCCTTGATTGAGTCACTTTTCAAACAAAAAACACTATATCAAAATAGATTTATCCGTTTGGGAGATATAATGCCACATACACACAGACACACACGTTAATCTTATAACACCCCTCTGTTTGCCTCGGGGATTAAATTACTTGTAACAAATGCTGCTGGTGAAAAACGGTAAATGCTACTGGTGAAAACGATATATGCTACTGGTGAAAAATAGTATATGCTACTGGTAAAAACGATATATGCTACTGGTTAAAAATAGTATATGCTACTGGTAAAAACGATATATGCTACTGGTAAAAAATAGTAAATGCTACTGGTAAAAACGATATATGCTACTGGTGAAAAATAGTATATGCTACTGGTGAAAAATTGTATATGCTACTGGTAAAAACGATATATATTCAATGATGTCTCCGTGATCAATTCAGTCAAAACAGGAAGCGATCACCGGATGGTCAGAGGCACATTGAATCTAAAGACCAAGCTAGAAAGATGTCGACTGATGAAGTCTACGCTCCGACCAGCGCCCATCCAGCTCCAAAACCCCGAGAGCTTTCAGCTCGAGTTGCACAATCGTTTCGAATGCCTAGGAGACTGCGAGAATGTGGACGATTATAATGACAGGTTCGTGGAAATTGTTCAAACGGTCGGGTCTAAGTTTTTTAAAACTTGCCGTTCAAACAGAACCAAAAAAATCTCCGACTTCACCAGCAACCTCATGGAACAAAGACGCAGATTGGTTTTGCAGTCCTCTGAAGACGCTACTCAGTATCGGCAACTAAACAGGCAGATCTCTAAGTCCCTAACTCGCGATTTACGCCAATATAATACAAATTTTATTAAAGAGGCGATTGAGCACAACAAAGGCTCAAAAGTGTTCGCGAGAGATCTGTCTGTTGGACAAAGCCAACTGACCAAGCTGAAGACTGAGGACGGCAGGACCATATCGTCTAAGACTGAGTTGCTGGAAGAAGTTGAGAAGTTCTATGGACAATTGTACAAGACCACACGTTTGCCTGTCAGCGATCTGGCTGAAGACCCAAGAGCCAGACTAACCCGACACTATACCGAAGATATCCCGGACGTCAGCCTGTACGAGATTAGAATGGCTCTCAAACAGCTCAAGAACAACAAGGCACCGGGTGATGATGGAATTACGGCTGAACTTCTGAAAGCAGGTGGATCACCGGTACTAAAAGCTCTTCAGAAGTTATTTAATTCCGTTATACTCGAGGGACAAACGCCTAAGGCATGGCACAGAAGTGTGGTCGTGCTTTTCTTCAAAAAGGGCGACAACACCCTGCTGAAGAACTACAGACCCATCTCACTTCTGAGCCATGTCTACAAGCTGTTTTCGAGAGTCATTACGAATCGTCTCGCACGCAGGTTTGACGACTTCCAGCCTCCCGAACAAGCCGGTTTCCGAAAAGGCTTTAGTACCATAGACCACATACATACGCTGCGGCAGATTATACAGAAGACCGAAGAGTACAATCAGCCACTATGCTTGGCGTTTGTGGACTATGAGAAGGCCTTTGATTCAGTCGAAACCTGGGCTGTGCTACAGTCTCTCCAGCGGTGCTAAATTGACCATCGATACATCGAGGTGTTGAAGTGTCTGTATGAAAACGCCACCATGTCGGTTCGCCTCCAGGACCAGAACTCGAAACCTATCCAGTTGCAGCGAGGGGTGAGACAAGGAGACGTTATATCTCCGAAACTGTTCACCGCCGCCCTGGAAGATGTTTTTAAGCTTCTGGACTGGGGTGGACTCGGCATCAATATCAACGGCGAGTACATATCCCACCTCCGATTCGCTGACGATATCATGGTCATGGCTGAGACTATGGAAGACCTAAGCACAATGCTCGATGGCCTCAGTAAGGTCTCTCAACAAGTGGGTCTTAAAATGAACATGGACAAGACGAAAATAATGTTAAATGTCCGTGTCGCACCCTCTCCTCTAAAAGTTGGAGACTCTACACTGGAAGTTGTTGACGAATATGTATACCTGGGACAAACAGTCCAGCTAGGTAGTTCCAACTTCAAGAAAGAGATCAATCGACGAATCCAACTCGGCTGGGCAGCGTTCGGGAAGCTTCGCAATATCTTCACGTCCCAAATACCGCAGTGTCTCAAGACTAAGGTCTTTGACCAGTGTGTGTTGCCAGTGATGACTTACGGAACTGAGACATGGTCGCTTACTATGGGCCTCATAAGAAGGCTCAAGGTCACCCAAAGGGCAATGGAGCGCGCTATGCTCGGAGTTTCTCTGCGTGATCGAATCAGAAACGAGAAGATCCGCAGGAGAACTAAAGTAACCGACATAGCTCACAGAATCGCTAAACTGAAGTGGCAGTGGGCAGGGCACATAGCTCGTAGCAGATGGCCGATGGGGCAGTAAAGTTCTCGAGTGGCGACCGCGCACCGGAAAACGTAGCGTAGGCAGGCCTCCCACGCGGTGGACCGATGACCTGGTGAAGGTCGCGGGAAGCCGATGGATGCGGGCAGCGCAGGACCGGTCGTCGTGGAAATCCTTGGGGGAGGCCTTTGTCCAGCAGTGGACGATTTGTGGCTGATATGATGATGATGATGAAAAACGATATATGCTACTGGTGAAAAATAGTATATGCTACTGGTAAAAACGATATATGCTACTGGTGAAAAATAGTATATGCTACTGGTGAAAAATTGTATATGCTACTGGTAAAAACGATATATGCTACTGGTGAAAAATAGTATATGCTACTGGTAAAAACGATATATTGTAACACCCCACCCCGCCTATACATACAAATATATAAATATAAATATATAAATATAACTAACAAACCTACCTATAATACGCATACGTGCATGCAACATACAACCTACCACTATCTACCTATAAGAAGTATGTAAACTATACTTGATTTTTATTGCATTTTAAAATACGATTAAACGTTTGGCCAGATCGTCTAGAGAACCCTAATTTGTGATCGCAGTAACTCAGAGTCTTTTTGAAGGTGAATGACAAGTTATTTTTAAGAGATTAATCTATCATGTTGTGTTTGGACGAACGATGTAGTCTAACCCGTAATTTTGAAGTATTTCGCGCAGAACCCTAATTTCCCTACTGTGATTGGTCCCTATTTTGGGCCCCCCCAAATTGGGAAGGGTAGCTAGCCCCCAGTGCTCGGAATAACGTAATACTTGACTGACGTCAGTACTGCATTATTTTGGTGATTAAAACAATGTACATCTAACTCAAAGTAATTGAACGAGCGATTTTAGCTCTAAACAGATAATTACTACTACGTGAGCCCCGCTAGCTACTGTCTCTGGCAGGCCACTAAGGTACATGATCAGAGTCCACCACCCTTCAAGTGTAATTTAATTAAGCTACACGACAATGTAAAGTGTACTATGCCATGTTCCACCCGAATCCCAAAGCTAGTGTATATAAAACGCTTGTGAGGCGCCTTATTATACGTGTATAGTGTGAACTATAGCTGAGTCTTTACAGCCATAGCTTGTCCATCCCTATTCGTCAGGTAGGATTAATACCTTCGAACAGTGATTGTTCGCGAATTCATGTTAGCACTAGGTACTAAAATAAAGTATATATTCCGACTTGTATGTCGCTCATCCTGTGAGAAGAGCACTACGGAATGTGAAATAAGTAGTTAATCTACTAATATGGTTCTTAGACCTGGAACTGTGCCATACAGTTGTATATAATGATATAAAGACCTGCGGTCTATATAACTAAAGCGAAATGGACACGATATCCATCGTGCCGCCGGCTCCAAAATAATACATAGTGTTAAAGCTCTGTCTTTAGACGTAGCAAACCCTTGATAAAGGGCGAAAGTAATGTCAGTTTAATAGGTTGGCTGAACGTGAAGAACAACGAACCAACACAGTCGCAACCCACCGTGAGACCCACGCGAATCATAGTCGCGGCATCACAATCAGGTCAAAGCGAGAAGGCGTGTAAGCCAAGTGTTTGGTCGAGGCGCTAGTTCAGGACGCAATAGGAGCCGACAGGACCCGGACACCGTGAACACTGCCCATAATATCCGAAAACCGTAGAATAGATTTAGTTTCTAAATCTAGCGCATATTAACTGACCCTGGCTACGGTTACCATCAGGATGGGTCGGCTACCTTCATCATAATCGGTCTTACTTAATCACTATTAGTAAGGCGCGAACGCCCAAATCATTTGTTTGTTTGCCCAATACTTTCCTAAACGCTCGGTCCGATTCAGGTGAAATTCTGCCAAGGCATGCTTGTGATAAGCTACAGATAGGACCTACCTATCTATAATTACATTAGTATCAGAATAGGCGAAGCTCGAACGCCTATAGTTTGTTTGTTAGTCCATTACATTTATCCCATAAAAGTGTGGACAGATTTAGCTAAAATTTGGTAAAATTAGGAGTTGTTCATATCTATGAACCACTGAGCTACATATCTAGCCCATATAGCATGGAGCTTGGTAAGCAGCCATCTCAAGTATGACATAGGCCTTCCCCTGCGACAGCATAGCGCCGCACTATCTCGAATGAGATTAGTGAACTGAGTGGACCTCGTGTTCACGGAACCCTAAAACTTATAATGCCGTGTGGCACTTGCAGTGAAGGCAGTTCGATAAAATAAGCCTTCCTTTCGGCAGCATAGCGCCGTATTATCCCGAATGAGATTAGTGAACTGAGTGGACCTCGTGCTCACGGAACCCTAAAGCTTTGGCCGCACACGTGGCCTCAGTGATTTCATCATATCAGCCGCTGCAGAATAGATATCATCTCTCCCCAGCAGTGGACTCAGCACTTCCCACTTCCTGCGCACGTGGCTACAGCAGTTATATCATCAGTCTCTGTTGGACAAATGTCCCAGCAGTGGACAGTCTCTTCCCACATCCTACAAACTACCTATCCTAATCAAATAAATATAAAACCCTGAAATAAATGCATTAAAACCTATTAAATATAGACTGGAAATTAACACACATTTAAATAGGCTATGAAACCTGGAGAACATAATGAAAACACATAAACTCAAAGAAATAAACACTCACGTGCCTCGTAGAACGAAGATTTCCTATTTCTGTGTCATCTGACTTACTTAGCTGACAGGTCATGGACACGGCCCATGTGTGGGGTCGTCGGGCAGCGTGGCGTCCTCGCAGATGTCCTTTGAATGCGTGCTTCTCCTGTGGTGGTCTGTTCGACTCAATCCCCAGCGTCCGTGCGTCCGTGGTTTTATAAGCTTTCACACAGATGCAGCCTCGGCGGCGCGCGGGCAGTCGCACGCACACCTATAGACATGGCGTGATCCAAGCCACCCGACATCGAGGCGCCCGCGCAAGCGTCGGTCGCTGCCAGCAGCCAGACAGACTGGCGCCAATATCGCTCCGGCCTCAGTTTTCGCGGCAACACTTACTGTTATAGCGTGCGCACCGCGTGGTTCGAATGACGGCCGACAGGCGGCAGCCTGGCTTCTCGGAAATAGTCCCTGAGCTAATTTGTTCCAATAACTGTCTATTCACTCGACTCGAGGTTAATCCTCACCCGACTGAATAAAACTTAGTTATGTTTTTCCCAATAGACAGATTCCTTTTAGTCTATCAAGACTTACTGTAATACCTATAGATATTTATTTATACATATGGATCCGTTACAATCCAACCCCCTGAAAATTTTTAAAAATAGAATTCAGAGAATTGTCTTTTTAAAATTTTCAAAATAGCTAATAACTATTAAAATTTCCTGTTGGCACATTCTCCCCTAAGTGTGGTGTGTATTTAAACCAGGCATGTCATTTATTGTCCCCTGATTGATACACTCAACCATAAACAAAACCAGATTAGCACAGGACCAGCTGCCGCCATCACAGAGGAGTTCGAACGGGCATTTCGGTTGTGAGTCGAAGCCACTGCTACGTTTCGCGCATAGGCGTATACATTGAGTGGACCACTAGCTTCCAATTCCCCACGCACCAGGAAACTCTACTGGCATAAGCGCATTAGTAAATTGTCAATCTAGTTTACCTCTCCAAACTGTCTGTGATATAACTGAAGCGGTTCCCGTGACAATCAGTCAAGTTCTCCGAATAGAGCTTCCCCCAAGTGACAATAGAATCTTACCTTGGAGTATGTATAGTGTATAAGTCCAGTTCTTAGCTTCTGGTAGAGTAATTAGCCCAAACCAACGTAATGTAAGACTCAAAAGAACAAATTGTTGGTTCGTACTATTTTTGTATTCATGAAGTAGGACAGCGTGTGCCAACAGCTGACTCAGATATCCAGTATTTGTTGACTCTTCTTCAAGACCACACTTTCCCTTAATTTACCCCCAAAATATCAAAGCAACTCACTCAAAACCACTTTTCACATCACTCTCAAACAGCCTTTTGTGGTATTCCAATCCTGGAAGGGTCAACAAATCCTTATCTTCAGCCAGGATATTTATTGTAGTCAACACAAGAGATTACGTAGATCTATTTTCAAGTATTTAAACACAATTCTCACTAATTTATAACCAAAACCCTCATCTTGCAATTATGAGAAAATAATATTTACTTCCAATGAATGTCAGATCCTGACTTCGTTCTAAAATCAGATCCGAAAATTGAAAATAAATGAACGCTAATATTCAACGCACCAAAGATGACCTACCTTCACCACAACCCGGCACAACCTATATAAGAGTAATAAATAATTGAAGCAGCATGCATCATTGCAAACTTAAAACTAACCGCAACCTTATAAAACTAATACCGACTCCCCACTTTTCCTATTCATGCGTAATTTCACTACATTTAGCAGGATTATAATATTTTTATTATAATCCTACTGTACCTTCTAATTTTATTACTAAAATTAGCCATTCACCAAAGCGTAGATATGCTAATGTTGAAATAACATAGCTTCGCTGTACCTGTTATTCAAACATACCTTTACACATTTTACCGGGTTATCAAAATAAAAAGACAAGTGGGTTTTTTTTTTTCAATTTCATTTTAAACTAGGTAATAAAACTCAATCGATATTAAAACATTTAATTCAAAAATATCACAATTGTTATTCCGATGGCGTCTCCTTTTAACTTAAACTTATAAAACCTAACCTTTTTTTTATCTTCTTGCGATAAGTCCTCGACTGCATATAATTCCTAGCAGATCTGTGATAATTCCTGAACGCACGCGACCCCTGAACTACGCTAGCGCCATTACTTAAAAGCGGCAAGTCGACAGACTTTTATATCTGTGACTCTGTGACAAACTCACTGTGCAAACTCAAATGGTCAGCGACACCTTGTGAAAACGGGCCGAACTACAAGAAATTTGTCTTGCATCAATATTCGATCGAATTGAACTAAAATATCTCTATCCTATTGAATAAATTCTATTATCGCCTAGTAAGTTAGAAATTCTACGAAACATTGTTTTCAATGAAACCGTAAAAATGTTTTGAACAAAATGTATGACCCGTGGCGCCATCTATTGAAAGAAGGACAAACTAACTCATTCACACCTTCTCTGTGGCAAAAGATCACAACCTTTTAGCTTTTAGTAGCTACTATATTATATTCGTAACAGCGCCACAATCAAAACATTTGAAGGATATAGTAGGTGCTAGCACGCCCTACCTATTTTCCTGTTTTTTTTATAATATTATACAAATAACTAATTATTGGTACAGTATTTAATTAAAAGAAAGTAGAATGTTCCAGCTAAAATTTCCGCTGTTGTAATCCGACTTAGAAATCTATTGCGCTAAACAAATAAGATCAAAACTGAAGTGTGCACTTCCTATGTATCTAATAATGTGACTATGTGTTTGTCTCAACTTCACTCCAAATCTTTTGAACTACGTACGTCTATACTATTTGAGTTTCTTCTATAAATTCGTGAGGACTTCCTTAAAAAATAAACCTTTGAGTATAGAATTCGGACCGACCAACCTATAGATTCTCTAACTTACCTACGTACCGAATAATAACCTATGCTTTTTTTATTTACTCTGCCCGAATAATCCAAATAATTACCTATTTGTCCGAATAATACGAATAACTAGCTACCTACTAGTAATAAAAGTTTCGTACTGAATGATCCTTAAGATTGAACTAATGATAAGACCTTATTTATTAGTTTGGAATGATGTTTTAAATTACTTAAAATTTATGTACCTATTTTAGAAGCTTATCTCATCCACCTATTTTACACACTGAGATGTGAAATGGTTGGAAATAATTTATTTTTACCGTTCAAAGGTTTTTCTAATTTAAATTGATATGCAAGTTTAAGGTACCTACACCTTTAGAATAATTTACCTATTTAAGTACCTTATATACTTATCCTAGGCGCTATTTCCTAGATATCTTTATCAAAACAACAAAATGTTTCAAAATTCACCTATATCCAACATTTACATAAGGTAAATGTAGGTAGGTAATTAAACCAGAGACAACTTTAAGTTTCCTTTTCTACCCACCTAACCTACCTAAATCATTACCAATGTTACACACGCGAAACCTTACATGTACGGATGTACGTATGTTTGTTACTCCTTCACACAAAGCTACCTAACGTACCTAGCTGAATGAACTTCGATAGGAAAACAGCTTAGGACCCGAATTAACATATCGGCACCCTTCTCTTCACACCCGCGATCCGCTTGCGTCTCGCGCACCCCCGGAACCTGCTTCCGCTAGCGATGCTACTAGCCATTCTCACTACCTTTTAACCAACTAGTCCTACGAGATATACGTTAAAGGGAATCAAGTACACTAATATTGTTCACTTTTAAAAATACTACTTAATAATGCGTAAAGAGTGAAGAAACCTAAAACTTATCTATAAAATGTTTCTAACTAAAATTTAAAGGTTAGCTTACTTATGTATTTATTGTCATCTACCATAATTGTCATTTCAACTTATTTACCTACACCTTGGACGCAGCTTAGTCTAGTGAAGGCATTATTTATAGGTAAAACTAGATTTCCTACTAGTCACCTACAGTCAAACGATATTAAACTTAAAATAAGTTACATAGATATATGTAAGTAACCCTATTCCAGTAGAATACCGCAGTTTAGATACATGAATAAAAGAATTATGTTATATTCAAATGGGCTAAATCAAATAAGTTCCTAATTCATTTAAAATTATATTTAACTGGTTTTTTGAAACACTATTTCCGAATTAGTTTATATTATTTGATCCCATGGTTATTTTTGTTATGTGTACCCTTCCTATATCATTTTTAACACGACGACAACAAAATGCTACCAATTTTAAAATACGCCTACAAATTATTCTCAGCGCATACTGACATACTCATTCATTTTAGCACCATAAGGTTACCTAACTACCGCGTATATACAGTGGCCCTATAAAAATATTATATTCGTCTAGCATACCACGCAAGCCGATTTTATTTTGATTCCTAGTAGAAGACTCGTCAACCCCCCGACCTTAAAGATTTTAAAATAAAACCCAGGTTTAATTTTCTATCTTTGAAATAGGATAAGATAAATATTCTCTATTGTACGCACAAAAGGAAACACATATGATCTATCAAAACACGCAACTAGATGCAAGGCGGCCTTATCGCTCCAAACGACCTCTTTCGGCATCCTTTGTCGATCGGAAGAGACAAAAGTGAAACTATATGCGGGCACTCAAGCAACTAATAAAGGCTGAGCAAAATAAAGTATACGAAAACTAATACTGAACAAGGATAAATTACAAATACTAAATTAAATATTTATTATTTCATATGTGTATTGTCTTATATTATTATTTCCACACTCATATACTTATATCTATCTTTTATTAAGACTATCCCTTAATTAGTCAGATTGAGTGACTACCGTGGACCTCACTAATTTTATTATTGATTTTAAATATTTAAATTCCGAGATACTAATTTAAAATAATTTCCTCGTATCTTAACTATCCTACAAGCGACTGCGGTTCGCTTCCGCGATACTGCCATGTAGAATACTAAGTTCAGACGCCTATATTCACAACCCCCCGCATAATAAACTTATAAAACCATAGTTACCCTAATAGGATCTAGAATAAACTTCCGAAATATTAAATATTGTCTACCATAACACTGACTACTCCCAGTATAATAGATATGTAACACTATAAAACCTCCTTAAATCTATTTATTCTGCCTACCCACCTTAATAAATTGTAATTTGGAACGTCAAAGACAGGAGTCTTCGCATGTACCCACAGCTACCTGTAACATTCTATCCGAATGTCCCAACCGATCGTAGCCAAAACGTACCCACACACCTTATGAAAATTTGCCTATTTACCTTGAAGGTATTTCTTTTTTCAAAACGAATTATTTCTTAGAATAACCCACCATATAAACTAATCCGTTCATAAAGACCCAATTCACTTACTGAAAGTTATCACCTAACAGCTGTATCTGTCTTAAAGTTCCTACAATAAAATTCAGAGCAGTACCTATTCCTGTTTACTCTGAAATTCCCAACATCCGAACATAAAGCTCGTATACGGCGACCATACCTTATTATACCTCAAGGTCCCTGGTAAATATTTAAAACTAAATCTTTATTATGTACCCTATCTCGCATCCAATGTCCCCAGATGCACATAATATACGTTTGGAAACCTTGACCTACTACGAAACAAACCAAACAAAACAAAAATTTATTTTTCTTAACCGCAACGGGAACCGAACCTGCAACCCTAGTATGTGAAGCTACTAGGTGTTCCTAATATACAACGTAAATAAATTAAAACTAAAAAAATTTTTTTTTTCAACCGCAACGGGAACCGAACCTGCGACCCTAGTATGCGAAGCTACTAGGTACTCCTAATATATAACGTAAATAAATTAAAACTAAAAAATATTTTTTTCAACCGCAACAGGAATCGAACCTGCGACCCTAGCATGTGAAGCTACTAACTATTTCTAATTTACAACCTAAATATATTAAGAGCTAAAATAATATTTTTTTTCTAGATTTGCCTCCCTCGGGACTCGAACTGGCGACACCAAGTTACGAGGCTAATACTCCTAATATACAATCTTAACAGAAATAAAATTAAAAATTTATCTTTAAAACAAATTACCTCTAACAGGATCGAACTTGCGACTGTAAATTGCAAGGCTACGGATATATTATTGTGCCATAGCGCACTAGCTTGAAGTTCCTACGACAATATCAAAAGCAATCCACATATCCCTCACAGACCTTCGCGGTTCCAACGACAGTAGGCATTCAACATAACAACTGCTTCTTTTACAAAATGTTAATAACTTAAATATTACTATATTTTGGATTTTGATTCAAAATAGTATATAACCTACCTAAAATTTACTTAAATTACCTAACCTATTAAATAAGTGCAACTTCACAGCCCCGTCTGCCTACATAAGTACACGCTATTCGTAACGTTCAACTACCTTATTTATCAATTATTATGAGAGACCTTTTTCTCTGAACTAAATCGTTAACTACCCATCTTATACACCAACTAGAAAATGTACCTACCAAATATTTCTTTCGAACAAATAACTTATTTAATTATTGAAATCCGGAATTTTACCAACGGAGTATTGAGAAGAAATTATATTATCAATGCCTACTTCAAATACGCTGTCATATAAAAGAATTCAACGGGAGCACTCACTCACTCGTCGACTCCTGTATTCAACCCCCCGGATATAAGACAATAGCTGGGGTTTAAATTAACCTATAAACTATAAAACTACATAGGATAAAAATAATAATTCTCTTTGTTTGATAGATTAATCATCATCATCATCATCATTACAGCTCATATACGTCCCCACCGAGGGGCTCGAGCCTACCCTGAATCAGGGCGATTAGGCCTTAGTCGACCACGCGGGCCCAGTGCGGGTTGGTCGACTTCACACACAACCTTCGAATTTCTTCGCAGGCGTGTGCAGGTTTCCTCACGATGTTTTTCCTTCACCGTTAATCATTCAGTTATAATTGTCATTCGCACTTCATTCCATTTCACGAACATCAAATTGTGGCATAAACCGAAGCCAACTAAAGTTATTTATCTATGTTTATCACAAATAACTGAACACAAAGTTTTATTATACAAAACGACTACCTACAAGATTCAGTCTACGAACGCGAAAATCAGATGTCAGACATCCAAGTTCTTTGGTAGCACTGTAGCCGTTCCCGCCTCCGAATCCTGATTTTGGCTATCCAAATGTAATATTTTGGACCCTCTTCTCATCCTGATCACGGCTTATCAAATTGTAACACCCCACCCCGCCTATACATACAAATATATAAATATAAATATATAAATATAACTAACAAACCTACCTATAATACGCATACGTGCATGCAACATACAACCTACCACTATCTACCTATAAGAAGTATGTAAACTATACTTGATTTTTATTGCATTTTAAAATACGATTAAACGTTTGGCCAGATCGTCTAGAGAACCCTAATTTGTGATCGCAGTAACTCAGAGTCTTTTTGAAGGTGAATGACAAGTTATTTTTAAGAGATTAATCTATCATGTTGTGTTTGGACGAACGATGTAGTCTAACCCGTAATTTTGAAGTATTTCGCGCAGAACCCTAATTTCCCTACTGTGATTGGTCCCTATTTTGGGCCCCCCCAAATTGGGAAGGGTAGCTAGCCCCCAGTGCTCGGAATAACGTAATACTTGACTGACGTCAGTACTGCATTATTTTGGTGATTAAAACAATGTACATCTAACTCAAAGTAATTGAACGAGCGATTTTAGCTCTAAACAGATAATTACTACTACGTGAGCCCCGCTAGCTACTGTCTCTGGCAGGCCACTAAGGTACATGATCAGAGTCCACCACCCTTCAAGTGTAATTTAATTAAGCTACACGACAATGTAAAGTGTACTATGCCATGTTCCACCCGAATCCCAAAGCTAGTGTATATAAAACGCTTGTGAGGCGCCTTATTATACGTGTATAGTGTGAACTATAGCTGAGTCTTTACAGCCATAGCTTGTCCATCCCTATTCGTCAGGTAGGATTAATACCTTCGAACAGTGATTGTTCGCGAATTCATGTTAGCACTAGGTACTAAAATAAAGTATATATTCCGACTTGTATGTCGCTCATCCTGTGAGAAGAGCACTACGGAATGTGAAATAAGTAGTTAATCTACTAATATGGTTCTTAGACCTGGAACTGTGCCATACAGTTGTATATAATGATATAAAGACCTGCGGTCTATATAACTAAAGCGAAATGGACACGATATCCATCGTGCCGCCGGCTCCAAAATAATACATAGTGTTAAAGCTCTGTCTTTAGACGTAGCAAACCCTTGATAAAGGGCGAAAGTAATGTCAGTTTAATAGGTTGGCTGAACGTGAAGAACAACGAACCAACACAGTCGCAACCCACCGTGAGACCCACGCGAATCATAGTCGCGGCATCACAATCAGGTCAAAGCGAGAAGGCGTGTAAGCCAAGTGTTTGGTCGAGGCGCTAGTTCAGGACGCAATAGGAGCCGACAGGACCCGGACACCGTGAACACTGCCCATAATATCCGAAAACCGTAGAATAGATTTAGTTTCTAAATCTAGCGCATATTAACTGACCCTGGCTACGGTTACCATCAGGATGGGTCGGCTACCTTCATCATAATCGGTCTTACTTAATCACTATTAGTAAGGCGCGAACGCCCAAATCATTTGTTTGTTTGCCCAATACTTTCCTAAACGCTCGGTCCGATTCAGGTGAAATTCTGCCAAGGCATGCTTGTGATAAGCTACAGATAGGACCTACCTATCTATAATTACATTAGTATCAGAATAGGCGAAGCTCGAACGCCTATAGTTTGTTTGTTAGTCCATTACATTTATCCCATAAAAGTGTGGACAGATTTAGCTAAAATTTGGTAAAATTAGGAGTTGTTCATATCTATGAACCACTGAGCTACATATCTAGCCCATATAGCATGGAGCTTGGTAAGCAGCCATCTCAAGTATGACATAGGCCTTCCCCTGCGACAGCATAGCGCCGCACTATCTCGAATGAGATTAGTGAACTGAGTGGACCTCGTGTTCACGGAACCCTAAAACTTATAATGCCGTGTGGCACTTGCAGTGAAGGCAGTTCGATAAAATAAGCCTTCCTTTCGGCAGCATAGCGCCGTATTATCCCGAATGAGATTAGTGAACTGAGTGGACCTCGTGCTCACGGAACCCTAAAGCTTTGGCCGCACACGTGGCCTCAGTGATTTCATCATATCAGCCGCTGCAGAATAGATATCATCTCTCCCCAGCAGTGGACTCAGCACTTCCCACTTCCTGCGCACGTGGCTACAGCAGTTATATCATCAGTCTCTGTTGGACAAATGTCCCAGCAGTGGACAGTCTCTTCCCACATCCTACAAACTACCTATCCTAATCAAATAAATATAAAACCCTGAAATAAATGCATTAAAACCTATTAAATATAGACTGAAAATTAACACACATTTAAATAGGCTATGAAACCTGGAGAACATAATGAAAACACATAAACTCAAAGAAATAAACACTCACGTGCCTCGTAGAACGAAGATTTCCTATTTCTGTGTCATCTGACTTACTTAGCTGACAGGTCATGGACACGGCCCATGTGTGGGGTCGTCGGGCAGCGTGGCGTCCTCGCAGATGTCCTTTGAATGCGTGCTTCTCCTGTGGTGGTCTGTTCGACTCAATCCCCAGCGTCCGTGCGTCCGTGGTTTTATAAGCTTTCACACAGATGCAGCCTCGGCGGCGCGCGGGCAGTCGCACGCACACCTATAGACATGGCGTGATCCAAGCCACCCGACATCGAGGCGCCCGCGCAAGCGTCGGTCGCTGCCAGCAGCCAGACAGACTGGCGCCAATATCGCTCCGGCCTCAGTTTTCGCGGCAACACTTACTGTTATAGCGTGCGCACCGCGTGGTTCGAATGACGGCCGACAGGCGGCAGCCTGGCTTCTCGGAAATAGTCCCTGAGCTAATTTGTTCCAATAACTGTCTATTCACTCGACTCGAGGTTAATCCTCACCCGACTGAATAAAACTTAGTTATGTTTTTCCCAATAGACAGATTCCTTTTAGTCTATCAAGACTTACTGTAATACCTATAGATATTTATTTATACATATGGATCCGTTACAATATGCTACAGGTAAAAATGGTATATGCTACAGGTAAAAATGGTATATGCTACTGGTAAAAACGATATATGCTACTGGTAAAAATGGTATATGCTACTGGTAAAAAAATGCTACATGCTACCGATAAAAATGGTATGTGCTAATAGTGAAAAGTTGATATACGCCACTGTTAAAAATGGTATATGCCACTGGTGAAAAGTTGGTATTTGCCACTAGTAAAAATGGTATATGCTAATGGTAAAAATGGTATAAACTACTGGAAAAAAATGGTATATGCTATTGAAGAAATTGAACAACTTCACCCAAGGAACCTATACTATCGAAGCAAAATAAATTAAAACATTCCACAAAGTTTGTTAATCAACTGAATCGATTAGTATGAGAAATTTGGAAGTTAATTTCTCAAATTAATTGGATTGAAATAAATTAACGGATTAAATAAAAATTTAAAACACGACTGCATATAACTTTACTCCTTTTTTTGGTCAGTCGGGCAAAGAGTTATCCTATGTCACTCACGAGATCAAGACGAATCCGTCACCTCGCAGTCCAAAATCCATCAAACCGTTTATGCCATTGAGCGTGCCAAAGAAAAACACACCTGTTTTTTAACACACAATGGTAAGCCCTTGGCATCATACGTTAGTACTAATATGTATACTTTGGCATCATCACACCTGATGGCAATGGACGATGATGCCGAAGATGGAAGCGGGCTTACCAAGATTCCCCAACGCAATGGGGAACTGGCTATCTTATCTTTAAACTGAAACACATCAATGTTGTTAACATTTATATTTATGTTATTTATAACGACTATACTGTATAGGTAATGTTCGTGAAAATCTGTAAAGGCCTATCATAAATATCTGTACTGTTTTGAATATTTCTATAATTAAAGGCTGTTGAAAAATTGATGTTTGGCGGCAAGACTCAGATAAGGTGGTGGTAACTAGCCAGTCGGGCGTAGGAAATGCCCTTCCACCAACGAAACCGAGTCTTACAAAGTTCTAACTAACTAACTAAATCCGCCTGGAATCGTACCCGCGACCTCCTGTTGTGAAGCCAATGGACTTTAACCAAGAAGGCGGTTACATAAATTCACTCGAAAACATAACCCTTCTTCTGGTGCTGGTGCAGTCGTGTAAAAAGGTTAAGTGTTATTATAGGTATTCAGCAAATTATTAAAACATTTACAAAAAAAAATCACAATTCACAGTTTTGCAAATGATATTTTTTCTGTGAGACAGGCGATTTTAAATAACTTCTTAAAATGTCATTTCTACTTTTTAACACCCTGCCTAGAACCTATATCCTTTGAGACACGTTGTTCAGTTCCAGTAGGAGTAGATTAAGTTCTCGAGTGGCAACCGCGCACCGAAAGACGTAGCGCAGGGAAGCCTCTCACTCAGTGGACTGACTGGCGCAGGGCTGGTCGTCGTGGCGTATATATCCTTGGGGATACCTTTTTTTCACATTTCATTTGAGTAACAAAAACTTATATTGATTAGGACGCTGTTGGAGCTGGCGCGCACGCTGCGCACCAGAGATGCGCACCTCTTGCGCATTACTGCGTAAAAATAGTCGATGCGCGCCTCCGCGTCCGCGAACATGCCCGAGGCCACAGTATTACAATATAGCGGCTTCTAGTAGCGCAACCAATGTACTTATGCAGAGCAAAGGATGGGTACTTGCGGGGGCTATGACTACAAGCACAGATTACTAAATAGTTACTTCGTAACTATAAGCTAGTACCTACGCCGATGACGCATCGTGCGACATCAAAGGCGTTGCGCTACTGTAAGCCATATCGTAGTACTATGCCGAGGCGCTGCAGCGCTACGGCAGCCCCAACATCGCCCTAAGCGCATTGTTATATTGGACTCCGAGAGCCCCATAAGGTTTTTGACTGTAGTTCACCTACAGGTTGCACTTATAAAAAGATGTAAAAATTGTAGCAGTGGAAGTCTTTCAGCTGAAATGATGATTTTTTTATTTTTTTTATTCACTATTGGTAAAGCCTTGACAACATCTCACCTGGTGGTAAGTGACGATGTTGCCGAAGATGAAAGCGGGCTTACCAAGAATCCCCAACGCAATGGGGAACTGGCTATCTTATCTTAATGCCGGAACACACCAATGATATCAACATTAATATTTGGCGGCAAGACTTAGATAAGATGGTGGTAGCTAGCCAGGCGGGCTTAGAAAATGCCCTACCACCAACCAAACCGAGTCTTACAATTGACCCCGCCGGGAATCGAACCCGCGACCTCCTGTGTAAAGCCAGTGAACTTTGCCTCTGAGCTACGGAGGCGGTTAAAAATGATGATGAGTAGGTTCTGTCACTTGCAGCATTTCAGCAAATAAAAACTCACACTATACGGTCGTGATGTAACCTACCACCTACCTACCACCAACCAAACCGAGTCTTACAATTGACCCCGCCGGGAATCGAACCCGCGACCTCCTGTGTAAAGCCAGTGAACTTTGCCTCTGAGCTACGGAGGCGGTTAAAAATGATGATGAGTAGGTTCTGTCACTTGCAGCATTTCAGCAAATAAAAACTCACACTATACGGTCGTGATGTAACCTACCACCTACCTACCACCAACCAAACCGAGTCTTACAATTGACCCCGCCGGGAATCGAACCCGCGACCTCCTGTGTAAAGCCAGTGAACTTTGCCTCTGAGCTACGGAGGCGGTTAAAAATGATGATGAGTAGGTTCTGTCACTTGCAGCATTTCAGCAAATAAAAACTCACACTATACGGTCGTGATGTAACCTACCACCTACCTACCACCAACCAAACCGAGTCTTACAATTGACCCCGCCGGGAATCGAACCCGCGACCTCCTGTGTAAAGCCAGTGAACTTTGCCTCTGAGCTACGGAGGCGGTTAAAAATGATGATGAGTAGGTTCTGTCACTTGCAGCATTTCAGCAAATAAAAACTCACACTATACGGTCGTGATGTAACCTACCACCTACCTACCACCAACCAAACCGAGTCTTACAATTGACCCCGCCGGGAATCGAACCCGCGACCTCCTGTGTAAAGCCAGTGAACTTTGCCTCTGAGCTACGGAGGCGGTTAAAAATGATGATGAGTAGGTTCTGTCACTTGCAGCATTTCAGCAAATAAAAACTCACACTATACGGTCGTGATGTAACCTACCACCTACCTACCACCAACCAAACCGAGTCTTACAATTGACCCCGCCGGGAATCGAACCCGCGACCTCCTGTGTAAAGCCAGTGAACTTTGCCTCTGAGCTACGGAGGCGGTTAAAAATGATGATGAGTAGGTTCTGTCACTTGCAGCATTTCAGCAAATAAAAACTCACACTATACGGTCGTGATGTAACCTACCACCTACCTACCACCAACCAAACCGAGTCTTACAATTGACCCCGCCGGGAATCGAACCCGCGACCTCCTGTGTAAAGCCAGTGAACTTTGCCTCTGAGCTACGGAGGCGGTTAAAAATGATGATGAGTAGGTTCTGTCACTTGCAGCATTTCAGCAAATAAAAACTCACACTATACGGTCGTGATGTAACCTACCACCTACCTACCACCAACCAAACCGAGTCTTACAATTGACCCCGCCGGGAATCGAACCCGCGACCTCCTGTGTAAAGCCAGTGAACTTTGCCTCTGAGCTACGGAGGCGGTTAAAAATGATGATGAGTAGGTTCTGTCACTTGCAGCATTTCAGCAAATAAAAACTCACACTATACGGTCGTGATGTAACCTACCACCTACCTACCACCAACCAAACCGAGTCTTACAATTGACCCCGCCGGGAATCGAACCCGCGACCTCCTGTGTAAAGCCAGTGAACTTTGCCTCTGAGCTACGGAGGCGGTTAAAAATGATGATGAGTAGGTTCTGTCACTTGCAGCATTTCAGCAAATAAAAACTCACACTATACGGTCGTGATGTAACGTACTGAACAACTGTCCTCAAGAGAGCTATAGTATCGCAAAAATTAATAATACGAGTACAGCCACGCTGTGCGTACTTTCACGTTGGCCTTCATCCTCTGGCATAGGTACGGACAGCGACACATCAAGCTATACTAAACCAGTATAAGCTGGACGCGCGTGCCTTTGCGTTTCAACATACGCGAGGCCCGCGTATACTGGTTTTGTATAGATTGATTTGGCGCCGGGTGTACATAAATTGTGATGAAGTCAACCTATTTAGTTTATTTTGGATCCGTTTAGAAGTTATCTTTTGTTTGATTTGTTTTCTTTCAAGTGCATCATATTTGACCATCTCCGTGGTGGCCTAGTGGTTAAGTACATTAGCTTCACATTAGGAAGATGCGGGTTCGATTCCCGGCGGAGTCTAACCAAAGTATATAATTATATATTAGTACTAACGTGGTCACACGTGTAGTTTTATTCAATTTCTGTGGATTTAGTGTAAATATATACCAAAATGAGTGACTTATTGTGTTTGTTACTTGGAAATGGTCAGAGGGAAGTCTTGTTGTAGAAAGATACCTGTCCAGTGCACGAGCTAACAGCGCTGATACGCGAGGCCATGATAGAGCGCATTAACCTATCACTTCAGGCAGTGTCTGAATGGGGTGATTCCAACCTCGTAAGGTTTAATGCCTCTAAAACACAGGCGTGTCTTTTTTCCGCCAAAAGGAGTCCATTCACCTTGACTCTAACTCTCCGGAATGAACCGATTCAGATATCTGATCACCTGGAACTCCTCGGCGTGGATTTAACACCCAATCTTAACTTCGGTCGTTACATTGAGTCCAAGGCAAAAGTTGCTGCAATGAAGCTGGGCATTCTCTCTTGAGACGGTACTTCACACCTGGACAGCTGCTTACCTTGTATCAAGCACAGGTCCGCTCATGTATGGAGTACTGTTCACACTTATGGGATGGATCAGCCCGCTATCAGCTAGATACCTTGGACGCCATCGACCGACGCGCACGGAGACTCATTGGTGACGACGAGCTAGTCAATGACAAGCTCCAAAGCCTTGAGCATCGCCGCAAAGTCGCCTGTCTATCGGTATTCTATCGAATTCATTTCGGAGAGTGCGCGCAAGAACTTCACGACCTCATTCCCCCTGCTCCATTCCACCGTTGGTCAACGAGACGCAGGGAAGGGGTCTTTGTTGTTGATGTTCCACCTTTTCGCACGAATCGTTACGCTTCTTCATTTATTATGCGTACAGCGCAGGAGTGGAACTCCTTGCCTGCGTCAGTGTTTCCCGATTCCTATAATTTGGGGATCTTCAAGGCAAGAGTGAATAGGCATTATTTGAGTTTGCGTGTACCATCCTCGACTGCATCATCACTTACCATCAGGTGAGTTGCAGTCAAACGCACTCAAATTTTTAATAAAAAAAAAAAAAAAAAAAAGGGGCCATACAGTACGGGTACGATTCCCGGCAGAGTCTAATTTGTACGACTTGGTTTGGTTAATGGAAGGGCATTTTATAAGCTATCACCATCCTATCTAAGTCTTGCCGTCAAACATCAATGCTAACAACATTGATGTGTTCCGGCTTGAAGATAAAATAACCAGTTCCCCAATCTTTGGCATCATCGTCACTTAACATCAGGTGAGATGATTGTAATGGCTTACAAATAGTGAATAAAAATATTGAGACATATCAAATAAAAGGGCTCACTAAAATAAGAAATATATATTTTTTAAAGGCATAATAAACATTCGGTCCGCAAAATAACTACTTGAGCGGCAAGATTTCATGATTGAGCGGCAGAAAAACATGTCTATAAGCAGCAACTCAACACTGTAGGAAGAGTGTGGTACGGGGAGTTCTAAATGGAAGCGGGAGCGAGCGAAGCGAGCTCGGACTTGCGGAGCACCCCGACTCGGATCCGTTAGGTTCGGAGACTGTGCGGGGAGGCGAGCTAAGCTCGCCTCCCCGCACAGTCGTAGTGTTAGGTTTAACATGAGAACACAGAAGTAGGAGCCCCGAAGGGGCTCCGTCGACCACTCAACACTGTAGGAAGAGTGTAGTACGGGGATGTTTAAAATAATTACAGCCATCCAGAATGACATAAATTGCTGATTGATTTTGAAATGTTTGCTGACCATGAGTTGCTGACCAATTAGCTATTTCTGCTGACCGATTAGCTATTTCTGCTGACCGATTATATTTTTCTGCTCACAGAAATAACAATACTATGCTAACCATTTAATTGACACCCCTAAAATAAATACATCATCACATCAGCTCATATACATCTCCACCGAGGCGATGATGGGCTCGATCCTACCCTGAATTAGGGCTCGGCGGCGTAACGGCTTGAGCCGCTATCTCTTGTCCGGGAGGTCGTGGTTCACATCCTGCACCGTACCAAAAATAAATACTTTTTTTTTATTATAAAAAGCATGGGTAGCTTAAAATCTGGTAAATAATAATACGAGCATCCGTATTCAAAATCTTATAATGTAACGATTTTTGGCATAGTTAGTTCGACAAAAAGGAATAGCAAATGTACGATTTGAGCGCAAATTTGCTCTAGGACATTTATATAAAATCTTATTTACTAGTTATGGAGAATCTAAATAATTGTATATTATTTTATTTTTATTTTTTTAATTGGCTTCACCCGCGTGGACCACGTTCCTATGACTTTTCGAGGGTGCGCAGTGCGCGAGCCGCAAGCGGCTCGCGAGCGTGGCAAAAAGTAGCCTATGTCTTAATCCAGGTCCTAATCTGTCTACCTACCAAATTTCAGCCAAATCCGTTTAGTAGTTTTTGCGGGAAAGCGTAACAGACAGACAGAGTTACTTTCGCATTTATAATATTATATATAAATATATATATATATATATATACACGGTGATTTCGGGGTCGTGATCCCAATCATTTTTATCCGACTCAGTAAATGATTGCGATGCTACCTGTATTTATTTTAATTGAAACAAAGATGATTCGTTATTTACGTATTTTTATTTAAAAATTATTATTGACTCAAAATGCGTGGTCACCCTACTTTTAATTACACCTTGTTGCGGCCAACGCCTACAGCCAATATTAATTATTATCAACAAGTTTAGTATTTGCTCCTAATGTTTTGTCAGGCGCTTTGCCTATGCAATACACAATTTTATAACTAACTCATTAGCTAATTCACCGTCATATAATTAACACCTTCATGTACAACTTTAAAATATAAAATTAAATCTATTTAAAACTAACTTTGGGCCTTTAAATACTAAGTTAAAGACCCCATTATGTTCACGAAACATAAATTGGCGACCGTGACAGGACTGTAGTTCCCTATGGCTACAGATCCCTAACAGTCTGCCACGCGAGTTCCCGGAAACGAATTGAGTCGACATCGAACATCTAGAAGTTTCTCCCATACCAAGGATCTTATAGCCGTTCAAGAGCTATGTGTGGAAGTCACTGAGGCTACAATTCGTGTGGAAACCGTATATCCTTCCACTGGATCACGAAGTTTTCGCCGCAAATACCTACCGCCAGTTGGATCATCGAGAGCAAGCGTTGCAGACCTGGAAAGAAGTTGGACGCCTCCTGCAGCCTTGAGGAAGTTTCTTCACGCCAGGAACGAGGACGCCCCCGGCCCGAGATCAGCAGCAGTCAGCACTAAGCTACACGCCTGACCTTGCAGCGCCGTCCCGTGTCGTCTCTCGAGATAAGTGTCCTTTCTTCAATCCCTAGAGCTACCTATCCATCTTAATAATACCTAATTAGTAATTACCTATTTCCATCCTAATCAATCGATTTAAGCAAGTTTGGTACAAATTGCCAATACTTGTGCGAACATCCAGCTAACTACCTACAAATTATTTCTAACGATTTCAAGTGTTAGAACATTATTATACGATTAATTAGTCAATTTCAGTTTTATGCACAGTCTCTAATTAAAGCGTTAATTATATAACTAAAACAAATCTTATAATATTTTTTGCTCTATTAATTTAATTTGAAAATTTACAAATCGAACCTATACCTACCTACATTAAAGTTAAAAAATAAATCTAATTGCCCTTAATTATACAAGATTCCCGTTGTTGAAATTAGACTACGCCCTTCTGTTATTCTGGTTTTTCACCCGTTACGTTGGGAATTACAGGATATTAGCGGCTCCCCCGTTAACGCCGCGCCTAGTCCGAGTGCAAAGCCACCGGGCTGCCCTATTGTTCTAGTCAGCTGATCTGGCCACCGGTTTCCGTGCGGAGTGACGTCGAAGCGAGGAGCGTATCGTGAGATTTATTTTCTATTGTAGTTTTAATTTCTTCGCGGCCTCATCAAATTTTAAGAGATATATTTTGATTAATTAAGATTTAAATACATACCCATAACATGTCTGAAGATAAATCAAAAACAAATAGCGACCCATTAAAGGTTGCCATAATAAAACGCAGTTCTATTAAAGGACAAATAACAAAATTCAAAAACTATCTTAACAAAATAACACATGTTCAGAACCCCTCAAATATTGAACTGACAGAATTAAATCTTAAACTCACTAAGTTGGAAGCTTTATCCTTAAAATTTGATGACTTGCAGACTGAGATAGAGATATTAAATTGTGAAAATTTCGAAAACGAGGTTGATATTAGAGAAAGCATTGAACAAGAATTAATAATAAACATTGCCACGGCTAAGAGCCTTTTGCAGCGTTTTAACGATTTATCAAATGAAACGCGCCGTCAATCGATGGGCATTGATCAATGCTTTCGCAATTCTAACGAAACCAACATTAAATTACCCAAAATACAAATTGCTAAATTCGATGGTTCCTATTTCCGTTGGTTGGAATTCCGGGATACGTTTAAGAACCTGGTTCATGACAACTCCCAACTGTTGCCTATACAGAAGTTCTACTATTTGCACTCATATTTAGAGGGTGATGCTGCCCGAGTAGTATCAAATCTTGAAATTTCATCTGATAATTATGAGAATGCCTGGTCCTTATTAAAGGAACGTTATGATAATAAGCGTTTGCTGATCGATCACCACCTTAATTCCTTGTGCAACATTCAGCCTATGCCCCGCGAATCAGAAAAATCATTACGTTTTCTCGTAGATCACGTAACCAAAAATCTGCGCGCCTTAAGCACGCTAGGGTTGCCAACAGATAAATGGGATGTTTTACTTATATTCATATTGGCCAAAAAACTTGATCCTCGAACGCTAGTAAAATGGGAAGAGTTAAGGAATGCTCAAGATTCTATTCCGAGTCTAGTTTTATGTTTAATAAATTTCTAACTGATCGAGCAAATGTATTAGAAGCCTTGAATAGGAACAAATTTAGTAGTGGCTCACATAATTTTACTACACGTGAGCAAACCTCAACTCGCCCCAATTTTCTCCCCATTAACAAAATAAATTCTACCACTACATTCGTTAGTGCAAATCAAGAACCATCGAACCTAACATGCATAATCTGCAATGAAAATCACAAAATTTATGACTGTGCTGTCTTTAAAGCCAAATGCATTAAAGACAGATATTCAGATGTAAAGAAACATAATCTCTGCATAAACTGTTTGAGACGAGGACATACTACCAATAATTGTAGAATGGGCCCTTGTCGCGAATGCAAAAAACGTCACAATACTCTTCTACATGAGTCAAAGGTGACGCCATCTACTGAAAATAATACTTCCCAAGAGGCAATAGTATCATTTTCCAATCAAAACACCACACAAGTACTGCTGTCCACGGCACAAATCAAAGTTTGCAACCCTATCACAAATGAAAGTGAGATTGTACGTGCCCTATTAGATTGTGGCAGCCAATCCTCATTTATAAGCCAAAGTCTAAAAGAAAAATTGTCTTTACAAACTAATTCAGTCGACACTATAAAAATTGTCGGTATTGGCAACAACTCTGCCAATCAGGTTAAAGAGAGTTGCATTGCCCAATTAGGTTCTACCGACAACTCCTATCAGGTGAAGCTTTCCTGCCTAGTCATGGAGGAACTCACTGGTGAGCTGCCTAGAGCTCCTATCAATATTAAAAACATACAAATACCTAAAGATATCCGACTAGCTGATCCTACGTTTTATCAACCAGCTCCCATTGATGTTCTCATCGGAGCCGATTTATTCTGGGATATTGTTAGAGGCGAGAGACGCTCTCTGGGCCAAAAATGCCCCAATTTACTCAATTCCCAGTTTGGTTGGTTGATCGCTGGCCCCATATACACAAACTCAGAAAAACAATCTACAAACAAAAGTGTTCATTGCAATCATGCCATAATTTCTGACTTGCCTAATGAGTCCATGATCAATGAATACCTACCAAAGTTCTGGGAGATCGAAGAACTCCCCAATAAACGCATATTAAGCGACAATGACAAAGCTTGTGAAAAACATTTCATTGCAAACACTGTACGCCTAAGTACGGGACGATTTTGCGTGAAACTACCATTAATAAGTTCTGCGGAGTGTCTAGGTGACACATACAATATGGCGAAAAAACAACTATTTTCTTTAGAGAAACGATTTAGGAAAAATCCAGATTTAAAAACACAGTATGTACAATTTTTACGCGAATATTCTGATTTGGGTCACTTATCCGAATCCCCTATTAAAAATCCGCAGACATCATATTTTTTATGCCACCACGCTGTTTTCAAGGAAGACAGCGAATCAACAAAGATCCGTGTTGTGTTTAATGGCTCAAATCCGACGTCGTCTGGCTACTCACTTAACGATATACTTATGGTTGGCCCGAACGTACAGGATTCACTTTTTAATATATTAATTAGAGCGCGACAATACAAATACGTTTTCAGTGGCGATATCGAAAAAATGTACCGCCAAGTATTAGTCACTGATAACGATCGCAATCTTCAGTCAATACTATGGCGAGAAGACGAGTCGCACCCTATAAAAACCATGCGTTTAAATACAGTTACCTACGGAACCGCCTCTGCGAGTTACCTCAGCACTCGCTGCCTCTGGCAGATAGGCGAGGAATGCGAAGATGATAGTATTAAAACTATTATACAAAAGGATTTTTTCGTCGATGACTTATACACTGGATGTAATGACGAGTCCCAACTACGTCACATAAAGTCATCAGTCGTGACTGCATTAAACGCAGCGGGTTTTAATTTACGAAAATTCAAAAGTAACCTCCCCACAATATTTGAATCATCTGATCTAGACACCCAAGAAAATCTAATTATAAGTGAGTCATCAAACACGCTCGGCCTCGGATGGAACCCTTCCAGTGACACAATTCACTTCCCCATTAAGTTTCCATCCCAAAGTGAAAAAATTACGAAAAGGGTCATTATGTCGAATTCTTTTAGAATATTTGATCCTTTAGGTCTACTAAGTCCATTTATCATGCAAGCAAAAATGATATTACAAAGTTTATGGTCACAAAAAATTGATTGGGACGAGCCTGTACCCCAAAAAACCATAAATGACTGGTGTGAGTTTGTCGAAGGTCTACCATATCTTATGGATCTAAAAATACCTAGACACGTCATATGCGATCTCCCCAGATACATAGAAATGCATTCCTTTAGCGATGCTTCGCAGCGTGCCTACGGCGCCTGTGTTTACATACGTTCTGTGAACAATAGCGGTGACGTAACTGTGAAATTACTATGCGCTAAATCAAAAGTCGCGAGCCTTAAACCGGTTACGATCCCTAGGCTTGAGTTATGCGCGGCGCTACTCGCTGCAAGATTGAGTCGTGCAATCACAGATACAATTCGCTATATACCTACACGAATTATACATTGGTGTGATTCGAGTGTGGTACTCGGTTGGTTGAAATCCGACCCCAGTAAACTAAAAACTTTTATAGCGAATCGGGTAGGCGAAATAAACGAGTTGACTGAGTCATCTTCCTGGCGATATGTACCTACCGAGTCTAACCCAGCTGACCTTATTTCGCGCGGAGTCAACGCCAGTCAGCTGCTAAACTTTGACTTATGGTGGTCAGGTCCTAGCTTTTTACGCCATGAAGAGGGTCAGTGGCCCGTGCTAAATTCACACAACGAAAAGGAGAAATTACCTGAAACAAAAAACTTAGAAACTAAATTAAAAACTAAAGAAACTAACATAAAAACTAAAAACTTACCTAAAACGTCATACTCATTAAGCAGTCAGAATCTAACTTCACCTGAAAGAAATACAAAAACATTAAATACAAATTTCGAAAGTATAGTACAATTTGAAAATTTTTCTACATTAAATAAATTACAGCGAACCTTTGCCTACGTTCAAAGATTTATTTACAACTTAAAAAATCCTAAAAATAAATGTACCGATTGGTTAACTACCGAAGAATTAAAAAAATCATTTAATTACCTGTGTTCTATAGCCCAGCAGCAAGCATTTCCCGACGAGTACAAATTATTATTAAACAAAGCCCCACTGAAACAAAAGTCCAAAATTCTGTCACTCTCACCTTTCTTCGATATCAATGTGATACGAGTGGGTGGTCGAATTGGTACCTCTGATTACCCCTACAACAAAAAACATCCCATTTTGTTAGATGCAACTCACCATTTAACTAAACTTTTATTTCAACGAGAGCACATACGGAACCTACACGCAGGTCCGCAACTTTTGTTGTCATCTGTACGTGAGTTTGTTTGGCCGATTAATGGAAGGCGACTTGCGCGGCGTACTGTACGCAACTGTGTCCGTTGCAGTCGATTACAATACAAAACAATACAACCAAAAATGGGTGACCTTCCGTCTCAACGATTAAAGGCAGATTTTCCCTTTACGTGTGTAGGACTAGACTTTGCCGGTCCCTTCTTAATTTTAAATAGAAAAGGTAGGGGCGCTAGATTGATAAAATGCTATTTATGCTTATTTATATGTTTAAAATACAAATGTATGCACTTGGAAGCGGTGAGTGATCTTTCAAAGGACGCCTTTATCATGACTTTGAGAAGGTTTGTATCACGTCGAGGAAAGCCAACCGAAATATTTTGCGATAACGGTCGCAATTTTGTAGCAGCAGCTAAAGAGTTGTCACAATTTTTAAAACAAGTAAACAAAGATATATCTGAGTTTGCAGCCGAAGAGGGAATTAAATTTAATTTCATACCCACCTACGCTCCTCACTTTGGTGGCATTTGGGAGGCCGGAGTAAAGTCCGCCAAACATCACTTAAAACGAGTAATGGGCAACTCGCACTTAACCCTTCAGGAAATTATGACATTGTTTGCCCATGTGGAAGCGGTTTTAAACAGTCGCCCAATTTGTCCCCTATCCAATTCCCCTGACGACTTCCTTTTCCTATCTCCAGGGCACTTTCTCGTGGGTCGGCCGTTAACTGCGCTGCCTACGCCTTCATTGGAAACCCGTGCTGAGTCATCCCTCACGCGCTATGCTCGCCTTCAAAAAATCAATCAGCACTTTTGGAGCCGATGGCAAAAAGAGTACATAGCTGAATTACAACAAAGAAAGAAATGGAAAGACAATAATGCTAGAAAACTGGAGATTGGTGATTTGGTACTTCTACAAGAAGACAACGTCCCACCACTCAGCTGGCGTCTTGGTCGAGTTCATCGTTTGTTCCCGGGCCCTGACGGCATCACAAGAGTAGCGGATGTCAAGACTATGAGAGGTTGTGTTCGCCGTCCGCTAGTGCGTTTGTGTCCTCTGCATCCAATTTCATCTGAGTCCTGAAAGGTGGACCTTTCAGCGAGGGGGGAATATGTTGCGGCCAACGCCTACAGCCAATATTAATTATTATCAACAAGTTTAGTATTTGCTCCTAATGTTTTGTCAGGCGCTTTGCCTATGCAATACACAATTTTATAACTAACTCATTAGCTAATTCACCGTCATATAATTAACACCTTCATGTACAACTTTAAAATATAAAATTAAATCTATTTAAAACTAACTTTGGGCCTTTAAATACTAAGTTAAAGACCCCATTATGTTCACGAAACACACCTTTTTATTAATTTTTAATAATAGTAGGGTGACCATGATCTCGAATTATCGCAGTTTTTTTTTGCTGACTAAAAGTAAAAGTCGCTGGTGTACTGTTAGTCCTAACCTATCGTGATCCTTAGGAGAAAGTAAGTTAAATGCTTCTTTCTTGCTTCCCGACCCCGTAATCACCCTGTATAGTAGGGATAACAGTCTTTTAAGACTACTAAGGGTTTTCTTCTACGATTCTTCGATTCAGGGATATATTCAGCGAAATATAAAGCTTTAAAGTGCTCATTTTTATATATTCATAATTGGTAAACCCTAAAAAAAAAGCGTCGGTGGCTCAACCGGTAACGACTCGGTCCATCTAACCAGAGGTACCAGGTTCAAATCTGGACGGCCAATGTACCAATGAGTTTTTCAAAAACTTACTAACATACTTACCGATTGCTTTAACGGTGAAGGAAAACATCGTGAGGAAACCTGCACACGCCTGCGAAGAAACTCGAAGGTTGTGTGTGAAGTCGACCAACCCGCACTGGGCCCGCGTGGTCGACTAAGGCCTAATCGCCCTGATTCAGGGTAGGCTCGAGCCCCTCGGTGGGGACGTATATGAGCTGTAATGAATTGGTAAGCCCATCTCACCTGATGGTAAAAGAGTGACGATGATGCCGAAGATGGAAGCGGGCTTACAAAGATTCCCCAACGAAATGGAGAACTGGCTATCTTATCTTCAAGCCGGAACACATCAATGTTGTTTACACTGATGTTTGGCGGCAATACTTAGATAAGATGGTGGTAGCTAGCCAGGCGGGCTTAGAAAATGCCCTACCACCAACCAAACCGAGTCTTACAAGTTGACCCCACCGGGAATCGAATGGGCTAACCATTACGCCACGGAGGCGGTTTTGTTATAGAGTCAAGTAAAAGTATATACATATATTAGTACTAACATACAGTACGGACACTCCCTGCCGCTCTCTAGATTGCGACCTCACCCTCTGGTCACTCAGATTGATACAGATTGTTTGGTTGTTGAACGTATAGGATTTCGCCGTCATTTTGTTTGTTCCGTCATTCCTTTTGTGAAATATCATTTCTGGCCCGTTGTATGAAGTGTCCAGGGTGTGGTGATCTGAAAAATATTGTTAATAGTAGGAAATATAATCAATTTTAAAGGAAAACTATCACGCATGAGTAGACTTTCTTAGTGTAGGAGTAGGGGTAAGGGGCCTAAAGCGTGCACATCGCCTAATGCGCACCTCTGTCAATTCAGTCGTTTTAAATGTTGGCGCGATCTCGCAAGGCGTGTACGGCCCCCGCCCCTCCCTCATTCCGCGGCAATCTCCCGATACGCGTGTGACGGCTTGGCAGTGCACGACAAAAAAAATGATTTTTGGCTGATTTTGTAAAAAAATGCAAAGTATTTTACTTGTGTTTTCTCTATTGGGATGTTTGTTATACAAGATTTATAAGTTCACTATAATTATGTGTGTATTTGACTGTGAATTGACTGATTTTATTTGTAAGTACTTAAATATTTGGAGGTTAGGTTTCGTTGGAAACTTTGAATGGTCGTAAAAGGCAAAGCGGGCACGTGGCTACTTTACTCTCTTTGAGCTATGGGATAATTTTATGGTTTTTTTTCAGATGGTGAACAAATATGTACGCAAAACGGCTCAAGCCGGAAATTAATTAAAGAAGAAAAGTATTAAATGAAGTAAAAGATTTCCATAAGCCAGTCAAAACCATAGCCCTAAAGTAAGGGACACATAAAAAACCTCGACGATTTGTTACAGTATTTACTTCAGAACAAGAAAAAGAATTGTTAGAATACGTCTTCGATATGGATGCCTTATTTTATGGTATGACAAGGGAGGAATTTCTGGCTCTTGTTTATCAGTATGTTGAGTTAAACGGTATCCAACATAAATTAAAAAATTTAATAGTCTTCGCAATTCATTAAAAATTATTAATCAACATTTTTTTGTTTTATTTATAATAATATTTTTGTTATACCCCCTTATATTTACTTTTATTTAGTTCATTCCATATTTAAGTGTGCCCTCTTTGCCCAGGTGCAGTGCCCGCTTTAAGCCCCCCCTGTGGGCAAAGCGAGCACACGTAAGGGTTTTTTAAAATTCTTCCCAGTTTTACTATACAAGACTAATGGCAAATTTGACTTATCAGCATTGTTGTTTATTAAATATAGTTTCACTTGTAGCAAGAGTCAGACGCAATATGTCATTTGCAACCTGTTATTTCTTAATTTTCCCTTGAGGTGCCCGCTTTGGGCACCCTTCCCCTAATAGTCAACCAACTTAAGATGTGCAGTTTACCAACTGCAAAAACAATTTTGTTTATGAAAATATATACATATATTTAGGAAGGCTACGGCACCCTACTTTGCGCGAGTACGAATCGCACTTGGCCGGTTCTTTTAAGTTTTTGGAACTGAAGAAACGTAACGGAACGCCCCCTCACCCCCTTATCTCCGAAACGGTAAATGAATAAGGATGAACTTCAAAACTATTTATATTTAAATTATCAAAAAAAATATACGTTGACGATTCTCACAACAAGCCTTTTGATTTGATATTTCATACGATATTAGTTCGCAAAACTTTTAATTAAAAAAAAACTAGTTTGCTAAGATGGGTTCAGTTTTTATGCAGTCGGGTTTTTAGTTTTTTTATTAAGCCATTTATTTCACAAGCGTATAGAATGAAACCTTGCAAGTTAAATTTGACCCACTTCCCGGTTTTCGATTGAGCTGAAATTTTGCATCCATATGTATATCGCGTCACAATGCAATTTTAAAAGCTTGTACTTAAAAGTTTTTAGTTTTTTGAATTATTATTTAGGATACCTAAACAGTGCAACTAAACGTACACCTAGCTACTTTAATTACTTACATAACTTAAAAGAACTTGCAAAAGACATATGTAGATAGGTGAAATAAACACTTGCTTTTGATAACACTGCAATAACTAAGAAGGAAATGTCTTGCAAGTGTAATAATTTCTACAATCGCTTTAATCGCACCTACCTTTATCAATTTCATCACAAGCATCTAAAACGTTTGAAACATAATCACGTTTTCAAGAGATACAATGCAACACATGCTGTATAAAATAACAAATTGTGATCTTTGTTTATAGTTCAAACTAAGGATCAATCGAAACATCACTTTCTTTTTTTTATTAATTTTGTTAAAAAATATCAAAAAAAATAAAAGAAATGTCGCGTTTCTTGGTTTTGGCTGCATTTGTGCAAGCAGTAATTTTGCAAGTAAGTTTTTTTACCTACTTTAATTCAAATGAACATTTTTGCATAACATATCGTGCCCAAATCAAAGAAAGTCTTGTGCAAAATATGAAATATTAACATAAAAGGACCGTAGATAACATTATAGAGATCATTAAAAAATCCCACATTTTTTTTGTATGGAGACCCCCTATTTTTTTTACTTTTTCTATTTTTTAGTATTGTTGTTATAGCGGCAAAAGAAATATACACTCTGTGAAAATTTCAACTGTCTACCTATTACGGATCATGAAATACAGTCCGCTGACGTACGGACAGACGGACAGACAGCGGATGCTTAGTAATAAGGTCCCTTTGGGTGTAAGGGACCCTAAAAATTACGATACCATACCACATGTAAAGTGGTGACTTATTTTTTTTTGATTTGGCCACTCTATCGTGTGGGATATAATTGTTGAATAGGTCTTTTAAAACTATTGAGGGTTTGCTAAGATGATATTTCCGATAAAAACAATAAAGTTTTAAAATGGTGATGTTGGTTAGAGTCGTATGTCTCCACCCCCTACCAGCTTAAGGCCTTAAGGCGGGTCAAATGACAATATTCAATTCAATTCTCGATAAACTGTGAAAAGCTATCAACATGGATAAAATATACAGTACACTTAAAGTTATAAAAAATCTATTTAATTGAATACAATTTCAAAAATATTACCACTTTTGATGTAAAAAATATAATGTAGACCCTGTTTTTCGCATTAATTGCCTTCTTGAAAACAAATAGTCCATATTAAATGAAACCAACACACAAAAATCGGTGACTTTAAGACCTTTTATTTTAATTGAACATTATTTTTTAACTTATTTGAAAGGGATGAAAAGTAATAAAAACATGTTAAATTTGAGAATTGGACGTTCGGTTTCAACGTAACAGCCGCGTTGAATCTCGCGTTGATTTGAACTTAAAATGAATAGACTTACGTTCGATATTATTGAAATAAGTATGAACCTGCTCGGATTGAGTCTGCTATTTCAGGAAATCTGAAAGTATTGGAAATAGTAAATAAGACAGTTTAAAAGAAAAATAATAATGGTCAGTTGGGCTTTCTTAGGAGTAATAGTCGACTAACTATGTGCAATTGTATTTGTTAAAAGTTCATAAATTTGCCATAAAAAATATTCTACATAGGCGCATCGGGAGCCGGGCCGTTCCTTTCCCTCTAATATGGTTGATGGGAGCGATGGCTGACTCTCGCGTTATACTCGTGACCATGCTGTCCGTGTGAACTGGCCTACTCTTGTCAAAAACATTAATGACATTCAATGATTTTTATGTATAGCTTTCGTGTCATACTATTTTCATGTTCTAATGACATAATCTGGTTAATATCAAGGATTGAATTTTGACGTTATTAACTAATGATTGTTTATTTATTAATTTTTCACAATAACATTATGTTATTATTATTTTATGACTATCAGAAAGAGTGTATTTTTCACCTATTTTGAATAAATATCTTGATTTTGATTTTTTTTTTGATTTTATAACAATTAGCAAAAATAACTTTTTTTTTTTAATTATACATTTATGTATTGAAAAGACTACGGAACCCGACACGCGCTAGGTCCCCAACATCAACTTGGCCACTTTTTTAAAAATGATAATATAGGTATCTTAATTCAAGTCATATAACAACGATTTATAGAATAGCATTTTTTTTTTCTGATCTGTGGATTTATCAGTGCTTACTAACTACTTTACCTATTTTTCAACAGGTAACATACGGCCAATGCATCAACCGCGTTGTCCCCAATTATGGGTATCCCAACATCCTCCCCGTTGAGACCATTCTCCCCAACCAGGTCATCTTCAACCAACTACCCAACGTCCTGCCCAACATCGTGAACCCCAGCAACATTATCTTACCCAACAATATCGTGGTGCCCAGCAGACCACCTTGTGGGTGCGGATGCCAGAACGTTCTGCCTATCGAGACTATTGTCCCCAACCAGCTGGTGTACAACCCTCTGAACGCTGTTGAAAAGGTTATCCCAGGGCCGGCGCCAGTGACTGTGATACAGGATAGCTCAGTTGCTAACAACTTGGCCAACGCTCTCCAGTTGCTAGTGGTAAGCAACCTGCTCAGCAACACTCTGCCGCTTGGGCCGGAGGTGGTAGCTCCTTGCGGATTGGGCGGCTACAACTACATCTATTAATTTTTAAGGTTGACTTTAATTGTTACGGTGGGTGGAACTAAAATAAATATTTGTGTTATTTGAAAAATTGTTTTCATTATTTTAGAAATAAATATATAAATATAATAAATAAATATTCGGGGACAAATCACACATGGTCATCTGGCCCCAAAGTAGGATTCCCTGTGTTATGGGAACCAGAGACTGACATACATAATTATATACGTTTAAATACATACATATATAGATATTTCACACCCAGACACAGAGCAAACAAATCTGCTCATTACACAAATGTTTGCCCTGGGTGGGGATCGAACCCACAACCCTTGGATCAGTAGTCAAGAGCACTAACCACTGAGCCACCGAGTCAGTCAAATATTTGTTTTGACCACGTTATTGAGACTTCTCAATGGGATTAGTCCCAGAAAACTTTATGGTATCGAAGGATTTTTAATCAATGGTTGACCTGGTACGGACCAATTTTCCCCAACAACTAACCCACGCCAATTTGCAAAAAAAAAACTTTCCATACAATATTCCGTTCAATACAATATTGCAAATTGTCCGTTAGTTCCTCAGGGTGTCGAGTAGAACTCCTGGACTTTTTTTGGTAGTGAGGTGCTAAATAATTATATCGAGTTTATTTACAAAATTTAAAACAAATAAATAAATTGTAATAAAGCGTAGCGTAGGCAGGCCTCCCACTCGGTGGACCAATGACCTGGTAAAGGTCACGGGAAGTCGCTGGATGCGGGCAGCGCAGAACCAGTCGTGGTGGAAATCCTTGGAGGAGGCCTATGTCCAGCAGTGGACGTCCTTCGGCTGATATGATGATATTGTAATAAAACTTAAACTTAACGTTACAGTAAACAAATCTATCAGCAAATACAGTGTAAACTCTGTAAAAAGTCACTCGATATAACGATTCACTCTTTGAAACGTCAATATTTTCTGACTCCAGTTGGTTTACTTTGACGCTAATTTCTCTTTGTATAACACTACCCTACCCTTCCCTACCTTACCCTACCCTACCCTACCCTAAAACCTTCTCCTGACAATAACGAACTCAACAAAAAAGATTTAGCGAAAGTGGTCCAGCCGTTCTTGAGTTATAAATGGTGTAACTAACACGACTACCGTAAGTAACATATTATCATATATTTTTACCCGACTGACCCAAAAATCGGGGTTAAGTTTTTATGCAGTCGGGTTTTTATTTTTTTTTATTAATTCCCAAATTTATTTTAAGTTTTACTTCTTAGACATCCGACAAAAAAACGCCGCCAGCTGCTTGTGGCCCGCGCACCGCACGGCTCACCCACGATATCCACGAGCGCGAACAGCTAGTAAGAAATAAAGTGTTTACTGGGAACCGAACCTCCTCACGCGGACAAGGTCGCAGGCACCATAGGTAACCTACACCTGTTGTGATAATGTAAAGTACTTAATTAGGGCGAGGTATTGATTGGGTTGTCTCTGTCTTTTTCTTTACGTGTAAAGAGTAAAGAAAATAACCAAACTTTTTAAATTTTTCAATGGTTTTTTGTTTCAATCAAAAACTACAATGAAAGTATAAAAAATAATAACATTACTCACTTTGTATTATCATACATTACAAATGTTGGTGTATTTTTTTTTTTATTTATACTTCAAAATATTAAACATAACTAGAGTTAAAAGTAACGGTGTAGACCTATCTTTCAATCTTGCTCAATCGTGTTTCTAATAGCTTTTGACTTTTAGGTTTTTTTTCAGCCTTGGGATTTCTATCGTTTAGGAGTGATAATCTGTAATAATACCTTAATTAAAAGGTGTATTTTTTCCCAATATATATTTTTGTTTTAAATTTTATGTTATTGTTTTATTCTTTCTTTACATCAAGCACAAGTCCGATCTTGTATGATGTATCTACTGTTCTCACCTATCGGATGGATCAGCCCGCTATCAGCTGGATAACTTGGACGCCATCGACCGACGCGCCCGGAGACTCATCGGCGACGATGAGCTTGTCAAAAACAAGCTCCAAAGCCTTGATCATCGCCGTATAGCTGCCTGTCTTTCGGTATTCTATCGATTTCATTTCGGAGAGTGTGCTCAAGAACTTCACGACCTCATTCCCCCAGCTCCATTCCACCTTCGGTCAACGAGACGCAGGGAGAGTTTCCACCCCTTTGTTGTTGAAATTCAGCCTATCAGCACGAAGCGTTTCGCTTCCTCATTTATTATGCGTCCCCACCGAGGGGCTCGAGCCTACCCTGAATCAGGGCGATTAGGCCTTAGTCGACCACGCGGGCCCAGTGTGGGTTGGTCGACTTCACACACAACCTTCGAGTTTCTTCGCAGGCCTGTGCAGGTTTCCTCACGATGTTTTCCTTCACCGTTAAAGCAATCGGTAAGTATATGTACGTAAGTTTTTGAAAAACTCATTGGTACATTGGCCGTCCAGATTTGAACCCGGTACCTCTGGTTAGATGGACCGAGTCGTTACCGGTTGAGCCACCGACGCTTCTTAAAAAAAATATATATAAAAAATAATCATCATCATTACAGCTCATATACGTCCCCACCGAGGGGCTCGAGCCTACCCTGAATCAGGGCGACTAGGCCTTAGTCAACCACGCGGGCCCAGTGCGGGTTGGTCGACTTCACACACAACCTTCGAGTTTCTTCGCAGGCGTGTGCAGGTTTCCTCACGATGTTTTCCTTCACCGTTAAAGCAATCGGTAAGTATGTACGTAAGTTTTTGAAAAACTCATTGGTACATTGGCCGTCCAGATTTGAACCCGGTACCTCTGGTTAGATGGACCGAGTCGTTACCGGTTGAGCCACCGACGCTTTTTGAAAAAATAATAATATTATTATATTACTTCAATAAATTCATTTTAGGGTCCCGTATACCAAACGGGTGGCCAACGGGACCCTATTATCAAAGTATATATATTAGTACTAACATACAGTATGGACACTTCCTGCCGCTCTCTAGATTGTGAGCTCCACCCCCTCGTCACCTAGATTGATACAGATTGGTTACAGTTTGGCTGTCGAACGTATAGGATTTCGCCGCCATTTTGTTTGTTCTGTCATTCGTTTTTTGAAATGTCATTTCTGGTCCGTTGTATGAAGTGTCCAGAGTGTGCTATTACTAAGCCTCCGCTGTCTGTCTGTCCGTCTGTCAGCGGCCTGTATTTTATGAACCGTAATAGTTACACAGTTGAAATTTTCACAGAATGTGTATTTCTGTTACAGCTATAACAACTAATACAAAAACTTTAAAAACCTGTTTTTTATAGGTCTCTAGAAGTATTTTTGATTTAGCTCTATCTTAAAAATCGTAAAACATACAAGCGTGACACTTGTTTTGATAATACCACTAATAGTGAAGTAAAACAACAAATAATAAAAGTCGGCAAAGTATAAGTCGTACTCGCGCTAAGGATTCCAAACTGAATGACAAAAAAATCATATTTTGGTCTTTTGTTTGTAATCTGAATAGGTATAATTGTCCATATGCTATGAAGTTGTGCGAAGATGTGTGGTGGTACGGAACCTTCAGAGTTCTAGTCCGACTCGCACTTGGCCGATTTTTAATTCATATCATGTAGTTATGTATTCATTTGTCGTTGTCTAATATTGTCAGTCTAACTTGTACAGTTCGTGCCATCGATCGTGAACTAATTTGTCTCACATCATGTCCTTCACGAAGAAAAGCGATTTGTCTCGTTTTGATGAATGGAAAATCAATATTTTGGTCCTAAAATAATGTAGGCTAGACCAGGGGTTGACAACCACAGGTTAACTTTTATTGAACATTATCATGTCATGTCCTTCACGAAGAAAAGCGATTCGTCTCGCTTTGATGAATGAGAAATCAATATTTTGGTCCTAAAATAAAATGGGTTAGACCAGGGGTTGACAACCATGGGTTAATTTTTATTTCATCATCATTATTATTACATGTCCTTCACGAAGAAAAGCGATTCGTCTCGCTTTGATGAATGGGAAATCAATATTTTGTTCCCAGAATAAACTCTGTCTGGGCTAGACCAGGCGTTGAGAACCACGGGTTAATTTTTATTTCATCATCATCATTAAATCATGCCCTTCACGAAGAAAAGCGATTCGTCTCGCTTTGATGAATGGGAAATCAATATTTTGTTCCCAGAATAAACTCTGTCTGGGCTAGACCAGGCGTTGAGAACCACGGGTTAATTTTTATTTCATCATCATCATTAAATCATGCCCTTCACGAAGAAAAGCGATTCGTCTCGCTTTGATGAATGGGAAATCAATATTTTGTTCCCAGAATAAACTCTGTCTGGGCTAGACCAGGCGTTGAGAACCACGGGTTAATTTTTATTTCATCATCATCATTAAATCATGCCCTTCACGAAGAAAAGCGATTCGTCTCGCTTTGATGAATGGGAAATCAATACTCAATATAATGGGAAATCTCACGTTCGTTCCACCGAGTGGGAGCCCTGCCTACGCTACGTCTTTCAGTTCGCGGTCGCCACTCGAGAACCTTACTGTTTCCGTGACAATTTTTTTTCTGATTCGACATATAGTTTCTTTGGGAAAGTTGTTTGTAATCACGAGTACATTCATATCCTTTGCTATCAATAACTAATTTAAGGTCACCCTATATAAGGTCTAACAAAATTAGCTGAAACTATTTTAACTGGTGCTTCTACCCATGAATGAAACTGAACAACTTTCCCTATGAAACCCATAGTCTAATCTCAAAAAAAAATTGAACTTCCCGTACTAAGTTGGCTGTTCAGCTGATCGAGTTAGTATGGGAGAGCCAATTTTTTTTTGCGATTTAACTATGGGTTCCATGGGGAAAGTTGTTCAGTTTCGTGGGTACAAGCGCCAGTTAAAATAGTTTCAGCTAATTTTGTTACACCTTATATAAAGCTGAATTTTGGTATGGTAACACAAATCTGATACCCCTATAAAATTATGAATTAAGACTGTAAAAAAAATTGGGTGCCTCACCTATGTTACGGGGGGGGGAAGGATTTTTTAAATTCATTTACCCTGTCGTTTGGGGTATCGTTGAATAGATCTTTTAAAATTACTGATGGTTTGCTAAAATATTTTTTTCCGATAAATGATTCGTTTACAAAATATTATGTTTTAAATTTGTTACTTTGTTTGATTCGTATCTCCCCCCCTACCTGCTAAACGGTTATTTTAGGAAAACTTAAAAGTAATGAAATAGAAAGACGTATGATAAATTTCTAAGGAAAATGATCACAGCCAAGTAGGCTTTCTTAGTTTAGGAGACGACTAATATTTACTGGTCGACACCAACTTAAAATGAGTAGTTGGATTTGTGAAAAGACTTTCCATACAAAATATTCCATACAAACTGCGAAAATTACATGGTTTTTAAAATATGCATTTTTCAGTAAATAACAAAGTTATATATATTATATATATTATTATATTAGTTATATATATTATATACCAATTGTGAATAAAAGAAGTAAGCATATATTTTTATTTAAAAAAATACAACGCAGTATTTTCATTAGTTAAGTGTAAAGTATATTTTTTTTGAAAAACTTAGTTGTTTTTCAGTTGGTATAGGACCTTAGGTCTGGACCCTATTTAGCGCGTGGCCCGACTAGACGATTAAACCAATTTGACAAATTAAATGTCAATCGATTCGTTTTATTCGCAAGGTTTTATTAGACCAGATATCTTATCCAACTACGGTAAAACAAAGGAAAGGTTATTAAATGACGTTTCAATTGAATCGTGTTAATGGCCAGAGATCTAGATACTACATATACAGGGTGTATGGGAAGTAGTGCATAAAATGAAAGGGGAGCCAGAGGCGGTCATTTGGAATAGATTTAATTCAATACACTGGTAGCCTAAGTCTTACGGTTTTTGAGATATTAGCTTTTTAATTTTCAGATTTTGTATGAAAAACGCTTTTGTTTAAATATTTCGTGATTTTCCAAAAAAAAGTTATACTACTGTTGAAGTGCAAAATGCGGTAAAAACTTCCCCATTTTAAAAGCTTTCCAACAGAGTTAAAAAGTAAAAAAAAAAAACGGTTGTCTGTAAAGTCGGTTTACTGACGATAGTTGAACGTGACAACGTCATAAGAAAAAAGCCTTAAACGGAACGCCTCACGGAACGCCTCAGAGCGAGGTAACGACGCATTTTTCGGAACGCCTCACAGCGAGGTAACGACGCATTTTTTCGTGCGTGCAGCCGGCTCCATCGAATTATAAGACGTTATCACGTCAAAAACAAATGAGTTGCTACAAAAACACTATGATTGTTGTCATAAGGGTGCCTCGAATCCCATACTAATTTTACAACAATTTTCTATGGAAAAAATAAAGTTCGAGTTTTTTCATGAACTTGTGAATTAAACGTTATTAAATGATTCTAGAGAGTCACAGATGTCTCATATGCGAAAAACATGATAAATGGACTTTAAAAAAATATGAAAATAATGTTTCTTGAAAATTTGTATGGGGCTTAGTGCACACTTTTGACAGCAATCACTATTTTTTGTTGCAATTAAATTGTATTTTTTAACTTTTTAACTTTGTTGGAAAAGGGGAAATTTTTATCGTATTTTGCACTTCAACTGTAGTATAACTTTTTTTTTGTAAAATCACGAAATATTTAAATAAATGCGGTTTTCATACAAAATCTGAAATTTAAAAAGCTAATATCTTGAAAACCGTAAGATTTAGGCTACCAGTGTATTAAGTCAAGTCTATTCCAAATGACCGCCTATGGCTCCCCTTTCAGTTTACTGCACTACTTCCCAGACACCCTGTATATTTATTTATTAATTTTTTTACATTACCTGCCTACGATAATAAGAGTACTTAATTATTTAAGTTTTTAAGCTATTGTATAGCTTTTATCGCGGGCATTGAGGGGACCGAATCAAGAAATTTCGTAACGAAAAAAACCTGACACCCCAAAAAAATATATAACTCATATGTTGAGTTCTAAAAAACATACAGTGCCATCTATCTATCCATCATGATGATGATGATTGGTGGTGATGGTGTTCGTGATGGTGGTCGCGATGGTGGTCGCGATGGCGGTCGCGGTGGCGGTCGCGGTAGCGGTCACGATGGCGGTCGCGGTGGCGGTCGCGATGGCGGTCGCGTTGGTGGTCGCGATGGAGGTCGCGATGGTGGTCGCGATGGTAGCCACCACCACTACCAATACACTACCACTTTCACTACCACCACCACCACTACTACCACTACCACTACACCACCAGTACCACTACCACTACCACTGCCCCACTACACTACCACTACACTACCACTAACTACTTTTTGTAGATATTGCAGGAATTTTTAGATGATTTTTTACACCTTGTGTTATATTTTTTAAGTTTTAGAAAGGATCCCTAATTTTTTGAAAATATAATATAGCCTATAGCAACGGCGGATAGTGTATCTTCCCAACGGTGAAAGAATTTTTCAAATCGGTTCAGTAGTTTCAGAGCCTATTCAGGACAAACAAACAAACGAACAAACTTCTAACTTCTAACAAAATCTTTCCTCTTTATAATATTAGTGTAGACTAGAACAAACCATAGACTTAGAATATGAACAAACCATATCAAACACACAGTGTTATAAAGAGATCAAACAGTGAACACGGATATAGAATCTTCTTACTCGTGATCTTTAAAGGTCATTCAATTCATGCTTGCATCTTCGTACGTCAAAAATTAGTTTTTAAATTAAGTTCTTGTTACAAGCTAAGAATTCTATTTGGTATACATATTATCATGCGAACAATACTAAAAGTCATAGAAAGTTTCTCGTTTTGTTTTCAATAAATAATGAACACTATTACAATAGTAATAGGATTGGTATTATTAACTTTACAGGATGGTTTTGGAAATAAGTGCTCGAAATCGTTTGAAGATTGCTGTAACCTCAAAAAAAGGAGTGACGATGAAAGCTCAGAATACTATAAAAGAAGCCAGGAAAGAAAATGTGACAAATTGGATTGCGATTATTATAGCCAACACAAAGACACGGAATACAAGGACGATGCTGTGGCAGCTCGGTACAACGAGCATGTCAAATACTTCATTCTTGTTTATTATACTTCTGATGAAGACATAGCTCAACGAAGTTACGCCTGCATATCCCCAAATCATTTTCAAAAGAGATTGGAGCGTTACGTAAGTCATCATGACAGGCTAAGGTCGTCCACTGCTGGACAAAGGTCTAACCATTCCAAGGATCTCCACGACGACCGGTCCTGCGCTGCCCGCATTCAGTGGCTTCCCGCTATCTTTACCAGATATCGGTTTCTGGTGCGCTGTCGCCTCTCAAGTGCTTATCGTCCCAACGGCTATCTTTTCTACGAGCTATGTGCCCCGTTTACTGCCACTAAATTTTAGCGATTTTGAGAGCTATGTCGGTTACTTTGGTTCTTCTACGGATTGTTTTTCCTGATTCGATCACGCAACGAAACTCTGAGAATAGCTCGCTCTATTGCCTTTTGGGTGACTTTGAGCCTTCTTATGAGTCCTATTATACGAGTAGTAAGCGACCATGTCTCGGCACAGATTACTAAATAGTTACTTCATAACAGATTACTAAATAGTTACTTGATCTCGGTTCCGTATGTCCTCTCACATAACGTGATGGATGACATACTTTACGATAGTACCTATCCTAAATTACAATCATATTAATTTTGAAGTAAGATCTTAATTAAAGAGAGGGAGAGATTAGATAATTTAATTACATTGATAATACTCGTATATAGTAGTTATGAGTAACTGGGTAGGTATATAACATAGTGGCAACCAAGACCAGGATGAAGAACAGTACGCAGACCAACTGTCCGAAGGTCAATTCTCAGCCAGCGAGATAGGCCTATAGTTATTTTTGTCAGAGGTGTCTCCTGTCTTGTTCTTTACAACAGGTACCACAATGGTTTTCATTAATTCAGTCGGCAGATACGAATGACTTATGCACAGCGAAAACAACATAGCCAGAACTCTTGACATATGAGGACCGGCATGTTGTAGATGTAGATGCTCAATGCTGAGACTGTCATGACCAGGGGATTTCTCTCTTGACATTGATCTAATGATTTTAGTGATCTTTGTGGCCGTAATTCTAGTCCCCATAGTTTCATTCCCAGTCGCAACATTGACCATCCCCTTAGCCGGTCCTAACGGAGACTTTACGAAGAAATGCTCCCTGAAGAGATTTGCTATGTCATTATTGTCATCGACACCGCTGACGCTCACAGGGAGACCAGGCTGACTCTTCAGTTATTTGGTGCTCTTCCAAAATCCACGAAAGTCTTTTTTGGCATGTTGCGAAGCTGAAATATTCATTTTAATTTGGTCTTGGTGGTCTTGGCACCATTTCAAACGAGACTTAAATATTTTCCTGCTTTCATACATTTCGTTATAAATGGGACCAGTAGAAGGTTTACCACACCATAACCAGGACTGAAACCTTGCTCTGGCCACCCTATGAGCCTCTCCGACGTGCTTATTCCAACCCACAACACGTGACTTGATTTTACGTCCAGCCTTGGGCCTACTGATGATAGCCGACTCAGACAGAGCTAGCACAATGTCATAATAAAGCTTATCTATAACCTTTTTATGTTTATCATCGTTACAATAACAATCAGCATAGGCAGTGACTTATATATTACTGGCGTAAGCACAGGTCATAAATTCCTTGGGAAAATCAATTAGCCTAAGTCTTTTATGGCACTCAGTGGCATACATCGATATTTGATCTTTTGTTCGTTCCCCACAAATAGCAGAGTTAACTATAGGTACAAGGTTATTTAAAGGTACTTTAGGTTGTAATAAGTTTAGATTACACTCAACTACCAGAGGGAAGTGGTCAGACCATAACGTATCATATTTAACATATACATTATATACTGAACTAACAGCAGCTTGCGTGACAAGACAATGGTCGAGCCACCGCCTACTCCCATGGACATCACTTGTTAACTTGTTTACATCTATACACGATAATTTTTGTTCGCAACAATAGTTCATTAATTCTATAAAAAATAGTTCGTTGGGGTGAGCATTGAAGTTACCTAATGTTAGCAGTATTCACAAATAAATACAGCAATTACGGACAGAGGGCGGTGCAAGCGGGCATTCTACGTACGACAGTGAGACAGGCAGGTTGTTTTGAAGTGTCTTGTAAGAAGTGTTTTTGAGAAAATCATTAAATTCAAGCTATTTCCATTCTTCAAGTGGTTTTATTGCAGAATCTAGAATAATCAGAAGTGGTAAGAACGTTGGAGAAAACATTGAGGTATGTAATGACTATATTTTTTCGTAAATTGAGTTAGACCTACCCTACGTAAACGTCGCTTCATTTCATAGCGTAAGTAACCGCAAACGTACCTTGGATGTACCCAGGTACCTATCAATACTCAGTAAGTGGGTACTTACATTGTGTAATTTTGTTATTTGTTTAACGAAAATAGGTTGCATTTTGTCCTTTTGTTACCTAAGTAAGTACCTACCCATACGTGCCTATATACTTATACCTAAGTGAAGTTTGATAAAATGCATGATCTTTTGAAAACTAAAGTTGCAACAACGACATTAATGGGTTTATCCACCATGAAAATAGGCCCAGGCCGCCGGCCGACCCGGTCTACCCGTAAATAACATGTACGTATTTATACCGCTGGTCAGCTGGTATCGTGTCAACCGACCACAAAAATACCCTATTTTATAACTATAAGGTGGGTAACAGCTACCTACACAACCTACTTGCCAGTGCCTACCTACCCGTCACACAATTACAAAGTATGGTTGGAATCCTTGAACGTTACGTTGAGATATTTATTTTTGAGAGGTACCTGCCGTAAGCTATTTAGGTAAGGTAAGGAAGCTATTTCCCGCGACGAGGCCTTCTGGAAAATGGTTCCACTGCGACGAAGGAGGTCGTGATTCGACAAGACTGTTTTTGATTTTTTTTTCAGTTTTTAAATAAACGTTGATTGGTTTATTATTTAGCGCATACCAATATCATGCTTTCAATACATACGCATATTAATTAACTGACTCGTTGGTCCAGTGGTAGCTCCGCTGCCTGCTGGGCTGAGAGTGGTGGGTTCGACCCCCACCGAGGGCACACATTCGTGTAACGAACGGATTTTTTTTTGATTTGTGTCTGGGTGTCAAACATGTGTATGTATTTAAATGTATGTAAGTAAGTAAGTAAAACATTTAAGTGTTTTATATACGATATATACCTATGTATATATATATACCAACCCGCACTGGGCCCGCGTGGTCGACTAAGGCCTAATCGCCCTAATTCAGGGTAGGCTCGAGCCCCTCAGTGGGGACGTATATGAGCTGATATGATATATATATATATAAACATATTAACAAAAAAAAAAAAAAAAAAGAAAAGTGTGTATACCCATATATAAAACATTTAGTAATAGAAAAGTGTATTATATACGTTTCTATTCCCCATAGTACAGGAAAATTCTCTTTTGGGTTAAGTGACCATGAGTAATTGTCCCTGTATATTTATTAACTAATCATAATAGCTAAAAAATAATAATAATAATAATAAAATTTTTAAAACAATAAAGATACTAACATAACTATAATCACGGCAAACTCGTTTTCACTAAAATAATACCAACATAAACAACAAATATAGATATATACCTACAGTGTTCCATTGTGTTGAAACTTATGCAATTTTGAATGACTAATTATTCTTCTATTTCCTCTTTCTCTTCCTATTAACTATCTTCCTACTCGTTACTACCTAATAAATTATTTTGTATAATATTTATTTTATTTCGACCTACCTACTTATATTTGACAGTCTCCACCGTTAACTATTAAACTTTAGTGACCATGTCTTCGAGTGAAAGATCCCATTACACTCCACCTCTTGAAAGCAAAAAGAATAGATCTATCACTAGAACACCAAGAAGTCCTAATCGTTGGGATGGTTTGAGATATAGAAAGAGGTCTTTGACAAGATCGAACAGACGACAAAAGAAACGTGATACTTTCCGTAGCCGTTCCCGGCGTAGATATAACTCATCAGATACAAGCAGTACAACTGATTCAGACATTAGTTCTTCTTCCAAATATAAACGAACAAAGCGTAGAAAGCATTTTTTTAGGACATGGTCGTAAGAAACGTCTAACAGACTCGGAAAGTTTTAGTTCAACTGGAACTGATCGTATCAGAAGAAAACGTCATAATTCTATAAGTACTTCCAGTTCGTCTGATGATTCACCGGACAGAAAACGTTCTCGCTCAAAGTTTCGCTCACGCCGTAGGACGAAACGTAGACGATCTGATAGTCGATCTAACAAGAATCAGGAACAGGATTTCCTTAAAATGTTCGCAAAATTAGTAGATAACAAAACCAACAATTTCGAAGGGGCTCACAACGTAATTCCGGAATTTGATCCCGACTCTCATTTTCAAACAGCAGTGAGCTGGGTAAGAAAAGTAAATGAAACGGCTAAAATATACGGTTGGAGCGACAGACAGATCGTATACTACGCTATTCCTAAACTCGCAGGACAAGCTAAAAAGTGGTATCAAGGCAGGAGTTCCGTTGATTTGACCTGGATACAGTGGCAAAAGAAAATAATTAAATCTTTTCCGGACGACCGCAACTACGCCGACCGTTTGAATGAAATGCTGAGTAGAAAAAATCGACGAGATGAACCATTGGAAGAATACTTTCATGAAAAAGCTAGATTAGTTAAAATGTGCGGATTAACGGGAAGAAACGCTGTAGACTGTATTGTTAGTGGTATTTTTGATTACGGATTAAAATTAAATGCACAGGGTGCCAGTTTTAAAAGACCGTCACAGCTACTTAAATATTTACGCAGAATCTCAAAAAGAATCAACATGGTTCCCAGAAAAGATTTTATTTCGACTAAAAATGATCTCCGTGTAAAAGATGATACATCACTAAATGGGACATTTCAAAGATCAATTCCAACTAATCAAAGGAAATTCTTTGTACCCCGTTGTTACAACTGCGCTGAGATTGGGCATACTGCACGAAAATGTACAAAGCCATTAAAAAGATGCGATAAATGTTCTGGCTTGGGTCATGAGTCACAAAACTGTGAAAAGATAAATGCTCGTCTAAAAGTGCAACAAAGAACTGAAAACACTAGCAATACTAAATCTAGTTATACGCAAAATGTTCAACAGATAACATCTACTGATCAAACAAATTGTAAGTATTTTAAGTCCATAAAAATTAATGAAAGGCCTTGTTCCGCTTATATAGATTTTGGGAGTCAATGTACACTTTTACGAGAAACCTTCGCAAAAACCTTAAATATTGAATTTCTTAAAATTGGACTTCCAGTTATAAAAGGTTTTGCTTTTGGTAGTGTTCTACCGATAGGTAGAGTGTTTGTAACCATAATAGTAGACGCAGTGAAGGCGGAAATTGAAGCGTATGTTGTAGCCGATCATCTGCTCAATACTGACGTCCTAGTAGGGCAATCGCTAACGGAATTGCCCACAGTAGTTGTTCACAAAACAAATACAAAACTGGTTTTATACTGTGATCATTCTGATGTGGAGCGAATTGGTGTCATGAATCTTGATGACGTATTAATTCAAGGATGTAGAGACATCGAAGTATACACCGAAAATGAATATACAGGATTATTATTTATTGCGGGAAATGCATGTTTGAAGCCAAGCCATGAGTATATACTATTACAGGGTGTGTATGAATTCATTAATGGGAAAGGACGTTGTATTATAATTAATTTATCCCAGACAGAAATTAAATTATCCAAGTCAAAATTGTTAGGGCGAGCAATAAAACTAGGTGAAAATAAAAACATATTTGCCAAAATAGAATCAGTCGATGTTAATACGATTATGGTTAATGAAGATTCACTAAACACGGATAAAAATAGTACTGTAGGAAAGGAACCTATAACTTTGGAGATGTTGAACATAGGCCCCAATGTAACAGACAAAGAGAAAAATCGATTGTTACAACTTTTGAATGATTTTAGAAACTGTTTTGCTTTTAATATGGGGGAACTGGGATCGACGCACGTGACTGAGATGACCCTTCGTCTTAATGACAGCACTCCTGTTACATATAGACCGTATCGTTTGCCATTTAGCGAACGTGGTAAAGTCAGAGAAATGATTGGTGAGTTGATGGCTAACGGTATAATACGAGAATCTCAGTCTGCGTACGCGAGCCCTATTGTTTTAGTACGGAAAAAGAACAACGAATATAGGCTTTGCGTTGATTATCGGGCATTGAATAAAAAGACCGTAAAGGATAGTTATCCTATGCCTGTAATCGATGATCAACTAGATCGATTGAGTGGCAAGTTGTTTTTCACTAGTTTAGACTTAGCGTCGGGTTACTATCAAATCCCTGTGGCTGAGGAGTCACGCCACATTACTGCTTTCGTGACTCCCGATGGCCACTACGAATACACAAGGATGCCTTTTGGCCTCGTGAACGCTCCTGCTGTATTCCAAGGCATGATAAATAAAGCACTAGGTTCGCAGCGTTTCGAACTAGCTATTCCTTACTTAGATGACTTACTGTCTACTGGGGGTTCAATTGAAGAGGCATTTACTAAGTTGCAATCAATTTTGGAATTGTTGCGGAAAGCCAATTTGACTTTGAATCTGAAAAAGTGTTTCTTCTTTCAATCAACCATAAATTATTTAGGCTATGAAATATCGGAAGCTGGACTTAGGCCAGGAAGCATGAAAATAGAAGCTGTTTCCGATTTCCCAAAACCTACGAATTTACATCAGGTACGCCAGTTTGTTGGTCTAGCTAGCTACTTCCGGCGTTTTGTGTATAACTTCGCGTCTATTATAAAACCTCTTACGAAATTAATAAAAGCTGATGAACCCTGGCAATGGAATAACGAACAAGAGGGCGCCTTTCAGGAAATTAAGTCTAGGCTAGTTTCAAGACCAATACTAGCCCTATATGACCCAAATTTCATAACTGAGACTCATTGTGATGCCAGTAAGGTAGGTGTAGGAGGTATTTTACTGCAAAGACCCAATGAAGAAACCCCATTTAGACCAGTTGCCTATTTTAGTCGTCAGACGACACGTGAAGAGTCATTTTGGCACTCTTATGAGTTAGAGACCATGGCAGTGGTATTGACTTTAAAGAAATTTAGAGTATATTTAATAGGGTTAGAATTTAAAGTCATAACAGACTGTAATGCCTTACGCACCACCCTTACAAAACGAGACTTGATACCCAAGATAGCCAGATGGTGGCTTATGCTACAGGAATTCAATTTTACCATAGAGTACAGGCCAGGGCATAACATGCAACATGTTGACGCTCTAAGCCGTAACCCTATAGTCTCGCCTGACATCCCTGAAGAGATTGAAGTACTTAGCATTACAACTAATGACTGGCTTCACACTGTACAAATGACAGACCTACGAATAAAACACATTAAGGCTATTTTGGAAACTACTGAAGAAGACATTAAAGATATATCGAATAACTATGTTTTACGTGATAATAAAATATATCGACGTGTAGGGTCAAAGCTGAAGTGGGTCGTACCAAACTCAGCTAGATGGCGGATATGTCAGCTTAACCACGACGAAGCGGGACACTTTTCCACAGAAAAAACGTTGGAGAAGATAAGAGCTGATTATTAGTTTCCTAAGATGAACCGCTTCGTCAAAAAGTACGTTAGCGCATGCATTAACTGCGCTTATAATAAAGAAATGTCCGGAAAGAAATCGGGCTATCTCAACCCCATACCGAAAGTAAACTCCATATTCCATACGATACACATGGACCATTTAGGGCCATTCGTAAAAAGTAAACGGGGAAACAGTTATATTCTCGGAATCATTGACGGATTCAGCAAGTTCATTTATGTTAAAGCTGTCAGAAACACCAGATCCAGAACGACTATTAAAGCACTTGAAGATGTTTTTGCAACATTTGGAAGCCCAAGAGTCATTGTGTCGGACCAAGGTTCTAGCTTTACCTCTAGTGAGTTCAAAAGTTTTATTAGTTCAATTGGAGCAAAGCATGTATTGAACGCCGTGGCTACACCACGAGCCAATGGACAAATTGAACGCTACAATAGGACTATACTTAACTCCCTATCTGCTATGAATCACGGCATCGACGAGAGGGATTGGGACACAAATGTTGCCAAATTACAGTGGAGTCTGAACAACACAATTAATAAAAGTACTGGGAAAACTCCGTCAGAAATTGTGTTTGGACAAAGAACTACGAACCAGACTGAAGGAATACTAAGAGGAGCCCTAGACCCAGACAATCAGATATCGGATACTGACAGAGACAAAATGAGGCAAGAAATTCAACAAAGAATTGTAGAAGGACAGAGAAAAATGAAAGATAACTTCGATAAAACTAGAGCCCCTACAAAAGTGTTTAAGGAAGGTGATCTTATAATGATACCAAACAATAACCCAGAAAAGGGCAAAAGCAAAAAGTTAGCTCCAAAATTTCGAGGACCTCTAAAAGTAACGGCAGTTCTAGACAAAGACAGGTACGAAGTATCTAGTATTCAAGGCCACTCGCAAAGACAATATAAAAATATATTTGCCGCAGATCAATTAAAGCCTTGGATTACTTTTAGTGAAACCCCTGATGCTAGTGAAAAAAGTGACGATAGTGACGCTAGTTCAGACAACTGATTAATTTAATGTCAAGATAATACCAGACATTGGATATTTTTGCATTAATTATATATATTATGAGCTAAATGTTACAATATTTATTTTACATTTAGTATAAATATGTTATATAAATATTTCTAGTTTTCATTTATTTATTTTATTATAACGTTTATGATAAAGTATATAAATCACAATAATGTATATGATATAACAGCGTTGACGCTCCCGATACTATCCCCTCCTATGTCCTTTTCAGCCTAGGTCCAGCCGTGGATGCAGGATGGGTAGAGTTGATTGTACCCATAAGCTGACACAGGGCAGGACATGGAAAGGTGTTGAGCATAAGATATAGAAAGATTTAAAAAAAAAAAAATCTAATGAGACGGTAGCCAACAGGGTAAGCCGTAGATAATGAATAACCGATAGACACCGGATTGCTAGACGGAAGCCGTCAGGGCAAGCCGTGGCCTCCGGTTGGTTAGACGGAAGCCGACAGGGCAAGCCGTGGCCTCCGGGTGGTTAGACGGAAGCCGACAGGGCAAGCCGTGGCCTCATACCTTGTAACCAGACGGAAGCCGACAGGGCAAGCCGTAGACCCCACTCCTAATTGCCAGACGGAAGCCGACAGGGCAAGCCGTGGCCTCATACCTTGTAACCAGACGGAATCCGACAGGGCAAGCCGTAGACCCCACTCCTAATTGCCAGACGGAAGCTGACCGGGCAATCTGTTGGGTAAAGAAAATTTTTGGATCCCAGTGAGGGCTGAAGGAGCGAAATTTTGTGTCAGTGCTGAGTGAAAACCTGAAATCAGTGTATATGTTGTTCATACCGCGATCAGTGAAAGTTATGAATCGAATCTTCGGAATATTGCAACTAGTGTTATGAATACACCGGTATAAGATTGTATGTTTAGTAAATAATCCAAATATTTCTTAAATTGTGCATATAATAATTAGTAAATTGCTCTACACTAAGTTCATCTATGAAATGTATTACTCGATTTTCATAGGATTTAAAAATGTACGAATTGATGACAATCAATTTTGTCTTGATATTCTCTTGATAGATAAACATCGTTGAAAAAGAAACACTGTTAATTAGCATCTCAAAAGTTTTAATATTGCATAAATATTTGCAAAGGGCCTAGTTTTAGTTATTGTTAGTAAGTTGAGTAAGTTGTTAGTCGATTGTTTACTATGTTTATCGTATCAGTAATTTTCTTTAGTATGAGGTCATACCCCTGTTTAACGTAGAATGGCCGAGGCGTTTAGGAATGAGGACATTCCTTATGCAGAATGGCCGTCTGTTAGCAGTATTCACAAATAAATACAGCAATTACGGACAGAGGGCGGTGCAAGCGGGCATTCTACGTACGACAGTGAGACAGGCAGGTTGTTTTGAAGTGTCTTGTAAGAAGTGTTTTTGAGAAAATCATTAAATTCAAGCTATTTCCATTCTTCAAGTGGTTTTATTGCAGAATCTATAATACTAAGACATACACAGATTCTATGCCGTAATTATCTATGATAGCACTCACCGAACCGAGGCAGTGCGTAAATTCGGCCAAGTTCTTCTGTTTGTTCGTAGGCATGTACACACATATTATCACAATGGGGCGGTTATTCGACACTATTTCAATTGTACAGATACGAGCATTCTCACACTTAAGCACAGATACATTTTGGAATACACTTTTACGCCATAAAAGAGCCACACCGCCATATAGTCTCCCACGCAACACCCCTACCGACGTGTCCATGGCCGAGGTACCCGTCGCACTGAAGCCGGCATCGATGGTACTTAAGTATGGCAAGTCATCCTGCAGCAACCAGGTCTCCTGCAAGGCGATTACATCCGAAATCTGGCAAAGTTCTCGAATACTATCGACGGAACGTTTTACATTCTTACAGTTAAAAGTAGCCAATCTATATGTATGTTTATCCATTTTGTTTCTTAGGGCCGTCTACAGATGTTGCTCCATTCGTTTGTTCATATTTGAAGTGCACGAACCGCCTGAATAACGGTCATAACTTTTTATCTAGAAATAGCGGCACTTTCGTTTCAGACACGAAAAACTTAAAGGAGTTGTATTCTACTTGTTTTTTAAGAACGATTTTGCCCAGCGACACTACTTCCTTGGTCTTTTCCCGGATGTAATCCACTATATCCGACTCCCTGGTGTCCTTGTGTACATTGGTAATGAAAATTGGGATTTTCTTCTCAGCTGCCTTGAATTTTCCCTCCAGGTCCGCTGCTATGCCCCTTTTCCTCAAATACCGATATTTTTGACTATGTTTCCGCTTGGTTATCAATTGCCAGCCGTCGCTTTGTTGCTCAGTGTCTGTCGTCGGCCTTATGATCGCATCACCCGACATTATTTTCATCTCGCTCCCACTTGGTGCATTGATGGCTTGGCTGACCCCAGGTGACGTCACGGCTACAGCTGTGCGCTCGAAGGCATCGCACACGCTCGGCGATAGCTGTACTGTTGACGAGGATGACGTTGGCACCGCGGGTACGGTCTTCGATTTGTCCCAAATGTGGGTAGACTGCTTTTTTGTTAATATGTCTCGATACTGTTGAGTGTTACCGATATTTTTGGGAGACTGCACATTATTTTCATCGGGCTTGTCCACATTGATCGACGATGAGTTGAGTGTATGCGTGAACCCCATAGGTCCACTATGGGCTCCCCATGCTCCTCGTTTCATGTATACATTGCAAACCGGGCTCGGTGGTAAAGACGCATGCCTTAAATGCTGCATTTCTAATCTTAGTTCTTCCAGCTGGCTTATTGTGACATATTAATATCTATTTCGTCTTGCATTCGAGTAAGATGTTTTAGTAGCTTAGTGCAATCCAAGTGGTCGAAGGTTATTGGTGGTAATTTTTCCAGCTGTCTAGCTACAAACACAGGGATGACATCGAGGTCCACCGTTTTAAATAGGTTTATAATGTCACTGAACATTCGTTGCTCCTTTCCTTTTCTTTTACGCAAGATATTCCGCTGGTCCGTTGGGAGAGAATCAAAAAGCAATGACTTTGATTTTTGGATCTCATCACTGGTAAACGCTGATGTACATATCCGCACTAACATCTCTTCGTCCATTACAGAAATTTTATTCTGAATATATGATAACATTTCATTGATCACAATATTACACACGTTACATTTCAAAACGTTCGACATCGTTACGACGTAAATAAAATTTCCGTTATCGCTAGTGAGCCTGTCCGCTAGGTTTTCGGTATATAAATGGTTACTGTGAAAAAAATCATGTCAAAATTATTTTACAATAAACATGTCGCACACCCACTTCAATACTGTCGCAACTCAAAAAACCTAATTTTTCAGGAAACGCAAAAAACGTGTCCTGGCGTTTTTAGCCAACTATAAAGAAGTTTTTATATTGCAGCATGTAGGAAAAAAAACATACAGTAATTCTGTGTATTTACATAAATTTAATTCGTGCTAGTTTTTAAGTTATGATTATTTATTAAGTTACGACACTTTTGAAGCTCGTTTTGTGCAGATTTGTTAAAAATATTTCAAATTGTTACGTTGTTGTTGACATTTTTAAAGTGACGTTTTTCATTATTATAAACTTAAAAATTATTAATTGTTTTTTTTTGCTGTAACTTTGTAAATTTTAAAGTTAAGACGCTATTAATTATTACAATCTTAAAAAATGTACATTGTTTTTTTTTTGTTGTAACTGAAATTTATTTAAGGCTCAACATCACCGGTGGGTATCCATATAAATAATTTCCGACGAGAAGTAATAATTAACACATAATATTGTATTTTTTATGATTTTAATACAATAATCATACCATTCTATACCCGTCGATTAAATAGGCATGAAAAATATTTCTTTCAATTGATTTTAAATCCACTTTTTTATTTTCATACAAAATTTAAGTTTTATAAAAATATATCATAATTTATATTATTATTACAACTCTTATTAAATCGACGGGTATAGAATGGCATGATTATTGAAATAAAAATCATAAAAAAATACAAGATTTTGCGTAAATTATTACTTCTGGTCGGAAATTGTATGAAAACACACCCCGGTGATGTTCAGCCTTAATTAAACAGTTAAACATTTAGTAGCGATGAGTTTGGATACCCATCGCTACTTTTGAGACTTAAATTTAATGAAATAAAACGGATAAAATATATTACAAATTATATTTATTAATTTATATTTAAGGTTTCAATTAATGAATTAAGAATAAGAAAGAATTAACTGAACCACGGAGAAGAAAATTCGCTATGAACGGAACAGTCAACCCTAATATTAATTTTCTAATTCGGTACAAACCTACCAACATCCATTTATTCATAAATACTAATCATAATGGAACATTGTTACACTATTAATAATTAACAGTTACAGGTAAAATATAAAAAACAAGAATTTTAGAAACAGAAAGTACCGAACTACCAACATTCCTTATAGCTAATCAAAGTGCAGTCTTTATAAATCAGACCATTAATTATGACTATTCGCCACAGATTATTATAAGTATTCTCCAGAGATAATGTAACTGTCAATTTTCAAACCTTGACCAAATACTCATCACAACATAATTAGTTTTACTTACTTTCAAAATCTACAATAATAAAGAGGTAACTTTAATCAGTCAAATTATCTTAATGTCACTAGTTGAGAATAATAACTGAACTGAACGGAACAGTCAACCCTAATATATATTTTCTAATTAGGTACCAACCTTCCTAGACAACATCCATTTATCCATAAATACTTATCCTATTGGAACATTGTTTCACTATTAATAATCAACAGTTACAGGTAAAATATAAAAAAACAAGAAACCTTAGCCTTAACAATCTTTATTTAATTGGCATAAAAAACCTGAGATAATTCATTTTTCCTTTGTAGTATTTATTTAGATTATTATGCACTTACAGTGTTACATTATCACAAAAAAAAACAATGTTCAGATTTATGCACGAACAGTGTCACATTTGGAAAGCACAAAATGTGAAGTACCTTCAATATTGATATTATATCAAGTGTTTTACATTCATGGGCTAAAAAAATATTCAAGGAGTAGTTTCATATATATATAAAAAATATTGCTCAATTAGAGTGTGAGAAATCGATGAACAAAAATTAATTTGTCTACACTGTAATAACTCGAAATTTCTTATTTTTCATCAACAGTGTCTCAATCAAAAAAAAAATTACTTTTCTGCTGATGTTATTCGACTAAACTGTATCAACTCATAATGACTCACATTGAAATACAAATTTTTAAACAACTTATGCAACAACACCGTATTAAGTCGAAATAATACACTAAATAATTAAGGTTTCCGCAACAATAACGTAACAATGCGAAATAATACACTTTAGCAGCGAGACAAACAAACCTCACCTTTGAGAGTTTGAGAGCCAACTGAAGATGGGCCCCTGTAGTTGTAATAATAAATTAAAGATTTTGCCACGAATAGATACTTAAGCGCTCTCTGGTGCAAAACTACGGAAACTAAAAAATACTGGTTTCATGACCAGATGCAGAAAAATTTGTTGAACAAGATGGTATATTTAACTCGTTTTTGGCATATTTTGAGTTGCGATAGTATCGAACTAGGTGTGCGATGTGTCAGAGGTTACGACCTGACAGTTTATCTAAAGACATGTATACAGGAGTCGTTAACAGGGAGTTCTAATTATGATATTCCTTGGGGAAAGGTATTCAGAATTATGAGTAGAAGCCCCAATCAGTTGGTTCCACACTATTATTTTGTTACAGCCTGTATATTTCAAGACCAAGAGAATGATAAATGATAAAAATTCGTAACATTTTGTTGCAGGTTCAATCTTATGATATCAACAAATATCAGATTGCACTATATTTAAAGCCTGCGAAACATATAAATAGAACAAGAACATCTGCTCTAGGTCCAAGTAATGAAGGTGATAATATCATTCAAACAGATAGTACAGGTTTGATTAACTTAAAAATGTTCTCAGGCTATGGTGAATCAGTCAACTTATACTACAATGACATAACCGACGATTTTTATATCAAAATGTACAACGAGCCGTTTTATGTCGAAGAACAAGAAATAATAATAAAAATAGCAGCACCTGTGGAAAATTACCCCAAGTACAAGTGGTACATGGAATTCTGTCGTTACAAGAACAGCAGCCCGCCTTGGGTGGACGAGCGATACAGCGATGAATACAACGCGTGGGCACGCGGCTCTCGATATCTTATGGCTATATCCAGTAAGTGTTACACTTCTAAGGCTGTTTGTTCACCGCCGCCGTTACCGAGCCGTCACCGAGAACGAGTTTATTTCGGGCCGAGTTCACAATAACGTGACGGCGATGGTGTGTCCACCCACCGCGACCGATATCGGTGGTTCTGTACTACAAAACAAAAACCGGGCGAACGGCGCGGTGCGACGGTAGTGTGTGGACAAGAACAAACGTGTTTTGTATTGCCGGCACATCGGTCCGTCATAAAACCGTGCCGAGTTCTAGCGGTCACGCCGAACTACTCAAATAATCGGCGGCCGGGATGACGGCGCTCGGGTGACGGGCGTGCAGTGGACAACCGGCCATAGTAAATGTATGTATCGCTACTTCGGCGTCGTCATCTCGTTATCGGTGACGGCTCGGTGACGGCGTTGGTGGACAAACGGCCTTAAACTAAAAATGATGAAAATAGGCAGGTAGCTGGTATTTTCGATTTTCTAATCGCGTAGTATAATTTGCACCCTAAAACAGAATAGTGATTATGTATGGTGTTTGGTTTGTATAATTCTACTTAAACCAAATTGAGAAATTGAAGAAAATAACGAAAGGTTTTTTTTGGGAATGAAATCCCTAACATTTTTCTAATTATATCGTTTATCTTTAGTATCCCTAGCTCCAACTGGTTTGTAGAGAGGATTTTTTCGCATATAGCATTAAACTGGACTGTTGTGCGGAGCAAACGTACCCCGTATTTGACATAGAGGGAACTGCGCGTAGTCCAAAACGCACTTGACTATTTTTTAGGGTTTACATAAGTACATTCGTTGCGTAACTGTAGGCCGCTATCATCATTACAGCTCATATACGTCCCCACCGAGGGGCTCGAGCCTACCCTGTATCAGGGCGATTAGGCCTTAGTCGACCACGCGGGCCCAGTGCGGGTTGGTCGACTTCACACACAAGCTTCGAGTTTCTTCGCAGGCGTGTGCAGGTCTCGGTCTCGGACTCGGTCCATCTAACCAGAGGTACCGGGTAGGCCGCTATATATTGTAATATTGTGGCATAGCCTTACATAGTTCTCGAAGGATCTCTGTTGTTTACTTTTATTAGATCACACTACTATGCGGTAATTAATAATGGGAAACCAGTAAAATACGACTTTTAGTTAGACACAACACAAGAGGAACTTTCCAGGCTCCGTTCCTTAAAAAAATCATAGATGGCGCTGTCTAGTGTACTTAGCAAAGAGAGTTTAACAAACTAAAGTTTTTACTTAGTCAAAGATGACCTTTTATTCCCCATATGATGTAATAAGTGGGTCTTTTTTAATGAGAACTGTAGGCACCAACGCGACGTTCCGCCCTCAAGTGATGCTCAAGTGCTAGTGGTCATAATGAACTGCTAGCGGTGTGCGTCAGTGGTAGTCCGTGGTATTCTTCTCGTTGCCTCCGAAGGGGGCGATGGGGAGACTTCCCCGAGGCGTAGCCTCCTTGACGTGGCTGCTTCCGCGGCCCAATACGATGACCGGGTCCTTGGGCTGAGCACAGGGCCCTTGGCAGCCTTTCTAGCCCCGGCTGAGGCGAGCAACTGCTGGATCACTCCCAGAGCTTGCAGGAGGTCGCTCTGGGAGGGCACGGCGGTGGTGTTGGCGGCATTGGGGGCGGCGGAAGCGGGGGCTATTCTCCCTTGCCTCGTCTTCCTCCGTCGGGTTCGTCGATTTTTACGGCTGAGCGCGGGCGCGGCGGCCGAGCCGCTCTGCATGGCGGGCGCTGCCGGTGCGGCGCGCTCTGCAGTGACGGCAGGCGCTTCGGAACACCGGGCACAAGACGTGGTTGGCGGGGTGCGGGCCCGCGCAGTTGGCGCAGGTCGCTGTGTCCTCCCGCGGCCGTAGGCAGTCCTTTGCGGCGTGGGTATTACCGCAGCGGACGCAGGCCAGCGGGAGATGGCAGCCACGGGAGGAGTGTCTAAATCCTTGGCACCGGTGGCACTGCGCGGGTCCTCGCTTGCCACGCCAGGCCTCGATGACGATGCCCGGCATGTGAAGGAGCTCCGCGATGGTGTAGAGGGCCGTAAAGTTGGTGGTCCGCTGGATCTGCACGTAGAAGATGCACCCGGGGCGTCCTGCGCGCGCCCGGGTGGCCTTCACGTACTCTGCCTCAAAGCCGTGTTCGACTAGGGCGGTAGTGATCTCGGCGGGCTCGGTGGTGGAGGGGAGGCCACGGATGGCCACCTTGAGGGGCCTCTCGGCCGGCAGCGAGTTCGAGAACCATTTGACCTCCGGCAGCAAAAACAGCATATATATTGCATCATGTGTAGGCATACATCTTTTTTTCACACATCCAAAAAAAAATAGGACGTATTTTATTAGTCTTTTTTTTATTCACAATTGGTAGGTAAACCCTTCGCATCATCTCACCTGGTGGTAAGTGACGATGATGCCGAAGATGGAAGCGGGCTTACCGAGATTCCCCAACGCAATGGAGAACTGGCTTTCTTATCTTTAAGCGGAATGTTGTTAACACTGATGTTTTGCGGCGAGACTTAGATAAGATGGTGGTAGCTAGCCAGGCGGGCTTAGAAAATGCCCTACCACCAACCAATCCGAGTCTTGCAAGTTGACCCCACCGGGAATCGAAACCTCGATCTCCTGGTGTAAAGCGAATGTACTAACCACTACGCCTAGGAGGCAGTTAGACCCATATAATACATAATGGGGAATAAAAGGTCATCTTTGAGTAAGTAAAAACTAGTTTGTTAACCCGGCGCCGATGACGTGTAAAAAATAACGCGGACTATGACGCTGGGTCAATATGACCCGAATGTTTTTTTTCTTAATTATCTGGTTATGTGCTAATTTATAAGAAATTTAATACAAAGTAAGAACTATTGCATGACCATGAGGTCATTGTAGTACCAAGATGTTTAAGTAAATTTAGATATCAAACTATAATTTGGTTTTAATGCAACAACCTCAAAAGGGCAACTAAAATAATTTCTCTTTTGGAACTAAAAATGTATGGAGCTGTAGCCGTTTTATTCGAGAAAAGGGATTTTACCGTTCTTCACTGGCGCTTTCTCACTACACTATGGTACAAATCATATGAATTGAGGTCTTATCTCCAGCTACTGAGAAAACCAATAACGATTATAATATGTTTTTTTCGAAATTTCCCCAATTGAAAGTCGCTCGGGTCAATAATATGACCCAGCGTCATTGGCGCCGGGTTAAACTCTCTTTGCTAAGTACACTAGACAGCGCCATCTATGATTTTTTCAAGGAACTAAGCCTGGAAAGTTCCTCATTCTCTCTCACCAAGTACACAGATAAAATATAAACAGATAGCCTCAAGGGCAGTGTTGCCAATACAAAATATAAATTTTATGGCTTTGAGTGCCTGCCAGTCGGTGACAATCTCTGTACATGAAATGCACGCTGGCGCACTTGGCGTCGCTAAGGAGCAAAGGATTGACGTGATTTTTTACATAGTAGTAGTAGTCTTCTGATCAAAAATTAATCATGACATAATAGGTCTGTGCGAAGTTCGCCGCCTAGGAGAAAATGCATGAATAATGCCCGCAAAGGCGGGCGGAAGTTGGATGGACAAAGCCAAGAACAGAGAAACGTGGCATTCCTTGGGGGAGGCTTTTACCCAAACGGGACCCATACAAAAAATAAATAATAACTAAAATTAGAACTAAATACATAAACTTAACCTATAAAAACAGAAAGTAATATATGTTTCATATATTCACTAATTAATAATGGCTTTTACGTATAATATGAATTTATCATTGTAATAATCTGTATGGAATTAAATAAAGCTTTATTATTATTTATTATTATTATTAGTAGTTGGGGTTGTAGGAAGTGACATAGACTGCTAATCAGGATAGCCCTATATAGTTCCCGCGAGGTACTATATAGGGCTATCCTGATTACCATACCACATGAGGTACCATAAAAAATATTTTTTCAAGATTTTATTGTAACCATGCCAAATTACAGCCTTAATAGTGTTAATAGTCTCTGAGCTAAGCCACGGACAGACGGACAGACATACAGAGAGACATGGCGAAACTATAAGGGTTCCTTGTTGACTTCAGAAACTATGGAAAATACCTACTTAACTATGGAACCCTACTCCGCCAGAAGGAGGGTCACTTTTTTCGAGATTATGTATGTTTGTGTGTATATTTTGTGTGTGTGTGTGTATATTGTGTGTGTGTGTGTGTGTATATTTTGTTTGGCGCCTCTGTAGCCTACAAGGCTTGATAGATTTTGGAATACGAGGTCTCGTTATATTCGTCTTAATCTCGTGAGTGAAATAGGTAGGATACCAAATTTACCCGACTGACCAAAAAAAAAAGGTTATTAAATTTTTGGCACGCTCTGTAGCTTAAACGTTTTGATGCATTTTGGATCGTCGTTAGATCGTGTCGTTAGATTCGACTTAATCTCGTGAGTGACATGGGATACATTTTTACCCATATGTAGCCAAAAAAGACATTATGTAATTATTTGGCATGCTCTGTAAGGCTGCAGACTTGTAGGCACACTGCTTGATGGATTTTGGTTTTTACCCCACTGTACAAAGAAAGGGGTTAATTTTATATGCAGTGGGATATTTATTTTTTTGTAAACTCTACTTACCTTGAGTTTTTACGTTTTTTTTTTCCAGAACCTACATTAATTTCAAAGACGGTAAAGAAAAAGCTGTCTCAAATGAACGTTAATGCCTTTCATTTATCAAATTATAACGTACTGATTGACGGAAATACCCAAACAAGCGATAACGTTCGCCATATTGGTATAAATTTTATAGCTCTACCTGAACCAAGTGAAGCTATGATTTTTTTCATAAAAATGAAACGACGCGGAGGCCAATGGAAGTTGGGTAAGTAATTCGTCTCTTACTGAACTAGCTCAAGCACGCAACCTCTCCCCCGACTATTTAAATTACCCAATACCGTTTTTACCCACGATTAGTAAGCCCTTGGCACCCATGATGGCATCACCTCCCCTAAAGATAAGTGACCAAGACGCCAAATATAAAGCGTTGGGGAATAGGGTATTTTACTACTGGTCATTTGAGTATCATTTTATCAACTGTCAAAAACGAGAGTTTGTTCTTTAATTTATTCGCGTTATTGACATAGAGACGTCATAAGGGCCTTAGTCTTTAACGAACTTATCTGCTGTATAAATAAATGTAAAATTTAAAATTGTTCGACATTTCAAATGAGCAATATAATACCGTTTTTAAACCCACCTTGGCATCACCTCCCCTAAAGATAAGTGACTAAGACGCCAAATATAAAGCGTTGGGGAATAAGGTATTTTACTACTGGTCATTTGAGTAACATTTTATCAACTTCATAAACGAAAGTTTGTTCTTTAATTATTCGCGTTACTGACACAGTGACGTCATAAGTGCCATAGTGTTTAACGAGCTTTAAACCCACCTTGGCATCATCTCCTCTAAAGATAGTGACTAAGACGTTAAAAATAAAACATTGGGGAATACGGTATTTCACTACTAGTCATTTGAGTAACTTTTTATAAACTGTCAAAAACGAAAGTTTTTTTTTAATTACTCGCGATACTGACATAGAGACGTCATAAGTGCCTTAGTCGAACTAATTTGCTGTTAATAAATGTCAAATTCATCATCATCATATCAGCCGTAGGACGTCCATTGCTGGACATAGGCCTCCCCCAAGGATTTCCACGATGACCGGTTCTGTGCTGCCCGCATCCAGCGGCTTCCCGCGACCTTCACCAGGTCATCGGTCCACCGATTGGGAGGCCTGCCTACACTGCCTTCTCCGGTGCGTGTTTGCCACTCGAGAACTTTACTGCCCCAACGGTCATCTGTTCTACGAGCAATGTGCCCCGCCCACTGCCACTTAAGTTTAGCAAATGTAAAATTAAAAAAATTGTTTAATATTTTAAATGTGCAAGTGTTTTTGCTATTCTAGAAGAAATTATATTTAATTTATTTTTTATACGGTAAAATAGCCCTATTGGCTATCTAATCTTCATGCTGGATGGAACACATAAATGCTGGCTGGTAACATTGATGTTTTGACGGCAAGATTTAGAGATGTTCTTATATCAGGCGCCTAGAACCAAATCAAGATTTGTCACAGAATAATTAATTAATAAAGTATTTTCCCATTATGATCGTCCATTTTGGTTAAAAGGTAAAAAAGCGGCCAAGTGCGAGTCGAACTCGCGCGCGAAGAGTTCCGCACCATTATCTATAATAAATGACGTATTAAAAAAAAACTACTTACTAGATCTCGTTCAAACCAATTTTCAGTGGAAGTTTGCATGGTAATGTACATAATTTATAGTTTTTTTTTTCTTTCTATTTTTGTATCATAATGCGGTTCACAGAATACATCTACTTACCAAGTTTCAACAGTATAGTTCTTATAATTTTGGAAAAAAGTGGCTGTGACATACGGGCGGACAGACAGACAGACATGACGAATCCATAAGGGTTCCGTTTTTTGCCATTTGGCTACGGAACCCTAAAAACTCTTATAGGATCACTCGTGTGTCTGTCTGCCCATCCGTCCGTCTGTCACAGGCAATTTGCTCGGACACTACTAAATCACTGACCCAAAGACGGACGTGTAACGTAAATATGAAATTTAAACATGAAGGCCACTTTTGTAGGGTAAATTAGGTTTTTGTAAAAAAGTTTTTCAAAATATATTGTGTGATGATTTTATCAAATCACCACGTGCTAGAGTTGCGTTCGCTGCGTCCGTCACTTTCTCGCCCGATAAGGTTGCAACGTAAGACAATCGATCTCCATCAGAATCGTAACTTCGTTTTTTTGTCACCTCAATACAACAAAACAGATAATTACAGAACTCAATCTACATACAATGTGCGCTCGAGCAACGCACACATGACACCGCTCACGGACACGATATCTCGGAACAGTAAGAACACTCCGAGCGCGAGTGCCGTCCGCTTGTTGAGACACGTGTTTGCAAAAGTGGAGGAACAAAAAAAAATTATAAATGTTCCGTGGACGGTTGTTTTAATTCAACATTAAACTGTAAATTGATGTTTTTTTAAGCTACCAGTTGTTTCAGAGAGGTAAGCATATATTTGCTTGCATTTCGATGGTTTTATATCAAATAAAAAGGGTTGCTTTAAGATTCATTTTTCTTTACAATTTTCAAATAAATAGTTTCAAGTTTGTAGCGACACACTAGCTTGCATTGTACTGTCAGCATTTTTGTATGGGCGAACCCCCCGCTTCCCGTTGCGACTTCAGTCGCCTCCAAGTTACTGTACTAAGCAGCCACACTCAATGTAATAAAATTAAATCAAATAAAATATACATCTCAAAAAAAAATTTGAACTTCCCATACTAAGTTGGCTGATCAGCTGATCGAGTTAGTATGGGAGAGTCAATTTTTTTTGCGATTTGACTATTGGTTCCATGGGGAAAGTTGTTCAGTTTCATGGGTAGAAGCACCAGTTAAAATAGTTTCAGCTAATTTTGTTACACCTTATATATAGATTTTAAATTGCTGTTATCTTTTGCATTTTCTTACAGAACTCATTCATTGTCTATTCTTTCCCTATAAAAGAAATCCAACATACCAGTTTCGACAATCCAAGGAAATCAAGACTGTGCGCGCGCATAACACTCACTACTCAGTTGGACCAATAAAGATGGACCTCGGCCATGGATACCAGCTCACGATTGAGAGACTTGGGGTAAGTTTACAATAAAGATGGAACTTGGCCATGGATACCAGCTCACGATTGAGAGACTTGGGGTAAGTTCACAATAAAGATGGAACTTGGCCATGGATACCAGCTCACGATTGAGAGACTTGGGGTAAGTTCACAATAAAGATGGAACTTGGCCATGGATACCAGCTCACGATTCAGACTTGGGGTTAGTTCACAATAAAGATGGACCTCGGCCATGGATACCAGCTCACGACTGAGAGACTTGGGGTAAGTTCACAATAAAGATGGAACTTGGCCATGGATACCAGCTCACGATTGAGAGACTTGGGGTAAGTTCACAATAAAGATGGAACTTGGCCATGGATACCAGCTCACGATTAAGACTTGGGGTAAGTTCACAATAAAGATGGACCTCGGCCATGGATACCAGCTCACGATTGAGAGACTTGGGGTAAGTTCACAATAAAGATGGAACTTGGCCATGGATACCAGCTCACGATTAAGACTTGGGGTAAGTTCACAATAAAGATGGACCTCGGCCATGGATACCAGCTCACGATTGAGAGACTTGGGGTAAGTTCACTGCGAGTCTTGTGATTTTTACTCGACTTACTAAAAAGGCATGTAATGTTTTCCAGGTGTATGTATGGTATGCATTTTACAAGCTTTTATTTAATTTGCAATGTATGTATGTATGTATGTTTGTTCGGGTGAAATCTTAAAAAATAAATTTGACCCGCTTCCCGGTTTCCGATTGAGCTGAAATTTTGCATCCATGTGTAAATTGCGTGACAATGCAATATTATGATGACATCGTGCTGATCTGATGTTGGAGCTGGTAGAAGGCCGGAACTTCGACACAACCTCATCGAGTTTGGGCTCGTTTGATGCGTATTGACGAGTACTTTGATTGTAAAAATCTTGTGGCTAAAAGCTTTTAGGTTTTTCGAAAATTATTTGTATAGTAATTTCTACTAGAGTTGAATAAATTAGTCGTTAGTATCATGTTTTACGGGGAGTGACTCATGATTGTAACAATTTATATGTATTATTTATTGATTTTTGAGCTCAGTTAGGTCAATTTTCTGAAGTTAAAACTTCTTTAGGCTCATTGGACAGTTTTGAGATGGGAATAAATAAATAAATAAATAATAAATAAATATTCTGGGACAAATCACACATGGTCATCTGGCCCCAAAGTAGGATTCCCTGTGTTATGGGTTACCAGAGACTGATATACATACTTATATACGTTTAAATACATACATATATAGATATAATTTAACACCCAGACACAGAGCAAACAAATCTGCTCATCACACAAATGCTTGCCCTGGGTGGGGATCGAACCCACGACTCTCGGATCAGTAGTCAAGGGCACTAACCACTGAGCCACAGAGTCAGTCAAAAAAAACCATTGAACTCGTGACACTGTTACTGCCACCTTACCAGGAACACTTGCATGGTCAAAACTTTTAAAACTGTAAATAGTTTTCACTTCTTTCGGCCTCCTGAAGTGGTTTTTAAAGCTATGACTACAATTACTTCCAAACATAACATTGTTGTCTCAATTTGCTAACTATTTTTGAATAGGTAATGTGTTGTAATTTTTTTAAACAGTTTTCATCATAACAGGTGAAAGATGTCTAACAACAAAGGCCTCCCCAAGGATTTCCACAACGACCGGCCCTGCGCTGCCCGCATCCAGCGGCTTCCCGCTACCTTTACCAGTCGTCGACGGTCCACTAAGTGGGAGGCCTGTCTACGCTACGTCTTTAGGTGTGCGGTTGCCACTCGAGAACTTTACTACCCCAACGGCCATCTGTTCTACGAGCTAAGTACCCCGCCCACTGCCACTTATATTTATGAAGTCTGAGATCTATATCGGTTACTATGGTTCTCCTACGGATCACCTCGTTTCTATTTGGATCACGCAGTGACTACTCGTACAAGCATAGCGCGCTCCATTGCCTTACGGATGTAAAACGCAATCACTGTACACGTCAGTTTTTTTTTTTTTTTGAGGAGGGAAGGGGGATAATGCGTTTACGCATACCAATACAGCCGGCTGTACTGGTTACGTTGGACTCACAGCCCTGCCGCCTATATGCATACATACATATATACATAAGGTTTATATAAATAAATATGCACAGGCCCAAGACCGCACTACCCACTAACAACGCCCTGTAGCCTTGGCAGCTAAGCTGCCTTAAAAGCTAATCGGAGCGACGCAATATTTTCGAAAACGTACGCTAAGGGGACAGTGCGGAGAGCTCCTAATGGGAGCGGCCGCTTGGTGAATCACATTAATGTAATGTGTTAGTGAGGGGGACTGTGTCATTCAAGAAGTGACACTATCGGATTTCACGTCGGTTGTATGAAAAGTCGTTATATAGCCCCCAGAGGGCACGGTCGAGCCCCCGCCAAGACAAGCCAAAGGAAACTGGCCACTCACTACCTATCTATTCTGGAAGTCATAGATTCGGTCTGGAAAATGCTAGAAAGCTGAAATTTTAACATTTATTAAACATACTAAGTATCAATAGGGAATCGGACTGCTAGTCATTTGAGTTACTTTTTATGATCTGTCAAAAACGAAATTTTTTTCTAAAAATGTTTGAAATACCCACAAAATACATCATAGATATTTAGCGTCATTGAAGTTATTTTCTGAATTTGATCAATTAAAAATTGAACACGTGATCGAAGAACAAAACATGTAAGGTTTTTTGAAACTTCGAGAGGAGAGCAATTTAGGAAGTCATATTTTAGAATTTATTTATAACTGACTTCAAAAAAGGAGGAGGTTCTATGTTCGACTGTATATTTTTTTATGTATGTTCACCGATTTCTCTATAAATTGTGGACCGATTTTCAAAATTCCTTTTTTATTAGAAAGAGTATACTCCCGGGGGATCCCATTGTCACCAAGTCAGGATTTGATGATGGGATCCCAGGGAAATCGAGGGCAACCCTTAAATTTTATAGGCACTTATTACGTGTTTCATAATATGTTTTCTAAAGCTTTTAAAATACTTGCGTCTGTTAGTCATCATCTCATGTTGATAAGCTGATGAAGGAAGATACAACTCCTTAATGGTTAGGAGTTGTAGGAAAATTCTTTTAATATTATACATAGATATATACGTAGGTATGCATAGACCGATAGTTGTATTCTTTCAGGTTATTCAGATGAGCTGATGAAGGAAGATTTCACTCCTTAACTTTCATGCTGCTGAGATGATGTTGGAAGCCACAGGACTCTGTATGACACATGTATTATGATTTGATAATTCCTATTGGTAAGTAGGTGATTGGGTTTAACGTTGTGAGATAGATATCATTATAACTAAAAATAAAGAAAACAAAAATAAAAGTTAAAAAAACTAAAAACCGACTTCAAAATGAATTTCACTGAAAAGTATTAAATAATATTATTATACTTAAAACACAACATTAACCAACAACAACGAAATCAAAGGTGGGTACGAATTAAATTGGGGGCTTAAATTTTTTTTTGAGGTTGGTGTCAGCAAACCATTGAATCTAAAACGTTTGAATTTAGCCCCTAATTTAATTCGTGCGCCCACCTTTGATTTCGTTGTTGTTGGTTAATGTTGTGTATTTAAGTATAGTAATATTATTTCATACTTTTGAGTGAATTTCATTTTGAAGTCGGTTTTTAGTTTTTTTAAACTTTTATTTTTTTGATGCAGTCCGATACCCTATTATGTAGCTTTTATGGTTTCAGATTTATTGACATATGAAATACGTCGATTTTGTGACTCACTCATTTACTCACTGATGATCATCAAAACCTTAAGGTTACTTCCTGAAGTCCTACAAGATTGGAATTTAGTATGTAGGCTAGAAATTGCGTGTAAACAACGGAAAAATTTATAAATTGGCAACTTTCCCCCCTCCAACCTCTCATATAGGGGGTGCATATTGCATATCTGTGCATAAAGAAATATGTTCCGTAGTATTTTCGAACCGTCATAGTTTCGGTCTGGATATTATCAAAAAGCTGAAACTTTCATAATAAAATTTCCTTGGCAGATTTGTCTTGGCGTGATTGTCACATATTCCTTGAACTTAAATGTTATGTCAAATTTTCCAGGAATATTGAACGGCCAATTTATGCCTTTTTACCTAGATGCCAAAATTGTAGAGTCATGTTTGTAGCGTAGGGTAGTGTTTTTTCGAGTGTTGTTAAAATCGTATTAAAATCACTTCACAGTAACGCAGTAACACCTTACAGTATGAATAAATGCAATTTACTGAGCATTCCGTTCTAATTTCATCAAAATTGAGGCACAAAATCACACAAATTTCACAAAACCGCGATCAACAATGGCCTACCTACTGGCCGACCAAGGAGTTTATAGGTAAAACTGGAGACCACACTCTAAATACCTAATTGAAGCAAAGAAATATGCCAGTAGATAGTTTATGGCGGTTCTAACTCAGAGGATGAGGATGACCAATCAGCGAGCAGTATGAGTATGACATCATACTCGATGACGGCGGCGGCGGCGGGTCAAGTGACGCGCAACGTTAGCGGGGGCGGGGGCGGGACACGTGATCGTTTAAAAATAATTCTACGCTAATTAAAAAAAAACAAAGAAAAAGATAAAAAAATATAAAAATTAATTATGTATTGTCCACATGTAATAGATGACGCTAGGTGTGACAAAAAAAGTTCTTATGAGGAGGATCGAACCCACGCTCTCTCAGTTAGTCAGATGTACTACACCACTGGACCGCGATACCTTATAACGTTAGCATTGAAATATTGATATACATGGGTGATTATGACGTATGTGTGTGGGTAGTAGCGGGTTATAACTAGCCACCGCATACGACTACGCCTGCGCGGATTTCCTCCTCTTCTACTAATTATGTTATAGTATGTGTAAAGGGGGTTACTGAGAGACAGATAGACGGACATACAAAATGCATGGACAGCGCATCGGCATCGGCAGCGGTGTTGCGGAATGAAGTCTTAATAAAAAATTGAAAATATAGAAAAATAAGTAAATAGTGATGAATAATAAAATGTTATAGTAGACATGAAAACAGCTTACTAAGACTTTATATAGAAATTTATAGGTGAGCAGGTTTACACTTTTACATCTGACTGTATCTACTAGACAAACTGAATTATTATCATCATTAGTATGATGCGCTTACTGTTCTAGTATATGAAGGCTGCGGGTAAAGCTAATAAATACATTATGTTCAGATTAATATAAATTAAAATAAAACACATAAATTTTAATGATACCATATTAGTTTATTTTATTATTTTTATCAATCCAACTTGTAGAATTTAAACCCAACCATTTCACAAGTACCTTGTCACCTCTTTTTTTAAGCACTTTCTCCACCAAATAAACACCTGGATACTTTACTTTTTGAAGTTCTTGTTCATAGAAACCCCCAAGAATAGGTTGTTTGTTTTCATCTTGCAACTGATAGGTAATAGGATTGGTAGTATTAACTTTCATTATTTGAAATATTTCTACACTCCAATTTCCGGTGTAGCCTTTTGAAAAAGCTGATTTATATTTGCTTATTCGCACAAAGTCACCAATAGCGAATTTAGGTTTAGGTCGTATCTTTATATGACTATACACAGTGGTGAGGAGCTTATTAGCATTCGCATGACTCACTACAGCTGGAGGCATCCTAATAGTGCGGTGAACTTTGTTATTATATTTTTGCATTATTTTGTCAAGCTCTTTCCCATTCCATTTATAGGAACCGTTATAGCTAAATTGTTGCCACATCCAATTTTTTATTGTTCTAATGAACCTCTCCACAATCGATGCTTTCGTTGTACTGTAGGTGGAGTAGTGATTGATTTTGAATTTATTCATTAAAGATTTAAATTTATCGTTGAAGAATTCACGTCCATCATCCGACTGAATATTTTTTGGACATCGGTTGTTATCATTCCTGAGTATTTTAAGCATGGCTTGCGTTACGTTGTCAGCTGATTTGCTCTTCACAGGATTAGCCCAAGCATATTTTGAGAAGGTGTCTATACACACCAAAATATACTTATATCCTCCGTTGTATTTAGAGTACTTCTGCATATCAATCAAATCTATTTGCCAGGTATCATCAAAACCTTTTTGAATAAAGCGTCTTCGAGGAAACCGTTTGCGAGCACTTTTATGAAGCTCTTTAACAACTTGCCATTTACTCATAATTAATGTTTTTTAACTATTTTCTGTACAGTCTTTGGTGGTGCGGTGGTGGAAGATTTTTTATTAGCAGCGGTTAAAGTGATGGTTGGTTTTGTTTCATTAACTTTAAGTTTTTCAAGGATTTCTTTTATATTGCGACTATTTTCTTTTATTTTCAATAAGCATAGATTTAACTGCTCATCAAGTTGTGCTTTGATGATCACGTCATTTTTTAAAATACCCCGGTTAACGTTTCTCAGAAGGCGCTCCTCAAAATCTACAACATTTTTTCTAATTACAATATCATAGTACTTTGATTTCACACCACCAGTATCAGTCAGATAACGTCCAAATTTATTGATGGTCATCGTGATAATAAACCTATTTAGCCAATGAGATTGTTTAAAATATAAGTGGGGGGTGACCTTATCACACCAGCTTCAACGAGTTCTTCAAGTATTGATACAATCTCATTTTCATGTCCAGTATTTCCAGCTAAACGTGAGGCGATGACTAATCTCAATCTATTAACAAGCTCATTAGCATTATCCCAATAAACTAAGTCTGTGTTTGGATGATATTCCTTCATCAATAGTGGTTGGTAAATGGTACAGTTTTCATTATTTGAGAGGTGACCACCCGTTTTTTCAGGTTTTTGTTGTATGTAATTCTTATATTTAGTGCTTTTATCACCTTGGATTTGCCCAGTGCTAGTAAAACCGCGTCTATTAGCATAAGTTGTTGTAATTATCTTGTTATAAGCAGATACATCTGATTGTGAAATCATTTGAGGATTCGGATTTTTTTTGAAAATGAGTTCAAGCAAACCAGGTGTATAGGAATAACGTATGTTTTTTATAAATAAATCTGTTCCATCATAGTTCACGGGGCTATCTCCAATGAATATACCTTCTGGTTCAATGTGTACGCCAAATGGATTTTTTTTAATATTGTTAATAATCATGTTATCAACATATTTTTGAATTGTTTGTCCTTGGGACTCAATTTCATTTAGATTTGCTATATATTCGGGTGATGAAGATGAGGAGTTTAAAGTATTATCATCTATCATATGTAAGGATCGTTGATGCTTAACTGATGCAGCTTTTGGAGTTGAAAATAGTGTTGAATCATCTTCCTTATCATCTTCTTCTTCCTCCTCGTCATCTGCATTACTACTGTTATCATTGTTATCTGAAATAGGTTTTTTGTTCAACCAATTTTTTTTATCAACATGGAATAAGTGTTTTCTTTTGTGTTGTCTGTTATGCTTTGATTCTTTTGATTTCAATGTTTCAGCAACAAGAGCATTCAAAGGTCGAGTTATAGGTTGAAAGGTTTTTTCAAGTGTTGAAGTGAATTCTGACCTATCATTTTGTAATGATTTAATCTTTTTTTTAACAGAATCCACCGAATTGATTAGCTTTCGTTTTAGCTCTTTATTACCAAATATCTGTTGTGCTGTTGCAGAGCTCATGATTGGATATGTATATTGCTTCATCGAAGTGACCATATTTATAGGTGCTAAAAACTAATGAACTTGTCAAAACCCTTTCTATATCTACCTTTATTCATCTCATTTTCCTTATCAATTGTTAAAAAACCATACTTTTCTTCCCAACAAGGTCGACAAACTTGTTGGAATGTTTCCCAGGACATATCAGTATTTACATGGTCATCATACACATGTCTTAGATTTAAGTGATCCTGTTTGAAGACGATAATTAAGTTTGCGTTATCCCGCACCAGCTGTTTTGGTATTTTACTGTACGTTTGACATAAATAAAAGCAGTCTAAACATCTGTGTCTCCCCATAGAGAAATATAAACGTATGGACTCTTGATCCTCCATTGCCACATCATCAAATATAACAACACTATCGACGTCAGCTTCTTTTGGTGGTATCATATCGCTTTTGTCTGTGTATGTGTAGAAGTTCAATCCAGGAACTCTGTTAAATACTTCTCTGAGAAATATGTATTTGGCTTGATGTACGCTTTTTGAATACAAATACACATTTTTAAATTTTAATCCTTGTGGTTCAAGCAGTAGGGTGAGTATTAAGTTTGTTTTACCACAACCTGAAGGACCACATATAAGGCATCTTACATTATTTGGTAATAATGTGCTGTGTTTGAAACTAGTGGAACCCTCCATTTTAACATCCCAGTCTTTAACTGATAAAGACGTGTTTTGTTTTTTAATCTTCATTTTGATGTGAGCATTCGAATGAAGTGGATGCTTTATTTATAAACTGAATAAAATGGGATCAACATACAGCAACAAGTTAATGATGAATCCACCAACTTGCGAAGAACTTAGAGGTGTACCAAAATCATTCCTCATAAAGTATTGTTCTGGATTGTTGCATTTATGGGAGGAACGCTTACCTGATCATCTACGTAGCGATATTGATATGCAGAAATACTTTGTATGCGTAAAACATCCAGTTAATTCTGATCCTAATGCAACTCAAATTGATTTGCCCTATTATATTAGAATCAATTGTCCATATTGTAAAAAAGAAAAGGCACTGAATGACGGTAAAAAAGTGACTAAATTTGAAAAAATAGATAACAGTTGTGATCAAGACTCTTCAAATGAATCGTCATCAGGTGATGAAAAGCAGCCACACATTGAATGTGATTGTGGTATGGTATGGAGTATACAGTAAGGTACTGGTAGAAGTCTGGGTGCAATAAAACGTAGTATAAAATACTTTGTTTCTAATTATTTTGAGAACATTTCACGTGATACTTAACATGATAACACATGTGAATTCAGTCAGTAGGAAGCGGTATCCACCCAAAAGTGGAAGTGGTTTTGTGAATAAACTCATTAATAAATTACCGTTTGAACTACACTTGCCTGGTTACAACTATTGTGGTCCTGGTACTAAACTGGAAAAACGTCTACATCGCGGTGATAAAGGTGTTAACCTGTTGGATGAAGCGTGCAAGTTGCATGACATTGCTTATTCTCGGAGCCAATCATTGGAATCGAGGCATAAGGCTGATTTGGAATTAGCTACTGCAGCAGAGAAACGTTGGCGTGAAGCACCCAATTTTTCCGAACGATTGGCAGGTCTAGCTGTTAATAAAGTAATGAAATACAAAGTGAAACATGGTATGGGTATACCCATCTCCAAGGTGATGAAAGGTGCTCGCGATGCTATCCGAATACAACAACAACTATTGAGGAAGCAAAAGAGACCTCTCAACACAAAAACGCTGCTGAGAGCAGCTGTAAAGGCAGCTAAATGCTGTGCCAATGGGAAAAAGATCAACACACCCAGAGTAATCCCATTACCCAAAAGGGGTGGATTTTTACCTCTTCTACCTCTACTTGGTGCTTTGGGTGCGGCGGGTTCCTTGGCTGGTGGTGTAACTGCAGCCGCGAAAAATATTATGGATTTAATTCATAGAAGTCCATCATCATCTTCACCGTCAACAGTTGGTAAAGGCATGTATCTGGCACCGTACAAGAATGGTATGGGTCTTTATCTATCACCTTATCAGAGAAAAAACTGAATCACTGCCTCCCATCATCATTACCCAACCGACCTCTTACTGATCACGATATAAGAAGATGTGTGAAGCAATGGGGTATACCATATTTTCGTGGTGTGTTTATGAGAGATGATTTACCATATCATGAAGGAAAAAAACCCCACAAATGTGAAACCGGAGTTATAAACTTGGACAGATCTGTAGGAGAGGGTACGCATTGGGTGGCATACATAAAGAAAGACAATTATTGTGAATACTTTGACAGTTACGGAGACTTGAGACCACCTAAAGAATTTCTACAGTACATGAGACAGGGCGCTGCAGTTAATATCTATTACAATTATAATAATGTTCAAAAAAGAAATAGTTACAATTGCGGGCATTTATGCCTAAGTTTCCTGTTGAATGCTTGTAACACTTTGTTTTAAAAATAAATAAATATGTAAATTACATGGAATTTGTTTCATTTCTCGTCTAGAACTGCCATAATCATGTCTTTCACAATCACGCTGAACAACAATGATTCAGTGTTAAACTCTTTTTTCTTACCACCTATAGAACTTGGAGATAATAATAATTTTGAATGTGCTTTAGTTTACCTAAAAACATTCAATTCTATACCTAATGTTGATAACAGTAACAACCTTTTTCACTATGGTAATGATAAAGTCATAGAAATACCAGTGGGTTCCTATGAACTTGATGACATATTTAGGTTATTGAATCATAGACTCTTGCTAGAATCCAAAGATGATCAAGATAAATTAATTGATATGGAAGCTAATACAAATACTTTAAAGTGTACAATTCACTCACCTTCATACGATATTCACTTTGAAAAAAAGAACAGTATTGGAAGTCTACTCGGTTTTTCAAAAAAGGTACTTGAAAAAAATGTGCTGCATATATCAGATAAACCAATTAATATACTAATCACAAACACTATAAGAGTTGAGTGCAACATAACTGAGGGTTCATTTGTCAACGATAAACCATCACATGTGATTCATGAGTTTTCACCTACAGTGCCACCTGGATATCAAATAATAGAGCGTCCCCCAAACCCAATTTATTTACCTTTGAAAGTTAATACTATACAATACATTCAAGTGCGCATAGTGAATGAACACGATAAATTGGTCAACTTTCAGAAAGAAAATATATCCCTGAGGTTACACATTCGAAAAGCATTATGATTATTTATAAAAATGCAACTGGAGTGAATGTGACTCACAGTTCAAAACACGCTGTACTGGAGACAGCACCTCGACTTAAGCTTAGTAGAAGTGCTACTAATACTAATAAACATAAATTAAACAAAGAAAATATAAAATATCTTCAATCACTCGGGTTGCAAGTATGTGGTCCTCAGTTTTAAATATCAATGAAAAGGTCACCTTCGATGATAGCATTGAAAGCATTGAATATCACCCCTATAACCCATACAATGAATCTTTTAAAAACAATGATGAGATCCGCATCTGTATAAATAGTCAAGATTTAATAGTGTTACCATGTGAGAGTCAGTTAATTATAGAGGGATCCATCGAAAAGGACTGCACTTTTGTCAACAACGCTCCAGCATTTCTTTTTCAAGACATTCGCTATGAACTGAACGGTGTTGAGATTGATAGAACAAAGAACTGTGGAGTAACAACCACTATGAAAGGTTTACTCTCCTACAGCAAGTCACAGACCAACGTATTGGAGAACAAAGGATGGAATTTAGGCACCATCAAGGAGCATGAGGGAGACTTTAGCTTCACTATTCCTCTCTCACATTTGCTGGGTTTTGCCGAAGACTACAGAAAAGTGATTATGAATGCAAAACATGAACTGGTACTGAACCGATCCAGTTCAAATGTGAACTGTGCTGTTACTAAGGATGCTGCTAAGCACATCAAACTGGATGTGACACGCATAGTCTGGCGGATGCCTGTTGTTAAAGTGTCAGATCGAGAGAAACTGCGTCTGTTGAATTTAGTTGAGAGCGATATACCTATTCCCATTGCATTCCGTACATGGGATTTGTATGAATACCCAGTATTACCAACAGCTCAGAAACATGTATGGAGTGTAAAAACAACAACACAGTTAGAAAAACCGCGATATGTCATTATTGGTTTCCAAAGCAACCGAAAAAATGAAGAAATGAAGGATATGAGCGTATTTGATCATTGTAACTTTTACAATGCTAGATTATACCTCAACTCGCAGTACTACCCATACGATTCATTTGCAGCTGATTTCGAGAAAGGAATGTATTCTGTACTTTACGAGGCATTCGTTAACTTTCAAAAATCATACTACAACCTTGAGAGTTCAAGCGTACAAAGCAATCCGAGTAATTTTAAAACTAAGACACCTCTGATAGTCATCGATTGTTCTAGACAGAATGACTCTCTTCATTTAGGAACTGGTAGTGGTTCAGCTGTTGACATCAAACTGGAACTGGAGTTTAAAAAGAATTTACCAGCTAACACAACCGCTTACTGTTTAGTTATAAACGATTCACTGTTCGAGTACAGCGCATTAACAAAAGCAGTTCGTAAGTTGACAAGCTAATCAGTTGAATGTTGAACGCTGTTAAGGGAAGATGGATCCAACACCACCGTCTTACACTCCATCAATTCCAATGAAATATTGTGAACTGGCTGCAAGTACATACTACCTATCACCGAATGAAACAATCACTTATATGTCAACCTATCTGAAGCAATCATCACATGGAGAATTAGAAGCCTTCGTAGATTTTGGTGGAGAGCTGCGACTGAGTCATCAACAATGGGAAAACTTTTTAAAAGAAAAGAAAAATATCTCGGACTTTTTCCAACATAATATTGAGGGAACTTATCAACCATGGCTTTTTATAAGCAACGGTGGTATTTATCCTTTATTTGTAAACAGCAAAGAATGGGAAAACATTGTTCTTTACATGGAGTGTGTAAATGTGCAAATGAATAACCTTAAGAAACTCAAAGCCCACTATGATAACCGTATAAATTTCTTCAAAAGGCAAATGAAATTCAGCAAGCCCAGAAATATGGATGAAGCCCTTACTATTGTAAATAACTGTTATGATGAGAAATCTATTGTTGATTGTGAAATTAAGTGCTTCCTGTTAGAATATATATTTAACTGGTATCTTATCAATTAAATAAATTATTTTTTTCAGTATTTTTTGTTTAAATACGTACTTAGAAACCAACCTTTTAAATGTATGTGGTGTATTGTTCCTTATAAAGATATAACATCACCAGGGGAATGAATAATTAAAGCACATTATAATGTTCTGTTTCATAGATACAAGGGCTAACTAGAAATAAAACATAGTATCCTTTGAAATTAAGCAATGTAATTTAATTAAATAAATACTCACATAAAAGCCCAATAAGGTTCTACAATTGTACAGGGACATAAAAACATTTACTTAAAGAATACCTACTGACAAAAATGAAAAATTCTGTTATAACAAAACTGATTGCTTACATCAGTTTAAAACATAGGAATCAACAGTTATATATCAACTAACTCTTTAACACACTATATTATGAACGAAAACATTTCATTAGTGATTATCTAATAACTAAATACTTAATAAAGTAAAATAAGGTTCTAAAATTCTAAAGTGATATAAAAACAAAAAAGTATTTCTGGTAATAACAACAAATCAATTCAGTTACTCATAACAAAACTAATTGTTCACATATAAAAAGATATATAGAAATCAATAGGCTGACATCGATTGGACTCTCTATATAAAATAATATTTATCAATATCAGTATGTCCTAATGCCAAAGTTTGATGCGGTACGTCTGGTATGGGAAACCTCTTATCATCATAATTTTTTAACGCTATTTTATTGATAGTTTGAGTATGTACTTCATGTCGATTGCTGCGAATTACATACATCTTTCTATATTGTGCTGGCGAACTCACCTCAGATACACATTTATAATAATCCTCACCAGACACATCATTAGCAACGACATTTCTCCTTATACCCTTTATTTTCTTAATGTTTCCATCATCCGCTTTTTTCACATAATAACATTTTGATCTAACCCCAATAAATTCAGTGATAATCTGACCGTTCACTTCATCCTTCATCAAACCAATGACCTTTTTATTCACCTGAGGGAACCCATATACATTATCCCTAGGTAAATCTGAGGTATCGAATCTCTTATCTAGGTCTGCTTTGATATCCTCGTAAAAGTTTTCTGTTTTGATTTCATAAATAAAAGAGTCGGTATCTGTGTACAATAATTGCAATTTGTCAACATTATATTTTGGAAGCATAAAGTCATAATGGAATTCATATATGAGGGTTTTACTTAGTTCTAAAACTGAAAAACCTATGTAAATAGGCTTATCATAAGTTACCTTGTTTTTATTCATTTGTATTATTGTAATGTCATCGCCAATTATCGCCGAACTATGAAAATTTAATCGGCTGATTAAAGCGCGCGCTCCTAACCGCTTACCCTGACTCTCCCAACTACTAATGATTCGAACATCTAATCGTTTCTCAACGTTTTCCATGGTCTTTCCGAAAACCGCATTATTCATCAACTTGTAAAAGTCTTTCTCAAACGAGTTTGATGCCAACATTCGTTTTTGCGTATTTAAATCTATATATGGTCTTAGCCATGGTCTTTGGATGAACTCTAGGATGCGGTGAATTCTTTTTAATATCAAGCCATGTTTTATAGCTTGTTGTAAATTTACATAATGAATCACATAGTGACTTTTATCTTCTAAAGTAGCCAACAATTTACATGTTTTAGTTTTTCCTATTGAGGGGACCTTATTCTCAGGACAGAATGGTAGATCATTATGAAGGTTATGCAAGGTTGATGGATATTCTAAATCTACTTCTAAGAAATAGCCTTTTTCACTATCTGAACTTATATCACTTAGGTTAAAGTTATTGATATCATGTTCGCTTAACCACCTAAAGTCCTTATATGGTAGATATTGCGACATGGCCCAACCATACAAATTATTTGCATCCAAAAATTGGATGAACTTGGATTCCTTGTCTTGGATTCCTTCCTGATCCACTCATATATTTATTATTCGCAGTAGAATATTTTTTGTTACATTGACTAAGCCCACCTCGAATGCCTCTGCTAATAAATTTAATCATTGATAGATCAGTGAGAAGTTCCAGCTCTATTCCAGTATGTTTGAGCATCGCATCCCAACTGAGTCCTGGCGCAGTGAAATAATGCGCAGGATCTAGCTGATATGTCTTAAGACAGACCTCTCTAAAGTTTTCAAACACATCAGCTAATAGCAAAACATCTGTTTTTAAATAAATATCACTATATTCTCCGAGTGTTTTTACTTCAAAGGTGTTCCAAACTTTCTGTGCGTGCTTATGATCCTCATCGGTAATATTATAATTTGTTAATGAGCTATGAAATGCTTCTTTAGTTGGCAGTGATTTCTCTTCTAGCTTTTCCCAACTATCTACATACTCATATGGAAAAACACCTTTTCTACATAACAAGTCTACTTTATCAGAAGGAAAGTTTGAGATGATATTATTTAACTGACTCTTTAGTAAATTTTTCGCCAATTTGTCTAAGGAGGATGCCATAAATCTTAAAGAATCTATAAATCTAAGTTCTACGCCTAAGCCGGGGCTCTTAATTGTAAAGGAAATAAAATTTTCCTTATTTTTCGGAATTATATTTACATTATCATACTTTCGCAATGATTTTATTATGAAATGTGAGTCATAGCCGCTAAGGTTATGCATCACTATAGGAATTTTATTATAAATTTTATAATTTACATTACAGTTTGAATGCGCTGCTCCCCTGAATCGCCCCGTTAAATGATCATGATCATGAACTCTATCCTTATCCAGTTTCTTACCACAGATATGACAATTCACCGCTGTTTGAAACTTTTTGATCTGCTCATTTGTCAAGGGCTGCATTGGAACTGTCGTTTTCATAGCTGTAGCGAAGGGTACTAACTCTTCTTCTAAAGATTTTAGAAATTCTTTGGCACAATCTTCACCGCGGCGTAAGACGAATTTGGAAAGTGAATCATCATAAGAGCATTTGATGAAGTAGGCGAAACTATATGGTTCATGTAATTGATAATTATATGTATATGATGAGCTGCTGCTTGGAGCACATGAAGCTACTGGCTTGAGAAGGGTCTCAAAATCTGCGTAAACCACAACAGGCGCCCTCATCTGGGTATAGTAATTTTTAAATTTCAGTATATTCTCCCCCTCGCTCGGTATGAATGTTGTAATATGTGAGCAGTCATGCTTGGTATGTTCTATGTATTTATTCTCATCTGAGAATGTCAGTAGGCATCCATCACAAATAAACATTCGGTGTTCATGCTTCGAAGTCTGGTTTCTAATCAGCCTACTCAAGCTTTTGATCCAGCAATAGTGATGCTTTTTCCCATCCTCAACGAGGAGTAGATTTATGTGTTTGTCACGCCTATTCTTAGTGTGATATATAGGTCCAGTGATTCTCTGCTCACTGATTTCAAATACATTAACACTTATGTTATTCAATGCTTCGAAACAGCGTATCCCACACAATGACATGGGAAATGATACCCCCTCTAATTTTAAGACATTCTTGTAGTGCGGATATGATGATACCCTTTCCCCATTTTTATCTGCTGGGTACAATGCGCTAACCACTGCCCACGCGAAGCATGCGTTATCCTCATTTTTCATATTTACACAAGCGCGCTTACCTTGTACCCACTTGGGTAGTGGTACATAGCTAGATCCTTTGAGTGATGAAAACTTGTTAATATTTATTTCTAAATACTGAACCTTTTCAATGGACCATCCGCTATCTCTTTCCTGGAACTCATCAGCCTTGGCACAAATTTCCTCGATGAATAAATTATATTTCTGTCCGATGTCAGCATCTATAGGAAACACCTTGTTCTTTGTATTGAATGATTTTATTTCTTCCTTCTTATCATCAGCATCATAAACATCTCCTTGCTTTGTATAAAGTGCAAACAGTTCTAAATTAATTTTTACGGCGCTTCCCACCTCTGAAAGTTTCTTCTCGATGAGATTAATAACCCGCTGACGCTCGTTTTCCAAAAAATCTTCTGGAGTGAGATGATGTTTTTCCGAAAAAAGTCTATATGATATTATTCTACTTTTATATGCTGAAGCCAATATCTCAGTCCAATCATCATATATCTCACACCTCTGGTTCCGTTTATGGACTGCGCTTCTCAAGTGGTTGTGTAGGGATATGATATCCACATTACATAGTTCACACCTCTGCTTCTTGATAGGTGGTTCACCGTCATTATCATCATCTCCTCCACGTTTACCACCACCCACCTTACAAATTTTCATGTGTCTGTTAAGGACATCTGGACGTGATAATGTTTTATCACATTGCAGGCACTTTATTATATTTCCTTTTCGTTTTTTGCAATATTCCATATGCCGCTTTTTATTATAATTCAGCGTAAACTTCTCACCACAATATTCACAATCAAACATTTTTAAATATTAGACGATTCGAGAGAGAATCAGATACTTCAATTACTCCTTAAGGAATACGTAATAAAGCGGATATTCTGTGCTTTTATAGTATTCACACCCACAAACCGCCACTACACTGAATGCATATTATATTTGCGTTCACTGCACCATTAGATGTTTAATTAAAGAGACTGATTCACCTTGCCCTATAACTCACTGACACAATATGCAAATGCAAGTCAATCAGCTTAGTTAGTACAGTCGATTACAATAATTATAAGTTACGAGCTACACGAAATAAGTTTAAAGTTATCTCGAAAAAATCTGGCTAGATTAATTTATCTTTTTGGTAGATTTGTAGGTTTATCGGTCATCTTTTTAAATAAACTTTAATTGAACTAGTATAAAAAATATTGATAAATGTTTGACAAAAAATAAAATTATAACCTGCGAGTCTAGATAATTGAAATTGTAATCGACTGTACCAATGATAATAAATAATACTTCAATTTTCTGTTTAGAAAGGTAAAGTTGCATGCAAAAGTGTGTACATATTTTAATGTTCTACCAACTATGTTTATCCATTATTTTTATTATTATTTAATACGTTAACCAAACTTCATGAATTTTACTGTAAACTGTTATTTGCATTATGAAAATATTCCTTCATTTAAGTTTAAAAGAAACAATTCATAGGTATTGTTGCTTAGGTATCTAGAGAATTAGTAATATAATTTTGTACCCAACTGTACATTACAAAGTAAAGGGTTCTTCTTAGTGTCAAGCTTTAATCTTTTATCGCATTCAAGGTTATTTATAACGTTTGAAATGAATAATATTTTCAACTAAAAACATTTCGATTCTGTCTAAAATATCTTGTTGGACGTTCGTTACTAGCTTTTGCCCGCGGTTTCGCCCGAGTGAATATAGTTTTTATGAGTGTAGATGTTTGAGTCGAAGCTTTTGTCATTTATTTCAGACTCACACTTGACCAATGTTATTATTTTTTGTTTAACTTCAGATTAGTATACTATAATAACAAAAAGTTTTACGCTTTTATGGAATACCGTTTTTTTTAAGCTAAAAATAAGTATAAAAAACACTGGTTACGTATTTTATATTCTTTTTCTAATTTTCAGTATTTGTTGTTATAGCAGCAATAGAAATACACATTCTGTAAAAAATCAACTATCTACCTATTACGGTTCATGAAATACAGCCCGCTGACAGGCAGACAGACGAACAGACAGGAGGCTTCGTAATAGAGTCCTTTAACGGAACCCTAATAATGTGTTCTTAGCCACCCTTAACATTTGAGTGCAGGTAATCGGTTAATTGGATTAACCTTAGGAACAAACAGACAAACAGAGATACTCACTTTTAGATTTATATGTATCAGTAAGGATTAATTACTGATGATAAGTTCATGATGACGTTCATTAGGTGAAACAAAATAACCTACATAGCACACAGAATCGTTAAATTTAAGAGAGCTTGTTATGTATAGCTCATAAAACAAATACTTAGTAGGTTGAGAAAATAAAGTTCTCGAGTGGCAACTGCATACTATCAGAATATCTGAAATAACCTCATAAGCGTACAAAAAAACGGAATAAAATGTGTCAGCGTAATTATTTTTCTATATTTCAATTTTTTATTAAGACTTCATTCCGCAACACCGCTGCCGATGCCGATGCGCTGTCCATGCATTTTGTATGTCCGTCTATCTGTGTCTCAGTAACCCCTTTTACACATACTATAACATAATTAATAGAAGAGGAGGAAATCCGCGCAGGCGTAGTCGTAGGTGGTGGCTAGTTATAATCCGCTACTACCCACACACATACGTCATAATCACCCAATATGTATATCAATATTTCAATGCTAACGTTATAAGGTATCGCGGTCTAGTGGTGTAGTACATTTGACTAACCGAGAGAGCGTGGGTTCGATCCTCCTCAAAAGAACTTTTTGTGTCACACCTAGCGTCATCTATTACATGTGGACAATACATAATTAATTTTTATATTTTTTTATCTTTTTCTTTGTTTTTTTTTAATTAGCGTAGAATTATTTTTAAACGATCACGTGTCCCGCCCCCGCCCCCGCTAACGTTGCGCGTCACTTGACCCGCCGCCGCCGCCGTCATCGAGTATGATGTCATACTCATACTGCTCGCTGATTGGTCATCCTCATCCTCTGAGTTAGAACCGCCATAAACTATCTACTTATGCCCTTGAAATGTCTCTTTACCGCTCCGTCTCTTTTCAATTAGCGGGTGTGAGCAAGAGCTTCACCTATACACGTCTTATTCATACGTCCTAATTAGAAAGAGACGGAGCGGTAACGAGAAACTTCAAGGTCATATTTCTTTACTTCAAGTAGGTATTTAGAGTGTGGCCTCCAGATTTACCTATAAACTCCTTGTGGCCGACGCATACAATTTTTATTTTAAATTGTCTTACCACAATTATTTTACTAGCTATGGATTCAAGGCCTGGTTTGAGCTTGGTATAATGTCATTCGCGTACATTTTCGACAAAGATTACCCATCGATAGACGCAGTTTTGTATACATTTTTCAACCATAAACCGAGCGCGGTTTGGCGCGTAAAAAAACAGTTGCGTAGTTGAACGGTGTTCGTTTCACGGCCAGGTGGTCATTTGGTCGCTGGAAGAATTGCTAAATTATTTTTGTTCGTTATTCCGTCGTTGATTGTGAAAATTAATTATTGAAATTTTAATTTCCGCGCATTATTTGAGAAAAGTACTATACAAGCCTTGGCCACAACTAGGCCTTGAGTGACGTATGTGTGCTTCGGCTTCGCCTTGACCCACATTTACACGTTCGTCCATTAATGCCACATTCGCTGGCCGCTGCAGTAATAAAGCCATAACTCCACTCCTTTTGTTTTTCCACTATTGCAGCTGTTTTTGGCGTACCGCTAGAATTACGGCCAGTATGTCTACACAAAGAGGTGCGATGGGTGGTTGTTATGAGCAATGAGATCATTACAGTACCATAGAGCACAATTCTTATGTTAATGTGTATGTAAGATAAGATAAGATAGCCAGTTCCCCATTGTGTTGGAGAATCTTGGTAAGCCCGCTTCCATCTTCGGCAATATCGTCACTTACCACCAGGTGAGATGTTGTCAAGGGTTTTACCAATTGTGAATAAAAAAAATATCTAAAGTGGTATTTTTTTATTATTACAAGGTTTTATTTAGTTTCACCTGTCCCGGTGTCTGTAATGAAATCTTGCAAGTTAAATATGACCCACTTTCCGGTTTCCGATTGAGCTAAAATCTTGCATGCATATGTGTATCTCGTGACAATGCAATATTATGATGACATGGAGTTGATCTGATGCTAGAGCTGGAAGATAGTTATAACAACTACGCAATAAAACGACACAACCCTATCTTGTTAGGGCTCGTTTAATTAGTATTGACTAGTGACTTTGATCGTAAAAAGCTTGAACTTAAAATGTTTTAGGTTTTAATGACTGTCTTTGAGGGTGAGTGGTGCGCGAACCGCAAGTGGCTCGCGATCGTTGATATAAGTTTTATCCAGATCCCTCAGCAACTATATCGGGTTATTCTGATAAGCAGTCTGTGACACGTTTCATCCCCTCAACCAATTCTATACCAAATAATTTTCGAAAAACCTAAAACTTTTAGGTAGAAGCTTTTAATATCGCATTGTCACGCGCTAAACATATGCATGCAATTTCAGCCCAATCGGCTCAATCTGTGCAAAAACTCACAACAATCCATCGTTACGTTGCGATGTTAAAGAAAATAACCAAAAATAAGAGTATATTTTCAGTTCCCTCAGGGTCTGGACAATGCTACTTTCACGAGATGAAAAGTAGCCTTTATCCTTTCCAGTGATACTGGCTACCTGTATGCCAAATTTCATTGAAATTGGTTCAGTTGTTGAAGCGTGAAAAGTAAACAAACACATTTTCACATTTATAATATTATTAAGGATTTGAGACAAAACATCAGAGTCTCTTTAAAAAAAAACGCACACAACGCAAACAAATTTGCAGTAAAAAACGAACCGTAAAAAAGCATTTTAAAACGATGGTAGGTATATACTTCTGAACTTACAAAATTCTCTTCTGTAAAAAATGGAATGACTTTCTTGCATCTGGGGTGCGATATTTTCATTGAGAGCTAGTTGATACTTTTGATTGTAGGTTCCTGGTGGAACAAATTCGCTTACAAATTATAACGTGTAGTTTTAATCAATTTCTGTGGAATTAGTGTAAAATGTAAATATATACCACAATAAGTTCATTGATAGCCTTTTTACAACCTTTTATTTAATTTGCAATGTATGTATGTTTGTTCTGGTGCAATCTTGCAAATCAATTTTGAAGCAGATATCTTCAACCGATTGAGCTGAAATTTTGTGTAAACGTTCAGTTTGGATGACAATGCATGGTTAACTGTGTAACGTCATTCTAAATCCAACATGGCGGCGCACCCAAGATGGCGGACTAGTTATTTTTAATTCACTCCTACAATATGGGTATCAAATGAAAGGGTTTGCTGAGAACAATACGAAGTAATCAAAATTCTTTTCAAATAAAAGCTTATAAGTACCTAAAAGTTTTTAGGTTTTTCTAAAATTATTAATTACAACAAAATAATTTAAATATTTTCAAAATAAAATCAAAGGCATTCAAAAAACTTTAATTTACATATACAATAGTTACTAACACGTTTGTTTTTACTAATTCATTTGTTTATATTTTATTTGCAGGTTGAGTACAATGATGGCGGAGTTGGCTACTACTTCTCTGGGAAAGACAAAACTGGGGGGGATTCAACAGACTCTAAGTGTCAAGCATACTCGCAAGTGTTCGTCATAATGACACACAGACTCATCATTGTTTTCTTGTGTACGCGAGTGCTAGTATAAGCCACAAGGGTCAATGCCCGCGCCACACGAGCCACCAAAACACGAAAACGCAAAATCTTATTCATGTGAGTCAAAAGAAACAAATCCGTTGAATTCATGTTAAGAATGCAAACCATCGGACTCGCTACAGAAACTTGAAGAGACACAGTTTTCTCTGACGTGTTAGTACACGCCATCGGATGGCACAGGGTAGCGCCGTAAACGGTTTGCTATTGTTTAAGACAATCGTCGCTGACGTGTTAGTACACGCCACCCGATGGCACAGTTTAGTGCTGTAAACGGTTTGCTATTGTTTAAGACAAACGTCGCTGACGTGTTAGTACACGCCACCGGATGGCACAGAGTAGCGCCGTAAACAGTTTGCTATTGTTTAAGACAAACGTCGCTGACGTGTTAATACACGCCACCGGATGGCACAGGGTACCGCCGTAAACGTCTCGCTATTGTTTAAGACGCTGTTGTTAGTAGACGGTAGCGTCGTAAACGGTTTGTTATTTGTTCAATACAATCGTGATCTAACCGTATATTCCCAAAACATTTCTGTATCTAAAGCCATAAAATAAAAAGTAAAATATAGAAGAACATACTACAAGGTAATCAATGAGTTATATGACTCAGGAGCAAAATATGTCATGTGGGACTTGAAACAAAAATTATAACACTGTAGCGGAGTTTTAAAGTGCAAAAGTGTTACGTTAGACATAAAACAGCTTACCCCGAACCTGGTTAGAGACTTGATATATTTTCTATCTGGCTATCTCCAAATCTATTGAAGATTGGACATAACACGTTTTACCGTTGGGTCCGGCTCATCAAACTGGACATGAATCACTAAAAAAGTAAAAGTCGAAAGAAAAGGACCACAGTTTACTTCTGAGGTACAGAATTGTGAATAAAAAAAAATAGGAATCTTATGAGAATATCTATGATCGAGTATACAACATCTCTGGTAGGTACATGATTGCTGTGGTGTTAAAGGTCGAATTAAGGCTGTCCTGTAGGTATTTATTAAAAGATACTTACCAATGGTTGTACTGCAAAAAGTATTAAAAAAAGCCGGCCAAGTGCGAGCACACAAAGCGTTCGTTCCGTACCATCGCACTAGATGTCGCTAGTTTCTTCACGTTTAAAAGAACAATATGTTTCTTGTATTTTTTTATTACTTGACGTTAGAGCGGAAATAGGAATACACACTGTGTGAAAAATTCAGCTGTCTATCTATTACGGTTTATGAAATACAGCCGGCTGACAGACGTATCAGAGCATCGGTGGCTAAACGGCTAGAGCCGCTACCTCCTGTCCGGGAGGTCGTGGTTCAAACTCTGCCACGTACCAATGTGTTTTCGAATTTCAATTTAATATATACGGTTATCCGATACTCTTACGGTGAAGGAAAATATCGTAAGGAAACCTGCACATGGAAACTCGCAGATTGTGTGTGAAGTCGACCAAATAGCACTGGGCCCGCGTGGTCGACTCGGCCCAATCGTGCCCTAATTCAGGGTAGGCTCGAGTCCCTCGGATAGGACGTGTGTGGGCTTATATGCCGACAGACGGATAGACGTACAGACAGCGGAGGTTTAGTAATAGGGTCCCGTTGTACGGAATCCTAAAAAGAAGAAATGGTTATCATGATGATCGTAGCTAGAAAATCTAGAAATTGCGGGTTCTGCAAAACGTCTTGATAGATAAAGGAAAAATCTAAGACTATACGTCATTTTATTCAAGAAGTACCTATAAGAACTAATTGTTACAGAATTATACCTGAAACGGTATGAAAAAACGGAAGAGGCCGAATAGACAACTTACTTGTTATTCGATAAAATGAACGAAATGCAAATAAAGTAGAAACAATTTTTCAAGAAACACCTACAACATCAATGAGAGTTGCAGCGGATAATTAGAATAATCGAGATCTAGTGTTTCTAGAATAAAAATTCAAAATCTAGACATAAAAGCTTTTCTAAAATTAGCCGTCCCCAGTACGTCAACGACCAGGCAGGGCGCGCCAAGCGAGGGTGCCGTAAAGTCTACGAAAAATCTTTGAAAACAGCAATAACTTATATATTATTGGCATAAGGACCTGGCGCGCAACTAATGCTCTCATCGAATTGGTGCGAAAATCAAAAGTTTCGCACACTCGCGACTCAGTCGTCTGCGGGAAATTGTACAGTGCGGTGGAAAGATATTCCATATAAAAATGCCTTTTTGTGTTGTTAGAGACTGTACAAATCATGAAAGAAAGGCAAAAAAGAAATATGGGATATTGTATCATCGTTCTGTAACCTTACATTGTATTTTTTCTTTTAATCAAATCAAATAAACGCATTTTTAAAGCAACAATTCTACAATTATTATACCAGGGTCCTTTTAGTGTGGCACTGAGACTTTAACTCTCGCCCACGCTAGTTCGTACGAGTTATGTCAGATGGCGCTACTTTTTGCTTGAATGAATGTTGTATGAAGAAAATCCTGAGTAAAATATGGAGACGGGCGGATCCTTTTGTCCAAATCTGTGGAAAAAAGTTTTTTTATATTAATACGAAACATATATTGTACCGCTTGACGCAAGCTAAGTTCCAGGTAAGCAATATATCCACGCTATCTGTCGTGAAGAATGTACATTACACCGATAAAACCACGCTGAAGACTAAAAGTGAAATAAATACAAATCTGAAGAAATAAAACGAATAGTAAAAAAATATCAATTGGTTTATTTTTTAGCTACGCACCCCAAACTAGAATCCTGTACAGGCCTCTACAGTACTTATCTTCCATAAAAACACAGGTAGTTTGCTACTTTTTTTTATAAAAAATGACTGTTACGATTTCAATGAGACTGTGAATAACTAAAACGGTTTGATAAGCACACTAGCGCCGCCATTTGAAATAAATAACTTATTTACCCATTGTTAAGGACTTCAATCGAAATCATTGAGTATTTTGCGCACAAACAAAGGTACCAGGTGTTTTTTATTCGTTTTTGTATAACTTTACCTATTAGCAACAAGTTATCGATTTTGTCGAAAATTACCACTTTTATCAGTCATGCAAAAACTAACTTGTTGCTAATATTTACAGTTCTAAAATAACAATTATACAATTAGTTGTTTGCCACCCTATATGCCCAAAATACTCAATGGTTTCGATTAAAGTCCATAAGAATGAGTAAATTGTTTTTTTCTATTGGCGTCGCTACTGTGCTAATCGAACCACTTTAAGAGGCGCCATTTTTTCCATACAAACGTAGTCCCCTGTTTCCTTCCTGAATAATGACAATAGAGCAAAAATGTTTTTTTCCATCAAACCTATATCCACCATAGCCATGCCCCTATGTTTTGGTTTTTCCCATATTCTAATTATAATAGGAACTGAGCCTTTAAAAACTGTGGAAATTACCCAATTTAAACGTCATTTTCAGACACCCATCAAAAAAATAATACGCATATTAACAATAAAATAAAAACATAGAGGCATAGCTAAAGTGCTTTTTGTATTATTTGTGAAAACAATAATTATTATTGCTCAAGTTTTAGGGTTGGAAATAGGGAACTACAAAATGCTGTTTTGGTCAATTTTAGTGCCTATTATCGGTCTGCGCTGCAGTTCTCCCTTTCTTGTTGTTTACGGAGAGGTTTGGGGGAGGGAGACAATAACATTTTATTCAAATACCTATTCTTTAGACCGCGTTTCCTCTTAAGGAGGCTCGAGTTTCTATACAAACGTAGTTCCACTTTAATACAAAAACTACAAGCCGGATTGAATCCAAACTTTGCGAATATATTGAGTAGACACATATCGATGTTTTTTTGAAGGCTCAGTTCGATCCGGCATGTAGTTTTTGTATTAAAGCGAAACTACGTTTGTATGGAAACTCGAGGCTTCTGGAGACCTATTAATTACGCTCGGTCGGACTATATTCCAAGAAAAATTTAAATAAGGTACAATTATTAATTTTTATCAAGTCGGATATACCTTCATTCTTTGGCACTAAGTAAGCGTAATGTTTATAGTTGATTTTGTATGCCCGACTACGCCAGACGATAACGGCTTCGCGAGATAGTATGCACAGCGTAGCTATACAATTTATTTTCATATGGCAATATTTTCCACATGTTTGATACAAAATCTGGTATGTTAACAGCTGCCATTAACGCACCGAAATTTACGGGCATCGTCCTAAGTGAACTCTCTCCTCTTCCTTCTTCCTACGCTAGAGAGGGGGTCGCATCCTTCTCCCCTCTAAATGGCAGCCATTTTTATTTTCAGTTATTTTTTTAGCCGTTCATGAAAAATGTGTTTTCTCTTTTTCCTCAAATGTTTTGGTTAATTTTATGTGAGGTTCACCAGATAATTTAAATTACTTTTCAAATGAGACCATTTTGAAGTCTGTACTGCTGCTAATTCAAGAGAAAACATGTTTTTCATCGATGAAATGTGGTGAATTACATGCCCTTAAAATATCGGTAGCCCAATTCAAAAATACGCTCTAAATGATTCTAAATGGAGTGCCAATTCTTGAGGTTGATAAAGTACCTGGGATTCGTGATTGACGTGGCTCTCACGTGATCTCACCACATCGACCTGTGTTTGACAGGCTATCATCAGGCTTTGCGTTATATAAGTATGTGGCAAGCAAATTGTATGATTAGTCACTTTACATATGGTCAGGCAAATTCTATAATTCGTCCGTTTATAAACCGCTTTTTCCTCGTGGTCATACTAGTTTGTCATACCAGTATGACCACCAGGACAAATATGTCCTCGTGGTCATACTATACTTACAATTAGAAATAAGCATTTTGAATAACTAGGAAATAACTAGACCTGAATTAATTAAAATAATCACAACTACGGGTGACGCGCATAGTATAACGACCTGTAACATAGTATAAGTACCTATAAAAGGCTTCCAGGAGCTTACAAGAGGTGTTCCAGTGCAGTCGATTCTCTGAAGAAAACCGTCAAACTAATAAGAGGCGTTTCTTATACCTAACATCAGTATGTCAATGGATTAAAAGTACTAGGCTTCCAGGAGCTTACAAGAGGTGTTCTAATGCGGTCGATTCTCTTTATGAAAAACCGTCAAACTAAAAAGAGGCGTTCCTTATGTCTAACATCAGTGAGTCAATGGATTAAAAGTACTAGGCTTCCAGGAGCTTACAAAAGGTGTTCCAGTGCGGTCGATTCTCTGTGAGGAAAACCGTCAAACTAAACAGAGGCGTTTCTTATAATAAACGTTCAGGCAACATGTGTAAAATGCTGTACGCCGATTGTAAAGTGAACAACCGAATGTATGATTTTGATAGTCATTTTAAAAATGGTCAGGCAATTTGTAATAGTTCGTCCGTATGTAAACGGTCAGGCAAATAGTAATATTCAGTACGCAGATTCTGAAATGCCGAGCAAGGTAAATTGTAATTCCGTATATAAACGGTCAGGCAAATCGTTAAATTCTGTATACGCAGATTGTAAAATGCCGAGCCAGGCAAATTGGACTCACAGGACAATGAGTAGGTGCCTGGACTGCTTCGAGATCTTCATTTTGGATGACATCTGTAAAACTTTAAACCACCATAACTAGGAAACTTCTAATCCTGAACTCACAATGATTATGTGCCTGGACTACTTCAATATCTTCATTTTGGAAGACACCTGTCAAACTTTAAACCGCCATAACTCGGAAACTTCTAATCCTGGACTCACAGAACAATGAGTAGGTGCCTGGACTATTTCGATATCTTCATTTTGGATGACGTGTGTCAAACTTTAAACCACCATAACTGAAAACTTCTAATCCTGGACTTACAGAACAATGAGTAGGTGCCTGGACTACTTCGATATCTTCATTTTGGATGACACCTGTTAAACTTTAAACCGCCATAACTCGGAAACTTCTAATCCTGCACACACAAAACAATGAGTAGGTGCCTGGACTACTTCGAGATCTTCATTTTGGATGACACCTGTAAAACTTTAAACCACCATAACTAGGAAACTTCTAATCCTGAACTCACAATGAGTATGTGCCTGGACTACTTCGATATCTTCATTTTGGAAGACACCTGTCAAACTTTAAACCGCCATAACTCGGAAACTTCTAGTCCTGGACTCACAGAACAATGAGTAGGTGCCTGGACTATTTCGATATCTTCATTTTGGATGACGTGTGTCAAACTTTAAACTGCCATAACTCTGAAACTATTGATCCTGGCCTTCTAGTATCTTAAGAAAAATCATAGATCTCTTCGAGGTCTTCATTTTGGATGACAGCTGTCAAAATCAAAACCACATTAACCCGGAACTGTTGATCCTGGGCTTCTAGTTTTTTAACAGAAAACATAGATCTCTTGGAGATATTTATTTCGGATGACAGTGGTCAAACTTAGAGTGCTATATCTCAAAAAGTATCGGTTGCAGGCTATTAGTTTCTTAATAGAAATGATAGGTCTCAACTAAATCTTCATTCCGGATGACAGCTGTCAAACTTAACACTGACTTAACTCCGAATGTATTATAGAGCGGCCGTCGAGAGAATGCTGATTTTACATATGCTAGTTTGACGTAACTAGTGATGTGCCCATAGACATCCATAGTAAATATATGTACCTATCATGTAGATGTAACATACGAGTATAACAAAATAAAAACGCCATTGCCTAAATAGTGTTGCCAAACCCGAGGCTAAAGTGTTCTTTGTGGACCATCGATTTCAGGGGTGGTAATGGGTGAAGGAGGGTTTTGGTCGTGATCTTCCACGGTGACCAGCCGGCTTGGAAGATGTACTTCATGTGTTGCTTTGAGTTTTTCTACTTTGTTTTTGTGTATTTTTGGGAGGGGCTGGAGTGTTCGTGGCTATGCGTCTGCTAAAGCTACAGAGTGGAAAGGGCCACAAGGAAAAAGAAGAGTAGGTAGACCAAAAAGAAGATGGGCTGACGATCTAATAGATACGGTAGGAAAGGATTGGATAAAAATTGCAAGAGACAGGGAAAAATGGAAGAAACTGGAGGAGGCCTTCACTCGTGGAGGGGCCCAAAACCCATAAGACAGAAAAAATATATAATATATAAAAGTTAATTATTAATTTAGGTTACAATAATATAGTACATAGGTATATAATCAATGTTATTTCAGGGTTCTGGGAAATAAAGGCTTTTATATTTATATTTATATAATGGGTGAAGGTGGAGGAATATAAGAAAAATTGTGTGGCGGGAAATTAATTATTCGTCAAAATTAGCCAAATTTATAGTATAACGATTGAATATTTATTATATCCTTGCAAAAGAAGTGAAAATCAGAGTGTAGAACTCGAGTATGAAACCCATTTTACCTTCGACGGGACTATCCACCCTCGACGTACCGGCTCGGGAAGCTAAATAAACGTCTCGCCTAAAATGGCTTGTTTTATGCTCTTGTTGTACAATCTACTATTGCACTTTTATGCCTGGAACTTTTATGGTTAGTTAATTTGACCATAAGAAAAACTTATTTGTGTGGTATTGAATTCATAATATCTTTAAAAAATCTATACGTTACAAATACTTTATCAGTGGTTACATGTGGTAACTTTACTATTATTAATTAGAAATGACCACAGAACGTAGCCCTTTCACTAACGTTTCATATAATTACAACATACACATTTTTGTTGTCCTTATAAGTAAACATAAAACTAAACATGTGTTTTGTCACTATTATTTAGTAAAAAAAATGTTTTTTTCATGTTTTAAGCTTAGAAACTAAAGATTGATTTGTTTACAATTTTTTTTTTTTATTATTCTCAATTGCTAAACCCTTGACAACATAACATAAGATTAATAGAATGTTACGTTCTGTCGAAGGCTTGAAGTGTCAAATCAGCATTCTCTCGACGGCCGCACTCATCATATCAGCCGAAGGAAGTCCACTGCTGGACATAGGCCTCCCCCAAGGATCTCCACGACGACCGGTTCTGCGCTGCCCGCATCCAACGGCTTCCCGCGACCTTCACCAGGTCATCGGTCCACCGAGTGGGAGGCCTGCCTTCACTACGCTTTCCGGTGCGTGGTCGCCACTCGAGAACTTTACTGCCCCAACGGCCATCTGTTCTACGAGCAATGTGCCCCACCCACTGCCACTTAAGTTTAGCAATTCTGAGAGCTATGTCGGTTACTTTGGTTCTCTTACAGATCTCCTCGTTTCTGATTCGATCACGCAGAGAAACTCCGAGCATAGCACGCTCCATTGCCCTTTGGGTGACCTTGAGCCTTCTTATGAGGCCCATAGTAAGCGACCATGTCTCAGTTCCGTACGTCATCACTGGCAACACACATTGGTCGAAGACCTTGGTCTTAAGACACTGCGGTATCTGGGACGTAAAGATATTGCGAAGCTTCCCGAACGCTGCCCAGCCGAGTTGGATTCGACGATTGATCTCTTTCTCAAAGTTGGACCTACCTAACTGGACTGTTTGTCCCAGGTATACATATTCGGTAACAACTTCGAGTGTAGAGCCTCCAACCTTCAGAGGAGTAGGTATGACTATAATCTATAATCGGCCGCACTATAATCATAGAATTCCCAAAAAAAAACTAGCGGTGTAAGTAGCCACTCCGATTTTTTATTTGCATCCTATCTACCAAATGCAGAATCCAGATTATTCCGGATGCGATATTGGGTGATAAGGTAAAGGTATTGCCGGGTATATAGGTCCCGTAGAGTGTATGGGCCCATCCTTAATAGCTTCCACTCTCCTCTGTTCAATGGTAGCAACGTCGTCTTTAACATCCTCACTCTTGCAGCAAACCTCGTAATAGTAGAAAAGGCGCACTGAAAGTCCAAAAACAATTATTCCTGCACCACACCAGAGAGCTACTCGCGAGTAATTACTCCAATTACTCCCATCGTATTTTTTATTCGTTTTGGTAGGCTTAGGAACTTTCAAATCCACACCATGACCAGATTTTTGATCAAAAGTTTGGTACAGCTTGGAACCGTGTATATCTGTCGGTAGTGCTAGTGTCGGTCTTATATATATCATATCTCTGATGTCGGTATCTCTTCGGTACAAACCATTTCCAGGAACAATAAAAAAAGGATTTTTTCGCGATATAAAATCGATGCAAATGTCTAATTTTGGGTCGTAAACTTGCGTCGGATCGCATATCTTCTTCTCTCTAGGAATGTTCTTCAGTTCAACGACACGTTCTTCTTCATTTTTTGGGATGGAATAATTTGTCGGTTGGTTGCGAGGTGGGCAGCGTGCTGGGAATAAAAGTGGGTCGCATGGCTCGACAGTTGCCTTAGCTGCAGTTCCAGCGATTAGACAAAGAAAAATGCAGCATCCTCCGTCCATTCTGTATAGTAAACCAACTTATACAAAACTAAGAAAACTGGAAAAAACTTGAAAACAATATTTGTAACTTACTAAACAGGCAATGAACGCACATACGTTTTTTTTTTTTTTTTGTTTCTTCGCCCTTTTAGGGCAGGCTAAGGCTCATTGGCCATACCGCCTAGTCTTCAGTATATGTTTTTCAGCAGTATTATTTTGTAGAATTCACGTCTTCAGTAATTTTTAGTATATTTTTCAGATTATGTAGTATTTTTCTTCTTTTCAGTCATCAAGGTCACTATTTTTGTAGAATTCACGTCTTCAGTAATTTTCAGCAGTTACTTCACGTTCACATCATATCATTGTCTATAAACTAACCTAACCTACGTACTCTAGCAAAATGATAGCACTTTTGCTAAAGCTTGCTCGGACTTCTTGTGGGAACTCGAAACACAGTATACACACTTTTATTTCATTATCCTACACAAGAAACACATAAATGATACTTCGCTGATAAATACACTATCAATATTACACATCGAAAACCACTAAATGTAATTTTTCGGATAATAAAAGAAAAATGACAAACTGAACGCTACAAATTCCCGCCAAAAAGTCCAAAAAAAATAGAGATGAAACAGTAACACAGGGCAAAAGCGAACGCACATATACGGTTTGATTTTTTTTTTTTTACTTCGTCCTTTTAGGGCAGGCTAAGGCTCATTGGCCATACCGCCTAGTCTTCAGTATATGTTATTCAGCAGTATTAATTTGTAGAATTCACGTCTTCAGTAATTTTTAGTAATTTTCTCCTTTTCAGTTTTCTAGGTCACTGTTCTTCACGTTCACATCATGTCATTGTCTATATACTAACTTAACCTACATACTTTAGCAAAATGATAGCACTTTTGCTAAAGCTTGCTCGGACTTCTTGTGGGAACTCGAAACACAGTATACGCACTTTTATTTCATTATCCTACACAAGAAACACATAAATGATACTTCGCTGATAAATACACTATCAATATTACACATCGAAAACCACTAAATGTAATTTTTCGGATAATAAAAGAAAAATGACAAACTGAACGCTACAAATTCCCGCCAAAAAGTCACTTATCACACATGCGTTGTATCTCCTTATCTGTCTGTTCTTACACCACAGATCTAATAAACCAATAAATAAAATTTTGTTGACGCCACACCGTAACCACCCAAATTGTCACTCGGATATCTATGGATATTTGTCCAAGCAACCAAATTCAGAAGGCACTATTAGCTAAAAGGGTGACAAGAATTTGGTATCCTTTTAAATTTCGTCGCGTTTTCATTTGCGTCGGTCATATGGTGGTTTGTCAGACGAAAAAGATTTTAAACAATCTCAATTAATCTAAGAAATAGCTTTTTTTTTTATTGAGGATCAAAACAAACAGTTACATAATAAAATATTAAAGAACCAACTTATCTTAAGCTTTGTGTGTATTTTAGGATGCGGAATACTAAATACCTAATACATGGAGAATGTTATGCATTATGCGTGGTTGCAGATCTCCTTCCAGAAACAGAGAAAACTCGAGTGAAAATATCAGTTTCCACACGTGAGTAAAAAAAAATACGTTTTTACGTTCAATGAACCATGAAATGATAAGATATCAATGAGAAAAGACTTTCTTGACAGTTCATTTTACAATTCTACATGAAAATATAGGATTAAGCAGGGATTAAGAGTAAAAAAAATCACTAAGATTATAAAAATAAACAAATCTGTTTTTAGGTTACTAGTGACGTGAAAGTGATTGTCGAAAAATGAAGTTATTTTATTCTATGTTTTGTCATTAGTGCTAAATGAATTATGTTAACAATAATTATTACAGATAAAACATGCGAATACCGTGATAGCTGCCAGCTCTTGGGTTCCCGAGTCAATGACGAATCACAACGGCAAGGATAGATTAGGCCGTGCGCTGCGTCGGGTGGGGCCACAGGACCATTTACTTTCGATTGACCGCGAGGATTCATTTGTTGCCAAAACACTAGCCTAGTGATATGACACATTTCTACGATGTGTCTTAAAATATCAATAATAAACTTTTTGTTTTATTTATTTTAGTTTTATTTATTAAGATCATTGGTAATGTGGTACGGCTTATTAGCTCAAAAAAATTAGGAATATGATCCCGTTCGACAGGAGGCTGGAAACTTTGCATGAAGTTTACCCCATCGCCCCATTTATCTCCCCACATAATGTAATATTAAATTGCATTCTTAAAAATATAAATATAATAATAATAATAATAAACGCGCAGCTTGTGGCGAGCTGTAGGTGAGTGGCGACACCTCGCACCCCGACTCCAGAGGGCCCGTGTTCATTTGGCCCTCGCCTCTTGTGCTTGACTTAATTGGCCGGCCAAGAGTGGAGATAGCAAGAGCCGTGCCTATGCTCCAGGTTGGAAGTGTAAAATGTCATAACGCCGGGGGCCTGCTGACCGCACAGGGATCTGGACCCCGCAGACTCACCTCTCGAAAACCTTAGACGCTCACACCAATGTTGCCACCCTGCTGCCATTTGGTAGCGCTTATAGGGGCCGATTTAGTGAGCGGCAAGTCACCACCTGCCATGATTTCAAGATGAGACAATTGATATGGCAGGCGTCCCGTAGTCTCATCAATATCCCAGCAACCATTCCAGCAATTACCCACCCATAACCCAGCATAGTTCCCATCTATTCTGTAATAGTCCTTGCACCTAGGGGGTGCTGTCTTTGGGTGAATCTCTATGGTATAGGCAGAGACGGTACCCACTAGGTGTACACATTATAATATCTCAAAGGGCCTCTGAGTGTTGGATCTGTATCCCCACGTATGCCTTCCAAAGTACCGACCTTTTAAAAAGCCGAGTTTAAAAAATCTGATATATATATATTAAATACTAGCTTTTGCCCGCGGCTTCGCCCGCGTGGACATAGCTTTTATGACTCTTTTTGAGGGTGAGTAGTGCGCGAGCCGCAATCAGCTCGCAAGCGTGGACGTGAGTTTTCTCCAGGTACCTCAGGAACTGTATCGGGCTATTCGGATTAGCAGTCTTTGTCACTTTCCACCCCCTCAACAAATTCTATACAAAAAATCACTTTAATCCGTTGCTCCGTTGCGACGCCACCGACGTGCGCTAGCGTAGAAAACAGTTGTCCCCAGATCCCTCGGGAACTATGTCAGGATATACTTATTAGTAAATTATATCATTTTCTACCTCATCTCTGTGCTAAAAATCACACCAACCCATTTTTTCGTTACGATTTTAAATAACTCAACGAACTAAGAGTATTGTTTTAGTTCGGGCTATGATAATTTCCACAGATAAAAAGTAGACTATTTCATTTCCAGTGATACAGGCTACCTGCATGCCAAATTTCATCAAGAGTGGTAGAGTTGTTGAAGTGTGAATAGGTAACAAACAAACAAACACATTTTCACATTAATAATATTAAGTAAGGATTTCTAAATCTTAAATAACATATAGAGCTTCGGTGGCAGAACGGTTACACTATCTCCTGTCCGGAAGGCCATGGTTCGAATCCTGCCACTTACCAATATCTATACGAATATCGATTTCATACTGGTATGTACGTTTATCCGACGCTCTTACGGTGAGAAAAACATCGTCCTGCACACGCCTGCGAAAAAACTCGAAGCTTATGTGTGAAGTCAATCAACCCGCAATGAGCCCGCGTGATCGTCTAAGGCCTGATCGCCCTAACTCAGGGCAGGTCGAGCCCCTTGGTGGGGACGTATATAAACTGATATGATGAAATAACACATATACCTATATTATAAAAAAAAATATTATATCAATCTAGTATTAAAATTTCCTAAAAATATGAATATGGGTCAAATCCTCGAGTCGTATCAGCTCCAAAGGAGCCCATGACGCATTTCTCGTTGCCACGCTGAATGGCAATAGACAACCTTAGCAGCAGGTAGGACCTAACGTCACAACTTCTCTCTCGAAGGCGACGGCCAATATCCTTTGTGAAGGCAAAGGCCTCTGAGGGTTCAGCAGAGGGTTGTCTCACAGACCAGCGGCACAAAGCAGTAATTTGCCTCCGAGACCGAGTACTTATTATGCTTCTTTCTCGCCGCAAATTGAGCAGCAGTACCGTACGGGTGAGGAGTGAGGCAGAAAAAGTGGCGTCTCAAGCAGGCACGTTCCTCTCTGCCATAGCACCTGTTTAAGCCCTCCGGCCTTTTGCAATCACATCGACTAAAGCCCGGGGGCTGCATATTCCATCTGGCCGATACCAGTGCCCCCCGAGTGAGGTCATTAAGGAATTGGTGACGTGGGAATCTTCACAAACAACGACCGCAACTCAGTGAGTGATGGCTAATTGCCTCCACCGTGGACCCGTAAATATATTGATAAGGTTCACAGATATTGATATTGCAGGCGGAGAGCAACTGCCACACGCAAATAGTCGCCGTCAGAAGAGTTCCCATATCTGTGCCTCCTGTGAAAGATGCTAAAACTCGATTTATGTGTTTTAATTTTTTTTACACGATTGGAATCTGTAAAAAAATACCTATCTGTTCGTCTATGAAACACATCGCTACGTGCCATAGTTCCAGAGAGTTGTGTACAGTAGCGTATGCTGAAAAATACATAAAAGTAATCCACTCAAAAGTATGAAGTAATATTTTAATGTTTTAATACAACTTAAGCGCGTTTTATTATCCCTGCAGTGCCATCTATTAACATTCTGCTGCTATGATTATAATGTATGGTATGTGTAGCTAATATGTGGAAAAAAGTACTCTATTGTTATTATTGTAAGTATCGATAAATAATTTCCCACGGGACCTCTTTAGTTTTTCGGGATAAAGAATACCCGACTATACAATGATGGTCAAAACACTCCATCCCAATGTAAAGGTTTCATATTGTTACGTTGAGCCATTCTAAAGATACTTTTTTTTTCCATTCCTGATTGTCACATATAGATAGATAGATTCACAATGTCCCAGTTTTAGTTCGCGATAAGGGTATCAACGTGTAAAATTTGATTGTAATAGGTCAAGCCACATTTGCGTGGTGAGACATTCCATAAATGAATACTTTTGATTTTCCCACGGGAACTCTTGAATTTTCCGGGATAAAAAGTATCCTATATGTTAACCCGGGCTATAAGGAACCACCATACAAAATTTCATCAAAATCGGCCTGGTAGTTTTTGCGTGATGCGCGAACATACAGACAGACAGACAGACAGACAAAAATTCCAAAAGTTGTTGTTTTGGCCTCTGTATCGTTAGTAATGTCCACCGCAGTTATTATTTTCCAAAAATATTTCATGTACAGACACGGCCCCGTTACAGTTTTATTATATTATAGATTTTCCTATTATGGTGAAGAACAGATAAGACGTCATTGCTGTTAAGCTTTACTACCTAAAAAGAACAAAGATGAGTTTTTACAGTGCAGACTAGCGCGCATCTTCCCTATTGTGATTTTTAAATCTTTAATGGAAACTGTCCAGGCTACGAGGAAAGGTCAGTGACCAAAACTAATACCATTCCTGGACGTATGTTGATAGAAGTTATAATATGCTCACATTTTTTTCCTTTAAAAACCTAAAGTCGTCTCTTACATGGTCTAGTTTAATGTTTTCTCCTTTAAAAAGCGAAAGTCGTCTCTTGCATGGTCAAGTTTAATGTTTTCTACAGCTTGGGCCTGTAGTTTAAGCTAAGAAGCTACATACTTTACATGTTTTTATTAAGTAAATATGATGAGGTGACCAAAGTCCACTTTTACTCAGTCTTCGATGTTTCAAAATCTTTTGATGGGAGAAGTGCTCTAACACTTATTTGTTTAAAAATTAAAACCCAACTAGTCTGCAACCTTTGTCACTCAGCACTTTGGAAAATTAGATAAATCTTACGACCCCTCGCACTAAAAAATCTATCAAGCCGTTTTCGCTATAGAAACAGACATGCATACATAAAATATTAGACTCCTTTTTGGCAGTTGAGGTAAAAAGTAAAGCCATGTCAATTTTCCTTTTTACCAATAATCTATCGATAATGAGTATTTCTATCGATATCGATTAAATTTGTACAAACACATGGTATGGCACATCCCTGGTGGCCCAAGTTTGACATATAGGGCTGTACAAGGCATGAAATCAGCATTACTTATAATTAAATTCCATCATCAGTAAGCACACATGTCGTGTTACAATATTAATACTAACATACAGTACGGACACTCCCTGCCGCTCTCTAGATTCCGACCTCACCCCCCCGTCACTCAGATTGATACAGATTGGTTATAGTTAACGTATAGGATTTCACCGTTATTTTGTTGCTCCGTCATTTGTTTTTAGGAATGTCATTTCACGACCGTTGTATGCAGTGTCCGGGGTGTGGTACAAGGCCTCGACCCGAAAAGAAAAACTTAGATTTTGCGTAAGTACTTTTATAACTATGTTGTAAATTCTCATTTCAAGGTAGAAAGAATAGAAGGCAATGTGGGCACATAGCTTGTAGAACAGATTGCCGTTGGGACAGTAAAGTTCTCGAGTGGCGATTGCGCACCGGAAAACATAGCGTAGGCAGGCCTCGCACTCGGTGGAACTATGACCTAGTGAGGGTTGCGGAAAGCCGCTGGATGCGAGCAGCGCAGAAACGGTCGTCGTGGAAATCTTTGAGGGAGGCCTATGTCCATCAGTGGACGTCCTTCGACTGATGTGGTGATGATGTGGGTACGTTAATTATTTCGCCCCTTTAATCTTACCTATATAATAAGTTCGAGGCGCTGTTCCTTCATGGTTACTTCGAACGCGCACAAGTTCGATACATATCAATAAGTAAGTGTAGATGGCGGTTCAAATGTGTGTTCCTTTCAAAGCGTATTTGTTTAACAATTATTTATTAAATATATGCAAAACCTTAGATTATACAACTTTGAAATACATTAGAAAAGTTAAAAGTTTTTTTTTTTTTAATTTAAAGCACAGTGTATTTATTTGTTTTATATAAGCGTCGGTGGCATAACAGCTAGGGCCGCCGCCTCCTGTCCGGGAGGTCGTCCCGTCACGTACCCGACTCCCGTCACGTACCAATGTGATTTCGAAATTCGATTTCATATGTATACGTTTATCCGACGCTCTTACGGTGAAGGAAAACATCGTGAGGAAACCTGCACACGCCTGCGAAGAAACTCGCAGGTTGTGTGTGAAGTCGCCCAAACACGCACTGGGCCCGCGTGGTCGACTAAGGCCCGATCGCCCTAATTCAGGGTAGGCTCGAGCCCCTCGGTGGGGACGTATAAGAACTGATATGATGATGTATGTACGTATATTTATGTATTTGTTATTTAAATTTAGTATTTATTTAATATTACGTATTTTAAGTTGTGTACACATCTTTTCTGCAATCTCAGTCAAAACTTTCTTCTTTCCCGGGTCGCTGGAAAAAAATATTTTCTTTTGTGTGACCTTACCTTTTAAAATGTGTTACTTATGTTTCCTGTGTACAATAAACTATAAATGAAATGAATTCTTATAAGTTTACTGATAAAATAAATATGTTCATTCATTCATTCATATCAGCTCATATATACTTCCCCACCGAGGGGTTCGAGCCTACCCTGAATTAGGGCGATCGGGCCTTAGTCGACCACGCGGACCCAATGCGGGTTGGTCAACTACACACACAACCTTCGAGTTTCTTCGCAGGTGTATGGAGGTTTCCTCACCATGTTTTCCTTCACCGTAAGAGCGTCGGAAAAGTACATATGAAATCTAAATTCGAAATCACATTGGTACGTGGCAGGACTCGAACCACGACCTCCCGGATAGGAGGTAGCGCCCCTTGCCGTTGCGCCACCGACGCTCCACAAATAAATATGTTACGTGACTTAAATTTATAATTGTTCACCAAAAATGCCTTGGTACACTTACCTACTTTAATAACGAATCCGTGATTGTTTGTAGGACTGTAGCGCCTCAAACTGAACACTCGTGTTGAGGAGGAGATGACTAAAACTATAACGCGCGGGTTTCGAGGCAGTATTGGCTGCCTCCTATTGAAGATGAAAATGGAAATACGCAGCCGGATGTTTCTCTAAAGATTTTTGCCATAATATTTTGTTACAGATTGAAACAAATCCTTAATTTTAGTAACAACCATTTTATTTCTAACAATCCTTAACAAATGACAAATAAATATATCTAAACTTTATTAATATTGTTAGAAGAAATCGCTCATAGAAAAGCTATCTTGTCCATCTAAAATCGCTGAGTAAGGAGATTGGAAGTCATTCTTAGTTCCAATTGTTGAACCGTAAGAAGAGCAAAGAATTGGGTCAGAAAACGGAGAATTTGGACTTAAGGCTTCATATGGGGACATTAGAGTCATACTGGATCTAGGATTAGGTCGTGTCTTCGGCATATAGGATCCCAAAACTGAGCTTTCTACGAAACCTGAGGATCCTACGAAGTTTGCGTTTGGAGAAAAATTTGGTTCGTATGTCTGTGTTTGAGAGTATGCAATGCCTTGAGGCCTCGGTTCAATGTAATATAACACTTTTTCCTGATTGTAAGCTATGTTCGGTTCCTGACTATATGCCATTGATTTCTTAGGCTGCGTAGGAGCGGGATAGCTTTTTACATTTGTTGGTGGAGTAAAAGGGATATGAGCAGGGATTCCACAATCGAAAGTCTCTTCAAATTTATTTTCTTTCTCAGAATCTGGTGGAGGTATGTTCATCAAATTGCTCAGGATTAAAAGTTGTAATGCTATAGCTAAATTGTTTAACACAGTTGAATCTAAACCAGCATTGGTTTGTACATTAGATGGGTTGGAACTAGCTTTGATAACTGAAGGTGGCAATTGGAGTGAGGATAAGGGTATACTCGAGAGCGCAGATCCAGTGCTTAGTATAGGATTTGTGTTGATCGACTGACGACTTGGGATGCCCAGTGTACGAAGGGTTGTTATGTCTGGTGATGCTGAAGTCAATCCTGCTAGCTGGAGGTACTGTTTTAAAGGAAGTTGAGCGTTTGTAGAAATGATCTGCAAAAAAATAAATTTTATATATGTAAATTCCATTTACGTACAATGGAAAACACATCAAGCTATACATTGCCAGCTTACGCTGACCACGCGACACCATACATAATTTAACCTACGCGAGGCCTGTTTGTACTGGTAACGCAAAAGAAACGAACACAATTGGAACTGGTCTGGTTTGGACATCTGCAGGCAAGTGAGGTTAGCCCTGCCGGCAACTATCCAGGAAGCTACTGAGACTTGGGAGAGCCCAGCTCCGCAAGGTAACAGATGCTATTACTGGACATGACCATTTTAATAAACACCTATTCGCTCTAGGTATCATCGACAGCCCACTATGCAGAGCGACAACAGAAATACATCATCTGTGAAAATTTCAACTGTCTCATGAAATACAGCCTGGTGACAGACGGACAGACAGACGGATGGACAGCGGAGTCTTAGTAATAGGAACCCGTTTTTACCCTTTGGGCACGGAACCCTAAACACAGCGTGGATGTAGAATTTATTTAGTTATGAACAAGAATAGTTAAAACTTACCTCGAACATTAAAATTTGAATAAAAACCGTCGAAAAACCTTTTAGCAACATTTTAAAGAATTAAATATTGAATACATTTAAGTATTAAACATTTATTTATTTTTTAACTCCCTTGTGCTACTTCAAATGGCTTGTTTCCAAAAAATTACACACAGATATAGATTAGTTTGTCGTCATTGTCGTTGTGTTTGCCAACTGTTATCTTTCTATTACATAAAATTTATGTAATGTCTAAATGCAACCTATTATTTTTACCTACCTACTAGTATTTATTGCCATATGGTAGGATCTGATCTTTTTACCCGACTGCGCCACAAGGAGGGTTAAGTTTTTCGAATCTTTGGCACGCCCTGCAGCCTTAACGGCTTGATGGATTTTGTAGTGCGAGGTGTTGCTAGATTCGTCTGAATTCCGCGAGTGACATATGATACATTTTTACCCGACTAGCCAAAAAATAGGGGTTGAGTTTGTGCGGTCGGGTTTTTAATTTTTATTTAATTGCCAAAGTTATTTTGTAAGAGGTTTTGTAAGGAAGTATAATATGCTTTTAATATGAGTCGGGTTATGACTGATAAGTTTACAGAACTCGCCAGTTTCCGTAACTAGTCAGTTACCCTACTCGACAGTTTCATCAAATTCGTTAACTGGTAAATTTCCTCACTCGTCAGTTTCCGTAATTCGTCAGTCTCCCCAACTGGTCACTTAAAGCAAGTCGTAACATATTTTAAATGAGCGAGCGAAGCAAGCGATGTTATGTTCGGTCAGGTTTGATTGATTATACAGCGAGACTCGAAAAGTGAGCCCCCCCCCGCCCTCCTGGGTATCAAAATGCTTCGTGTTGGAAACTGACTATAGAGTTACGTAAACTGACCAGTCATAACCCGACTCCTAACCCCACCAGTCATAACATAACTGACGAATTAAGGAAACTGACGAATTAACGAATTAGGTATATGAAACTGACCGATGACCGATGACCTGGTGAAGGTCGCGGGAAGCCGCTGGATGCAGGTAGCGCAGAACCAGTCGTCGTGAAAATCCTTGGAGGAGGCCTATATCCAGCAGTGGATGTCCTTCGGCTGATATGATGATGATGATGATGATGAAACTGACGAGTGTTGGAAACTGACCAGCTCGACTCATTAATATGTAGGCTACCGAGCTTCGCACTGTAAAAAGGTAGTTTCATCGTTTTAATTCGAATTTCCCTAGAGATGACACCCATTCTATACAGAGTGTAACAAAAGTGGCTTCTACTCATCATACTGAAAAACTTTTGTTTTACGACTTTGCTGAAAATGTAAAAAAAAAGTAATCTGTATGAAATACAAATCGATCAGCTGATCGACCGATTTTGTGCATTTTAGTATGGGGGTCCAAATTATATTTTTAGTTCCTTGGAGAAAGTTGTTCAGTATGACGAGTAGAACCCCCAGTTAACGGGACCTAAACCAATTTTGTTACACCTGTATAGATATGTTACCAACCCATAAACATCTCCACCGTTGGGCTACGAGTCTTTTCTCATACCCGGGAAGGTAAAGCCATACACCGTACGGGCGGGGGGGGGGGGGGGGGGGGGGGGGCGGGAGTACACTCACATTACACATGAGGAGCGATTTTTTAAATCAAAACTGGTAAGCGGGTTTACCAAGATTCGTTTAGTGTATCTTCATTCTTCATGTGGAAGATATCAACGCTATTAACATTGATGTTTGATGGGAAGACTTAAGATATATAAGATTCAAGATGTTTCTTCAATAACTTTAAAAAAACCTAAAAACTTTTAGGTTTTCATTCACTTATATCAGCTCATATACGTCCCCACCGAGGGGTCGAGCCTACCCTGAAGTCGGGCGATCGGGCCTAATCGACCACGCGCGCCCAGTGCGGGTTAGTCGACTTCACACACAACCTTCGAGTTTCTTCGCAGGCGTGTGCAGGTTTCCTCACGATGTTTTCTTTCACCGTAAGAGAACGTTAAAACTTTTGGGTACAAGCTTTGTCACGCGATATACATATGGATGAAAAATTTCAGCTCAATAGGAAACCGGGAAGTGGGTCGAATTTAACTCTCAAGATTTAATTACACACACCGGGACAGGTGAAACGAAATAAAAGCTTATAAAACAGGTGCAAATTATAGTTATAAAATTGTAATTACATAATGTCATTTGTGAAAAAAAAGAAATATACAATCATAATTCATAACTTAGTAACGTCAAAATACAGTCATTGACATAAAACAAATTATGTCATTAGAACATGAAAACAATATGACATGAGAAGTTTCACATTGAATAATATGCTATTATAATTAATAATGCTTTTGACAATAGTAGACCAGTTCACACGGGCAGCACCCGGTCACAAGAACTACGCGAAAGTCAGCTATCGCTCCCCTCAACCATATTAGAGGGAAAGGAACGACCCGGCTTAGAAAATTGCCTTACCATCAACCAAACCATACCAGGAATCGAACCCGCGACCTCCTGGTGTGAATCGAGTGGACTTACCACTACGCCACGGAGGCGTAGAATCAATCATATTGCCTTAAATTCTATGAATAACAGTTACATAATTTTAGTCAATCAACATATTGTAATAATTACACGATAAGATATTGAAGATAGGTAACGATTTTTGAAATAGGTTCAATTAAAAAAATAATTAAGTATAAATATGTGTTATAGCCACTTTGATTGACATTCGAACAACTAACTGCTTTCATTTAAGTTAACTATTTCATTAACTTTCGACTTAAAATGTGGTGTCACAGTCTTATTGTAGTTACAGTTATGTTTAAGGTAAGAAAAGTGTTTGTGAATTTTCCATTTTATTAGAAAATCTTTTTTCAATATTGCTATATGAATATATAATTTATTTATATATCCTTCCTACTACTACAATATTATAAATGTGAAAGTTTGTATGTATGTATGGATGGATATTTGTTACTCTTTCACTCTTCAACCAATAAACTGATCGGGATGAAACTTGGCACACATATAGGTAAGGTTCTAGAATAGGACATAGGCTCCTTTTTCCCCGGGAAAACGTCTTATTCCCACGGGAAAATTGAAAACAACACGGGCGTAGCCGCGGGTGGACGGCTAGTACTTTATATTTTTCTTTTGCCTTAAGACGATTAAAAATAATTTCAATCTTAAACATCTATAAATTTGGACTGTGCTAACATATCGATATTTGAATCTTGATACTCAAAAAATAATCTTACGTACACTTATATAACGTTTTTAATAATAACTAAACAACTGTTGTTTAACAAATTTGCTTAAGTCTCATAAAATTTTTTGATGTCTCAATAACTTGGCTATTCCCTTAAACTTTTTGTATGGGAAGAATCCCCCTTTTACCTAGCACACTGTATACCGATGTTTTATAGATTTTAAGGTTTCAATCATTTATTTTCCTTCCCCAGATATCTTCATCACAATACCTGACCTACAACCGACCCGTCATCACCGAGTTAATCGATTTTTCTTCACCATCATCTCCAGCAACAACCAATGTACTGTGCAAGAACTTGGCTTCATCCATTCAGAACGAAGCCCTCTCCACATATAGGGCTTCCTCAGCTAAAGTACCCATTTTTGGACCAATCTCCGAGCCGATGGTCCAAGAGCTTTGCTCTTGTATGACGTGTCCATACTGCTCGAAGTACAGTGTCAACCCTAGTGGGTACACGAAATCTCTCATTCCTAATAGTGATGTGCCGAAAATTTTGAATTCCGCTAATGTTGTTAAAGTTTTAAACCAAAACCAAATCAGAGGTCCAGAATGTTCATTAGCAAATAACGTTAGAGCAAATTTTTTGAATGCTTTACAACCAGTAGGTTTGAATAGCGGTGTGGTTAATGTAGGTGCTGATTTCTTAAATTCAGCACTTAATATGGCCAGTGCTCTGTCGAATTCTATGATTTGTAAGTCGAATGCTGCTCTACAAGCCAATGCACCTAATGTGAACAGCAAGTATAGGGAATTGGTAACAGTTGTTAAAACTGTTCCTTGTAATTGTGGTTGCGGAAAGCAGATTATAGTGTAAGTTAGGGTTGCCAAGCGTCCTGTTTTCCCAGGACGTGTCTTGCTTTTGGAATGTCCTGGATAGTTTTTAAAGTACAGTGTAAACTCTGCATAACGTCACTAGATATAACGGTTCACACTTTGTAACGTCAAAATTTTCTGGTTGCAGTTGGTTTACTTTAACGCTAATTTCTCTCTGTATAACGAAAACTCTTAATAACGTCACAGAATGCCCGGTCCTTTGAGTGTCGCTTTATAGAGTTTACACTGTAGTGTCCTGGGTTTTGGGTGAATAGGGATGACGAGAGCATCAGAAATAAATTATGAACTCCTGATCACTAAAATTCCCTTCTACTTAAACTACAAAAAAACCTTACTCGTTTTGTTTTCCATCAAGCCTTCAATTTTTTAATTTACCAAAATCACAAAATGAGAACATAAATGACGCTGCTACACTATGACGTCACGCCTAGGTATTTCAAACATTTTTAGAACAAAATGTCGTTTTTGCCAGATGATAAAAAGTAACTCAGATGATTAGCATTCGTCATCCCTACTGTCTTATTTGAGAATCGAGTATATCTATACCCAGTAGAGGTGCGATAGACATTGAAGAGCATCAAAAAGGGTCAAAAACAAGATTACAGTCTTAGGCACTTAGTCTAAGTTGAGTTGCATTGATCCTATATTCATTGCGTATTAACTAGTTCTTTCATTGCGTCCTGTTTTTAAACAGAAATGTCCTGGTATTCCGAATTCGGGGATGGCAACCCTAGTGTAAGTAGCTGTAGGCAGTTTTTGTACATAAATAATTGTATACCTAAGTAAGTAAAATATATTTATTAATATTAAATTAACTAGTAATAAAAGTCACATAATCTTACTAAATATTTTTATTTCATTAACTTTCTGAGAAATAAATAACGTAACCAATTTAATAAAATTTTAAAAAGTGGACTGCATAAAATCATTAGCTCACTGTTCTCGGCGGTCGGGTAAAATGTATCCTGTCTCACTTACGGGCCCAAAACGAATCTAGTGACACCTTGCACTCCAAAATCCACGTTTAGGCTACAGATTTTTTAACCACCTCCTTTGCGCAATGGTTAATCCATTCGCTTCACACCATGAGGTCGCGGGTCCGATTCCCGGTGGGGTCAACTTGTAAGACTCGGTTTGGTTGGTGGTAGGGTATTTTTCTAAGCCTGCCTGGCTAGCAACCACCATCTTATCTAATTCTTGCCGCCAAACATCAGTGTTAACAACATTGATGTGTTCCGGCTTGAAGAGAAGATAGCCAGTTCTCCATTGCTTTGGGGAATCTTGGTAAGCCAGCTTCCGTCTTTGGCATCATTGTCACTTACCGTCAGGTGAGATGATGCCAAGGGCTTCAATTTTTTATAAAAACTAAAAAAAAAGACTCAGCCAAAGAAACAGACATACATACATACATACACCCGAAAAACATTACGCTCACTTCGGGTAAAAACTATACAGGTTGTAACATTACCCTCACTTCGGGTAAAAACTATACAGGTTGTAACGTTACCCTCACTTCGGGTAAAAACTATACAGGTTGCAACATTACCCTCACTTCGGGTAAAAACTATACAGGTTGTAACATTACCCTCACTTCGGGTAAAACCTATACAGGTTGTAACATTACCCTCACTTCGGGTAAAAACTATACAGGTTGTAACGTTACCCTCACTTCGGGTAAAAACTATACAGGTTGTAACATTACCCTCACTTCGGGTAAAAACTATACAGGTTGTAACATTACCCTCACTTCGGGTAAAAACTATACAGGTTGTAACATTACCCTCACTTCGGGTAAAAACTATACAGGTTGTAACATTACCCTCACTTCGGGTAAAAACTATACAGGGTGTAACAAAATTGGTTTAGGACCCGTTAACTGGGGTTTTAACTCATCATACCTACTGAATAACTTTCCCCAAGGAACACATTACATAGTTAAATCTAAAAAAAGAATTTGGACTCTCCACATAAAAATGCACAAAATCGGTCAGTCAGCTGATCGGTTTGTACGAAGAGTTCAACAATTATTTTTGCGATTTCAGCAAAGTCATACAGCTAATGTCGTTCAGTATTATGAACAGAAGCCCCATCAATTTTTTACAGCATGTATACTCATCGCCATCACAAATATAAAAGGTGACTGACTGACTGACTGACATAGTGATCTATCAACGCACAGCCCAAACCACTGGACGGATCGGGCTGAAATTTGGCATGCCGGTAGATGTTATGACGTCAAGTTAAATAAACGTTTTAAATTATTAATGAAAAACCGCTTGACCAAGATAAACGATGTGGTTTTTACAATCAAAGGATTTTGGGAAATTCCCGCGGGAACCGCAAAAATCGGGATCTGCGCGGGCGAAGCTGCGGGCATCCACTAGTATACTATAAAATTCAAAGTACTCGTATATCAAAATACAGTTTTCGAAAAACAAGCTTTTAGGTACAAGCTTTCCATGCTCAATAAACCAAATGCTCAAATACAAGGTTCCAAATTCAAAAAAAGGCGATAACAGTAAATATTTCCCACGATTCTATTGAAAATAAAAGACCCTGGGACCCTGATTCCATCTCTAAAATACCAAAAGAATCTATTGTCACCGGGAATACGGCTTTATTTCAAATTTCAGCTCTATCGGACCCCTGGCAGTCACTCTAAAATCGATCGCAAGATTTTAATTAAACAAACATACATACATACATACATACAAAAATTGCAAGTTAAATAAACATTTTTAATAATTAATGAAAAACCGCTTGACCAAGATAAACGATGTGGTTTTTAACCGACTTCAAAAAAGGAGGTTCTCAGTTTGAGCTGTTTGTATGTATGTTTGTCCGCGATTATCTCACGTTTGGCTGAAACGATTTTTGCTACACTTAGGAGAGGTTTTGGTACTTAAACCGACTTCAAAAAAAAGGAGGCAATCATCATATCAGCCGAAGGACGTCCACTGCTGAACATAGGCCTACATAGAATTTTCAAGACTACCGGTTCTGCGCTACCCACGTCCAGCGGCTTTCCGCGATCTTCACCAGGTCATCGGTCCACCGCGAGGGAGGCCTGCCTACGCTACGTCTTCCGTGGCGCGGTCGCCTCTCAAGAAATTTACTGCGTCAATGGCCATCCGTTCTACGAGCTATGTGCCCCGCCCACTGCCACTTAAGTTTAGCAATTCTGAGAGCCACGTCGGTTACTTTGGTTCTCCTGCGGATCTCCTCGTTTCTGATTCGATCACGCAGAAAAACTCCGAGCATAGCATGCTCCATTGCCTTTTGGGTAACCACGAGCCTTCTTATGAGGTTTTTATTAACTTGCAGTGTTAGTTAGTTTGGTACAAATCTTGGAAGCTAAATTAGGACCACGTTCCGGTTTCCGAATGAGCTGAAGTTTTGCATACACGTTAAGTTTGGAGCACAGCCCTTTGCATCCAGCACTCAAAGTATATACAGGTATATCACTCCGTTTTGGCATGTTACAAATGTGCTTGCGCAAATAATTAGAGAAAATAAAATAATTGAATTTGCATCATCGTTTTCACTTACAATTTTACGAAATGAAATAAATAAACGTGTCAATGAGTTAGTTGCTCCATACCGAGGGTATAAAGAGGCAAAATTGAATTGCTTAGTCTTTTTATATACATAACATGGCGGCAGGGGTGTTTCTATTCGTTTTAGCGTCTTTATCTTGGACAGTAAGTGTTCTTTTTTTAATTATTACTTACTCTATTGTGACAGTGTAAAAGATTCCGTTCGTCAATTTAAAATAATTTTGTTGGGTCACGCATAAAATTAAGCTTTTATCACGGTAAGTAGGCCTATGTCAAACAGTTATCTACTTTACTTATACACCATGTGTCTCCAAATTTTGTAGAATTTCATAATATTTTTTAATTACTTACATAAAATGAAACCAATTTTTATTGCAGGCTAAATCTCAATTCTTATCTAATGCTGGATGCCAACAACCAATACCCAACTCAACTCCTTCATCGTCATGTGGATGTTCGACCGAACAACATTTTATGTCATTATCAGGACCCATAGGAGCATCTTTACCAAGTGCAAGGTCACAATATGACATTGTATCGTCAAATTTAGAATCAATTGACTTACAGTCAGTATGTGGATTGCCATCTTATCAATTCGTGTCACCTACAGGACCTCGTTTGAGACCATCTGTGTTGTCCAACACAGGAGCACAATGTGATTATATTGAACCCAATTTAGGACTATTTGGCATTGACTGTGGATGTAGCTCATCAAAATCCCAATTTTTGGGACCTTTAACATCATTATCTGAGCTTGGATGTAGTCCTTCAATATCTCAATCACCTAAACTAACTAAAACATTTTTGATATCACAGTCTGGGTCAAAAAGTACGCAGTGTGATGTGCCTGCTCCTTTGGGAGTGTACGGTTTAGGCCCTAGTGGTTCATTACCAAATATAGTCGCACCTTCGAATTTCCCTAGTGTTTCAGTTAATCCATCATTTGGCCTCAGCTGTGAAGTAAACAACTTTGTAGGTCCAATAAAAAATCAAGTTACCGAGACAATAACAACACAAGTGCCTTCATTATCAGGAATAAATCCAATTATATCAGAGACTTTTGTAAAACAAAATCCATGTCAATCATGTTTACCATTCATTCAGAATGGATGTTCATCAACTTCGCCAAAATTTGGTCAGAGTAATAGCGTAATAAATTTTCCTTTGACGTGTACATCTCCAGTAATTGAAACGTGTACTATAAAAGTGGATGATGACGAACATATATCAAACACTCTTGCTAATACTTTACAATTATTAATAGTTAGTAATTTGATAGAAAATTTGAATGAAGCAGCAGCTCTCGGTACTTTGACTACACCACTGTGTGGATCAGAAATAGCCAATATACCTACTTGTACTGTGATTGAAAATGACCCTGGTTGTAAAAATATTATAAGCCCAATCAAACCTACAGTAACAAGTTGTTCCAATACACCTTCTAACAACTCTCCGTTATCTGCTAGTTCCTTTTTTTCAAATCCTTTTGCAGGTCAGCAACGTCAGACCTCTTGTAATCCAGGGTTAGGAGAACTTATTAATCCGATCAAAGTACCGCCATTGGAATCCTATGGAGGTGTTCCTGAAATTATTAACTCTAAAATGTCGTCTCGTGCTCCAATTATACCAGATATAATAAACCCCACTAATTTGAAATTAGCAGAAGCCATCAACTCTCTTCTACCATTCGGTTCACTTCCTTCATGTAACATAAATTTAGCAGATATAATAAAACCGATTACCTTACCGTCTTTTGTGCAACCTTCAGTACTACCAGAAATAGGTAATCCTGTAAACTTACCAGCACTTGGTCCTCTTCTTCCAAACATAGCAGAAGGCAATCCGTTCAATGTTCAATCTTACAGCCCTTTGGCTCCTACCCCAGGAATATTAGCATATAATGTGCCTTACTTACCGCCTTTTTTGCAACCTTTAGTCTTACCAGAAAGAGGTAATCCTGTAAACTTACCAGCACTTGGTCCTCTTCTTCCAAACATAGCAGAAGGCAATCCGTTCAATGTTCAATCTTACAGCCCTTTGGCTCCTACTCCAGGAATATTTACAAATAATGTGCCTTTCTTACCGTCTTTTTTGCAACCTTCAGTCTTACCAGAAATAGGTAATCCTGTAAACTTACCAGCACTTGGTTCTCTTCTTCCAAACATAGCAGAAGGCAATCCTTTCAATGTTCAATCTTGCAGCCCCTTGGCTCCTACCCCAGGAATATTTACATATAATGTACCTTACTTACCGTCTTTTTTGCAACCTTCAGTCTTACCAGAAATAGGTAATCCTGTAAACTTACCAGCACTTAGTTCTCTTCTTCCTAACATAGCAGAAGGCAATCCGTTCAATGTTCAATCATATAACTATAATCAATTTAATGGGCCTTTGCTGCCTAATACATTCAACTATAATCAATATTCTGGTCTTCTTCCACTGGATGCGTTTAATTGTAATGAACCTCTGTTTCCTGAAGGTTTAAATTATAGACAATTTAATGGGAATCAAGCTAATTCCCTGATATCACTCCTAGAACAGCTCCTTACGGAAAAAGCTAATGCATATAACGCGCCTTATAGCATGCCAGAAATATTTAACCCTTACATGCCGTATGGAGCTTATCCAGAACAAACCAATTCATTTTGCGGAAGCTTTGTGCCATCTTCCCAAATAAACAACCAATATAGTTCTAGTTATCCATTTCCAGAAGCATCAGTACAATTTGAGGCGATTCCTTCTCAAAATTCATACGGGGCTTTGGCTGAAATTTCAGCTCCCATCGCTTCGTCTTTAGGACAGTACTCTTACACAGGAAATGCAGAAGCAACTTTACCTATTAGTCTCTTATCTCCAAGCTATCCTTTGGAAGCATTTACGCAAGCTTCTACAAGCTCTTTTATAAACAATGGATTCGCAGATGTTTTATCATCGTCAAATGCCTACAGCAATGCTTTCTCTGACGTATCATCACTATCAAATACGTACAGCCACCCAGAAGTAGTGTTTGTACCTGTTGACATTCCAGGATTACCAATAACTTTGTCTGGAACGTTACCGGATGTTCCGTTGTCAGTGACACCAGCTAACTATTTTTGTGAGGTAAAAGATGTACCAGCTCAACTAACTCTGGAACCTCTGATTGCAGAATTGTTGATACCATCATCTATACCAGCTCAGTTGACCATCAATATTTAAGTTTCTAATTAAAGAAAAGACTGCAGTATAAAGGGGGTAACAATATTGTTGTGGTACCTAAATTGAGGATTCTACTTATACTTACATACTATTTTGTGACCTCATACATAAAATTAGTCCAAATTGCTCAAACAGCTATGATGATATCTGGGGTTTTTTGAGGAAAGTTGTTCAGAGTGAAGACTAAGAACCTATGATTAAATAGTCTTCGACTTCTGTGCAATACAAAAACTCGATAGGGTTTCCTTTGTACTGTATTAATATCTTTATGTTTGTTCTTTAAAGCAATAAAAAAATTAAAAAAAAAAGTGACCAATTTAATTAAAAATTAAAAAACCCGACGCCATAAAAAACCCCTTTTTTGAACTGTCGGATTAAAATGTATCCTAAATCACTTTCGAAATCGCGAAGACCCTAACGACACCTCGAACTCCAAAAACCATTAAACCGTATGTGAGTATTTTTGTATGTCTGTTTCTTTGACTGGTCCAGCCAAAGAAACATTATACACACGAATAATATTACCCTTCTTTTTTTTACAAAAAAAAGGTAGCCAGGAAACGGTTCCTATATTTCAGTTATAGCTGGTATAATAGGGTCCTATTTTTGAATGTTTTGTCATATCAGCTCATATACGTCCCCACCGAGGGGCTCGAGCCTACCCTGAATTAGGGCGATCTGGTGAATCGGGTCTTTGTTTGTTTATTTGTAAACTATTGTTTAAAAAAAAAAGAACATAACATTACGAGTACATCGATTAACATAAAAAATAGAAACAAAGGCGGATCGCGTAAGATATATGGAATCTCTTCCAGTCAACCTATAAAAATTATCATTCTTTGAATATGGAGTTTTGCTTGTGATTTTGAACAACTTTCCCTCAGGAATCTATGGTGACTTCGGAAAAAAACATTTGAACTTTCCACAAAAATTTTGTTTGGATTTGTTTGAAAATTTTCCTTTTTTTGCGAATTGACCATTATTTAAGTTTCTTGGGGATAGAATAAGCTCCCGATTCCACTCATAAAATAGAACCTAAATGAACAAGCTTTTGAAGGATTAACACCTAAGTGGGAATAGAGAATATGCATGATTATTTTAACCGAGTCCAAAAAAGGAGGTTATCAATTCGTCATTTCATTAAAAAAGCAAAAAGACTCAAGTTCTGAAGATTTATGTTCTCTCTTCATAGCATCGGTTGTGAAGAGGAGTGGTAGCCTCAGCGCTGCGCTCCATAGTATTGAAGATATGTTAATTAGTATAATTTATGAATGTTGAATATTTAAGTTATTAAAATTTTGGAAAAAAGTGCTAGGAACTAACTAATTATGGCTGTGTCTGTGTCTTGTCAGACTTATCTTAAACCGATCAAAATTCCGTCAATATTGGTGTAAAATTTTTACAGAATTTAAAAAAAATTATGACTATTTTTAAGGAAATCTGACAAATTACAGACACAGATAATAGTTTCTAAGAAGTGTTTACAAAATCATTAATATATATATCTAATAATATCCAAAGTTTTTAATGCAACGTGTACGTTTTAAGGCTCCCGAAAAACACTCTTCGAAGGTGCCGCGTGGCACGGCGGGAGGCATGATTGAACTCAGGGCGGCACCTATGACAGAATGTTTGTCGGGAGCTGTCTAAGATGCGGTTAAACCTTTACCTAAAGTATTCCTTATTGTCATTGTGAATATTTTTTTTGCAGATAGCTTCATGATGTGGTAATAGTGATATCTGCCTAGTCTTTAAATAAAGTTTTGAAATTATTTTAAATTTCAATAGTACTATTCTATCTTTGAATTACCTAACGTGTCTGTTGACTGTTTCTGTTTTAATTTTAATATATTTTTTGATTCTGATTTTTTTACAAAATCCAGTTTAGTTGTTCGGATTGAAACACAATTATTCTAATGTCAAATAATAAAACTTAAAACTTTTAGGTGTAAAATCATGTTAAAAATCCTTAAATAAAACAAAACATTAGAACAGTAAAAATAAATGTTTTATTTTAATAAATAGTAATTAATTAATCAGAAATGGCGCAGGTATACTAGCAATAGTATTTGACAATCGAGAAACAACATTAGGTATAACGTTAGGCGAAACGAGGTTAGGTGAAACGACATTAGGATAAACGGGATTAGAACATCCGCAAGACAGCACTGGTGATGTCAACAACTCGTTTATGACGGGAGCAGTTATTTGACGAGCTAGTTCCTTTCCCCCCTGAGTATTCTGAAGTAAATTGCTGACAATCATCAGTTGCAGAGCATTTGCTAAGTTTTGACATGTAGATGGTGTGCAATCAGTGATAACAACAGTTGAGGATGGTTTAGCAACAGGTGTTATCTGTGGTACATAATTTGCAGGTAGCGTTTTTGGAACGAAGCTGTATCCATTGTCGGCGATAACAGAGTACGGTGGCAAAACAACTGGCTCTGGAGCTGGTAGTTTTGGCGGGAAAGGCAATATCTTGTATGTTGGCTCGTTGATGGCACACGGTGGAACGATGGTTTCAGAGAAAGTTTCCACGATTGGGCGGTTGATGTAATTCAGCGGGACATACTGGGATGCGGCGATCTGTAAAAAAAAATGAAGATAAAATATACAGAGATTTACAAAATATCTATCTAATCTTATACCTTTAAAGAGCTATTCTTGTATTATGTATGTATTACAAGGTGTAACAAAATTAGCTGAAACTATTTGAACTAGTGCTTCTACCCATGAGACTGAACAACTTTCCCCATGGAACCCATAGTCAAATCGCAAAAAAAATTTGGCTCTCCCATACTAACTCGATCAGCTGATCAGCCAACTTAGTATGGGAAGTTAAAAACCTTATATATAAAATTCTCGTGTCACATTGTTCGTTCCCGTACTCCTCCGAAACGGATTGACCGATTCTCATGAAATTTTGTGAGCATATTGAGTAGGTCTGAGAATCGGCCAACATCTATTTTATTTTAGGGTAGGGTAGTGTAGGGTAGGGTAGGGTAGTATAGTGTAGTGTAGTGTAGGGTAGTGTAGGGTAGGGTAGTGTAGTGTATGTAGGGTAGGGTAGGGTAGTGTAGGGTAGGGTAGGGTAGTGTAGTGTAGGGTAGTGTAGTGTAGGGTAGGGTAGTGTAGTGTAGTGTAGTGTAGTGTATGTAGGGTAGTGTAGTGTAGTGTATGTAGGGTAGGGTAGTGTAGGTTAGGGTAGTGTAGTGTAGGGTAGGGTAGGGTAGTGTTGTGTAGTGTAGGGTAGGGTAGGGTAGGGCAGTGTAATGTAATGTAAGGCGCTACGTAGTTCGCCGGGACAGCTAGTTTAATATATAATCTGAATGTCGAAAACCAGCTCCAACGATTTGCTTGAAAATTGGTATACGGGGGTTTTTAGGGGGCGACAAATACATCTAGATAGGTCTCATCTCTGGAAAAGCACCGAATTATACTGAAACCGGCAAAGTACATAGTACATACCGAGGGTTCCGTTCTGTACCACCACACCCTACACTTCTCCACGCGAATACAACAATGATACCTCATTTAAATCAAAAGACATCAAAGAGAGCGACAGAAAAATGATTTTTTTCGCGTTCAGACTCACACTTGGCCAATTATTTATTTTTTATTAAGGGTTCCTACTGTACCACACCCCGGACACTGCATACAATAGTTGTGAAATGACATTTCTAAAAACAAATAACGAAGCAAACTATATCACGGCGAAATCCCATACGTTCGAGAATCAAACTATAACCAATCTGTATCAATCTGGTTGACGAGGAGGTGAGGTCGGAAGGGAGCGCCAGGGAGAGTCCGTACTGTACGTTAGTACTAATATACATACTTTGTCTGTATACTCACACCAAGTTTTACGTTTGATGTGCTTCATAGAGAACAAAAAAAAACTTTTAAAAAACACGTCTCTGGCCTCTCTGATTTTTTAATTTTTGTTTTATATTGTTTTATTGTGAATCAGCCATAATAATAACACATCATCGTCATAATATCAGTTGAAAGACGTCCACTGCTGGACAAAGGCCTCCCCCAAGGATTTCTCCAACGACCGGTCCTGCGCTGCCCGAATCCAGCGGCTTCCCGCAACCTACACCAGGTCTTCAGACCGCCGAGTGGGAGGCCTGCCTACGCTACGTATTCCGGTGTGCGGTCGCCACTCGAGGCTTTAATAACCCAACGGGCATCTGTTCTACAAGCTATGTGACTCGCCCACTGCCATTTAAGTTTAGTGATTCTGTGAGCTATGTCGGTCGGTTACCTTGGTTCTCCTCATTTATAATTCGATAATAATAATAAAAATCTCCGAGCGTAGCTCGCTCCATAACACATACATAACGCATAAATAATAAACTAGCCGTCCGCCCGTGGCTACGCCCGCGTTGTTTTCGATTTTCCCGTGGGAATAAGACGTGTTCCCGGTGTAAAAGGTAGCCTATGTCCTATTTCAGGACCTAACCTATATGTGTTCCAAGTTTCCAGTGGTTGAAGCGCGAAAGAGTAACAATCATCAATACGTACATCCATACATACTAACTTTCGTGTTTATAATACGAGTATTAGTAGGATAACACATATTCTGTTAAAATTTCAAGCGTCACCTATAACGGTTCCAATCATACAGACGGACAGACAGCGTAGGCATAGTTATACTAACACCTCATAAAATGAAAATGGAACTTTTAAAATGAAAAGCGACTTTAAGTGAAAAGCTACTTTAAATGGAAAGCGACTTTAAATGAATTTGAAGCCTCAAATCTTTGATGGCCTCATAAAGTTTTTATAGTATTTGGTACAAGTGAAAAGTTCTATTCACACAAAGGTATGTCAACGAGTAGCTACCTACTGCTTTGCTAGTTGATGTCTTTTCTACAGGAATATCAAAAATCTTGACATGGAGTAAGTATCATACGCAGATGAAAACTAGCTAATATCCTTCATTTTACACCAACAATCTGCCGCCAAACATCAGTGTTAACAGCACTGATGTGTTCCGGCTTGAAGATAATATAGCCAGTTTTCCATTGCGTTGGGGAACCTTGGTAAGCCCGCTTCCATTTTCGGCTTCATCGTCACTTACCATCACGTTAAATAATGCCAAGGGCTTACCAATTGTTAAAAAATAATAAAAAAAACAACATACTTTTTAACAATAAAAAGTTGTCGACTTTGTGAGAAGAAAGCATAATAAATGGATAAATAACAAAAACCAGCCAAGTGCGGGTCGGACTCGCACTCCGAGGGTTCCGTACCACAGATTACTAAATAGTTGTCCGTACCACCACACCACTCTACACAACTGTCACAATGATGCATATATAACGCGAGCAACAAAAACAAATGCTTTTTTTTATTCAGTTCGGACTCCTAAGCGCGAGTACGACTCACACTTAACCGTTTCTTTGTTTCTCTATTTGTTATAGTTCCTTCTCACTAGTTAACAACTACAAAATATAAACCCTTTAAGTTACTATAATCACACCAAGTTTTACGCTTGTACGTATTACCGTTTTTAAGCTAGAGCAAAATCAAAAATACCTATAGAAAATACGTTTTTTCTACTTTTTCTATTCGTTGTTATAGTGGCAATAGAAAATTACACTCTGTGAAAATTTCAACTATCTGCCGTTGACGAAAATACCGCCCGTTGACAGACAGACACACAGACGGAAAGATGAGGTTTAGTAATAGCAAAGTATATATATAAGCACCAACATACAGTAAAGACACTCCCTGCCGCTCTCTAGATTGCGACCTCGCCCCCTCGTCACCCAGATTGATACAGATTGGTTAAAGTTTGGTTCTCGAACGTATGGGATATAGCCGTGATTTTGTTTGCTCCGTCATTTGTTTTTAGAAATGTCATTTTACGACCGTTGTATGCTGTGTCCGGGGTCACCGGGGTGTGGTAATATGGTCCCGTTGTTAACCCTTTGGCTGTATGGAACCATAAAAATATGGTTCGATTACTTTTTATTGGTTCCTTGGGGAAGCTCGTTTAGTTTAAAGAGTAGTTAAAGACGCTCATGTTAATTTTAAAATCAATCAAGGACTTACCTGATACTGTATGACAGTAATACCAGCAATCACTAACAAAAAAACCATTTTGATTTTTAACTTTTAATTAAAAAAGATCACAAAAAATCCTAGTTTTTGAATCCTTTCAACACGAAATTATGTCCCAAATCTTACTGCACTGCGCACATCCAATGCACTTGCATATAACTTAAGTTAGATATTCTTCTATTTATTTCAAGATTATCTAAGTTCGTGACTTATCAAGATTGTTTTTACGTAATCTTGATATCAAGAACATCGATACTTCGTTGCATCAAGTTAATATTTTTAAAGTGAAATATATCATCGTAATTATCTTATCAGCATGTCATCTTTTCTAGGGTAACCCAACCTAATCTTGACACTCCCTTTTAATGTCACTCCCTCTCTCTTTACTGTTTTAACAGTAGGTTAATAAAAAAAATATTAATATTAAAATATTTTTTTCAATTGTTTCGATTTTCAAATGTTTTGTCCCTAACAATACAATACAATACAATATTCTTTTCACATCACAACATAAAAAAGAAGAAATGAACAATATAGAAGAAAACCTATACAATAGTGGGTATTGTATTATAGGTTTTCTTCTACCCAGAAATTAATTTTATTTTTTTATAATTGCTTGTGATTTAATGTTACCTTTTTCTGACTTTAAAAAAGTACCTATTGATTATATTTTTTAACTTTTGACGTGATAACGTCTTATAAATCGATGAACGCCGGCTGCGCTCACAAAAAAGTGTCACGTCCTCATTTGTCACGTCCCGCCTGAGCCAAACGTGCAAGCGAGAGCGCGGAACAAGCAATAGAGAGGCACGATCGGCCTAATCGTTCAGATTGTGACACGTTATCACGTAAAACTATATATAGTCCGTAAACCGACTTTACAGACAAACAGTTTTCAATCAATTTTGATCGTTTTAACGATAAATAGGCTAATCTGGCTTAATTCAATAACTATAATGAAGAGTGAAGACATTATATTAAACTTAAAAATTCTGTCAGTTTCCATTATGGTAATTGATGTGTAATTTGAAAAGTAAGTAGGGTAACAATTAAAACTACCTACACATCTTGTACCACATATTTAGGTACTTTATAAGATTAGTCATATTTAGGGGGTGGAGTAACATAAAGGGGGAGAGTGGCAAAACGAGGATATGTTACCCTGCTTACTTTTCATATTAGTTTACACATCAATTTCCAGAAAGGAAAATTTCTAAATTTTTACGTTTCACACAAGCAGATTACACATGTAGGTGTCTTCGTCTTCATAATACGCCGTGCCCGCGGCTTTGCCTGCGTGGTTATCGAGGGTGCGCGTTTTAGCTCGAGACCTTTTTAGGGTTCCGGAGTCAACAAGGAACCCTTTTAGTTTCAACATGTATGTCTGTCCGTCCGTCTGTCCACGGCTTAGCCCTGACTATTAGTACTAGAAAACTGTAATTTGGCACGGGTATACAATATTAACACAGATACGCCTACCAGCTGATAAAACACCGGAAATTTTATTTTTTTAATATTATTTATTTATTTTTTTCTAAGCTAGTATAGTTATAACGATTACAAATCACATGCAATTATAAAAACAATTAGTAATTTACGTAGTAAAGTGAGTTAATCACGCCGAAAACGTGGTACAATCAAATCTTGAAAATAAATTTTTAGGGTACCTACTTGTAGAGGACGTGATTTTTTTTTCGTTGACGTACCCTATAGCGTGGGGTATCGTTGAATAGGTCTGTCAGTACTACTGAGGGTTTGATAAAACCATTTTTCGAGTTAGGGATCGGTTTTTTAATTTTAGTTAAAGTCAAGTGTCCCCCTCCTCTACCAGCTAAACCGCTATTTAAGGACATCTGAAAATTTGAAACTAGTAGAACATTAAATCAATTTAAAAGGAAAACTATCACGGCTAAGTAGACTTTCATAGTGGAGTAAGTAAGAGTCGACCAACTTAAAGTGTGCAGTTGGTTTTGTAAAAAGTTCATAGATTTTCCATACAAAATGTTCTATTCATCATATCAGCCGCAGGACGGCCACTGCTGGACATAGGCCTCCCCCAAGGATCTCCACGACGACCGGTTCTGCGCTGCCCGCATCCAGCGGCTTCCCGCGACCTTCACCAGGTCATCGGTCCACCATCTGCCTACACTACGCTTTCTGGTGCGTGGTCGCCACTCGAGAACTTTACTGCCCCAAAGGCCATCTGTTCTACGAGCAATGTACCCCGCCCACTGCCACTTAAGTTTATCAATTCTGAGAGCTATGTTGATTACTTTGGTAAATGTTCTATTACCAACTGCAAATATAATTTTGTTTTCTAAATTAATTACCTACACTTTTTTTTTGAGTAGTAACCCTACTTTTCGCAAGTCTGACTCACACTTGGCTGATTTTTGTCTTATGATGTTGATCCTGAAGATCCAATCTAAATATTGGTGAAAGAATTTTTGAAATAGGACTAGTTTTTTTTTATCCATGGCATATCATCTCACCTGATGGTAAGTGACGATGAAGCTAAAGATGGATGCGGACTTAGGAAACAAGATTTTCCTTACGCAATGGGGAACTTCTGCCTCCGTGGCGTAATGATTTAGTCCATTCGCTTCACACCAGGAGGTCGCGGGTTCGATTCCCGGCGAGGTCATCTTGTAAGACTCGGTTTGGTAGGGCATTTTCTAAGCCCGCCTGGCTAGCTACCGCCATCTTATCTAAGTCTTGCCGTCAAACATCGGTGTTAACAACATTGATGTGTTCCGGCTTGAACATAATATAGTCAGTCCTCCATTGCGTTGGGGAATCTTGGCAAGCCCGCTTCCATCTTCGGCATCATCGTTACTTACCATCAGGTAAGATGATCCAAGGTTTTACCAATTGTGAATAAAAAAACAAAAAAACTGGCCATCTTACCTTCAAGCCGGAACACATCAATGCAGTTATTATTGATGTTTGGCGGTAAGACTCAGATAAGATGCTGGTAGCTAGCCGAGCGGGCTTAGAAAATGCCCTGCGGCCAACCAAACCGAGTCTTGCAAATATAGACGCAGACGGGAATCGAACCCGCGACCTCCTGATGTGAATAGGCAAACCATTACGCCACGTAGGCGATTACTGCTGTTCCTAGTTACATTAAAGTTCGTTTGCTGAATAACCTGCAGCTTTGGCGACTCGCGACAAACAATCTGTCAAAGAGGCCGCCTTGAGTTCAATCCCGCCGCCCGCCGTGCCGCCGCCGGGAATTTTCTAAGCCCGCTCGGCTAGCTACCAGCATCTCATCTGAGTCTTGCCGCCAAACATCAATAATAACCCCATTGATTTGTTCCGGCTTGAAGGTAAGATAGCCAGTTTTTTTTATTCACAATTGGTAAGCCCTTGACATCATCTCACCTGATGGTAAGTGATGAACCGGGCTTACCAAGATTGCCCAACGTAATGGAGAACTGGCTATCTTATTTTCAAGCCGGAACACATCAATGTTGTTAACACTGATGTTTGGTGGCAAGACTTAGATAATGTGGTGGTACTGGCCAGGCGGGATTATTAAATGCCCTACCACCAACCAAACCGAGTCTTACACGATGACCCCTCCGCCGGCGGGGTCATCGTGTAAGATGTCGGCGTCGCGATTAACCTTAGCGCGGCCCCTTTGTCAGAGTATTTGACTGTCGCCGCTGCCGGCTCGCGGCATTCATCAAAGATGCAGTTAAATAAGCGAACGAACTATACCTCTTACATCACCATCTTATTGTCTTACCTCTTACATAGGTACCTACTTACAAACTTTGCGTCTATAATATTATATATCACGGTTTTCTTTTTGACCCGACATCCGTTGGTCCAGTTATTGACCTGACATCCGTTGGTCCAGTTATTGACCCGACATCCGTTGGTCCAGTTATTGACCTTACATCCGTTGATCCAATTATTGACCCAACATCCGTTGGTCCAGTTATTGACCCGACATTCGTTGGTCCAGTTATTGACCTGATATCCGTTGGTCCAGTTATTGACCTGACATCCGTTGGTCCAGTTATTGACCTGACATCCGTTGGTCCAATTATTGACCCAACATCCGTTGGTCCAGTTATTTTCCTGACATCCGTTGGTCCAGTTATTGACCTGACATCCGTTGGTTCAGTTATTGACCCAACATCCGTTGGTCCAGTTATTGACCTGACATCCGTTGGTCCAATTATTGACCCAACATCCGTTGGTCCAGTTATTTACCTGACATCCGTTGGTCCAGTTATTGACCTGACATCCGTTGGTTCAGTTATTGACCCAACATCCGTTGGTCCAGTTATTGCCCTGACATCTGCTGCTCCAGTTATTGACCCGACATTCGTTGGTCCAGCTATTGACCTGACATCCGTTGGTCCAGTTATTGTTCAGATCAAACGCAACAACTTTTGTTCTACCACTTCAGAAATAAACGAAAAAAAAATACTTTCCATACAAATTGATCAGCTAAATTGACGATATTTGTATGGAGTGTCCCATTTTGACGTTTCTTTAAAACTTAGCCATCATCTTATCAATATCAGCAGAAGGACGTCCACTGCTGCACAATGGAGAGCTTTGGAGGAGGCTTTCACCGCCGTAGGGGGGCCTTACACAGAAGAGCAGAAACAAGAGTAATTAACCGCCTCCGTGGCGTGATAGTTAGTCCATTCTCTTCACACCAGGAGGTCGCGGGTTCGATTCCCGATGGGTTCAACTTTTAAGAATCGGTTTGGTTAGTGGTAGGGCATGTTCTAAACCCACCTGGCTAGCTACCACCATCTTATCTTAGTCTTGCCCCCAAAATCAGTTTTATCAATATTGATGTGTTCCGGAGATAAGATAGCCAGTTTTCCATTGCGTTAGGGAATCTTGGTAAGCCCGCTTCCATCTTCGGCATCATCGTCACTTACTATCAGGTGATATGATGCCAAGGGCTTACCAATTAAGAATTTAAAAAAATACTTTTAACTATGTACCGTATATACCTACTTTCTTGTTAATGTTGTGTAAGGATTATAATAAAGATAATCTTTTTTTAGCCTCAACAGGCGTAAATAAAATCACTTACATATCTCGTAGAGCGTCGGTGGCGTAACGGCTAGGGCCGCTCCTCCTGTCCGGGAGGTCGTGGTTCGAATCCTGTCACGCACCAATGTGATTTCGAATTTAGATTTCATAGTACGTTTATCCGACGCTCTTACGGTGAAGGAAAACATCGTGAGGAATCCTGCACACGACTGCGGAGAAACTCGCAGGTTGTGTGTGAAGTCGACCAACCTGCACTGGGCCCGCGTGGTAGACTAAGGCCTGATCGCCCTAATTTAGGGTAGGCTCGAGCCCCTCAGTAGGGACGTATATGAGCTGATATCAAATACCTCGTAGAAAAGATGGCCGTTGGGGCAGTAAAGTTCTCGAGTGGCGACCGTGCACCAGAAAACGTAGCGTAGGCAGGCCTCCCACGCGGTGGACCAAAGACCTGGTGAAGATCACGGGAAGCCGATGGACGCGGGCAGCGCAGGACCAGTCGTCGTGGAAATCCTTCGGGGAGGCCTTTGTCCAGCAGTGGACGTTTTTCGACTGATATGATGATGATGATGATGATATAACTACAGCAAAATATCGAAAAAAAATCCATCTTAAAAAAATCACTTTTCATGCCAATTAAAGTCATGTCAATTCATCCCGCTACAGTGCAGTGCTCAGATTAAGAAAAAACTATTTTCTTGATCTGAGTTACAGCCTGTAAGCTAAGACAGAGTTTTTATACAAATTTTGACTTTCCAAACTCAAATCACATTACATCATCCCTCTGTTGAAATTGAGTGATATATTATTGTTAATTGTCAAGCAAGTGGTGTGAAAAAAAATTCATCCACCGCCGTCTATTTCTTTTATAGCACTCAGTTACATTGCGGACCCACGATACCCCTGGCGATACCCCTGGTGGTATCGTGGGTCTTTTAAAATCAAACGATACCCCAAACAAATAGTGTTGCGACACTAATTAATAAGAGCTGTATCATCTTAATCTGTTTCACACGGCGATGAAATATAGAGAGAGGTTAAAAAAAGCATTATTTAATCGTAAATCAAAAAAACTACTTTTGTATGATAAAAGAATCCTAATTCCTATCCAAGTTACTGACTGCACAGCAATATTTACCTAGAAAATATAATTAACTAGGTTTTTCCCGCGGCTTCGCTCGCGTGGAAATAGTTTTTATGACTGTCTTTAAGGTGATTAGTAATTTTATGTCGTTTCCCACCTCCTCAACCATCTCTGTGCAAAAATCACAACAATCCATTGTTCCGTTGCGATACAAAAGAAATTAACCAAAAAAGAGTTTTTTTTTACTTCCCTCAGGAACTGCATCGTATTATACGATTTTCCCGGGATATAAAGTAGCCTATATCCTTCCCCGTGATACAGGTTACCTGCATGCCAAAATTTGTCAAGATTGGTTGAGGTGTAGAAGCGTGAAAAGGTTACAAACAAACAAACAAATAAACAAACACATTTTCACATTTATAATATTAGTAATTAATTAAGCTACAATTTAAGTTCATGGCGTACCGCTATTTACCTAAAAGTATTTCGTTTTTCTGGTTTAAGCAAAACTGTTTAATTTTTTCGTAAGTCAGATCCACCACCCAAGAGACTCGCTTAGCGAGATCAATGAAACCTAACTGAACCTATAATATTATATCACTCGCTCAACTCTAGTCCAGTTGAGAAGGATAGATAATTTGATGTGCAATCAGTATTTTTTATATGATTGTCATAAATAAATCATCATATCAGCCGAAGGAAGTCCACTGCTGGACATAGGCCTCCCCCAAGGATCTCCACGACGACCGATTCTGAGCTGCCCGCATCCAGCGGCTTCCCGCGACCTTCACCAGGTCATCGGTCCACCGAGTGGGAGGCCTGCGCACACTACGCTTTCCGGTGCGTGGTCGCCACTCGAGAACTTTTCTGCCCCAACGGCCATCTGTTCTACGAGCAATGTGCCCCGCCCACTGCCACTTAAGTTTAGCAATTCTGAGAGCTATGTCGGTTACTTTGGTTCCAAAGTATAAAAAAATGATGAAAATAAATTAATAGGTGATTAATTGTTTGATTTGCAACTAAAATATTCCTTCAAAAATAATTTAATTAATAGGACTCCACCTATGTTGTTTATGAAGTTCGACGAAACCATTTCATGAATTTGTTGCACAAAAATGATAATTAATACAAACGTGATAGAATGCATACATTACCTAAAAGTGACCTATTTATTCCTCGCTCCGTTACGAAAAAAAAATAGTTGTTCGTGTATTTACAACGGAAGAAAAATGGGTTTCAAAGTGTTTCTGTCGATATGCGCAGTTCTTATCGTTAATGTAAGTAAATTACTTATTTTGATCAGCCTGCTTTGACTGATGACGTGAGGATAATTATCATCACTTCATCCAAAATAAACCTCTGCTGGACATAGGCCTCATAAGTTGGAGGGTTTTCCCGTAATCGCCACGCTTGGCGGTCGGGTTGGCGATCGCAGTGTTTAGTGTCAAAGTATACAGGGTGTAACAAAATTGGTGTATGTCCCGTTAACTGGGGCTTCTACTCATCATACTGAACCACTTTTGTTCTACGACTTTGATGAAATCGCAAAAAAATGTACCCCAATTTTCAAACCGCTTGTAAGGCCATAGACATGCGTCAACGACGGCATCTAGTAGTGATATTATATTACATCTTTACCTATAAAATTGCCGATTGTAGAAAAAAGTTTAAAGATGAAAATTTATATTAAGAACAATAGTTAGACTATGAAAATTAAATGGTGGTAATAGTACGCCTTATGTTTAGATATTTTTAAGAGCACGGTGGCTTAAACCCAATGAAGTCGGGTTTTTTCAAAAATCACCTTTATTGAGGCAAAAAATACACATTTTTAATTTTAAAGCTCTAGAGTTATCGCAGCAGTTTCTTCGTTTCTAATGTCATATTTGGGAATACCCCGCATAAGTATTTGGCCCTTCCAGGAAAATTCAAGAAAATTAACTAGTCCAAAAAATTGTCCCAATCTGACCACTAAGAAAACGCCTTTGTTCCATTCAATGGTAGGGGAGACCGAGGAGGGTTGTGACAATTTTTCGTTAAACTCGCATATCTTAGTCAAAAAAGGTTTTACATCTATGAATTATATACCATAACATAGTTAGGTCTATACATTAAGTGAGCCAAACATAAAAATAAATAAAAGCAAACAGGAACCATGAGAAAATAAACAAAAACTAAAACAACTCACACTGTCACAAATCTCCTAGTACCGAGGTAATTTGTGACAGAGATCGAGGTAATTTGTGACAGCTATGTTTTTGGCAATTAAAAGGAACATAAAATTAATGTAACGCTACTATTAGTGAAAAATAGTATAGTGTGTCATGTAGTTGACATTGTAAGAGGTTGCGGCATCTCTGAGAGGTACACCCCTTAGTGTCATCTCCTCATATGCCAGTTCAAAGATTTCGACACTAGACATGCCCCTATCAGTTTTCCTCACGTATTTATTAGGCATTCTAAAACAACAAAATACCTAAATGCAGCATAAAAAGCTTAATTATGAAGCAAAATATTATTGTTAGAAAAAAATGAAGTCTAAAAAGTCACAAATTATTATTGTTAGAACAAAAAAGGAGAGTTGTGACAAGCTGTCACAATCCTCCTAGGTGCAAAAAATCGTGCTTCGGTCCGAATAATAATTCATAACCTCCAAACACGAGGTGATCCCAAAAAAACAATATCGTGCTATTAATCTTAAAGAACCAATGCATATTTGAAAAAATTACACACCACCACGAACAAAGCAAGTATCGAACCAAAGGGTTTCAAAGTTTTGGTCTAAAACTTACTTTGAGCAATTTTTTGGACGCCGACGTCGTACAGCTGACAAAATGGCGCGACGAAATAGCAGTATAAGCGCGACGTTGCCAGCTCGCTAACGGTCATAAGTTCCGAGAAATCGACTTTGTAACAACTCTCCTCTATCACAACCCTCCTCGGTCTCCCCTACATAGCTCAGGGGATTGGAACATGAAAGACATGACACTAGTTACTAATAAAAGACCATAAGGACAATAATAAAAAACAATAACTTTTTTATTTTCAATAAAATATGGCGTTCGACTTCAAAAACTAATTTGGCAATTTCATAGGTAAATACCTATAACTATGGCAACCGACTTAAACGGCTTATTGTGACTTGCGAAGGAAACGGTTGAGCTCATATACGTCCCCACCGAGGGGCTCGAGCCTACCCTGAATTAGGGCGATCGGACCTTGTCGACCACGCGGGCCCAGTGCGGGTTGGTCGACTTCACACACAACCTTCGAGCTTTTTCACAGGCGTGTGCAGGTATCATCACGATGTTTTCCTTCATCGTGAGATGTAGTGTGACTAAGGATAAATGAAATTATTTATAGTCACAATAGTGTGACTAAAGAGAAATAAAATTATCCGTAGTCACACTGGTGGGGTAACTTGGTGTAACTCCTGATTGGTCATCGGATGAACGTAGGCATATGAAATCTAAATTTGAAAACACATTGGTACGAGGCAGGATTCGAACCACACCCTTAGCGGAGGTAGCGGCCCTACCCGTTGCGCCACCTGCGCTCTCCAAATGCATTATTGACAGCCAAACCCGTCCAGGTAATGACCGTGATGATGGTCAGCTAACATGCGTGATCAACGCGACCATAAGTTGCACTGATCTACGACCGTTACATCTCCTCTCATAGATCATTGGTTATCCAGATGAGTGAGTAGTACTTACTCACACTCGGTAGCACTGAAGACCGTTGTCGGTGGCATAAACCTAGGTAGAGCCGCTACCTCCTGTCCGGAAGGTCGTGGTTCGAACCCTGCCACGTGTTTTCGAATTTCGATATCATACACGTATAAGAGGTCTAACAAAATTAGCTGAAACTATCTTAACTGATGCCTTCTACCCATGAAACTGAACAACTTTCCCCGTGGGACCCATAGTCAAATCGCAAAAAAAAAATTGGCTCTCCCATATTAACTCGATCAGCTGATAAGCCAACTTAGTATGGGAGAGCCTTTTTTTTGCGATTTGACTATGGGTTCCATGGGGAAAGTTGTTCAGTTTCATGGGTAGAAGCATCAGTTAAAATAGTTTCAGCTAATTTTGGAACACCTTATATACGTTTATCCGACGCTCTTACGGTGAAGGAAAATATCGTAAGAACACCTGCCCACGCCTGCAAAGAAAGTCGAAGTCGACCAACCCGCAGTGAGCGCGCGTGATCGACTAAGGCCCGATCGCCTTAATTCTAGGTAGACTCGAGCCCCTCGGTTGGGACGCATATGAGCTGATATGATGACTCACACTCACATGAAAGGTTTTATTTCCAGATTACCACAGCAAGAAGTCTGCTACGGCCATGCGCTGCGCTTACGCCTGTCCTGGAAATCGCCCCATTATCTTTATGCTTCGAAGATATTTTACCATTCAACAAGCAGCCTATTCAACCTCCTTCCTACGTTGAGCTTCCGTGTGGACTGGGGTATCTGCCGGCAGCCGCGCCCCTGGTAGCCTGTGCCTATGGCTCCTGCTGTGGCTGTGACGGTTGTTGCGCAAGAGTGCCTGTTACAACTGAATGCAGTTGCACAGCTCTTGCGACGCCGGTGTGCCCCAGTTTGGCGCCGTTGGCTAAGACTATAATATTATGAATATTTGGCTTTAATACTTCTTGGTAACAATAAACGAAAATAACTATCTGAATTTTTGAAAATACGACTTTTATTATGATGTAGGTAGTAATAATTAATATGCAAGTAGTAGCGAAACTGGTGTAAGGCCTTTTATAATCATTATCATCATATCAGCTGAAGGACGTCCACAGCTGGACTTCCCCCCCCCCCTCTCCCCAAGGATTTCCACGACGACCAGTTCTGCGCTTCCTGCATCCATCCAGCGGCTTCCCGCAACCTTCACCAGTTCATCAGTCCACCGAGTGGGAGGTCTACCTACGCTACGTTTTCCGGTGCGCGGCCGCCACTCGAGAACTTGTAAGCCCCAACGGCCATCCGTTCTACGAGCTATGTGCTCCGCCCATTGCTACTTAAGTTCAGCATTTCTGAGATCTATGTCGGTTACTTTGGTTCTCCTACGGATCTTCTCGTTTCTGATTCGATCACGAAGAGATACTCTGAGCATCGCACGCTCCATTGCCCTTTGGTTGACCTTGACCCTTCTTATGAGGCCCATAGTAAGCGACCATGTCTCAGTTCCGTATGTCATCATTATACTGAACAACTTTCTCCAAAGCCAAAGAGTGGGGAATATTTACAAGCCAAGGCTATTAAATTTCAAATTTCAAGGATATTAAAAATTGTATTCACAAAATTTGTTTGGGCTGCATCATGATGCAAATCTTTCTACTGTTTGAGCAGTTTTGTGCCTTTTTACCCGACTCCGAGGGTTATACTTTTCGATGTATATTTCTTTGGCACGCTCTGCAGCCTAAACGGCTTGGTGGATTTTGGAGTGTGAGGTGTTGTTAGATTCGTCTTGATCCTGTGAGTAACATAGGATACATTTTTACCCGACTGGCCTAAAAAGGGGTAACATTTTTATGCAGACATGTTTTTAACTAATTCGTTTATTTCTTTTAAATGTTCGTTAAAAGCGTCGGTGGCTCAACCGGTAACGACTCGGTAGTAGGACCCGGGAGGTGCCAGGTTCAAATCCGGACGGCAAATGTACCAATGAGTTTTTCGAAACTTACGTACATATACTCACCGATTGCTTTAACGGTGAAGGAAAACATCGTGAGAAAACCTGCACACACCTGCGAAGAAATTCGAAGGTTGTGTGTGAAGTCGACCAACCCGCACTGGGTCCGCGTGGTCTACTAAGGCTCGCAATAATCGAAAATGTGCATTTACGTCCGAAGTAAAGGACTTAAGTCGCGTTAAGACACTCACGCGAAATTCAACTGTAAAGCTGATTCCATAAGATTAAATTATCACGTTGTTCGCCAGTGCCGCGCCGGGAGCCTGCTCTTAACGACACGGTCTGACACGGGCTTACGACTGCCATCTAGTGATAGCACCAACAATTAAACGTACCTTGTGAAGCATGGAAACTGACGAAAAAAATATATAATGTATAATGTAACTATCAGTCAACCCCATCCAGGCAATGACCATGCTTCAGGTCAAAAAATTTATAATCTAACTATCAGTCAACCCCATCCAGGCAATGACCATGCTTCAGGTCAAAAAATTTAAAATGTCACTATCAGTCAACCCCATCTAGGCAATGGCCATGCTTTAGTTCAAAAAATTTATAATATAACTATCATTCAACCCCATCCAGGCAATGACTATGCTTTAGGTCAAAAAATGTATAATGTAACTATCAGTCAACCCCATCCAGGCAAGATGCGACACTTTTTGCATCGTATCCTTGGCGGCAAACGTGCTCTCTTCCAGCGACCCGTCGAGTTGCGCGACAGCAGTCTCTGAGGTTATATGTCGTGGAATGTAATATTACATCCATTCTCCGACATTCCTCTGGAATACAAAGCGCGCCCATGGTGTAGGCTGAGTGTACCAGGGCTGAGGCCCTGAAATATTCGGCTTATCAAGCCTGGGCTCTCGCTCGCGCTCTGGACGCTCGAGCTCGCAAAGCTCCGGAAACGCGTTCCAGGAAGAAAGCCTATAATAAAGCTGCCAAGTCGCCGTGACCTCATAAGTCATATAGGATCAAAACTTGCCTCCTACCCATCTGGGAGTAAGGCGTTTTGGTCCTTGGCTAACAATAAGTTGGTCGAGTCAAATTTTTGCCGCTCGTCTTCGCCTCCACTGGTAAAACCTGACGAAACACTGGTTCCCACAAGGCAAATTTATTTAACTGTATGTTTGCTGAAAATTCGCGTCTGGACACTGCAAATAATACACCACCTCAGATACCTTCATGCAGGACTGTAATGTCTCCTTTTTGTATTTGCCAAAAAGAGGTTCTTATAACTCTTTGTAGTCTAGATGTGAATAAGGCCAGCGGTCCTGACGGTAATCCAGCCATAGTTCTAAAGAACTGTGCTCCTGAGTTTTCTCCTGTGCTGACACGCCTGTACCGTTTCTCTCTCAAAACCGGTATAGTTCCGAAGTCTTGGAAGCTCTCCAACGTGCAGCCCGTGCCTAAAAAAGGTAGTCATGCTGACCCATCCATCTATCGACCTATTGCAATCACCTTCATACTTCACTTTGATAAGGTTGACAGCATCCGTGATCTAGGAGTTATTCACGACAGCCAGTTATCATATGATAAGCATATCGATCACATTGCAAAGAAAGCGAATAAGGCAATGGGTTTCATAATGAGAACTAGCTCTCAGTTCGCGAGTGTGAAGGTGATTAAAATTCTTTACTGCTCTTATGTACGTAGTATTCTTGAGTACTGCTCTGAAATATGGAATCCTCAATATGATATATATATTAATAGACTTGAGTTAATACAAAAACGTTTTATGAGGTTCATTCAATACAAGTGCAGATCTTACGATAGATGCTATGAGGCAAGATGCAAAAGGCACCATTTACTTCCGTTGCAATCTAGACGTAAAATAGCTGATATTGTTTGTCTGGCCAAAATTGCTCAAAATAGAATAGACTCGCCGTATTTACTTTCACTAATAAATATAAAAGCTCCATATCGGATTCCTGTCCGTCATTTTGGTAACTTCTTGCATGCTCCAGTTACTTTTACAAACTATAGAGATAATACATTTTTTATTCGTGCTCCTTCTCAGTTTAACACGCTTGTGGAAATCCCTCAACTCGATCTTTTTAATACAAAAACTAATAGTTTTAAAACTATCTTAGCGAAAAGCTGGTTTGACGGGGTTCCTTGACTTGCGTGTTTGTTTTTTCTTATCAGTATTTTTCTCCACTGTTTATTTGTAAGGCAAGTAAGACTTTTGTTTCTACATGCGAAAACATATAAGTGGTATATATTAATTACACTTAGCTATTGTTTAGTCATAGAAATACCGTTTGTTTTCCGAATAAACTAAAATAAAATAAATAATAAAATAAAATACTCTGTAAGATTATGGAGCGTGTATTGAACACCCGCCTCTTAGCATACTTAGAAGACAATGACCTCCTGAGTGACCGTCAGTATGGCTTTCGCCGGGGTCTGTCGACGGGAGATCTTCTAGTATACACTACGCATGTATGGGGTGAAGCCATAGAGAATCAAGGTGAAGCTCTTGCCGTGTCTCTCGATATCTCCAAGGTTTGATAGGGTCTGGCAGGCTAGCCTTATTGGTAAGCTTCCTTCCTACGGGCTACCTACTGGTTTGTGCAACTGGTTAAGACTTCTTGAGGGAACGGTTCATTCGAGTGGTCGTCGTTGGCTGCTTGTCTGACCTATTGGCTATTGACGCCGGGGTACCTTTGCTGCATATTAACGATGTGCTGAAACCCGGTATATTTAGGTATGCAGACGACAGCACGGTTACGGAGAGATACTTGCCTAGTGCTCGACCTAGGTGTCCGGATATATATATACTGTCCCAGAGAAAGGCCATGATAGAGCGCGTGAACCTAACACTCAAGGCAGTCTCTGACTGGGCGATGCCAATCTTGTTAGGTTTAATGACTCTAAAACGAGGGCGACTGCGAAAAGGAGTCCTTTTACTTTGACTCCTACTTTCCGAGATGAATCAATCCAGATCTCCGACCATTTTGAGCTCCATGGCGTAAATTTAACATTCGACCTGAATATCGGGAGATACATTGAATCCAAGGCAAAAACGGCTGCCAAAAAGCTTGGTATCCTCTCGGAGGTGACACTTTACTTCACACCAGAGCAGCTTCTAATATTATACTAAGCTCAAGTTCAAACTCAACAACTCGTAGAACAGATGGCCGTTGGAGTAGTAAAGTTCTCGAGTTGCAACCACGCACCATAAGACGCACAGCGCATCGCATTGGAAACGACAATTCGCAGATACTCGCGGATAAAAGTTTATAGTATAGCGCCCGTGTGTGAAAGCTTTAACGGTATCGGTTCTTTTTCCTCCCAGACAATTAATTACATTTTGTCTGTGGTCCGTCCATATCGATTTTTACGAGAGGATATTACTTAACATTACTACGTTGGTCGTTGATTGAATTTGTTTTGGAGTTTTTTTGGGGGATTTGTGGTAAACGCATTCGTAGTTTTATTTTATTATTTTTACATTGTTTTCTGCTAGAGTTTTGTTTCAAAAAGTGGTGCATTTTGAAGAAAATCGTCTGGCGCACGTGAGCAATGTGGAGAACAAGCAAATAAAATAAAAAAGGACGTGAAGACCCGACTTGCACTGGGTGCAGTTTTATAGACTCTCTACTGTGACCGGGTGTTCCACCTCAAAATGAGGCTGCATCAAATACTGTCAAGAACTCCAGAGAAGATTTGTAATGCAGTGGCACTAGCATTTCAAATCTAAAAAGAAAAGAAGACGAAAAATGAAGACCGTCTCAAAAGGGCTAGTACCCAGAGACGTTAATATATTTTAACCATCAACCATTGATTTTCTTTGACATTTGCTTGCTTTGCTTGGTCTTCGTGTTTGTAAAGCTAATTTGGTGTATTTTTCAGAATTTTTATCATAAAAATCTCGTAATGGACATGGAAGACGATACAGAACTTCCTGCAGATAAGATTTGCCGCACTTGTTTATCAAAAGCTTCTGATATGAAGTCGCTTGACCACATTATAGAGGACGACCATAGGACTTTATTGGACGCTTTAGTGTTTGTTTGTAATTTGGATATAAAAAATAGTGATAAAATGCCGAGACAGGTTTGCAGTGACTGTGAAGCCATCATGTGCAGAGCAGACGCATTTAAGAGGCGATGTCTGCAGTCTGAGTCGTTCCTACGTCTTCAATTCGGCGTCGATTACCCCCTGACGACAGAAGTCGAAAACCAAGAGAAAACAGTGATAAAAACCGAAAAACCTTTCAAAAAACCTAAATCTGGTAACAAAAAGTCTTCAGCGTCTAAGAAAAATATAACAGAAAGTGTAAATGTCCTAATTCCCGAATACAAAGATGATAACTTTGAGAAGGATGATGTTTCAATACTAATTGTGAGTTCAAATAATGATGCACAGGCTCCAATGGAGTATGATGATGCTAAAGACGTAGCTGTTAAGGAGGAAATATCAAATGATTTTGATGCAGACATAGATTTTGACTTCTCTCTGGATTTCAAGCAAGAAAATACAGATTTCACTGAAATGAAAATGTTCACATGCAGCTGCGAGGCGGTCTTCAATAATGAAAAGGAATACAAAGCACATTTAGTTACAAACAATTGTACAGGTTACAAAAAGTCTATGAAAATAAAATTAGAAAAACGTAACTCTTTAGGTGGCAGAAATATCACAATTAAAAAAAATGTCATGTGTCCAGATTGTAATATGGAATTTAACACATTAAAAAATTGTAAACTACATCAGCAAACTCACCATACGCTTGACAAAATTAAAGTGTTTCAATGTACATTTTGTATGAGAAAGTTCTGTCGAAAGTCATCTTACACTGCCCATTTGAGACGCCATGAAGAACGGTCTAAAACCAAACACGTGTGTGATACGTGCAAAAGAGAATTTCAACATCGGGCTCATCTGGATAATCACATAGTTTCTGTACATACTAGAGATGAAGGATTTACATGCGAAGTATGTATGATGAAGTTTGCAACGGAGAAAAGTTTGGAAACACATAAAGAAAGTCATAAAACTGAGAAAAAACATCAATGTGATATTTGTAATAAAGCTTTTTATATGTTGTCGACACTGAATGATCATATAAGAACGCATACAGGTGGGTGGGCAATTTTGGTTTTCAGAAAATAATACTTATGTATTTTATTTCTTATTACTGTTTTAACACTAGGGTGGCCTTACACTATCCTTTAAAGGACAAACAATAATATTACAAATAGGTAAAGTTAAATTGTGCCTAGGTGTCACTGCCCATCCTGTCAACTATCACTGCAAAAAAATAATGTTGATTGGTTGCTCTGTTAAGATGAGAAAGAATGACAAATAAACAAACATAAACACTTTTTACATTTATAATCTTTGTTAGGATTTTTGTCTGCATTCCATACTTTCGTATAGAAAATAAGTTGTTTAATAACTAACTGAGAAAAGACATTTGGTGGATTTCTTTAACATCGTAAGGATTGATTTTTTGCACAGAAAAAGATAAGGGGCTGGGAAATAACATAGACTACTAATTAGCATTTCCTGAGATAGTTCTCAAAAGATCTGGGAAAACTCGTTTGCAGGCTTGAACATCGTCGGCGTCGCAACTGAGCAATGATTGACGTAATTTTTTGTATATAATAGAAATATTTGAAGGGGTGGGAAGTGACACAGACTGCTAATCAGGATTTGTGGCTTGCACACCACTCTCCGTTAAAGATATAGAAACGAAGACGAAAAATGATGTCAAAGTGAGTGAAGCCGTGGGCAAAGTACTTCATAATATTGAAAGATTTTTACTGAATATAATCAAATTTTAAGTAGTAATTAAGTGCTTTATCATTAACTTTCAATTGAACATTCTTTCATTTAGTTATTTCAGAAACCAATTACATTGTATTTTAAATTTACATTATTGAACTTTATATGAGAATTAAATGTTTTTCTACCTAACTAGCCAAAAGAAGAATAAGTGTTAATTGATTCATCAGTTACATAGCTCCTGACCTTGTAAATTAGGTAGTCAGCAGTGGAAAAGGCTTGTTTTGTTTCCATGCTAGTAACAACAACTGTCATTTACACCCATCGTTATATGTACATAGATACCGTTATTTACACCGGTTCCCATACAATTAACAATTAAATAGCGTGTATCCACGCGCAGAGTAACAAGTATGAACTTCGCTTCTCCTCCATCCCACTCAATTTACGTGCAAGATTAATCCCGCATATTGCATGCGGATTCCTGATATTTCGGGGTCCCGATATTGCATTTACTGGTTATGAGTTATTATCTTAATCAAGTGTTTTTCTTATAGGTGAAAGGCCCTACCTGTGTTCAGTGTGTGGCCGAGGTTTCAGTCAGCAGACGAACCTAGCTCAGCACATGAGAAGGCACCAGGGTTTGAAGCCATTTAATTGTGAAGACTGTGATAGAAGGTAATAGATTATTATGATCATTATATGGTATGAGCCGAAAGCAATGAATGAAGGCCTTCCACAATGATTTCCACAGCAACCTGTCTAGTAATAAATTAAGCAAGTAAATATTTGTTTATTTTGCAAATTGGGGAAATAAACTTAAGTAATCCAATTTTAATATTGATCAGTTTATGGTTCTTTGAATGTTACATCCATCTCTGTTCTTACCGTGCTTGATATATGAATAAATCCTTATTTTTTTTAAAAAAAAATTAGTGTGTTTCACTGCAACTCACCTGATGGGAAGTGACGATGCAGTCAAGGACGGTACATACAAACTCAAATAATGTCTATTCACTCTCGCCTTGAATGTCCCTAAATTATAGCAGAATAAGGAAACACTGACGCAGGCAAGGGATTCCATCTAATAACCTAACCAATTTTAAGCCTGACTGTTTAAAATGTATCCTATGTCGCTCAGGGGATCAAGACAAATCTAACAACACCTGACGCTCCAAAATTCATTAAGCCGTTTAGGCTTCAGGCTCAGGCAAGGAGCAGAAATAATTATGACATACAGTCATACATCCCAAAAACATTCCCAATCAGGTAAAAATGGATGCGGGAAGGGGTGTCTCTTTCACAGATTTAGCTTTAGAAAGAGATAACAAACGTTGCCAGGCTACTATTATTGGACGAAGTAGACAGACAAATAGAAGCCGGAGATGTTGGTCTAAGCTAAGTTAGGGATCATCGTATCAGCTCGTATACGTCCCCACCGAGGGGCTCGACCCTACTCTGAATTAGGGCGATCGGGCCCTAGTCGACCACGCGGGCCCAGTGCCGGTTGGTCGACTTCACACACAACCTGCGAGTTTCTTTGCAGGCGTGTGCAGGTTTCCTCACAATGTTTTCCTTCACCGTAAGAGCGTCGGATAAACGGTACATATGAAATCGAAATTCGAAAACACATTGGTACGTGGCAGGATTCGAATCACGGCCTCCCGGACAGGCCGTAACCGTTACGCCACAGACGCTCTAAAAAGAGGGGTTATTTTTAATTAATTCGTTTTTTGTATTATTTTCAGGTTTGTGTCAAAGGGCGAGCTGGTGGCCCATAAGCGGACCCACAGCGGCGCACACCCGTTCATGTGTGATGCGTGCGGCGGCGGCTTCACGACGAGCAGCTCGCTGGCCAAGCATCGCCGCACGCACACCGGAGAGCGCCCGTACGCCTGTGATCTGTGCCCTATGCGTTTTGCCGCATCTGGTGAGCCATTCCCGATTTTACTTTTACCAAAATGGGTCTACAGGGAAATAAAATTACCCGAGGACCCGTCAATGGGTCGAATCACCGGGTCCACGGGTAATTAGTGAAAATGACGAGTGTCCCAACATTGATAAATTAAACTCTTAAAATGACAGATTTCCAAATGTATATACAGTGTAAACTCTATATAGCGACACTCAAGGGACCGGGCATTTTGTGACGTTATTGAGAGTTTTCGTTATACAGAGAGAAATTAGCGTCGAAGTAAAACAACTGGAGTCAGAAAATTTTGACGTTTCAAAGAGTCATACGTTATGTCGAGTGACGTTTTAGAGAGTTTACACTGTATTTAACTCTAGTCGGCATTTTTTTTGTATCTGGGGCAGCTTGTAAAAGGCCTACATTTGTCCACTAATGAATAGTAAGTATTTATTTGTTTGCGATGTCTAAAAAGTATATATATTAGTACTTACATACAGTATGGACACTCCCTGCCGCTCTCTAGATTCCGACCTCACCCTCCCCTCCGTCGCCCAGATTGATACAGATTGGTTATAGTTTGGTTCTTGAACGTATAGGATTTTGCCGTAATTTTGTTTGTTTCGTCATTTGTTTTTAGAAATGTCATTTCGCGCCCGTTGTTTGAAGTGTCCGGGGTGTGGCTAAGCTGTGATACTAGCTATTTCTAGACTAACTAAAGAAAAAAGCTAACCTCACCTCCCTCCCCCTTCCCCCATTGAAGGGGGTTTCTGCATTCACAAACCCCCTCATATTAGCCGAAAAACATCCACTAATGAACAATAGCCTCCCCCAAGGATTTCCACGAAGACCGGTTCTGCACCGCTGCCCGTATCCAGAGGCAAAGAGAAGGTCACGGGCATCACAAAGTCATCGGTCGACTGAGTGGGAGGCCGTTGTTACGTCTTTCGGTGCGCGGTCGTCACTCGAGAACTTACTGCCCCAAGGGTATTAGGATAGGTAGTCAACAAGGTATTTATAGTTTCGCCACGTCTGTCTGTTTGTCTGTCTGTCCGCGGCTTAGCTCAGAGACTATTAGTACTATGAAGCTGTAATTTGGTATGGTTATCACGCCGACAATAGGGTATCGGACTGCTAGTCATTTGACTTACTTTTTACAATCTGTCAAAAACGAAATTTTGTTCTAAAAATGTTTGAAATACCCACAAGTGACGTTATAGATTTTAAGGTCATTGACGAACTTATTTTGTGAATTTGATCAATTAAAAATTGAAGACGTGATGGAAAAACAAAAGAAGTAAGGTTTTTTGAAACATCAAGAGGAGAGCAATTTAGGAAATCATATTTCAGATTTTATTTTTGATGCAGTCCGATCCCCTATTGGTACAATGAAATATTTTTTAAAAAAATAGGGTACTTCCACTTCATGTATAGAGGGAGTGAATTTGTTTTCGGTGACGTTCCCTTTCATGTGGGGTATCTTTGAATAGGTCTTTCAAAACTAATGCTAATAATTACCGGTGTGAAGTTAGCAGCCAAAAGTTAGCAGCCGTTATAAACCGACCATATTAAAAAGTCATCTTATATCTGAGTAAATAAGACTGAGTTTCGTTTGAGTTTGAGTTTTTGTTTTCTTAAGACTGTTTTTCGATTCAGGGATTTGTTTGCGAAATATTAAGCTTTAAAGTGCAAATTTTTGTTAGATACAAGTGCCTATTCGCTATTTCAGGACATCTGAAAAAAAATATGTAAATAGGACATGCAATCGATTTAAAAAAAAAACTATCACGTCTAAGAAGGCTTTCTTAGTTTAGGAGTAATACTCGACCAAATTAAGATGTGCAGCTGGATTAGTAAAAAGTTCATAGATTTTCCATACAAAATGTTCTATTACCAACTGTAAATATAATCTTTTTTTTTAAATTATACGTTTATTTTTGGAAAAGACTACGGAACTCTACTTTGCGTGAGTCTGATTCGGACTTGGCGGATTTTTTAGGGTTCCGTAGTAAAACAAGGAACCCTTATAGTTTCGTCAAGTCTGTCTGTCCGTCTGTCTGTCCGCGGCCTAGCTCTTAGTCTTATAGAAGTTAAAAGCTGAAATTTGGCAAAGATATATATTATATATAATAATAACGCGAAAAGAACTGTAAAAAACTTTTTAGAAAAAGAAAACTTTTAAGGGTACCTCCCCTACAAGTAAAGTGGGGATGTTTTTTCTCGTCAAATCTAATCGTGTGGGGTTTCGTTGTTTATAGCTTAAAAAATAGTTGTGAGTCTTCTAAGACCATTTTATAATTTTGGGTTACGTTTTCGAAAAAAATGGTTTGAAAGTGCTAAATTTGGAGTCGAGAGTCGCCACCCCCTAACAACTAAACCGCTGTATTTGGAAAATTTAAAATAAGATATGGACGCGATAACGGCAACTACGGAACCCTACATTGCGCGTGGCCCGACACGCACTTGGCCGGTTTTCATTTTCAACTGCCACTTTCTTGAAAACGTAAATTGATGTGTTTCTATTCTGTATTTTGTCTATCGTCCTTGTCTTTTCAAGTAGGAGGTAATTTAGTGATCAAAAGTTCATAATTTCATGTCATTGTCATTCCTATTGAGTTACGCTAATTCGACACCAATGAGTACTACAATACGAAACTTAAAACTAAACTTGATCTAATCATCAAATTCCCAAACAGAACTTCTTATTATTCCTACCCTGAGTTCCTACCCAATCATCTAAAATCGGCTTTTTTATGTTTTCGCCATTCAAGTTCATAGTATAGATGTTTTATCTCACGAGCGCGGGTAAGTCATACTTGTGTGTGTTAATGTACATGCAAATTGTCTTTGCGTGCATAAGGTCGGGAGCTTACAATTGCGCACACAATAGACACAACTAACAATAGAGCACGTGTCTATACGCATTACACACACAAGTATGGCTAACCCGCGCTCGTGAGATAAAACATCTGTAGGGTATTTGACGGTATCAAAATGTTATTCACTAAATAGTAATTCTCCTTTAAAAGCACAAAAACTGAATCATTTGATATTCCTACCATTAAAATCACTAAATTAGTTCGTCAAAGACGATGACGTCACAAGTTTGTAACACGAACAATACGGCATTTCACTACTACGAGTCATTTGAGTAACTTTTTATCAACTGTCAAAAACGAAAGTTTGTTCTGCAATTGTTCGCGTTGCTGACACGGTGACGTCATAAGTGCCACAAAAACAGAAAATCAGTTCGTTAAAGACTTTTAACGAACTAATTGTCTGTTTTTAATAAATATTAAATTAAAAATCGTTTAATATTTGAAATGAGCAAGTGTTTTTGCTAATGTAGAAGAATAGATGCAGCGGCCAGCAAAATAGGCATTGATGGACGAACGTGTAAATTTGGGCCGAGGCACACATACGTAAGTCCATCAATGCCTAGTTGTGGCCAAGGCTTGTATAGTACTTTTCTCAAATAATGCGCGGAAATTAAAATTAAGTAGTATTTGGCCAGTACAGCAATTTCGATTTACCTCGAAGAAGATTGTCAAAACAATGCTCTCAAATTTCCAAGCATGTTTGAGAAAATGCTATTTATTGAAGAGTGTTTTTTTAATTTATTTTTTATACGGTAAAATAGCCTATTTCAGAACAAAATACAGTTTTTGATAGTTATTAAAAACAAATTTTGAAAATCGGTCCACAATTGACGGAGAAATCGGTGAACATACATAAAAAAATAAAAAATATACATTCGACCATTGAACCTCCTCCTTTTTTGAAGTCGGTTAAAAACTAACTCAAATGAATAGTAGTCAAATACCGCGTTCTACTACAGTGTAAGAAGCCATCATCATCATCATTACAGCCGAAAGACGTCCGCTGCTGGGCAAAGGCCTACCCCCAAAGAATTTCCACGACGACCGGTCCTGCGCTGCCCGCATCCAGCGGCTTCCCGCGACCTTCACCAGGTTCTCGGTTCACCGAATGGGACGCCTGCCTACGCTACGTCTTCCGGTGCGCGGTCGCCACTCGAGAAGTTTACTACCCCAACGGCCATCTGTTCTACGAGCTATGTGCCCTGCCCACTGCCACTTAATTTTAGAGATTTTGTAAGCCATGTCGGTTACTTTGGTTCTCCTATAGTTTAGTTTAAGTCCCTCAGACAGAGGGAGGCTTACTAAAGCGCAAGCAGTATACACCGCGCAAATTAAGTTTACTCTAGAATTCTCTGCTACCGTTGGAAAAGCCGTCCAAGCTTGTGCGGAATGGGCTGACAATCAGCGCCTAGCTGCCACTCGAACTGCTCGTCCAAAACAAGTAAGGCCAGGAGCATATATCGTCCCTGTCTCAAGGCAGATAGCGACCGACTTGCTATAATGCTTGCTTGAGTCCAGGACGCCCCGTTAGGTTAGCAACCTTATATTACCACTTACCCTAGTCCAGCCTGGCGTAACTAAATTGAACACCTACGGATCTCCTAATTTCTGATACGATCGCGTAGGAAAATTTCGAGCATGCTCTATGGGTAACCTTGAGTTTCTTATAAGAATCCATATAGTGGTCTTAAGCTTTTGACGTTTACATCAAAGCCGATATCACAAGTCTCTGGTCACCTCTGGCGTTGTGCAGGCGCTTCTAATGAATTTTCCCGAATGGCTGACCAACGGGGACCAGGGCAATTGGGAACCGGTCTCGCCCCTCTCCCCCGCACGGTTGTCCTGTTTAGATGTCTCCATTAAACGACTGTATGTATTCTTTAGACTGTGTTTCTGCAACAACAAGACTAAATTAATTATATATACTTCTATTTCAGGTACCCTGAAGAACCACCGTCGAACCCATACCGGAGAGAAGCCCTTCCAATGCTCGTATTGCGAGAAAGCATTCGTTCAGCGCCAAGACCTGATCTCCCATATACGATGCCATACGGGCGAAAGACCTTTCTCCTGCGAATGCGGTCAGGCTTTTAGGAAAGCTGCAGCCCTTAAGGCACATGCGAAGACTCATACACATCCTATAGCCAGCCAGACTCAGCCTTCAACAATAACACCTTGTCTAAGTTAACGTGTCTCGTTGTTAAAAAGTAGTAATTCCTAATCAAAACATTACCCGATGTAAACTAGCAAATGGTTCTGGATGTGGCAGACAGCTCAGAACCGATGGTTGTGGAAATCCTCCGAGGAAGCCTTTGTTCAGCAGTGATGTCTTTCGGCTGAGAATATGAAGATGATGAAATGAAACAAATGTGATGTGAAAAGTGTACCTATCAAAACGGTGTCGTTAAGAGTTAAAGTGATGTAAATTTAGTGTAAATAATGAAGAACTAGAAGTAAGTGATCTGGTTGACTTTAATTCTGTATTTTCTTGATTGAGAAAAACATTGCACTATATTGTATACAATTGTCTCCACACCTGTGGTAACCCACCCGCCACAGAGAATAGTTCGTCGTATGCCTCGATAGATGGCACTTACGTCGCGTCAGCATAAATAGTATGGATAGGGAAAACTGTATTCAATGAAAGTGAACCTTAATACAAGCGACGAGAGCACAAACTATGTACCAACATCTAGAACGCGCTATTAACATTTTCTTCGCTGCTAAGCATATGTACAAGTGCCATACCTGTTGGTCCACCGCTGGACCCCAGGCATTCAAACTCGCTTGGCGGCTTCGACCAATTAACAGCTATGGACCGGCCCACGCGAACAACGGTTTTGATGCCTACAGAATGTGTGCATTCACTGATTTTGTCTTAGTCGGTCTTTCGGAGGCGAAGAGGTCACACGCTCGTATGCTCCGATAATCACACGAATAAACGTATAGGCATCACTTTTCATTCGTAAGTAAACATTTGTAATAAGTACTATTCTAATTATATTTTCTAAAATTACTGATACCAAGTTCGCTTGCTTTCGTGATAATTTGACTCATTTTTTATGAGATTAATGTATGAATAGGGCCGGTCCATAGCTGCTAAATTGGTCGAAGCTTGGCGGATATATCTTCCTTTGCTCGCGTTGAGTAGGAAAAGAATGTTCATACACAGTCATAAATTGTCACGCGGCTGTCGATGTCGGCGCGCGGTGCGAGCCACAGACACACACAGTAAGAGAATTGTCGCACTCATACAATATTAGCCTTTTGATACGCATGTATTTTAGGTTAAATAAAATAATTTTTAATAGCAGTTCTTAAAAATATTTACTTCATAAATTTCTTGTATGGGATTTGAATTATTTTTTCTGAAACCTATCGCGTGGGATATGTTAAAAAAATCATTTTTTTACGGCAGTTCTTAATAATACATATATTTACGTCATAAATTTCTTGTATGGTATTTTTTTTTCTAAAACCTATCGTGTGGGATATCAAACGAATGGGTCCCACTAGGAATAATCCCACTTGGGCACCTTTTTATAATTGACAATATTTTTTATTTACTGTGTAATTCTAGTTTCCCTTTTTCAATCACTGTGTTTAATATATTCCTTTACTTGCCTCACCGTTTTTTTCTTTTTCCCATCTAACAAGTTTTAGGCCAAAGATTCCAAATTACTACGTATTTGTGTGGCAAACAGGGTTCCATGTCTTTTATTTATTTTAACTCTTTTTTTGCTAACACTATGTTTTACAACAATGTGACATTCCATCTCCACATTCAATTGCCTTCTTAGGAAGACTTGACGTCCGTTTATTTGTGTCGGCCTACTTCTTTTTTATTTACAATTGGTAAGCCCTTGACATCATGTAAGCTAAGTATGTAAAGTATATGTGCGTAGGTATGTAAATTATAGTTTGTAGATATTTTATTTAATAAGTATTGTAAGTATTTATTATGTGTTTATGTATCTAGTTGTAAAAATATCTATTTACTTTTAACTTTTTCTCTTGTTTTAAATCGTGTCTTTGGTTTTTATTTAAGTCCTTTCAGTAATCAATTGGTTGACTGACTGACAGTAATTAGAGGTTTGGGATAAGTCCACCTTTGTACATGTTATTCCTATTCTGTACCTATAACTGTATAATCTGTTGTACAATAAAGAGTTCACAAATACAAAGAAACTTACTCAACCGCTTCCTACCTGGACAGGCCCAAACTTGGTATGTTTTGAAAATACTTTTTCTTAGTGGAAATATTTTTAAGAATTGCCGTCAATATGATTGTTTTAACCTTAGTACCGTGCAATTAACAGCTATCCTGTACAGTGAAGGTCAAAAATATAGATACGTTTAAAGCACCAAAAATAATATGTATCCACGACCTTATATCATAATATATGTAGCAGGCAAATTATATGATTAGTCATTTTACAAATGATCAGGCAATTTTTATAGGTCGTCCGTATGTAAACGGTCAGGCAACATGTAAAATTCTGTACGCAGATTGTAAAATGCCGAGCCAGGCAAATTGTAATAATTCGTCCGTAAAAATAAACGGTGAGGCAAATTGTAAAATTCTGTACGCAGATTGCAAAATTTCGAGCCAGGTAAATTGTCAAAATTCCGTACGGCAGATTGTAAATGAGCTCGCGTCAGGTTTAATTGATTTAACAGTCAAAGAGCCTCGCAAAGCTAGGCTCCCAGCCCTCGCCATTATATAATTTGCCTGACCGTATGTAAAATGACGAATAATTCAGTATGCCTGCGACATATATAAACGCTTTAAACGTATCTATAATTTAGACCTTGACTGTATCTACATACATCGATTTGCGATTTTCGATCAATATTGACTTAGTACACCGTAAGATACTCTGGTTAGCGTGCTTGTTGCTATCCAAAGCAAATAGTACTAATGAGAAACTTGTTATGGTGTCATAATCGGTGTCTTCTTTCGCTTCTAGGTGGGTGGTGTTTGGAATGATCGGCGAGTCTAGGGTTACCAGGACTTTAAATCGCAAAGCCGGTTGCAAGTGTTAAAAATCATGATTTCTGTAAAAAAAAACCGGTCTTTGGCCGACAATAAAACTCAGTAGATTATAAATACGTTTTATTAAGAGGATTGTGAAGTTGCGACTTTTCATACAAACGATTAAGTTGAATTTTATTGCCGTTCACGTGTTTATTACAAAAATAATTTCAGCCATTTTTTGTTTTATTTATAATCAATTTAATCAGTAATTAAAAAAACGAAACGTATAAGCCTAGCTTTTGTTCTGACTGACAACCTATCAAAAATTGGTCCAAATCGGTTAACATTTAAGATGTGGAAATCGTTAACGCCGTTTGCATGAAAAGTCGCAGCTTCACAATCCTTTTAATCTTGATTACACGGGTCGCGACCGCCGAAGCATTCCGCACCATAGTTGGTCGCGCAGATTTGGCCGGAGTTTGATAATATTATTTCTACATATATATTTGTCCACTAGCAACAGCTCTCAAAAAATATTTTTTTTTTGTAAATTTCACTGTAAAACTTTTAACATTCGCGCGGGCGGCGCCTGTAATAATTGGCATGACGAAAAGTCCGGTCTCGAATGAAATCCGTCCGAGTCCAGTCTATACTTTTAAAATTCTGTCTATATCGGATTTTTCCGGTCGGATGGTAACCCTAGGCGGGTCTGCTAATTTTAACTGCCTACCTAGTTATACGTAACGTATGCTATGTACATTGTTATTATTTTAATGTTGTGTGTACTGTGTAGTATTTATTATGAATTGGGACCAAATTATGTAGGTACCTATTTTCTTGTGTTTGTTCTTTCCATGAGAAAAGAACACACACACAAGAAAGTAGGTACATAAATTCTATGTTTGAATATAGGATATAGAGATCGCGGCATTTAAATTCAACAGTGCGCAGTGTCTTATTTTCAGGTCTAATCGAAGTGCGGGACGCGGGGGTCACGCCATACTAAAAAGAAAGAATAGAAGTTTTATCTTTACACAATTGTTTTGTATGTGTGCGCGTCAGTAGGCACGCACACATACTACAATAACAAAAACGAGTTCTTTAGTAAAAGCAAAGTATATAATATTAGTACTAACGTAGTAAAAGGAAAGAAGTCATTTTTATTATTGTAGTGTGAGTGCGTGCCTACTGACGTGCACACATACAAACCGCGCGATGTACCATTGTATGAAGATAACCTACTATTCTTTCTTTTTACTATGGTCACGCGCACCATAGGACGCCAGCCCCCCCACGTAACCCGCGCGCTAGATATATCTGTGCGAACGATCGACCTCCAATTGTGTTCAACTTAGTATGCATCCCAAATTGTATTTGTGTGATTCATCTTTTAAAGTGAAACTTTTATTACATCGTCTCAAACTTTTTCGTCAGAGCAGCCGTGATCGTTTCGTCCTCTGTACCGTAGCTCCAAGACGAGAGCAGCCATGATCGTTTCGTTCTCTGTACCGTAGTTCCAAGAGGAGTGAAACTTTTATTACATGATCGTTTCGTCCTCTGTACCGTAGCTCCAAGACGAGAGCAGCCATGATCGTTTCGTGCTCTGTAAGTGTCTAAATTGTAAAAAAAAGTTTCACTTCTTTCATGGTTTCATAAAACCACACACTTTTTTTTATTATAGTTAATGAATTGGATTTTGCTTATTTTAGTTTTACAATGAACAAATAAAACAACTGTATTTGATTCTCTTGATTTATCGATCTTAGTAAAACAAGAAACGCATTAAGATAACTAGATGTGGCTGTGTCTATTAGAAAAGCTAAGTCTCACAACCAATCAGGATCGACGAGTTCAGGAACGTTGTGTGAACGTCCTTTTTCTTTTCCGCTAAAAATTTTTTAAATTCTGTAGTCAAATCAAGGCTCGCTCAGCTCCGATCGCAAGCGCATCGTATGCACGCAATAGTTATAATAGTATTTAGTAGTTTTACAAAGTAACCGACATAGCTCTGAAAATTGCTAAACTTAAGTGGCATTGGGCGGGGCACATAGCTCGTAGAACATATGGCCGTTGGGGCAGTAAATTTCTCGAGTGGCGAACACGCACCGGAAAACGTAGTGTAGGCAGGCCTCCCACTCGGTGGACCGATGACCTGGTGAAGGTCGCGGGAAGCCGCTGGATGCGGGCAGCGCAGAACCGGTCGTCGTGGAAATCCTTGGGGGAGGCCTATGTCCCGCAGTGGACGTCCTTTGGCTGATATGATGATGATGATTAGTAGTGTGGGTAGGTATACAAAATAAATAACTTTTATTTTATTTAGGTATGTCTTTTATTTTAAGTAATTTCAAATTCGTTGGCTGGCCGCGGTCTGTGCACCGCTGAGTTACATTTTAAGATGAGTACCTAACTGGAACTAATTGTATATATTATCGTGTGATTAAATATTTTGCGTATCGATTAATTTTTTTATAGTTATATAACAATTATAATGCTTTAATGATGTCAATAAATTATTGGTTAAATTTTTTATTTTTATTTTGTCGACTTCCTATACTAGTAATGAAAAAAAAGATAAATTTTAACTCACTAGATCATATTATTCGTCCTAGAATATAACTTCGTTGGTACCTTAAACAAGTTCTAACTTGTCTAGCTTCTAAGCTAGCTTCGTATTTCAGACTAATGTCACAGTATTACGATATGGCTTACAGTAGCGCAACGCCTTTGATGTCGCACGATGCGCCACCGGCGTAGTTACTAGCCTGTAGACAGCCTGGCAAACTCGCGGAGTTTGTCAGGCTTTGCCCCGCCGCCCGCTGCCCCGCAAGTACCCTTCCGTTGCTCTGCGTAAGTATGAACGTTGGTATCGTGGACGATATGTATAAATTGGTCATTTTAGTACTATGGAAATTTCAGCACCATGGACATTTTGGCATCTTAGTCATTACTCCCCGAAAGGATTGGTAATTTTTGCACTATGGACATTTCAGCACCTTGGACGTTTTAGCATCTTGGTCATTACACCCCGAAAGTTTCGTTGCGCTACTGTAAGCCGCTATAATGTAATACTGTGCAAATGTCGTCTTGGTATTATAAGTATCGGTATCGATGTGATTTGTATACTCAATCAACTACACAAATCTCCAAAAAAATTGACCTACCTATTTTTTCCCTGTAGGCTGTAAAACAATATAATAAGGTCGAGAGCGGAGGGTGCGCCGAGGCTGCAATATTAATAAGATATCTGTGGTCAACGGTCAGAGGTAAGTTAATAATACACAAATTTTAACAGAAAATAAATTCTTTATTTAATAAGTATCCAATTAATATCAGATTAATTTTCTTTTTAATTTACTTTAAAATGTTTTAAACAAAACTAGATATCTAGATATTTGTTTTAAAACTAAAAAAAATACTTGAAATAATAAATTGTATTATACAATTCTAAATAACACTGCAGAGCTTGGTGATTTCTAAGTGACTGACTGGGTTGTTCTAGTGGTTAGTAATCCTACACGCTATTCCGAGTCGCAGGTTCGATTCCCCCCGTAGGCAACATTGTACTTATGAGCAAGTTTATCGGTGCTATACCTAGGCGTTACATATTTCACGTATACTGGGTGTAAATACTTGCGTGTAGGACCCGTTAACCGGGTCTTCTACTCATCATACTGAACAACTTTTCCCCAAGGAACCCATATTCAATTCTCAAAACAAAAATCGACGCCCCATACAAAAATTCGCACAAGATTGGTCAATCAGCTGATCGATTTGAAAGAAGACTTCATTTGTTTTGCGAACTGACTATTGTTAAGCCCTAATTAAAAGGTCCTACACAAATTTTGTTACATAATATGTCAAAAGTGTATCATTCGTCAGTCTCTGGATCCAGATTTCAGACAGGGAATCCAAATTTGTGACCGTATGTTAACTGCCCCCACATATTTATTATTTATTTTATTAAAACTTAATGTTTTTTAAACCTGAATTTGAGATCTTTATGTAAAACATCACAACATTCTATTAATATATTATTATGTAAGTAGGTATAGAATAACATAATTTTGGCCGAAAGTATCGAAGTATGTACTTACACCATCGTGTTGCAGCACACATAACCATTATTTGTGACTGTTTATTACCAGTTTCATATATGTACACACATGTATTAATTATTTATTAAAAATTTTGTTGTTAGCGGCTAAACCAAATAAAACCACGGAAGGTGTAAGGCCTTCGAGGTAAAGACGTTTTCTAAATAGTTTTTTTTACAACTATTAACTATACAATATATTTTTATTTGTACAATACATATTTTAAAATGAGGTATTTTTATTATTATTATTTTGTTGTTTTGTACTGTATTTGTATTTTTATATATCCAGAGGTTAATATGAGCTATTTTCGCTTAGCTTTGCCAGCTTTTAAGGTCTGTGACCGAATACTTTGCGCCACAAGGCACTAATAAAAATTGTCATCCACATAATAATTAATATAATTACTAAAATATTATTATTTTAATAATATCATATTTGTCGCGATCGCTTATAATACCGACACAGTTTAACATTTGTCTAACAAATACGTACGTACATAATTGTTTTAATAATTCTACTATACTATATTAATAATAGCTATTTTATATTTAATTATTTATTTAACAATGGTTTTTGTTATTGGCACATTTTTGACTTAAAACTCGTGATCGCACAAAATTTTTATTTATAAATCTTATTGCAAGCAATCGCATCAACCATGTTTGGATCTAATCACTGCGTTAAGAATAACTATATCTATTAGATACATAAATCAAACGCATCGAAGTCGCTTAAACTATAACAATACTTTCCATTTTCAGTCCTATAGTACAATATCTTACTTGGCCATTAGCAATGCGATTCGAAATAAATATAAACATTTTGTGCGATCACAAAACGTTTTAGACTAGTTTAGCTTGCCAACTTGACTGACTGTCAAAAGTACGTTGACCCCCCAAAAAAAACTATTAATTAATACAATTAAAAACCAACAAGTAACCTTATAATGTCACGATAGTGCAATTATCTATAAAGTACTAAATATAGAAACAACAAATAATACGTAAATTCTTAATAACTGGCAGTTTTTTAACAATTAAATAATATAAGCTGCCATTTTGCAATGAAAATTATCTAAAATGGTAATACTACAGGGCGGAATTGAAACCATTGGCCAAAATTTAAATCCTTGGGGAGGCTTATGTCCAGCAGTGGACGTTCTTCGGCTGAAATGATGATGATAAATCAGGCAACAGAAATACTGAGTGAGCGACTTAAATACTGAGTGAGCGACTACAATATTAAGTAACACAAAATTATTCTCAACTAGAGTTGAGCGAGTGAAGCGAGCGATAATAGGTTCGTTAGATTTGATGATGAGACTGTCTGGATGGCGAATCTGACAGTTATGAAAAAAAATTTGCTGTTTGGTCAGTCGCTCAATTAGTATTTCAGTCGCTTACTTAGTATTTCAGTGGCTTACTTAGTATTTTAATGTATGTTCATGAATTTACAGTAACTCGTTTAAGTACAACCCTGTTTTTAATTCAGGGTTGACTCATAAAACTAGCAACTAGCTATCCATATCCTCAAAGAATCTATACGATTAGCTAAGTTTTTTTTAAATTCTCATACTAAATTAGTTGATTGGCCAACTTTGTATGGAAAGTCCAAAATTCATTTTCAGTGATTGTATAGGTTTCTAAAGGATTATTTTTTCTTTGAAATTTTGGCGAATAATTTCAATCCCACCCATCATAAATATACCTTTGCGCTTTTCGGCGGTTAAAAACTTAAGCACACCGAAGTGTCACTATAAAAAAACTATTAAAATAAGCTACCTATGCAAAAATAACGTTTACAAAAATAATGTTCTTTTTTAAATCACATTATTCAAACGTGGACAAACCAAGTTTCAGTAAAACTTTCCTGCTTTTTTAAAAAATAAAACTCACATTGTACGGTTGGCCAAAAAAGTGGTCAGCCACCCTATTGATAATAAAGGTCAAAAGACCATACACTAACCCATGACTTCAGATGTCAGACCTCTCAGATAACAGACAATTAGAGATGAAACGGATAGTGGTTTGGCCGGATACCGGATATCCGGCCAACTATCAGAACGGATAGCCGGATATCCGGACGAACATTGCCGTTTGGTGCATCGCAAGAAGCGAGCTTGTGTAGGTGGTGCACAAACGATCGGGCGGACTCGGTCGAATTCGGGTCTTTTCGTACAGCGAAAGACTGTTTTCTGAAGCAGGCCTTGTTTATGAAGACAATCGGAGAGAAATTAGTATTCATTCACCATAATTTGCCCTAAGTGCAGTACGAGTACTAATTAATTACATTAATTTTCTAAGTTGTCAAATGAAAATTTTGTGCTAGTTTTTGTAAAGTATTAAATAAGTATAAATAAAGTACTTGCCTAAATTTAATATTGCGTATTTATTAATATCCGGTATCCGGCCGAACCGGATAGTGTCTTGTTATCTGGTATCCGGCCGGATAGTAAAATATGGCCGGATAGTAACCGGATATCCGTTTCACCTCTACAGACAATACGTCATAATTGTGCATATCTGTCAGTGGTAGAAAGGAAAACCTTAGCAATATTTAGACTACACGGAAAGACCACTGAAAAAAAACCGGCCAAGTGCGAGTCACATAAAGGGTTCCGTATCATTATACTAGATGGCGCTAGTTTCTTTACCTTAAAAACACATTTTTTGTATGGAGGCCTCAGTTTTTTTTCACTTTTTCCTATTTTTTAGTATTTGTTGTTATAACGGTAACAGAAATACATCACCTGTGAAAATTTCAACTGTATAGCTATCACGGTTCATGATATACAGCCTGGTGACAGACGGACATACGGCCAGCTGGGTCTTAGTAATAGGGTCCCATTTATACCCTAAGGGTACGGAACCCTAAAAACTAATAGAACCACTTACTTGGCCAACCGTAACACAAATATAAAAATATCATTTCATCAGTCCAGAAGTCTCAACCTCCAATAAGACTGGGAGCCTGGTAGGTAACTACATGCATACTATATTAATAAGTAAAAAACGATGGCACGTTAAAACTAGATAAAAAATATTGACCAGTTGAAAAGCAAACTCCAAATTCTTAAAGGTTGGCACAATTGCAAGTATTGTCTCGTACTTAAATATTCAAAAGAAACGGTTTGTACCGTATCCGTCAAATGTCACATTGACATTTTCTTTTTTAATTTGCCCCAACCGGCCAACGGCACAGCCTATTTAGCGCTAGCTTTCTCCAAAAAATCCATTTTCAACCTTAACTCGATGAGAAACAGCTGCTTTTGTAGTGAAAATATCTCCTCTTTCTGCCTGAGTTCCATGTTTAAAATTTTCATTTTCGCTTCGTGTTCCCATATAGCATGCTGACGTTTCGCTGTGAAATATAATCTTTCCTCTTCCGTGGCTGTGCTACAATCGTTTTTAATCTGTTCGTCGTGTTTCTCTTGGTGTTCGTGACCGTTTTTTCTCTTCTCCTCGTCCAAATGACTCAAATTCAGGGGTGTGTTGGATAATTCGTTTAGTTTCTGCAAGAAGTTCTGTTGCAGTCGCGCTTGCTCGATCGCTTGGAGGGGGTTGGTCAGGAGGGGTATGTGGGGGGGTAGCAGGGGCGCGAGGGATTTGTGGGGTGGTGAGGGGGAGAGAGGCGACTGGGGGATGATTTGTACATGTGGCTCAAGCACGTTCGGCATCGTGTCGTCACTATCGTTCGTACTGGACAGTCGACCGTTTGACATCTGAAAGTTTATAATAAGTATACATAAAAAAATATCGAAATGATATCGATTTGTTCCTTAAACTATAAAAACTACCTTTTGCCCGTCGCTTCGCTTGCGCGGGCATTGTTTTTATGACTCTCTTTGCGTTTACTCCAGATCCCTCGGGAACTATATCGAGCTATTCTGATTAGCAGTCTATGTCACTTCCCACCGCCTTAACCATCTCCACACCCTGGACATTTCATACAACGGGCCAGAAATGACATTTCAAAAAAGGAATGACGGAACAAACAAAATGGCGGCGAAATCCTGTACGTTCTACAACCAAACTGTAACCAATCTGTATCAGTCTGGGTGGCGAGGGGGTAGGGTCGCAGTCTAGAGAGCGGCAGGCAGTGTCCATATTGTGAGTACCATGGTACAATAATATACTCCGCCTGGTACTCTCTTCCGAGACTCGCGAACCACGTGACTGACACAAGCCTATACGTCAGCGCTATCCTGTGTTACCATTAGTGTAAACAGAATTACCCGAACGTCTGAAATGTCTTTCGTGAATCGGAAGATATTGCTAACGAATAATTAAAAATGACTTGTTGTTGTAAAATTTAAGATAAAATACATTTATATGAAAATTATAAAATTACAAAGAAATATTTAAACATATTTTAACTATGTAACCATAATGACAAAATTGAACACGGGGCTTGACGTGATTTTATTGTTGTTGATTTTACCTCAACGTTTCGACTATGCTTTGATAGCCGTGGTCGCGAGTAGACTGGAGACGCGGTGTCATCGCCGTCGGCGCATCGCAGGAGCACCTCCATCTACCCTCACTTCATTTTGTGAAGGGTTAGGGTCACCACACATTTCAAGCTTGTACCCTTGAATTCCTCGTCATGAAATCCGGTGATTGATAAGTGTAGACTAGTAAACTGCGAACAAACACCCGTGCGGCCTGTGGACTGTGTCAGTGTAGTGTGTCGTGACCCTAACTTATTAAGTAAAATGTGTGGTGCGAATCTAGAGAGCGGCAGGGAGTGGTTAGTACTAATATATATAAGGTCTAAATAAATTAGCTGAAACTATTTTAACTGGTGCTTCTACCCATGAAACTGAACAACTTTCCCCATGGAACCCATAGTCAAATCTCCAAAAAAAAAATTGAACTTCTCACACTAAGTTGGCTGATCAGCTGATCGAGTTACTATGGGAGAGCCAATTTTTTTTTTGCGATTTGACTATAGGTTCCATGGTGAAAGTTGTTCAGTTTAATGGGTAGAAGCACCAGTTAAAATAGTTTCAGCTAATTTTGTTAGACCTTATATACTTTGGTTTGGGATTACGCTTTCGGCTTCCCGTGCGATGGAAAACACAGAATCGCGGGCCCAGCCTGCTTACAACCATAAACTAAATTAAGAGGGAGACAACAACTTACATTAACTGGTAAACAATCTTCGTCTTTGACGCTATGAGCGCCGTCCGCGCTGGTCGTTGGGTCGCCGTCCTCATCTGTAATGATCATCACACTAATATTATAAAGGCGAAAGTTTTTGAGTGTGTACGTTTGTTACTCTTTCACGCAAAAACTATTGAACGGATCTGGCTGAAATTTGGTAGGTGGGTAGAGCCGCTTGCGGCTCGCACACTGCGCACCCTCGGAAAGTCATAGAAACCCACGCGGGTGAAGCCGCGGGAAAATGCTAGTAATATATAAGGTGACTTTTAATTAGTTCTAGATAACAAAAGATATGCATGTACACGTGATTACAAACAACTTTCCCAGAAATTAAATCAGAAAGTAACCCTGTTTACAGGGTGTAAAAAAACTGGTGTAGGATGTAGGTAATCGGATGACGTATATCAGCGTCTGTACCGCAGTACTTTTTTTTAAAAACGAAACAGGAAACCATTTAATACCAATAAACTTGTATTCCGTCATTTACCTTAAAACAAGTTTATTGATTATTGATTCCTGTTTCGTTTTTCAAAAAAGTAATGTGGTACGTCAGACACAGATATCATCATCATCATATCAGCCGAAGGAAGTCCACTGCTGGACATAGGCCTCCCCCAAGGATCTCCACGACGACCGGTTCTGCGCTGCCCGCATCCAGCGGCTTCCCGCGACCTTCACCAGGTCATCGGTCCACCGAGTGGGAGGCCTGCCTACACTACGCTTTCCGGTGCGTGGTCGCCACTCGAGAACTTTACTGCCCCAACGGCCATCTGTTCTACGAGCAATGTGCCCCGCCCACTGCCACTTAAGTTTAGCAATTCTGAGAGCTATGTCGGTTACTTTGGTTCTCTTACGGATCTCCTCGTTTCTGATTCGATCACGCAGAGAAACTCCGAGCATAGCACGCTCCATTGCCCTTTGGGTGACCTTGAGCCTTCTTATGAGGCCCATAGTAAGCGACCATGTCTCAGTTCCGTACGTCATCACTGGCAACACACATTGGTCGAAGACCTTGGTCTTAAGACACTGCGGTATCTGGGACGTAAAGATATTGCGAAGCTTCCCGAACGCTGCCCAGCCGAGTTGGATTCGACGATTGATCTCTTCCTCGAAGTTGGACCTACCTAACTGGACTGTTTGTCCCAGGTATACATATTCGGTAACAACTTCGAGTGTAGAGCCTCCAACCTTCAGAGGAGTAGGTATGACACGGACGTTTGACATAATTTTCGTCTTGTCCAAGTTCATTCTAAGACCCACTTGTTGGGAGGCTCTACTGAGGCCATCGAGCATTGTGCCTAAGTCGTCCATAGTCTCAGCCATGACCACGATATCGTCAGCGAATCGAAGGTGGGTGATGTACTCGCCGTTGATATTGATGCCTAGTCCACCCCAGTCCAAAAGCTTAAAAACATCTTCCAGGGCGGCGGTGAACAGTTTCGGAGATATAACGTCTCCCTGTCTCACCCCTCGCTGCAGCTGGATAGGTTTCGAGTTTTGATCCTGGAGGCGAACCGACATGGTGGCGTTTTCATACAAACACTTCAGCACTTCGATATATCGATAGTCAATTTGGCACCTCTGGAGAGACTGTAACACAGCCCAAGTTTCGACCGAATCGAAGGCTTTCTCATAGTCCACGAACGCCAAGCATAGTGGCTGATTGTACTCTTCGGTCTTCTGTATAATCTGCCGCAACGTATGTATGTGGTCTATGGTACTAAATCCTTTTCGGAAACCGGCTTGTTCGGGAGGCTGGAAGTCGTCAAACCTGCGTGCGAGACGATTCGTAATGACCCTCGAAAACAGTTTGTAGACATGGCTCAGAAGTGAGATGGGTCTGTAGTTCTTCAGCAGGGTATTGTCGCCCTTTTTGAAGAAAAGCACGACCACACTTCTGTGCCATGCCTTAGGCGTTTGTCCCTCAAGTATAACGGAATTAAATAATTTCTGAAGAGCTTTAAGTACCGGTGTTCCACCTGCTTTCAGAAGTTCAGCCGTAATTCCATCATCACCCGGTGCCTTATTGTTTTTAAGCTGTTTAAGAGCCATTCTAATCTCGTACAGGCTGACGTCCGGGATATCTTCGGTATAGTGTCGGGTAAGTCTAGCTCTTGGATCTTTAGCCAGATCGCTAACAGGCAGACGTGTGGTCGTGTACAATTGTCCGTAGAACTTCTCAACTTCTTCCAGCAACTCAGTCTTAGACGATATGATCCTGCCGTCCTCAGTCTTCAGCTTGGTCAGTTGGCTTTGACCAACAGACAGATCTCTCGCGAACACTTTTGAGCCTTTGTTGTTCTCAATCGCCTCTTTAATACAATTTGTATTATAGTGGCGCAAATCGCGAGTTAAAGACTTAGAGATCTGCCTGTTTAGTTGCCGATACTGAGTAGCGTCTTCAGAGGACTGCAAAACCAATTTGCGTCTTTCTTCCATGAGGTTGCTGGTGAAGTCAGAGATTTTTTTGGTTCTGTTTGAACGGCGAGTTTTGAAAATCTTAGACCCGACCGTTTGGACAATTTCCACGAATCTGTCGTTATAATCGTCCACATTCTCGCAGTCTCCTAGGCATTCGAAGCGATTGTGCAGCTCGAGCTGAAAGTTTTCGGGGTTTTGAAGCTGGATGGGCGCTGGTCGGAGTGTGGACTTCATCAGTCGACATCTTTCCAGCTTGGTCTTTAGATTCAATGTGCCTCTTACCATTCGGTGATCGCTTCCTGTTTTGACTGAGTTGATCACAGAGACATCATTGAATATTTGCCTTCTCGTCGACAAGATGAAGTCGATCTCGTTCTTCGTTACGCCATTGGGATGCAACCATGTCCACTTTCGCTGTTTAGGCTTTTTGAAGAAGGAGTTCATCATAAAGAGGCCCTCCTTCTCCATAAAGTCGGCCAGCAGCTGGCCACGTGCATTTCTCTCTCCATATCCAAATTGCCCCACTCTCAGCTCACAATCACTTCGTTTGCCCAGTTTCGCGTTAAAGTCCCCCATAACAATGGTGTATTGGGTCCGGGAGCTATTATGTAGAGCTCTGGAGATATCCTCATATAGGAGCTCCACTTCGTCGTCGGAGTGTTGTGCGGTCGGCGCATATACCTGAATAATTTTCAGCGAATACCGTTTGGTAATTCGGAGAATAAGGTACGCTACCCTCGTCGAAACACTCTCGATCCGGACACAGATATACGTCATCCGATTATCGATATAAAATTATTTCAAAATCGGTTCTTTGGTTAATAAATGATTTAAATACTACGTTTGTATGGGATTTATGAACTCCAGCGGGCTCTTAAGAAAAAAAATATTTTAGAGAGTTACCTTTGACGTCTAGAGGATGTATACTCTGCCAGAGCATTCCATCAAGTAGACCTGGCGTGTCCGCGGGCTGTGGCTGTCAACAAAAACAATAAATCGTACAGCCACGCTGTGCATACTTTCTCGCGAAGCCTTCACAGTCTGCCGTAGTCGGGCGGGCATACACAAATCATAAAAAAAACATTACACTTACTTAGTACTTAGAAGCAAAGATCAAAGTTAGGTAAGGTCGACCGGGGCTATTGTAACCTAAAATTAACATGTGTCAAATTGAAAGGCCAAAAAAGTACCTTAAGAATCATATTTTAACTAAGTACTTGCGTGGTTACATGAATTGTTTAATTAACTTTACCTCCAAGTGTAATATAAACCAAAAAGGCTTTATAGTTTTACAGTGTAAGCTGAAAAATATGACTGTTGGATCTTCTACTTACAATAGTAACTTGTGTAATTGAAAGCCATATTGGACTTTATTTTTATAAAATAACTACATAAAATTAAGTTTGGAAGATAAAACCAATAAATTTCATACCTTCCAATCCTTAAAATAAGGTCCAAAATAAGATTTCAAACACTTAATTCTTTTTCGGGGTAATTGTAACTACTTGTGGCAAATTTATTGATTTAGTTTAGTATCGGTAAAACAGAGACACTTGGCGCTATTACAGAAGCGGGATTATATGAATAGATATTTCTTGCATTGTTCTGAAGATGGCGCAAATCGTGATTTTCAACATTAGATTTGTAAAATAAAAAGCCCCGTAGGCACCTTAGCCTCGATCAACCTTATATCAGATTTGACCAAAAATACGTATAATTTGGATTTGTATTGGAGGTACCTTACTCGAATTTATCCGGAAATAATTAACTACCTTGTGAAGTAGGCTTTATTAAGTCCTAGTTATTGTCAAAGTTTGATTGAAATCGTTAGAGCCATTTTTGAGAAAAAATAACAAACAACCGACTTTTCTTAGACCTACATTTTTATTTGATTTGTAAGGGAGTTACCTTATGCCGATTTTACCTAACTAGTAATTTAAGCCATTTAATTTTTTTGTAACTTATCGAGTGACATCATATTCGTTAGAGCCCATTTTGAGTGAAAAATAATAAATGGTTTTTTTAATACGGTAGCAACCCAAAAACAATTAAAATAAGAGAAATTTTAAAAAAAGGTTGAATATATAAAAATAATATTGCACTAACCCAAATTTTACCCAAATCCGTCCAGGTTTTTGTTTTTTGAGACTATTATTTTGGTGAGACAATAGATCTCCATCAAAATCTCAACTTCCACATTTTTTTCTATCACAATACGTCGTCGCTCGAAAGTAAAAAGTAAACAGTAAGTACTTTTCCAAAAATTGTATACTTTTCAGTGAGTTTTAAAAGCTAGCTATCAACGCAAAACACTCAAGATTGATCCTTGTACGCCAGAAGTTGATCCTTCGAGCCGGATTATCATCCAAAACCGGCCAAGTACGAGACGGACTCGTGCACTGAGGGTTCTGTACCACCATAACTTCCCACACAAGTACAACATTGATCACTTTTAATTTCAAACCAAAGAAATAAATGCGAGCGACAGAATTTTTTTTTTAGTTTGGGATCTTTAGTTCGAGTACGACTCACAATTGGTAAGTTTCTTTGTTGTTTTACTTTAAGATTAGTATCATAATCACACCAAGTTATAATGAAGCGGTTCCAGCACAAAGTACTGAGGCATAGTATAGTCACACCCCGGACACTGCATACAACGACCGTGAAATCACATTTCTTAAAACAAATGACGGAGCAAACAAAATCACCGCAAAATCCTTTGCGTTCAAGAACCATAACCAATCTGCATCAATCTGGACGACAAGGGGGTCGCAATCTAGAGAGTAGCAGGGAGTGTTCATACTGTATGTCAGTACTAATATACAGGATGTCCCAGAAATGGACCGACAGACTTTATAGGTGGTGATAGCTTAGGTCAAGACCTCCCAAATAAACACAACATATGTTCCGCAAAATCTTGTAGTTTTTGAGTTAAACTAGATTTTTGAAAAAAATAAAAAAAAACACCGCATTACGTCATTCTGCTGGCTCTCTTTTGTAAAAAGGTAACTATTATCAATACTTTTTTAGATTAAAAACTATGAACTAGTTATTCTGTCAGTAATAATCATCAAACCTCCACAGAAAATAGTAATTTTATCAGAAAATCAACAAAAAACTTATCAAGTGGGTGACGGATAAAGCAAAGCACTTTTTCCGACACTTAAGCCTGGCACATAATATCAACTAGTTTAATGTTTGATGTCTAGCACAGTATACCTGTTACATTTAATATTTTTATAATTTTCCAAGAGTTTTTAAAAAAAATCTCTTAACTAGAATTTTTGATAAAATAGCAATTTTCTCGTAGTTTACAAAGAAATTGTGCAAGTGTTGTACGTTTCTAAAATCGGCATAAAACAAGCAAGTTTTTCAGTATGTTTGCTAAAATTGCTAGATACATTTTTTATTCACCATCACTGTTTTAAGTTTATTGACAGAAAAAAAATTGAAAAAAAATAATTTGGTAGTGATTTTCTGATAAAATTATTATTTTCTGTGGAGGTTTGATGATTATTAATGACAGAGTAACTATTTCATAGATTTTTAATCTAAAAAGGAATTAATAATAGTTACCTATTTACAAAAGAGAGCCAGAAGAATGACGTTATGCGGTGTTTTTTTATTTTTTTCAAAAATCTAGTTTACTTTAAAAAACTATAAGATTTTGCGGAACATATGTTGTGTTTATTTGTGAGGTCTTGACCTAAGCTATCACCACCTAAAGTCCTAAAGTCTGTCGGTCCATTTCTGGGACACCCTGTATATAGTTTGGTATAGTACTAAGTACTAAGCGTCGGTGGCGTAAAGGCTAGGGCCGCCGCCTCCTGTCCGGGAGGTTGTGGTTCGAATCCTGCCACGTCCAATGTGTTTTGGAATTAAGATTTCATATGTACGTTTATCCGACGCTCTTACGGTGAAGGAAAATATACTGCACACGCCTGCGAAGAAACTCGCGTGGTCGACTACGGCCCGATCGCCCTAATTCAGGGTAGGCTCGGGGCCCTCGGTTGGGACGTATATGAGCTGATATCATGATAGTACTAAGTAATGACGATCTCCATCGGGACCTTAAAGTGGACTAATGTTGTAAAAAATATGCCGAAGCTCATAAGCATATATTTCAGCGCCATGCAAATATTGAGGTCATCCAGCTCCTCGACAACACGGACCTAGTGAGAAGATTGAAAGGGACTAAACCTTTTGAGTTAGTGATGCGTAGTGCAGTATAGTAGTGTGAGTGCCACAATAAACAACACGAGAACCGAGTGTCTTCCCCTTAAGTAACTACGAGTAGAGACAATAAGAACAGTGCCATAGCACAGTATAGAATAGAATAGAATGAATCTCAACTGTTTCGGAAAGCTTTCGAACGACTTACATACTAATTTGAATATGAACTTAGGTTTTTTTAATACGATTCGCGTTGGCAAGTGAGTACTAAAGGAGACGCAAGTGCGATAACGTAGACATACGATCTCTACAATACCTTGAATCTTGAAAAGTCCACCTAGTAAACATTACCTGGTTGTCGTGAACACACACCTTGCACATTTACCCGACCGCGCCGGAAGGAGGCTTATATTTATCGAGTGTATGTATGTATGTATGTATGTATATTTCTTTGGCAAGCTCTGTAGCCTAAAAAGCTTGATAGATTTTGGAGTGCGAGGTGTAGTTAGGTTCGTCTTGATCCCATGAGTGACATAGAATAAATTTTTAGCAATTTGGAAAAAAAAGCGTCGGTGGCTCAACCGGTAACGACTCGGTCCGTCTAACCAGAGGTACCGGGTTCAAATCTGGACGGCCAATGTACCAATGAGTTTTTCAAAAACTTACGTACATATACTTACCGATTGCTTTAACGGTGAAGGAAAACATCGTGAGGAAACCTGCACACGCCTGCGAAGAAATTCGCAGGTTGTGTGTGAAGTCGACCAACCCGCACTGGGCCCGCGTGGTCGACTAAGGCCTAATCGCCCTGATTCAGGGTGGGCTCGAGCCCCTCGGTGGGGACGTATATGAGCTGATATAATAATAATAAAAATTTGGAAAAATAAGAGCCAATTTTTATGTAGTCGGGTTTTTATTTTATAATAAATTCGTTTAGTTATAATAGCTGGCAAAAGCCGCAGTGCTTTTTTTTATTCACAATTAGTAAGCCCTTGGCATCATCTCACCTGATGGTAAGTGACGATGATGCCGAAATTGGAAGCGGGCTTACCAATCTTATCTTCTAGCCGGAACACATCAATGCTGTTAACACTGATGTTTGGCGGCAAGCCTTAAGATGGTGGTAGCTAGCCAGGCGGGCTTAGAAAATGCCCTACCACCCACCAAACCGAGTCTTACAAGTTGACCCCACCGGGAATCGAACCCGCGACCTCCTGGTGTGAAGCGAATGGACTATCCATTACGCCACGGAGGCGTTTAAACCGCGGCTTACTCATCTTCTTACATATTTTGTCTTTTTACAGCTTCTTTCTGTCCATATCTAAATATCAAACTAAAGTGCACGTCAATAGCCGCAGTGATTACTCATCTTAAGTCTTGCAATCAAACATCAACATTAGATAGCCAGTTTCCCATTGCATTGGGGAATCTTTAACCGCCTTTGTATTGTAATGGTGAAGTCGGTTGGAGGTCGTAGGTTCGATTCCAATAAAATTGTCTGATAGAAGGCTACTTCATCATACATTTCTTTGAACAGTCTGTATAAATCTTCTTACATATTTTGTCTTTTTACAGTTTCTTTCTGTCCCTACCTAAAGGTGGAACTAAAGTGCACGTACCTGGTGGTCGTGCGCGCGCATCTTGCACTTCTTCTTGTAGTTCTCGTACCACATCTTGACCTGCGCGGGAGTGCGCGGCCGCTCGCCCCCGCACCGTTTGTTCACCTCCTCGCATATGGTCGACCACACGAGCTGCCGACAAACATATATTGTTTTTAGGGTTCAGTAGTCAAACTAGGAATCCATACAGTTTCGCCATGTCCGCCTGTCTGTCCGTCGTTATGTCACAGCCGTTTTTCTCATCTTCAGAACAAAAAATCAAAAAATATTCGAAAATCATTAATACGCTATTTTTTTATTCAATTTTTTTCTTCTCTAAATTTCAGCTTTATAGCTGTAATAGTACGAGGGGTGTTCAATAAGTAGTGAGAATGAGGTATAAACTCCTTGGTTATAAAGAAAATAAGTACTGGCTGTCATAGACCACCTATTTGGTAATATAATAAAAAAAAAAGTGTGATCGTCTTTTGTTTTTTTTTTTCATAAACGGTTGTTGTTTGTGTTGTATCGGAATAATCTGCTCAAAATGGAGAAAATTGAAGTTCGGGCCGTAATTAAATACCTTTGTTTGAAAAATTTTACTACTGACCAAGTTAATCAAGACTTGCAAAATACTTTAGGGGTTCATGCTCCAGCTTATTCTACAGTTGCGCGTTGGTGTGCAGAATTTAAGAGAGGAAGAACATCGACTAATGATGATCCACGCTCTGGGCGCCCTACGACCACAATAACGGAACAAATGATTAAAAAAGTGGAAAAAATTGTTTTAGCAGATCGTCGAACTACTGTGCGTTTTATAACTGAAAGAAGTGAAAATTTCGATAGGTAGTGCACATAGCATCATACATGACCGTTTGGGTATGAAAAAAGTATCAGCACGTTGGGTGCCTCGAATGCTGACAGCAGAACAAAAACAAACCAGGCTGAGAATATCACAAAGCTGTTTGGATGTTTTACAACGAGATCCTGAGCAGTTTTTGGCTCGATTCTTAACAATGGATGAAACATGGCTTCATCATTACGATCCAGAAACAAAACAACAATCCATGACTTGGAAAAGGCCATCATCCCCAACACCTAGGAAATTCAAAGCAATTCCATCCGCTGGTAAGGTTATGGGTTCCCTTTTTTGGGACAGCAAGGGGGTGATAATGGTTGAATACCTCAATCATGGAGCCACTATTACGGGAAGTGTGTATGCAGAACAAATAAGAAAATTGCGTGAAGAAATTCGTGAAAAACGACGCGGTAAACTTGCGAAAGTTGTGCTTTTTCACCAAGATAACGCTCCAGCTTACAAGTCCAGAGTTGCCATGGCTGCAATCAAAGACGCTGGCTTCGAATTGATGGAACATCCCCCATACTCTCCAGACCTTGCTCCTAGTGACTTCTATTTATTTCCCCGTTTAAAAGAACATCTTAGAGGCCAGAAATTTGATGATGATGATGGAGTGATCGCCGCCGTACAAGAGTTTTTAGAGGGTCAGGACAAGGACTTTTTTAAAAATGGAATATTAGGTTTAGAGAAGAGATTTTCTAAATGTGTATTATTAAAAGGTGACTACGTCGAAAAATAAAATAAGTTTTGTCAAAAGTTAACTGCATCTTATTCATTCTCACTACTTATTGAACACCGTAGTACACATATTGGGATATATCTACACTAATTCCACATTTAAAAAAAATGCGTTTTTAATTTGTCAGCGACCGTTTTCGAACACCATCTTCAGGCCGAAACCGGCCGCTGATAAATTAAAAACGCAGTTTTATTTATTTTTTGTGGAATTAGTGTATATATATACCAATATGTGTGATATAAAGTTCCACCAAGAACCTACAATCAAAAGTATCAACTAGCTGTAATAGTCTTCTAATTCTGCTATAAAGCAGAAATTTGGTATGGTTATAAGAATCTGTGACCCCTCCCTATAGAGTTATGAAATAAAATCTGTAAAATATATTTTTAGGGTACAAGTGGGGGTGATATTTCTTTGTTCACTTAAACTATCGTGTGGGGTATGGTTGAATAAAAAAACAAAACTACTCAAGAGTTTTCGATAAATGATTCTCTTCTTCCTTGCACATTCCCACTTTAGGTGGGGTCGGCTCTCCTAATCTTGCGGCGCCAATACATTCTGTCTAGGGTTGTCGGGTCGGGTATTTTTTTTCGTCTGTGTGTTGCATGTCGCGTGACGGTCGCTTTCGTCTTACGGTATGATCGTTTCGTCCTCTGTACCGTAGCGGGGGCAGCCATGATCTTTTCGTCCTCTGTAAAGTGTCACTTTTTTACCGTGGTTTCATAAAATCACACACTTTGTTTTTTTTTTATTAATCTGGACAAGCTGGTCCACCAGGTGGAAGGAGGGCGGCCTCTACCTCTTTTTTGTCAGGTAAACTTAGGGCTTTTTTAATCACATGCTCGTCATCCCTTCGCATCACATGGCCATACCACCTCAAGTGACTTTCTGTAAGTTTTTCGAGTATAGGGACTACTTTGAAACTGCCTCGTATATAGTCATTCCTAACTTTACGACCATCTGAGCAGCTTCATCTCTGTCTTCATCTTCAACTCCGGCCTTGTCGACCGCGGGAGGTATTTTATTTCCCTCCTATTCTCTGAGCTGAGCCACTAGACTAAAGTTTAGTCTATTGTAGCTGAGCACACCCGAGGAGAGTGCGTCAACTCAGTGAGCGTTCCCCTATCCGCCGCCTAGGGATGCGTTCTCTAGGGAGTCGGGCTACCCCGAGAAGCCGATAAATGATTCGTTTAATAAATGTAAACGTGTTTATATGATATTTTTTTTAAATGTATGTCCCTATCCCTACCAGCTAAACCGCTATTTTAGGAAATCTGACAAGTATTGGAAATAGTAGGGCATAAAGTCAATTTAAAAAGAAATTATTACGGCCAAGTAGGCTTTCTTAGTTTAGAAGTAATAGCTAATCAACGTAATCAACTCAATAAGGCCGTCCCCGGCTGCCGTCCTTACAGACCGCAGCCCACCGATAATTTGAAAACAAGAAATGTCAAAAAATTGTTTTATAAAAAGATCCGTTAATTTTTATGTCAGCCCTGATTCACCCACACGCTGGGCGGGTATATTAAACAAATTGTGTTCTTTGTATTTTTCTTGTTTTACTTACATAGTCAATAAGTTTTTAAACTAACATACCATGGGCCCATGTTGTCTGTTAAATAAATAATAATACTTTGTCCGTTTATCTCCGTCTTTTTCAAAAATCTAAGATGTTGAGATATACGAGGTGCGGTCCAAAAGTGTCCGGCCTAACAAAGAAAACAAGTAGATATATTTACAATTTTATTTTTATTTTTCGATATAGCCCCCCTCTATTTCAACGCACTTTGCAGATCTCGTGATAAGCATTTCTATCCCCTTATAAAAATATTCTGGAGTTTTGTCCTCGAAATGGGTAAAAACTGCTTGGGCCACTTCATCATCCGAAGAAAATCGTCTTCCCCTTAAGTCTGCCTTAAGTCTCGAGAACAAGTAGTAGTCGCTTGGGGCCAGGTCTGGGCTGTAAGGGGGGGTGGCGAATTTCCTCGAAGCCACATTTAGCTACAGCAGCTTTGGCAATTGCAGCAGTGTGAACGGGAGCATTATCGTGGAGAAGCCGAACACCTCTACTAAGTTTTCCACGTCGTTTCTGCTTGATCGCCTCTCGCAACTGCTCAATAAGGGTGGCGTAGTAGCTGCCATTTACCGTGGTATTCCTTTCTTTTATGTCAATCATTAGTATTCCGTGACAATCCCAGAATACCGTTGCCATAATCTTTTTGGTGGATTGCGTTACCTTGGCCTTTCTAGGTGGCTTTTCACCAAGACGACGCCACTCCATCGATTCCCTTTTAGACAGGGGATCATAGTACAAAACCATGGTTTCGTCTCCCGTAACAATCGACTCCAAATAACTTTTTCCGTAACGCCTATACGCGTCTAAAACTTCTTGAGAACACGCTTTTCTCTCAGTACGCTGCAAGCTCGAAAGAAGTTTGGGTACCCACCTAGCACTAACTTTATTCATGTGAAGATGATCATGTAGTATCCTAAGTACTGAAGTTTTGGAAAGTCCGGTTCTTGCCGCTATTTCTTTAGTCTTTAGTCTTCGATCACTCAGAACTTCCTCTTCCACTAATTTAATACATTGCTCGGTGAGTACTTCTATAGGCCGGCCGGAGCGAGGTTCGTCGTCAATGGATTCCCGCCCCAATCGAAACTGTTTACTCCATTCTTTTACCGTGGAAAATGATGGAGAAGAATCCCCGTACACGGCATCCAACCTTTTTTTTATATCGGTCGGGCTGACCCCTTCCTTAGTCAGGAATTTGATCACGGAACGATATTCCAATTTGATCATTTCGAATAAAATCAAAACTACAACCAACAGAAACGCCAAAACCAGACTCGAAAAAGCAGACTAAATGACAATCGCGATGACATCTTTTTTATTTTTTTTTAAGCCGCCAAATTTTTCCAGCCAGAAAGTTTTGGACCGAACAGGTACCGCTGACTAACATATCATGGGCCCATGTTGTCTGTTAAATAAATAATAATACTTTGTCCGTTTATCTCCGTCTTTTTCAAAAATCTTAGATGTTGAGATATACCGCTGAGCTTTTCCGTTATATTATCTAAAAAGTAGGTTTGTTTTTTAAAATCAAGATACATCTAAGGGCAGAGTAGGACGGACGGGGCACTACCTACCTTTTCTGGAATCGTTTCGTCGTATTTTCGAACCGTTATAGCTTCGGTCAAGTTCATAATGCTTTCCCTGTTAAAAAGTTATGAGATCTCTAGTAGAGCCAAGTCCCTATAGCTATTTTAGCAAAGCTCTAATTTGTGCTGCGCATCAAAGCTCACGGGGCCAGTTCCAAGTCAAAAGTAAAGCACTTTGGACTTGTAACTGGCCAAGTGCTCTTGACTCTACCACATTTATTAGGTACAATAAATAACAAAAACACTAACTATAGGACCTGACTCTTCAAACTCTACATTTTGGTAAAATTGTACCGCTTGGCTGTTTATTGTTTGTGGAAGTAGCGACCGCACATCGGACGACTTGTATTGTAGCGTAGGTAGGCCTCCCACTCGGAGGACCGATGATCTGTCGAAGGTCGCGGGAAGCAGCTGGATGCGGGCAGCGCAGGACCGGTCGTTGTGGAAATCCTTATACCTCGAAGTATTGAAACACGAATCACCTATTTTTTAATGAATGATCTTTTTTTTTTTTTTATTCACAATTGGTAAACTCTTGACAACATCTACACACAAATATTTTAAAAATACTGTCTAATATTCATTACAAAAACGGGCCGAGTGCCAGTCGGACTCGCGCAAAGTATGGTTCCGTAGTATTTTCAAAAAATAAATGTATATTAAAAAAAAAAAAAAAAATTCTATTGGTAATAGAACATTTTGTATGGAAAATCTATGAACTTTTAAAAATCCAACTGCACACCTTAAGTTGGTTGACTATTACTCCTAAACTATATGAAAGCCTACTTAACCGCGATAGTTATCCTTTTAAATTGATTATATGTCCTACTATTCACAATTTTTTTCAGATGTCCTGAAATAACGGTTTAGCTGGCACTTGACTCTAACAAAAAAGAGTACTTTAAAGCTGAATATTTTGCAAAAAAATCCCCGAATCGAAAAATGGTTTTAGCGAGCCCCAGTAGTTTTGAAAAATCTATTCAACGATACCCCACAAGAAAGGGTACGCCAACGAAAAAAAATCATCCCCTCTTTCGAATGTAAGACATGTAGGAGAGGTACCCTAAAAAAATTTTTTTTCAAAATTTTATTGTACAACTTTGTCGGAGTGATTAATATGTAAACCCATGCCAAATTTTCCAATTTTTTTTTTTGTTTTTTTATTCACAATTGGTAAACCCTTGACAACATCTCACCTGGTGGTAAGTAACGATGTTGCCGAAGATGGAAGCGGGCTTACCAAGATTCCCCAACGCAATGGAGAACTGGCTGTCTTATCTTCCTGCCGGAACACACCAAGTTTTCTAGTACTAATAGTCTATGAGCTAAGCCGCGGACAGACAGACATGAAGAAACTATAAGGGTTCCTTCCTTGTTGTCTTCGGAACCCTAAAATACATAGGAACCACAGCTTATAATTATAAATTAAAAACCACACAGAAAAAAAAACTTTTGTTTGTCTTAACTCGTAAGTATATATGTTTTGTCTTTCGGGTTGCTTTAGGGTAATATCATGATGAAGATGATGAAAAATGCAGTTAGTAATGTTTTAACTTACGTAGTTATAAAGTTGGCTCTGTACGTCCATAGCTCGAAGTATTGAAACACGAATCACCTATTTTAATTAGTGATCTACACAAAATACTTTCAAATATTAATTACAAAAATATTCGTTAGGAAAACTTTAGTTTGTCTCTACCTGTATTTTTTTTAACTTTTTTTATATTTTTCACTTGAACCCCTCGCCGCTTGTTCCAAGCCTTCTATAAAGGAAGTGTAATAATAATAAAAAATGCACGTCTTTCTAGTTGGATAAAGTATCAAATAAAATAGTATCAAGAGCCATGGACCAAGTTACAAGAAAAAGACCAGAATGTAATAATTTATAAATGCATACATTATCGAAATTATAACTCCTTAATTTATTTAATTTTACAAATTTCCACCTTAAAATAAGGTCCAATATTTGTCATTTTTTACGCAGTAAATATTTAGAATTAAAAGAAAATAAAAATTAATTGTCGCTCGTATGAAAGATCATCACTTGACAACGGCTAGACCGATTTGGCAGATTTTTTTTATTGTGTTCTTAGTTTTCATAAAAAGGTTGGTACATAACAAAGAAACCCCGCGAGGCGCTTTCGGCTCGCGCACCGAGGACTTTTAAACAATTTGTAAAATTAAAATATTGCAATTTGATTGCTTAGAGCAAAAAAATATTTTTGGCAATTGTTAGTTTAAAAAAAAGAATTAAACAAGAAAATAAACAAATGTGGTATTTCCGATAAGAACATATACCATATTTATGGAGGGTCTTCACTTATTAAACTAAACGACTTCTGTTCTACTAATTTGCTAAAAATAACAATAATTTGATAACGCTAAAATCATTTAGAACAAATCAAATCAAAAGCGGCTGCAAATCTACTACGTGTTTTCCAGTGATTTGTACAAACTTCAATATCTTGGAAAACTAGTGAGTTGAAAGATATTTCATAAAAAAAAGAATTATTGCATTTCGATTTCCAGTTTCTGAGAAATACGTTGACATAGAAACATACACTCAAATATACACTTATGAAATTTGGCACACCTGTTTAGAAGCCTACATACACTACCACAATATTACATACACACGGGTCGAATTGATAACCTCCTTTCTTGAAGTCGGTTGATAGTCGACTTCCCATAAATAGCTGATCGATTTGAAAATTAGCGATTTCTGTAAAATTGTCGAGCAGAAGTTCTTCACTTCCGTGAGTAGGCCCTTCTTCAATGTGGGATGTTTCACTAACACACTGTATTTTAAATATTGTTAGCTAGGTAAAATAACGGCTAACTAACGTTTATAATAACGTATCTTAATGTGAACATATTGACGTTTACGCGAAATGACACATACGTGAAATGACGTATACTCAAAATGACATGCGGGAAATTTGCAGGGTGACTTTTAATTAGTTCTTGATAGCAAATGATATGAATGTACTCGTAATTACAATCAATTTTCCCAAAGAAACTATATGTCAAAACAGAAAAAAAAATATCTTTGATTAATAAGTTATCAAATTGGCAAAAATGTAAAAAGGATCAATTTTTTTTTTTTATTCACTATTGGTAAACCCTTGACAACATCTCACCTGATGGTAAGTGACGATGTTGCCGAAGATGGAAGCGGGCTTACCAAGATTTCCCAACGCAATGGGGAACTGGCTATCTTATCTTCATACCGGAACACACCAATGATATCAACATTGATATTTGGCGGCAAGACTTAGATAAGATGGTGGTAGCTAGCCAGGCGGGCTTAGAAAATGCCCTACCACCAACCAAACCGAGTCTTACAATTGACCCCGCCGGGAATCGAACCCGCGACCTCCTGTGTAAAGCCAGTGAACTTTGCCTCTGAGCTACGGAGGCGGTTTTTATTATTATTTGACATATAGTTTTTTTCTATCAAGAACTAATTAAAAGTCACCCCATATACAGGGTGTAATATAAAAGTGCAGTGATACTTTGTACTAATGAAACTGAACAACTTTTGTTCTACAACTTTGCTGAAATCGCACTCTTTTTTAGATTTTTCATACAAAGCCGGCCAATCAGCTGACCGATTTGTATAAAAAAATAACCATGACAAAGAAACCGCTAAAAAGTAGAAAAAAATAATAATTATGTCTTAGCCCTTTAAGTTTAATATAAGTAGTTATATTTTGATCGACTTGTAGCGTAGGGGAACCGCTAAGTTGTGATATTAAGTTGTAGTAAAGTAAAACAGTTGTATTCTGTTTTTATTTTATTAACTTAGCGGTCCCCCTACGCGACTACTCTAAGATCAATATATAATCACTTATATTAAACTTAAAGGGTCAAGACATATAATTTTCTATTATTTAGCGGTTTTTATGTCGGGGGTTTTTTCAATTTTTAATTCAAGTATTATTTCACGCTTTTTAAACTTTACGTATTCCAAACACGATACGTTTGCAGTAAGTTGGTAAGGAGTTGGTTATCCTGCAGACACTAGGAAATGCTGCAGCATCAGGTCAAGGTTACTATGTTTTATTCAAAACCTATCGATTGAGACTATTCCAATGAGCCCAAACACGATTCATCTGCTGCAAGTTGGTGAGAAGTTCGGTATCCTGCGAATTCCAGAAGATTCTGCAGCATCAGGTCAAAGTTATCATGTTCCATCTAAAACCTATTCATTAAGCCTATTCCAATGAGCCAAAACACGATACCTCTGCCTTAAGTTGGCGAGGGGTTAGGTATCCTGCAGATTCCAGGAGATGCTGCAGCATCAGGTCAAGATTATTGTGTTCTATCTAACACCTATTTATTGAGACTATTCCACAGAGCCCAAACACGATACCTCTGCTGTAATTAAGTTGGCGAGGAGTTCAGTATCCTGCCGATTCCAGGAGATGCTGCAGCATCAGGTCAAGGTTACCATGATTTGCAACATTATTAGAGTAACAGGGCACCACATTTTGAATCGATCAGACCTGTATAAGTTGCCCACATCCCTTCATCAACTAGATAAGAGCTGATGATGCTCAAACGGCTGAACAGTTCTTCATAAATTATAGCTAAGAACCACCTCATTCACGTCAATTTCAAACACAAACAAAAAAGCCGTATCACAATCGGTCCATTCGTTTTAGAACAGACAGACACACAGATACACACGTTAAACTTATAAAAACCCTTTTTGCGTCGGGGGTTAAAAATACAAAAAAAGAATTTCAGAAAAGTTTTTCAGTTTGATAAGCACAAACCCACCTTAAAGTACCATGCACCTTTATGTTACAGCCTGTGTATGTCTTAGGCATATCGAGCAATTCGTCATTTTACAAATGGTCAGGAAAATTGTGAAATGCCGTACGCAGATTTCTGCTGCCCAGGGAGGGGGGGCGAGGCTCTTTGGCTGTATAATCAATCAAACCTGATCGAACCTAACATCGCTCGCTTCGCTTGCTCATTGTACAATCTGCGTAAGGCATTTCACAATTTGCGTACGGCATTTCACAATTTGCGTACGGCATTTCACAATTTGCCTCGCTCGCTCATTTCAGTTTCGCTTGTTCATTGTACAATCTGCGTACGGCATTTTACAATCTGCGTACAGCATTTTACAATTTGCCTGGCCGTTTATATACGGACGAATTATACAATTTGCCTGACCATTTGTAAAATGACTAATCATACAATATGCCTGCCACATATTATATACGTCGTGGGCGGGCGGATATTGGCCAGATCATGAAATGCCCAGTTACATAGTTTCTGCACTTACAATTTCCACCAATTACTATGACAATTCATACGGTAAGCAAGAGATGTACATCTACGACGTCACAACTTAGTACTTGTCTTGTGTGAAACTGAAAACCACTCTATAAAAATCGCTGCCGCTTATATTTTGGACCAAACCCTTACACGAGTTATTTAACTGATCGGTCAGCAAAAAAACGCAAAACATAGAGGTGTCATATTTGCATTGCAGCCTGCATTTCTCACAAGCGGTGTCAAGTTGTAACGATGTCATTACAGTTGCAGTATATTGTTAGTATGTAACCGTACGTATTATACATACATACATACCTACTTTACATTGTTTCCAATACCATGAAAATGTAGTTAAGTACACTAGTCAACATTGCCTAGGGATATTTTAAGGCCCAGTGGTTATTAAAAAATCTGCCTTTGTCTTTTTCTTTACGTGTAAAGAGGGAAGAAAATAACCACACTTTTGCACTTTTTTGATGTTTTCGTTTTTAATTTCATCATATTTATCTTAAATAAAAATCCAATCGATGTTTTCCCTTAAGTCACCTATATTGTAAGAAATATCCTATGTCACTCACGGACCAAGACGAATGTAACGACACCTCGAACTCCAAAATCCATCAAGCCGTTTAGACTACATGGCGTGCCAAAGAAATATTATGTAGGTATCATTCTAGTAGATCATCATCATTACAGCTCATATACGTCCCCACCGAGGGGCTCGAGCCTACCCTGAATCAGGGCGACTAGGCCTTAGTCAACCACGCGGGCCCAGTGCGGGTTGGTCGACTTCACACACAACCTGCGAGTTTCTTCGCAGGCGTGTGCAGGTTTCCTCACGATGTTTTCCTTCACCGTTAAAGCAATCGGTAAGTACAATGCTAGTAGGTACTCGCTGATATTTTTAGGTTTCTTATCCAGTGGTGTACGGAGCCCTCTAACCTACAAAAAAAACTAAATTGATCTGGCTACGACTTTTTGGGATAAGTTGAACCTTAACCTGGATACTGGATCTTATCAGAGGGAAACGAATGTACCAATAATTTAAGTGCTAATAAAGCACTAATAAATAAGTTATAATAAATAAGGTCTAACAAAATTAGCTGAAACTATTTTAACTGGTGCTTCTAAGTACTAATAAAGCACTAATAAATAAGTTATATATAAGGTCTAACAAAATTAGCTGAAACTATTTTAACTGGTGCTTCTAAGTACTAATAAAGCACTAATAAATAAGTTATAATAAATAAGGTCTAACAAAATTAGCTGAAACTATTTTAACTGGTGCTTCTAAGTACTAATAAAGCACTAATAAATAAGTTATATATAAGGTCTAACAAAATTAGCTGAAACTATTTTAACTGGGGCTTCTAAGTACTAATAAAGCACTAATAAATAAGTTATAATAAATAAGGTCTAACAAAATTAGCTGAAACTATTTTAACTGGTGCTTCTAAGTACTAATAAAGCACTAATAAATAAGTTATATATAAGGTCTAACAAAATTAGCTGAAACTATTTTAACTGGTGCTTCTAAGTACTAATAAAGCACTAATAAATAAGTTATATATAAGGTCTAACAAAATTAGCTGAAACTATTTTAACTGGGGCTTCTAAGTACTAATAAAGCACTAATAAATAAGTTATAATAAATAAGGTCTAACAAAATTAGCTGAAACTATTTTAACTGGTGCTTCTAAGTACTAATAAAGCACTAATAAATAAGTTATATATAAGGTCTAACAAAATTAGCTGAAACTATTTTAACTGGGGCTTCTAAGTACTAATAAAGCACTAATAAATAAGTTATAATAAATAAGGTCTAACAAAATTAGCTGAAACTATTTTAACTGGTGCTTCTACCCATGAAACTGAACAACGTTTCCCTTAAAACCCATAGTAAATCTCAAAAAAAAAATTGAACTTCCCATACTAAGTTGGCTGATCAGCTGATCGAGTTAGTATGGAAGAGCCAATTTTTTTTGTGCGATTTGACTATGGGTGCCATGGGGAAAGTTGTTCAATTTCATGGGTAGAAGCACCAGTTAAAATAGTTTCGGCAAATTTTGTTACACCTTATATATAAGTTATATAGAGTGTAACAAAATTGGTGTAAGACCCGTTAAATGGGGGGTTCTACTCGTCATACTTAACAACTTTCCCCAAGGAACGCATACTCAATTCTCAAAAAAAAATTTGGACCCTCCTTACTAAAATGCACAAAATTGGGCGATCAGCTGATCGAGTTGTATGAAGAAAAAAACTTTTTTGCGATTTTAGCAAAGTTGTAGAACAAAAGTTGTTCAGTATATGATGAGAGTAGAAGCCGGGACTTACACCAATTTTGTTACATCCTGTATATAGTTATATAATAAAATAAGTAATATATATAATTTAAGAACCGATTTTCATGATTCTTTTTTGATTTTGATAGGGTGGGTATGCTGACAAGTTGTTCCCATATAATTTTTTTAAAATCGGTGTAGGTAATAAATAATAAACCAAAAATAATAATCCAATGTTGTACTAAGTTGTTGCGATGGAATTCGCTTTTTAACGTGTAGCGTTTCCAATTATAAAACAAAATTGTATTGTCATCGGTTCTTAATATTGTGTTGTTTTTAATTAAATTATTTTATTGTCATGGGTTCTTAATACGTGTCGTTTTAATTATTGTACTGTCATCGGTTCTTAATACGTGTTGTTATTATTTAAATTATTGTATTGTCATAGGTTCTTAAAACGTGTAGTTTTTTAAGTTTTTTTTTTAATGTTTGTATTGTAATCGGTTCTAAATACGTGTTGTTTTAATTATTGTATTATCATCGGTTCTTAATATAAATCGTTTTTTAGTTATTGTATTGTCATCGGTTCTTAGTACGTGTTGTTTTTTTAATGATTGTATTGTAATCGGTTCTTAATACGTATTGTTTTAATTATTGTATTGTAATCGCTTTTTTATACGTCTTGAAGTGGGTTAAAATCAAGTTTAAGATTCCATTACATAGATAGAGACAGGTATAGTTAAAAGCGTAGTAAAAAGGGCTGACATTCCTGTAAATTACATCGGCACTGGAAAAAAAGAAAATAAATACCTTTAACTAGAATGTTAAAAACATCGTTATCTAAACCCGCAGAAGATGTTTGTTACTATTTTACATAACGATTCATAACCATTGTAATGTATTGATAAAATACAAATCGACTGATACCGGATGATTACAGTAATCGTTATTATGGTACTTATTTAAACGACGACGTAGTAACCTACTATGTGTTCAATGTTTTAGTATTATAATTTTTTGTCACATTTTTTTTTTCAATTGAATAAAAACAAATACATGTAGCAGTTAATAAATGTAACTCATTTATCATCCTCATCATATTAGCTGAAAGACCTCCACAGCTGGACAAAAGCATCTAGAGATTTCCACGATGACCGGGCCTGCGCTTCCCGCGATAAGCGGCTTCCCGCGACCTTCACCAGGTCTTCGGCCCACCGAGTGCCAGAGGTCTGCCTAAGCTACGTCTTCCGGTGCGCGGTCGCCACTCGAGAACTTTACTTCCCCAACGGCCATCTGTTCTACGAGCACATAGCCCCGTCCACTGTCATTCAAGTTAAGTATATTGACTCTGCCATCATTACCTGTATCTTTGAAATGTGCTAATTGGTAAGAAATAATCATAATCTCACCTTGAAGAAATTCAAGAAACAAGAGAGATCTGAATAGACTAACTCTTAAGTAATAGGTCGGGGAAAAACTTTCTTCGTATTTTGTATGCGCTTTCAAACCGGGCGACCAGAGCGAGCTGCATCTTGAACGTTAAAATTTACACACTGGAAACGCTTGAACCAAGTTTGTGCTACCGACTGATACTGCATTAGTAAAGTGACCACATTTTTTTTAGACTTAATACGGGACATCGCATCGGTTTATTTTGTAGGTTGGTTTATGGAAAAAAAACTAATTTTTGATGTTTTATTTTACCTATTTTATAAAACGAGTAGGTATTTATTAAAAAATTAACAAGGATCTGAAACAAAAATTCCCAGTTATTTTTATATGTATATTTTAGAGGAAGGATTCAGGATTTCGTTCAGCAGGTGACCATTCCTTATTCAAATTCACCAATAGTCCAGCAAGAAAATTGACCTACATCAAGGCTCAAGCGAAGCGAGCGTCCAAATGTATAGTTTTAATTACATGACTTCACTTTACAATAAACAAGGCAACGAAAAACGTGATTTTTTGATTCCTGCTCATGTTTAGCTATTAGACAGGAGCGTCGAGCGTAGGGAACGGTGTATAGGTAAAACGCAAACGAAGCGAACGCGAAAATTTTTCATTTTAATTACAATACATGACCTCATTTTACAAGAAGAGTTTAAGAAAACGCGACAATAATGCGTCCTGGGGACACACACCGGGACGGTCCCGTTCAAAACGGGACGTATGGTCACAGTATGCATTAGGTCCAAAAACTGCACAATTTTTCAATTTTTTCGCGGCCTGTCTTTTATTTTTACCTTTTTTAAACTTTTTTTAGTCCGTTTCGCACTTGGCCGATTTTTTTCCGACCAACTGGTTCTTTCTATTCTCCTCCAACACCACATCTCAAACGCTTCCAATCTTTCTCTGTCCCTCTGCGTTAGCACACCCCGGACACTTCATGCAACGGTCCGGAAATGACATTTCTAAAAACAAATGACGGAGCAACTTAATCACGACGAAATCCCATACGTTCGACAACCAAACTGTAACCAATCTGGGTGACGAGGGGGTGAGGTTGCAATCTAGAGAGCGGCAGGGACTGTCCATACTGTATGTCAGTACTAATATATATAAGGTCTTACAAAATTTGCTGAAACTATTTTAACTGGTGCTTCTACCCACGAAACTGAACAACTTTCCCTGTGGAACCCATAGTTAAAACGCAAAAAAAAATTGGCTCTCCCATACTAACTCGATCAGCTCATCAGCCTACTTTGTATGGGAAGTACATTTTTTTTTAGATTTGACTATAGGTTTCATGGGGACAGTTGTTCAGTTTCATGGGTAGAAGCACCAGTTAAAACAGTTTCAGCTAATGTTGTTACACCTTATATTCTTTGGCATTAGTGTCTAGTCTAGGCGTCTGTCCATTCAACGCAATGCTCCAACTCACCGTACCCAAATCCATAACCAGTAATTGTAATTAACCAAAGTAATTACTACATTATCCTTTAATCAGTGAAGATTTAATCTTCTTGAAAAATGATCGAATTTATTGACTGCGGTTACTTTTTAAATCTAAGACATTTTATCTAAGTTATAATTAATTAATCAGCGATCAGTAGGTTTAATTATTTAAAAATTTTAAATGACTGTTTTAATCTGTTACCTTATATGTTAGTAATCTAACTAAAGATAGTAACTATTGGTGTTTTGAAGGTTAGTGGTATTTTTAACCGACTGCGCGACGCAAAGGAGGGTATTGTGTTTATCAGCCTATGTATGTTTGTTCCTTTGTGGCGCTCGCTCTAGAGACTGCATGCGAGTGGGCCGATTTAGATGATTCTTACGTCAATCTTAGAGGGTATTGTGTTTATCAGCCTATGTATGATTGTTCCTTTGTGGCGCTCGCTATAGAGACCGTATACGCTTGGGCCGATTTAGATGATTCTTGCGTCAATCTTAGAGGGTATTGTGTTTATCAGCCTATGTATGATTGTTCCTTTGTGGCGCTCGCTCTAGAGACCGTATACGCTTGGGCCGATTTTGATGATTCTTACGTCAATCTTAGAGGGTATTGTGTTTATCAGCCTATGTATGATTGTTCCTTTGTGGCGCTCGCTCTAGAGACCGTATACGCTTGGGCCGATTTAGATGATTCTTACGTCAATCTTAGAGGGTATTGTGTTTATCAGCCTATGTATGATTGTTCCTTTGTGGCGCTCGCTCTAGAGACCGTATACGCTTGGGCCGATTTTGATGATTCTTACGTCAATCTTACAGGGTATTGTGTTTATCAGCCTATGTATGTTTGTTCCTTTGTGGCGCTCGCTCTAGAGACCGTATACGCTTGGGCCGATTTTGATGATTCTTACGTCAACCTAAGGGGCAGGCTTCGAAAAAATCAAGATAATAACGCTTCTTGATAATTATCATCAGTGTAAGAAATTCATTTGTTATATTGTTTCATAACAAATGCATTATAATTTGGGCTATACTAACAAAAAAAAAATAGTTTATACATTCTATTTATTATTCCTTGCATCACATGCATCTCTTTGCTACATTTTTTGGACCGACCCCCTAAATCGCCCAGTATTTTTTGTCTTCATGCAAATAAACTATGATCATATTGGATCTTTCTCACGAGGCATTTTTCAAATTCAACTCATTATACAATATTAAACTTAAAAAAACCAATGACACTCAAGTTCACTCAACTTTGCATAATCCTGTGATCCGAACTGTTTTTTTTTGTAAGGGGGATCCCTACGGAGCGGCGCGGCACGTTGACACTTGACACTTTGTGCGTTCGGATAGACGGACGCAAGTTCGGAAATACACGTTCAAATACAGTTCACTTTCACGAACGCAATCTTTGTTATTATCAGTCGATAATTATCCACTTGTTATTATCGCGATAATTATCATGATAATTATCGTGATAATTATCATTGATAATTATCCTTTCGAACCCTGCTAAGGGGGTATTGTGTTTATCAGCCTATGTATGTTTGTTTCTTTGTGGCGCTTGCTCTAGAGACTGCATGCGAGTGGGCCGATTTTGATGATTCTTACGTCAATCTATTTGTCTTAATCTTGCGGGTGTCAAGACATGTCAATACATTAATCAAATTCAACATGGCGACAACTAGACGCTATAGTGTAAAAAAGAAAAATATAACGTTTCCATCTTTTTAAAGTTGACTTTTAAAACAGTCGGGTTTTTTTATTTTTTTTAAATTTACTCTTTTTTCGACAGGCACGTTGAGCCTTTGGCAACGGCAAGGGCCGCTACCTCCTATCCGGGAAGTGTTGGTTCGAGTCCTGCCACGTGATCATTTGTTTTCGAATTTTGATCTCATACGTAGGTTTATCCGACGCTCTTACGGTGAAGGAAAACATCGCGAGGAAACCTGCACACATCTGCGAAGAAACTCGAAGGTTGTGTGTGAAGTTGACCAACCCGCACTGTGCCCGCTTGGTCGACTAAGGCCCGACCAGAGTAGGCTCGAGTCCCTCGGTGGGGACGTATATATAGGTGTAACAAAATTAGCTGAAACTATTTTAACTGGTGCTTCTACCCATGAAACTGAACAACTTTCCCCATTAAACCCATAGTCAAATCGCAAAAAAAATGTGGCTCTCCAATACTAACTCGATCAGCTGATCAGCCAACTTAGTATGGATTATGGAAAGTTCAAAAAATTTTTTGAGATTGGACTATGGGTTTAATGGGGAAAGTTGTTCAGTTTCATGGGTAGAAGCACCAGTTAAAATAGTTTCAGCTAATTTTGTTAGACCTTATATATGAGCTGATGTGATGATGACGTTAAGCCGTTGGTGCCGGCCACTATCACTAGTTGTCAGTCGTTAAGCCATGTCAAATGCTATATGGCAGCTTGAAAAACTTCTGACAGTGGGGTTCGCCACCAACCCTACAACCTCCACCAGACCGGACTTGGCCCCCATGTGTGGAGTATGGCCTCACCTTCCCGAGTTTGGAAAGAGACCGGTACCCTAGCAGTGGGAAATTTTGTGGTTTGTTAACACGATATGGCTATGACATATCTACCGTCATATGATAAACGTAACTTTCTAGTCATTATATCAGCTCATATGTTTCCCCTCCGAGGAGCTCGAGCCTTAAGGTTAGGGCGATCGGGCCTTAGTCGACCACGCGGGCCCAGTGCGGGTTGGTCGACTTCACACACAACCTGAGTTTCTCCGCAGGCGTGTGCAGGTTTCCTCACGATGTTTTCCTTCACCGTAAGAGCTTCGGATAAACGTACATAATATGGAATCGAAATTCGAAACTTATTAGTACGTGGCAGGATTCGAACCGCGACCTCCCAGACAGGAGGTAGCGGCACAAGCCGTTATGCCACCGCCGCTTTTGCCTTTTAGTAAGACCATACAAATTTATACATTTAGATTTGTATGAGACTACTCATCTACTTACAATGCTTACTTATAATATTATAAACGAGAAAGTTTGTTATATAAGGTCTAACAAAATTAGCTGAAACTATTTTAACTGGTGCTTCTACCCATGAAACTGAACAACTTTCCCCATGAAACCCATAGTCAAATCTCAAAAAAAAATTGAATTTCCCATACTAAGTTGGCTGATTAGCTGATCGAGTTAGTATGGAAGAGCCAATTTTTTTGTGCGATTTGACTATGGGTGCCATGGGGAAAGTTGTTCAATTTCATGGGTAGAAGCACCAGTTAAAATAGTTTCAGCTAATTTTGTTACACCTTATATACCTATGAATGTATGGATGTTTGTTACTCTTTCACGCCACAATAGATAAATAGATCTGGATGAAATTTGGTAGGTAGACAGATTAGGACCTGGATAAACATATTTTTTCCACGCTCGCACACTTCGCACCCTCGAAGACATTCATAGAAACTATTTTTAACGCGAGTGAAGCCGCTGGCAAAAGCTAGTTAAAAATATTTCGGTATTGCAAAACTTTTATGAGGGTCTCCTAATTAGTGCTGACGGTTTAGATCACATAAAAATACTAGATTCCCGGTCCCATACACTGACGGCTAAGATCACCATGTAAAATATAAAATTTAAAAAAACCTTTAAAAAGTAAAAAAAAATAACATGTATTGGCCCTTTTAAGTTTAATATAAGTAGTAATATTTTGATTCAAGAGTCGTAACGTATGGGAATCAGTAAGTTGTAAAATTACACACACACTTACATACACACACTTTTTCTTTAAGGTTTAAGGATACCTACAACACATACACACATACATTTATATTATGTCCTTTTATAAATACCTTCACATATCTCATAACTAATAAAATTAAGTACCTCTCTTGGTACTCTCTTTGTATGACATGTTTGTAGCCTGGTAAAGCTTTTGTTTTCGGCCCCCACGATACAGGCCTAGCCTAGTGTGGGGACCACTACTTACTCTATTATCGTTTAACTGTGTTTTTGGTAATGAAATAAAAATTTATTATTTACTAGCTGTTTCCCGCGGCTTCACCCGCGTGGACCACGTTTCTATGACCTTTCGAGGGTGCGCAGTGCGCGAGCCGCAAGCGGCTCGCGAGCGTGGTAAAAAGTAGCCTATGTCTGAATCCAGGTCCTATTCTGTCTACCTACCAAATTTCAGCCAAATCCGTTCAGTAGTTTTTGCGGGAAAGCGTAGGTAACAGACAGACAGAGTTACTTTCACATTTATAATATTAGTAGGGATTAGAAAGTAAATGAAGAACAGTAATTAATTTTTATTCTTATTATTATATCAGCTCATATACGTCCCCACCGAGGGGCTCGAGCCTACCCTGAATCAGGGCGATTAGGCCTTAGTCGACCACGCGGGCCCAGTGCGGGTTGGTCGACTTCACACACAACCTTCGAGTTTCTTCGCAGGCGTGTGCAGATTTCCTCACGATGTTTTCCTTCACCGTTAAAGCAATCGGTAATTACATGTACGTAAGTTTTTGAAAAACTCATTGGTACATTGGATGTCCAGATTTGAACCCGGTACCTCTGGTTAGATGGACCGAGTCGTTACCGGTTGAGCCACCGACGCTTTAATTTAATTAGTTAGTTGTAGAAAATTATTTTAATTGTATTCTGTTTTTATTTTATTTACTTAGCGGTACCTGAGCCCCCTACGCAACGGCTCTTAGATCGAAATTTTACTACTTATATTAAACTTAAAAGGGCCAATACATATTATTTTTACATTTTAAAGGTCATTTTATGTCGGGCGGTTTTTTTTAATTTTTAATTTAACATTTATTTTATGCGTTTCAAACTTTACATATATCACTATTTCGAAAATCTATCCCCACACTCACACAAATACTTTTCGAGACGAAACACGAAGTTGCGACACGAAATTTAGTTTACTTTGAATTGATCTGACCCGTGGAACTTGCTCACTTCCCTTGTGTGAAGCTGCAATTCAATGTATGTTAGAACTGTAAATTTCAAATTAATTGGACCTTTGGAAGTTTTTGAGATGCCTTAATGAGTAAAAAGGAGCTGAGGATATTAACTTTTTTTACCTCTGCTGTAAGTTGTTGAGAAGTTGGGTATCCTGCAGATTCCAGGAGATGCTGCAGCATCAGGTCAAGTTTACCATGTTCTATCTAACACCTATTCATAGAAACTATTTCAATGAGCCCAAAAACGATACCTCTGCTGTAAGTTGGTAAGGAGGTTATCCTGCCGATTCCAGGAATGCTGCACATCAGGCCAAGGTTAAAATATTGTATCTAACACCTATTCATTAAAATTATTCTGATGAGCCAAAACTCGATACCTCTGCTGTAAGTTGGTGAAGAGTTGGGTATCCTGCAGCATCAGGTCAAGGTACACTATTGTCACTATTACTATCTGACACTTATCATTGAGACTTTTCTAATGAGCCCAAAAACGATGCCTCTGCTGTAATTAAGTTGGCGAGGAGTTCGGTATCCTACCGATTCCAGGAGATGCTGCAGCATCAGGTCAAGGTTACCATGATTTGCAATATTATTAGAGTAACAGGACACCACATTTTGAATCGATCAGACCTGTATAAGTTGCCCACACCCCTTCATCAACTAGATAAGAGCTGATGATGCTCAAACGGCTGAACAGTTCTTCATAAATTATAGCTAAGAACCACCTCATTCAAGTTGGTGAGGAGTTGGGAATGTTGCAGATTCCAGGAGATCCTGCAGCATCAGGTCAAGGTTACTATATTTTTGTAATATCATCAAAGTAAAAGGACACCAAATTTCGAATCGATCAGACCGTTACAAGTTGCCCAAATCCATTCATCAGTCATCACTTAGAAAAGAGCTGATGATCTTCAAACGGGTAAACAGATCTTCCAAATTGTAGCTAAGAACCACCTCGATCACGTCAGCTTTAAAACAAAAAATCCATCGGTCCATTCGTTTAGGAACTAAGATAGCGCAGACAGTATAACACCCCTCTGTTTGCGTAGGGGGTTAAAAAGAGGACTAGATCACTGGTCCCCATACACTGACGGCTTAGCTCACATACAATGGTGTCCATTAGATGAAACACGATTTAAGGCCTTAAGATAGGTAAAATGAAAATATTCAATTCAAAGTATTGAAAGACTGCATAAAGCTATCAACTGTGGAAAAAATATATTATATACTTAAAGTAATAAAAAAACGATGATTTAATTGAATACAATTTTAAAACTACTTATTACCACTTTTTATGTAAAAAAATATAATTTAATAATAAAATACAATATAATTTAATTGCAAAATTTCTCGAAAACAAATAGTTTATGTTGAATGAAACCAACACACAAAAAACGGTGACTTTAAGACCTTTCATTTTAATTAAACAATTTTTTTTAAGCTTATTTAAAAGTATAGAAAAGTAATAAAAAACATGAAACCAACTGTCTGGCAGTCTGTCATGAACCGTAATAGGTATAGACAGTTAAAATTTTCCAAGTTTTTATTTTTATTGCCACTATAATAAAAAATAAGAAAAATAAAAAGGGGGTACCATACAAGAAGTGTTTTTTTTTTTTCTTGTAGATGGTACGGAACGCAGTCCGACTCTTACTTGGCCTCTTTTGTAGGAGTAAACGTAATATGAGTAATGGCATTATTATGATAACGCCAAAATGACACTTGACCACACAGCACTTGACACTAGATCGCGCTTATTTGATCATTACTAATATTATAAACGCGAAAGTTTGTAAGAATGTATGTTTGTTACTGTTTCACGCAAAAACGACTGAACGGATTTGGCTGAAATTTGGTAGGTAGACAGATTAGGACCTTGGATTAACACATAGGCTACTTTTTTCCGCGCTCCCTCGATGAGTCATAGAAACGTTGTCCACGCGGGTGAAGCCGCGGGAAACAGCTAGTGCTGCAATATGTTGCGATCGTTCACCTGACAGTCAAGTTGGTACGAGAAAAAGAAGTTTTGCTTGAAGATCTATCAATTATGGTGTAGTGTACCCAGACCAAAGTATATACATTAGTACTAACATACAGTATGGACACTCCCTGCCGCTCTCTAGGTTGCGACCTCACCCCCTCGTCACCCAGATTGATACAGATTGGTTACAGTTTGATTGTCGAACGTATGGAATTTCGCCGTAAATTTGTTTGCTCCGTCATTTGTTTTTTTTATTATTCACAATTGGTAAGCCCTTGGCATCACCTCACCTAATGGTAAGTGACGATGATGGAAGCGGGCTTACCAAGATTCCCCAACGCAATGGAGAACTGGCTATCTTATCTTCATGCCGGAACACATAAATGTTTTTAACACACTGATGTTTGGCGGCAAGACTTAGATAAGATGGTGGTAGCCAGCCAGGTGGGCTTAGAAAATGCCCTACCACCAACCAAACCGCGATCTCCTGGTGTGAAATGAATGGACTAACCATTACGCCACGGAGGCGGTTTATAGAAATGTCATTTCACGACCATTTGTACGCAGTGTCCGGGATACAATAATGATTTGGTAGGTGGTGGCCGTGATTAGTTTTTGCGACTGATCACTTGCTTCAGCCAGAATGGTGCGAAGATCATAATCATTTGTGACTGCGGTTTGCGCCTGAACATTGCTCACGAGTTTGCGACTCGACGGGTCTTACTTGTCATTAGTGCTGCTGGACTACTCTATGCTAGTAATTTCTGTGGGTTTTGACCTTGCAACTACCATGTGCCTAAATCCAAGATAAAAAAAACCTAAACACGCTAAAAAACCAACTTCCATCGCAACAACTTCGAACAATTTTGCATTATTATTTTTGATTTTTATTAATTTTCTAATAAAGTACTACACCGATTTTGATGAAATTTATATGGGACCACACGAGAAGTACTAGCTTTCGAATAAAAAAAGAATCATCAAAATCGGTTTACCCAGTCAAAAGTTCTGAGGTAACACACATAAAAAAACATACAGTCGAATTGAGAACCTCCTCCTTTTTGGAAGTCGCTTGAAAAAGAGACTCACCTCGTTAGGCGTTTGTACACTTAGTTGCTTCCGGAAATGAACGGAATTACTTACGAGTATCATCCGGAGTGGGCGGGGCACATTGCTCGTAGAACAGATGGCCTTTAGGGGCAGTTGAGTTCTCGAGTGGCGACCACGCACCGGAAAACGTAGTGTAGGCAGCCCCGGTGGACCGATGACCTGGTGAGGGTCGCGGGGGGCCGCTGGATGCGGGCAGCGCAGAACCGGTCGTCGTGGATATCCTTGGGGGAGGCATATGTCCAGCAGTGGATGTCCTTCGGCTGATATGATGATGATCATCCGGATTTACTGAATATCACCACGATTCTGGAAGACGATAACCTTACTTCCCTCCCTCCTTTTCGTCCACCTCTGATCCCCTTTTTAGAGGAGAACGGATGGAAAGAGGTCTTCGCGAATGAGGTGGTTAAATTGTTGGGTGTATACCTGTTTGCTGCGGTTGGTGGCGTTGTTGGAGCGCCCCTGCCGCAGCACGTCGCGATGCCGCGCGATCAACTCCAGGACGGTCCTCTTCTCCAACTCGGTGAAGTTTTTGGAGCGCTCCTTGTGACCGCGGCGCGCACGCGTAGCACCCGCGCCGCTACGGGTTGACATGTCAGTCTGAAAGGTACGTTTAGGGTGCTGGGTTACAAAAATATTCACGGGATATTATAGTCAGCTCGTCTTCCCTGGCTTGGCCACCTAGACACAAGATGAACGTACTGGTTTTTTTTTACTAATTCAATAGAACTAGAATAGTTTTCTTTATTATAGAATGTCCAAGGAACGTCTTAAGTCTTATGAGCTCATATACGTCCCCACCGAGGGGCTCGAGCCTACCCTGAATTAGGGCGATCGGGCCTTAGTAGACCAAGCGTCATACGTTCGAAGAGCTATGTGCCGCGCCCAGCCCACTGCCACTCAAGTTTAGCGATTCTGTGAGCTTTATCGGTAACCTTGGCTCTCCTACGGATCTCCTCATTCGATCACGTACTTGTGGTTAATAGGCAAGGCTACAGAAAGCCCTCAGAGTGAGAACTATTATTTTTCCGGGATACACTCGATAAGTATCCTATGACGCTCCATATCAATCGGTTCAGTAGTTTTAGAATGAAAAAGTAACAAACAGACATACAGAGAAACTGATTGACAGCTGATTGATTTGTAAAAAGGGTTTAATTTCTTCGGGTCTCTTGGGAAGAGTTGTTCAGTATTAAAGGCTTCTACATCATTTTTTACCAGCTTCGGTGGCGTAATGACTAGGGCCGCTGTCCTGTCCGGGAGATATTGGTTCGAATCCTGCCACGTACCAATGTGTTTTCGAATTTCGATTTCATATGTACGTTCATCCGACGCTCTTACGGTGAAGGAAAACATCGCGAGGAAACCTGCACACACCTGTGAAGAAACTCGAAGGTTGTGTGTGAAGTCGACCTACCCGCACTGGGCCCGCGTGGTCGACTAAGGCCCGATCGCCCTAATTCAGGGTAGGCTAATTCAGGTCGTTGGGAACCTGAATGAGCTTATATTAAGACATCATTTTTAACATGCTGTATAAGGATTGTATGTCTGTCCATTAGATTCGTCTTGATCCCCTGATTGTTATAAGGCAAATATTTAATTAGTCAACTATTAATTGGACGACATGATTTTTTTACACAAGAAATAAATTTTTGGAAGAGACCCTTGCCCCACAAGTGGGGTCATTTATGGGTTGATATGGAAAAAAAACTTTTTTATAAGTGGTAAGTGACGATGATGCCGAAGATGGAAGCGGGCTTACCAAGATTCCCCAACGCAATGGGGAACTGGCTATCTTATCTTCATGCCGGAACACACCAATGATATCAACATTGATATTTGGCGGCAAGACTTAGATAAGATGGTGGTAGCTAGCCAGGCGGGCTTAGAAAATGCCCTACCACCAACCAAACCGAGCCTTACAATTGACCCCGCCGGGAATCGAACCCGCGACCTCCTGTGCCTCTGTGAACTTTGCCTCTGAGCTAAGGAGGCGGTTAAAGAAAAAGAAAAACAACAAAATCCGAACCATGACCACGTCTACCAAAATAGACGTTGTATCCATCCAATCCAGTCCGTATTCAAATTAAACTCTAACTGCAAATGAGACCTTGAGAACCAGTTTCGCAAAATGGCGAGATATCCAGTCAAACTGTTAATAGTTAATATCTGAAGTGTCCGCCTTGTTTCTAAACAGACTTCAAAAAATAGGGTTGTCAGTTCGCCCCGATTGTTTGGGTTAGATCAGGGTTGGCATGTTTTAAACACTTGAAGGGTTCCGTACCATTATCTGTAAAAATCACGTTTGTTGTATGGAAGTCCCCCTTAAATATTAATTTTATTTAATTAATTATTTTTAAAGTAAATAATACAACTCACTATTCTGTAAATATTTCAAGCGTCTACCTGTTGCCGTTATCAATATCGAGATAAAACGAGCAAAAAAATCACGTTTGTTGTATGGTAGCCCTATTAAATATTTATTTTATTCTGTTTTTTAGTATTTGTTGTTATAGCAGCAACAGAAATACATCATCTGTGAAAATTTCAACTGTCTAGCTATCACAGTTCATTAAATACAGCCTGGTGACAGATGGACGGACGGACGGACAGACAGACAGACAGACGGACAGCGAAGTCTCAGTTATAGGGCCCCGTTTTTAAACTTTGGGTACGGAACCCTAAAAACATGTACAATATGTTTGTTATCAAGTGAGTTAAACGATGTTTTAAATAATGTTTTGTACAGTTTAAACATAGCAAATTAAACATATCTAAAACAGATACGATATGAGTAAAAAAAAGGCGTATCTGAGTAAACTCCACATCATCATGTCAGCTCATACACGTCCCCACCGAGGGGCTCGAGCCTACGCTGAATTTGCGCGATATAACTTGACATAAGACTATAGTGCGGCCATCGAGAGAATGCTGATTTGACATATGCTAGTTTGACGTAACTAGTGTACCCATAGACATATTCATGTAAATACTATGTAGCTATCATGTAGATGTATCATATAACGAAATAAAATAGCCATTGCCAAAATTGAGTTGCCAAACCCGAGGCTAAAGTGTACTTTGTGTACCGTCGAGGTGTGTTGAGGGGTGGTAATGGGTGAAGGGGGGGTGGAAAATAAGAAAAATTGTGTGGCGGGAAACTAATGATTCGTCTAAACTTGCCAAATTTGTTGTATTGCGGTTGAATACTTATTATTTGCTTGCAAACGAAGTGAAAAGCAGAGTGTTAAACTCTAACATGAAATCCATTTTACCCTCGACGTGACTATGTTCAACCTCGCCGTACATTTAACCACCGGCTCAGGTGGCTATTTATTTGTACGTCTCAGGTAAAATGGCTTGTTTTATGCTCTTGTTGTACAATCTACTATATTGTTATTACTTAAAGATATAACTTTTATGCCTGAAACTTTTATAGTTGGTTGATTTGACCACCAGAAATATTGTTTTTGTGGTAATTTATTCATAATATTTTTAAACAAATCTATACGTTACAAATACGTCACATGGGGTAACATCACTATTATTATGAAGAAATAGCCATAGAACGTAATCGTTTCACTAACGTTTCATATAATTACAAAATACACATTCTGTTGTCCTTATTTTATTATTTATTATATCAGCTCATATACGTCCCCACCGAGGGGCTCGAGCCTACCCTGAATCAGGGCGATTAGGCCTTAGTCGACCACGCGGGCCCAGTGCGGGTTGGTCGACTTCACACACAACCTTCGAGTTTCTTCGCAGGCGTGTGCAGGTTTCCTCACGATGTTTTCCTTCACCGTTAAAGCAATCGGTAAGTATATGTACGTAAGTTTTTGAAAAACTCATTGGTACATTGGCCGTTCAGATATGATATGTAAACATAAAACTAAATATGTGTTCTGTTACTATTATTAAGTAAAAAAAAATGTTTTTTTCATGTTTTTTAAGCTTACAAACTGAAGATCTATTAAGATTCTATCGCAGGCTTGAAGTGTCAAATCAGCATTCTCTCGACGGCCGCACTATAATTAAATGTTCCGTAGGTAATTTGTCTTTAAACTGTTTTAAACGTGTTCAAAATAAACGAAAAATCATTCATTTATTCTGAACTGTCTATTAAACAAATTAAAAAAAAATGTTTTTTAAGCCTGGGTTAGATGCAGACTATTTCGATACAATTTTGCTAAGGGATTCTAGTTGCTGTAGCTTTTTTAAAAGACCAATTTTGAGTTACTTCCAGCGCTGGGCAAAACATAATAATGTTTTTGAGTTTGAGTATTTTAAAGTTTCATCATCATCAGCATCATAATAATATCAGCTCATATAGGTCCTCACCGAGGGCAGTACTAATATACAGGGTGACTTTTAATTAGTTCTTGATAAATAAATATATGCATGTACTCGTGATTACAAACAACTTTCCCAAAGAAACTATATGTCAAATCAGAAAAAAAACTTTTGGTCCCCGATACAATAATAAGTTATCAAATCGGCAAAAATGTATGGAGGACCAAACATTTTTTTTCATGTTTGACATATAGTTTCTTTGGGAAAGTTGTCTGTAATCACGAGTCCATTCATATCCTTGCTATCAAGAACTAATTAAAAGTCACCCTATATATACTGTGCCGAGGGGCTCGAGCCTACCCTGAATTAGGGCGATCGGGCCTTAGTCGACCACGCGGGCCTAGTGCGGGTTGGTCGACTTCAAACACAACCTTAGAGTTTTTTCGCAGGTGAGTGCAGGTTTATAGAGTTTATTGTAATATTCTTTCGTGTTTTCTGGTAATATAAGGTTGTCTGGAAGAGATTGTTTATAGCAATAAGTACAGTCACAGATTAGTAAATAGTTAGTTCGTAAGTACAGTACAGTAGGTGGCTTCTGTACATTGTATGTTACCTCTAAGTATAGGTACTTGAAGTAAGCAATTCTTGTCTTATTATTACTTATGCAGTAAGTAATGTATTATCGATTTGGATGAAATTTAGTATTTAGGTAATGTTTTACGTTCCAACTCTATCTAGATAGGTGCCATTCCTGAGAAAATACGTTTTCATATATATAAAAAAAATAGTTTACATGCCAACCCGCACTGGGCCCGCGTGGTCGACTTAGGCCCGATCGCCCCAATTCAGGGTAGGCTCGAGCCGATATGATGATGATGACATGCCTAGGAGTCTAGGAAACTCCATGCCGCCTTCGGTCGCCCTGGTTTTTAGGGTTCCGTACCTCAAAAGGTAAGAACAGAACCATTATAGGATCACTCGTGTGTCTGTACGTCCGTCTGTCTCAGCCAATTTGCTCAGAAACTACTGGACCGATTGAGTTGAAATATGTATGTCGGTGACCCAAAGACGAACATGTAACGTATTTAAATTTATTTTAAGCATGAGGGACACTTTTGGAGGGTACTTAAATCAGAAAATTTTTAAAAAAATATTTAAGCTATATCCTGATATATCAAATGAAAGGGCTTGTTGTGAGAATCTTATATAACATATTTTTTATATAACTTTAAATAAATTTTTTTGAAGTTATTTATAGAATATGCGAAAATTGGGTCTTATCTCCGAAACTATTGGGCCTAAAATCTTGAAAAAAATCACAATATGAGGTTGAATGCATAGATTATAAAATAATCTATGAGAAAATCTAGTCCTTCCGTTCCCACAGGAAAAATAAAATTTCCAAAGTACAGAATAAGTAGACCCCTATTTACCTAGAGCATAGTTTGTATTGAGAGGTCTTGTTCTGTTGGTAGTAAAAGTTTAAATAAATGAAAATAAATGAAATAAAAAATATTTTAACATATTCTATTTGTATGTACTAAAAGTGTTAATAAATAAATTAAATTAGAATTATTTTAACATATTCTACTTGTGTGTACTAAAAGTGTAAATAAATAAATGAAATTAAAATTATCAAAAATAAATTATGAACTGTTGTTTCCGATATTGCCCTCTAACAGAAAAACAATACCCTTCCCTTGCAGTCGGGTAAAAAAAAAGGTAAATAGCTAGTCGGACCACGCATAGTGAAGAGTTCCACAGGTTCTCCTTTGTAACTTGAAAACTTCTTGTCACAAAATACCCGAAATTAAGACAGTCAAAACTTGCTTCCTTCCCTGGTCTGCTGGAAGAAATTTCTTTAGAAACCCTTTGCGTGTCCATACTTGGTAAAATTTGTATATGTATCCTGTGTACTGTATGGTCCCCTTGGAAGGCCCTAAGGGGTACGATGCTTCCTGGTATGATTTAGCTGAAAAACCTAACAAATAATAAAGCCGTCACTTCTATTTTGTATTTTCAACTGACTTCCAAAAAGGAGGAGGTTCTCAATTCGACTGTATATTTTTTTTTATATGTGTTACCTGAGGTTCTCAACTCGACTGTATGTTTTGTTTTATGTGTGTTACCTGAGGTTCTCAATTCGACTGTATGTTTTTTTTTATGTGTGTTACCTGAGGTTCTCAATTCGACTGTATGTTTTTTATGTGTGTTACCTCTGAACTTTTGACTGGATGAACCGATTTTAATGATTCTTTTTTTATTTGAAAGCTAGTGTTTCCCGTATGGTCCCATATAAATTTTATCAAAATCGGTGTAGTACTTTATTAGAAAATTAACAAAAACCAAAAATAATAATGCAAAAATGTACTAACTTGTTGCGATGGAAGTCGGTTTTTTAACGTGTTTATATTCACTCTCTATAGGTGGAAACTTATAATGGCTATGTTATTTTGCTATCTCGTTCTCTATAATGATGTAAATTAGCTGTAAGTTTTCCTAATAAATAAATATCACTGTTGCCGGTTTAGGTTTATGCCGTTTAGTTAGTTTTAACTACTCCACTCGTGGTGACTCCACTCGCTTCCCACCAAGAGGTCACGGGTTCGAGTACCGGCGTGGTCTTACTGTGTAAGACTCGGAGACTGTTGGTGGTAGGACATTTTCTAAGCCCGCCTAGTTAGCTACCACCATATTTTCTATTCTTGCCGCCAAGCCTGATGCTGATAGATGTGCTCCGACATCAAGATAAGTAAGCCAGTTCCCAATTGCGTTGGGGAATCTTGGTAAGCCCGCTTCCATCTTCGGCATCATCGTTATCCACCATTAGGTGAGATGATGTCAATGGCTTTGCCAAATTGTAGATATAATAAAAGCCTGTGTCGTATGACATCAAACTTTTCTGTTAAATTTTTTAAACCCCGCCTAATTGAGATGATGTCAAGGGCTCACCAATCTATACTAATATTATAAAGAGGTAAAGTTTGTAATTTGTGAGTTTGTTTGTAGGAAGTGATCTCTTGAACTACTGAATCGATTATGAAATTTTTTTCACCGGTAAAAAAGTTACATTATTCCTGAGTGACATAGGTTATGTCTACGTTTGTGTGGCTCGCGCACCACTCACCCACAAAGACAGTTATAAAAAAGATGCCCACGCGAGCGAAGCCTTGAGCAAAAGCTAGTTGTGAATAAAAAAAACGAATGCGTGTCGGGCCACGCATAGTGTGCAGTTCCATACTTCATAACTTGAAACCAGTCTATCACAGGATACTCGAAATATCGTTCTCTCTGTCCGTCCATCATAGAGTCACAACGCCATAACTTTTACAATTTAAAACCGGATTGCACGAAACTGGCTAGCTACCACCATTTATCTAAGTTTTGCCGCCAAACGTTAATGTTAACAGCATTGATGTGTTCCGTCATAATGATAAGACAGCCAGTCTCCCATTACATAATATGGGCAATATTGCGCTGTATGGCTATGCTTGGCGTTTGTGGACTATGGGAAAGCCTTTGATTCAGTCGAAACCTGGGCTGTGCTACAGTCTCTCCAGCGGTGCCAAATTGACCATCGATACATCGAAGTGTTGATGTGTCTGTATGAAGATGCCACCATGTCGGTTCGCCTCCAGGAGCAGAACTCGAAACCTATCCAGTTGCAGCGAGGGGTGAGACAGGGAGACGTTATATCTCCAAATTGTTCACCGCCGCCATGGAAGATGTTTTCAAGCTTCTAGACTGGGGTGATTCGGCGTCAATATCAACGGCGAATGCATAACCCACCTCCGATTCGCTGACGATATTGTGGTCATGGCTGAGACTATGGAAGACCTGAGCACAATGCTCGATGGCCTCGGTAAAGTCTCTCAACAAGTGGGTCTTAAAATGAACATGGACAATACGATAATAATGTTAAATGTCCGTGTCGCACCCACTCCTCTAAAGGTTGGAGACTCTACACTGGAAGTTGTTGACGAATATGTATACCTGGGACACAGCTAGGTAGGTCCAACTTCAAGAAATAGATCAATCGACGAATCCAACTCGGCTGGGCAGCGTTCGGGAAGTTTCGCAATATCTTCACGTCCCAAATACCGCAGTGTCTCAAGACTAAGGTCTTTGACCTGTGTGTGTTGCCAGTAATGACTTACGGAACTGAGACATGGTCGCTTACTATGGGACTCATAAGAAGACTCAAGGTCACCCAAAGGTCTCTTGAACCACTGAATCGATTATAAAACTTTTTTCACAAGTAAAAAGCTACAGTATTCCTGAGTGAGGTTATGTCTACGCTCGCGAGCCGTTTGTGGCTCGCGCACCACTCACCCTCAAAGACAGTGTTATAAAAACTTTAATCAAAAATTTAAAACACCCCGACAAAAAAAAACACTAAAAAGTAGAAAATTTTATGTCCTGGCCCTTTAAGTTTAATATAAGTAGTTATATTTTGATCTAAGAGTCGTCGCGTAGGGGAGCCAATAAGTTATGAAATTATTAGTAATTAGGTAGATGGTGTAAAGTAAAACAGTTGTATTCTGTTTTTATTTTATTTACTTACGGGTCCCCTACTCGACGACTCTTAGATCAAAATATAACTACTTATATTAAACTTAAAGGGCCAGGACATATTATTTTCACTTTTTAGCGGGTTTATTTTTGTAGGGGGTTTTTTAAATTTTTAATTTAAGTTTTACTTCACGCTTTTTAAACTTTACGTAGCCCAAACCTGCAGATAGGGATAGGGTATTCTGCAGATTCCAGGAGATGCTGCAGCATCAGGTCAAGGTTACTATGATCTATTTAATACCTATTCATTGAGACTATTCCAATGAGCCCATACAAGATATCTCTGCTGTAAGTTGGTGAGGAGTTGGATATTCTGCAGATACCAGGAGATGCTGCAGCATCAGGTCAAGGTTACCATGATTTAGCAATATTATTACAGTTACAGGATCACCAAATTTTGAATCGATAAGACCAGTATAAGTTGCCCATATCCTTACATCACCTAGATAAGAGCTGATGATCCTCAAACGGCTGAACAGATCTTAATAAATTATAGCTAAGAACCACCGCGATCACGTCAGCTTTCAAAGAAAAAAAACCCCATCAAAATCGGTCAATTCGTTTAAGAACAACGATGCCACAGACAGACAGACAGATTCACAAATACACAGATACACACGTTAAACTTAAAATACCCCTCTTTTTGCGTCGCGGGTTAAAACGATGCTCACGCGAGCGAAGCCGCGGGCAAAAGCTAGTTGTGATAAGAATGCGTGTCGGGCCACGCATAGTGTGCAGTTCCGCAGTAAATACTTCATAACATGAGACCAGTTTAATGCGTGTCGGGCCACGCATAGTGTGCAGTTCCGCAGTAAATACTTCATAACATGAGACCAGTTTAATGCGTGTCGGGCCACGCATAGTGTGCAGTTCCGCAGTAAATACTTCATAACATGAGACCAGTTTAATGCCTGTCGGGCCACGCATAGTGTGCAGTTCCGCAGTAAATACTTCATAACATGAGACCAGTTTAATGCGTGTCGGGCCACGCATAGTGTGCAGTTCCGCAGTAAATACTTCATAACATGAGACCAGTTTAATGCGTGTCGGGCCACGCATAGTGTGCAGTTCCGCAGTAAATACTTCATAACATGAGACCAGTTTATCACAGGATACTCGAAATATCGTTCTGTCTGTCCGTCCGTCATAGACAGTCACAACGCCATAACTTTTACAATTTAAAACCGGATTGCATGAAACTGGCTAGCTACCACCATTTATCTAAGTTTTGCCGCCAAACGTCAATGTTCACAGCATTTATGTGTTCCGTCATAATGACAAGATAGCCAGTCTCCCATTACATAATATGGGCAAATTGCGTTGTATGGATGGATCAGAGGCCTGGACACCAACGCAGAGGACAGAGAAAGATTAGAAGTGTTTGAGATTTGGTGCTGGAGGAGATTGAAAAGAATGAAGTTGGCCGGAAAAGAAAACCAACCGAGAGGTTCTGGATAAAGTGAATTAGGAGAGGCCTCTCTGCTGCAGATAATTGAAAATAGATGAGGAAATACGTGAGAACACCTGATACGACACAACAGCTTTCTGAAAACCATCATAGAAGGACGGAAGAAGAGGCAGAGGAAGACCTTGGCGAAAAAAGGAGAAGGCTGCTGTCTTGTTGTATAAAAACCATGGCTGAGGCACACCCTGAACACTGCATAAAAACCGTCGTGAAATGACATTTCTAATAAAAACAAATGACGGAACAAACAAAATCACGGCGAAATCCCATACGTTCGAGAACCAAACTGTAACCAATCTGAATCAACCTGGGTAACGAGGGGGTGAGGTCGCAATCTAGATAGCGGCAGGGAGTGTCCATACTGTATGTTAGTACTATAATAATATACTTTGGCTGAGAGTAGGAAGAGTTGATAATGACTCCACAGATAAGACTGGAGCTCTTAAATTAAAGAAGACGATATGATGAAGCTGTCGGAGAAGGAAGCGGGCTTACCGAGAATCACCCCAGGTAATCAGAAACCTGCTGGAGCACATCAATGCTGATAACATTGATGTTAGGCGACAAGAATTTTTTTAACGTAATGGTTAAGGCCATAAGCTTCACATCAGGACGTCGCGGGTTCGATTCCCGGCTGAGTCTAACTTTGTAGGACTCTGCTTGGTTGGTGGAAGGGAGTTTTCTAAACCCGCCTGGCTAGCCACCATCTTACCTAAATCTTACCGCCAAACATCAATGCTAACAACATTCATGTGATCCGGTTTGAAGATAAGATAGCAAGTTCCTTATTGCGTTAGGGAATATTGGTAAGCTCCCTTCCATCTTCGGAATCATCGTCAGTTACCATCATGTGAGATGATGCCAAGGGCTTGCCAATGGTGAAAAAAAAGCTAGCCAGAGGGGCTTAAACACTGCCCCTTAACCAACCGTGTTTAGTTCAAATTCTAACCTACCTTGCCTTCATAACAAGTATGTGACGAGCCGCTAATCATAAAACCAACTCTTGATTTTAACATATTCAATAAGACACTAATATTACGGACGCGACTATTCCAAGCACTGGATTTACCCGATATAACATAATAATATTAAAAGATTACTAAAACCTATCAAATGAAACAACTGGTTACATTTTACGGTTCTTAAACTTTATCATTTAGCGTGAACAGGTTTTTGAGACTAGTATTAAAAGTAAAAAAAAAACTAGATTTGAACTTTTGTCGAGGTGTTAAGTTTGTTTTCGGATTAAAATTTTGAACAGGATTTTGTTAGGTGCGAATGTCAGATTAATAATCATTATAAAAAACTTAGTAATTTTAGGTACAAGCTTTTATTTAAAAAGAGTTTTAATTTTAAAAAAAAAACGGCTAAGTGCGAGTCAGAACCGCACACATAGGGTTCCGTACCATCATACTAGATGGCGCTAGTTTCATGTTTTAAAAAATCTGTATAACTAGATGACGCTAGTTTATTTATGTTTAAAAAAATACGTTTTTTAAAACACTTTTCTATATTTTAGTATTTGTTGTTATAGCGGCAACAGAAATAAATCATCTGTGAAAATTTCAGCCGTCTAGCTATCACGCACGGTTCATGAAATACAGTCTGGTGACAGACAGACAGACGGACAGCGGAGTCTTATTAATAGGGTCCCGTTTTTACCCTTTGGGTACGGAACCCTAAAAAAAACGGCCTAATGCGAGTCGGACTCGCGCAAAGTGGAGTTCCGTAATCTTTTCCAAAAAATGATCATTTAAAAAAAAAAAATTTAGTTGGTAATAAGACATTTTGTATGGAAAATCTATGAATTTTTACAAATCCAACTGCACATCTTAAGTTGGTCGACTATTACTCCTAAACTAGGAAAGGCTACTTAGCCGTGTTAGTTTATTTTTAAATTGATTGTATGTCCTACGATTTATACTTTTTTTTAAGATGTCCTGAAATAGCAGTTTAACTTGTAGAGAGGGAGGGGGGGTGGGGTGGGGTGGGGGGGATATACTAGACTAACAAAAAATTTAAAGCTTATACTATTTCGCATCTTTGAGTCGAAAAATGGTTTTAGTAGACGCTCAGTTGTTATAAAAGACCTATTCAACGGTACCCCACACGATAGGGTACGTCAACGAAAAAAAATCACTCCCCATTGCGTTGGGGAATCTTGGTAAGCCCGCTTCCATCTTCGGCAACATCGTCACTTACCACCAGGTGAGATGTTGTCAAGGGTTTACCAATTGTGAATAAAAAAAAAATTAAAAAAAAATCACTCCCTCTTTACATGGATTTTTGTCAACATTATTTTATTGTTCCTTTTTGTTGGCGTGATAATTATATGTTTACCCATGCCAAATTACAGCTTTCTAATAGTAATAGTCTCTGAGTTAAGCCGCGGACAGACGGACGGACAGACAACGCGAAACTATAAGCACAGTATATATATTAGTACTAACGTACTATAAGGGTTTCTTGTTCACTTCGGAACCCTAAAAAGGCAAATGCTCAGTGTGCCAAATATGAACATAAATACACGTTTCCCGTTTCCAATAATTAAAAAAAAGCGAGCGCAGTATTTCCTACGATTCTACTGACAATAAAAAGACGATGCTGGGACCTTGATTCCACCTCCGAAGTTCATCATCACATCAACTTCAAAATACCAAAAGTATCTATTGTCACCGGGAATACGGCTTCATACCAAATTTCAGCTCATTTGGATTTCTGGAAGTCGCTCTAAAATGGTTTGCAAGATTCACCAGGTCGTCGGTCCACCGAGTGTGAGGCCTACCTACGCTCAACGTATTCCGGTGCGCGGTCTGCACTTGAGAACTTTACTACCCCAACAGCCATCTGTTCAAGGAGCTATGAGCCCCGCCCACTGCCATTTTATCAATCATGTGAGTTATGTCGAACATCTTGGTTCTCCTACGGATCTCTTCATTGGTGATGATAATGAGCCCATTGTATCCAGATCCAACCGAGAGGAACCATTCGCACACTCATACTCGCACACCCGCGCGCCCGTGCGCACGCCTGCACGCACGTACGCACACAGCTATAAATACAGTTTTCGTAAGACAATCAATCCCTAAATCCTATCAAAATCTCAGGTTAGATTTTTTCCCATAACAATACCTTCGTACTTCATCGCCGCTCGCTGCTGCTCGCTCGTCATTAGCTCGAAAGTGTAAACGAGTTATGCAGAACTTTTTATTTCATACGATAAGTATTTATTACCAATGTTTGGCTTAACTTCAAAGGTCACATATTATTAAACTAGCTGTTTCCCGCGGCTTTAACCGCGTGGACGTTTCTATAACTTTTCGAGGGTGCGCAGTGCGCGCGTGAAAAAAATTAGCCTATGTGTTAATCCAGGTCCTAATTTGTCTACCTACTAAATTTCAGCCAGATACGTTCAGTAGTTTTTGCGTGAAGAAGTAACAAACATACACACTCACACACTCACAAATTTTCGCCTTTATAATGTGTGATAAATACCTACATTTTTTCACCATATTGTTTTTAATACCAGTCTACACTTTCTTTCCCTTTAACCCTTTGTCGCGTATTTTACTTCGTATAGCTAACATCAAAACAAATATCGAACATCTAGAAGTCTTTCTATATCTAGTTATTACTTTATTTATTACATATACAAACAGAAAAAACCCAGCCAAGTGCAACTCGGGGTCACACATACAGGGTTCCGCACCAAAACTTAAGCTACCAACAGAACAAGACCTTTCAGGTGAATAAAGGTCTACTTAATGTGGACTTTGGAAATTTTATTTTTCCTGAGAGAACGGGACTTTAGATTTTCTCATACATTTTCCTGTAATCTATACTTTCAACCTCATATACTGTGATTTTTTAAAGATTTTAGGCCTAGTAGTTCGGAGATAAGGGGGGGAGGGGGGAAATGGTCAAATTTTGTCTATTTTCTTAAATAACTTTAAAACTATTTATCTAAAAATGATAAAAAAATATATTTGAGATTATTATTACAGAAGCCTTTTTATTTGATATGTCACATGATATAGTTTGCTAATCTTTTTATAAATTTTCTTATTTTACCCCTGCAAGTGGCCCCCCATGTTTAAAATTAATTTATTTACGTTGCACTTCCGTCTTTGGGTCACCGATTTACATTACCGAATTCCAACTTAACTGGCTGTGACATGATGAATCCTATAAAGGTTTCGTTTTTTTCCTTTTGAGAGACGAAACCCTAAAACAGACAAAAAGTGAGTAGAACTCAAATGGAGATGATCCATACCATTCCATTATACGGAAGAACATTATGACGAAGGATTTTCGATAAGGTTTTCTTGAAAACTATAAGAGAGGCCTTATTATTATTATTTTTAAATTGCAGACTCTTTAGCTTCGGATATAAGGATTCCCCGATTTTATGCATTCTAAATATGGTAAATATTTATTTTGTAGGAAAACGTTGTGTTCCTACTAGATGAGAGCAATAGGAGATATCTCCGCCAGGCGAGGTGGTGTGGCTGGTGTCCGGCCGTAGACCAACCAGTGTGGCAACTGTTATGTAGAATAAGCCAGTTTGCAAAACAGCGTGCTGATTTGTAAAACGGCATATTTTGCGCCGCTTTTTAAACTAGGTACTACCTAAGTAAAAAAACTCCGAATCATCCTCATCATCATATCAGCAAAAGGACGTCCACTGCTGGACGTAGGCCTCCCCCAAGGATGTCCACGATGACCGGTTCTGCGTTTCCGCGACCTTCACCAGGTCATCGGTCCACCGAGTGGGAGGCCTCCCTATTGTCAGGAATAGGTTCCTATGAAAGATAAAATTAAGGAAGTGGCTAAAACGGGTAATATGAAAAACAACTAACAGTCATACAAAGGAATAAATATTATGCAAAGAATACAATACGTAATTAACTGAAAAATTTAGCGTCCTAACACTCTCTTGTTACTACTGTAGTTTTAAAACAACATTTTTTCAAACAAAAATAAAATTAATTACATTTTTTTTATTGTTATTGTATTTTAAGTTGCATATATACGTTTCATATACAAAATTTTGCTCCCTTTTTTTTTAGGTAAAAAGTGGGTTAAGAGAAAAAGTGGTCTATTTAAATAAAATGTTGCCGTCATCCTCCCCAAACCTCTCCATATACAGCAAGAAAGGGAGAACTGCAGCACAGACCGATAATAGGCACTAAAATTAACCGAAACAGCAATTCTTAGTCCCCTGTTAACTCCTCCAAAAATTGAGCAATAATATTTATTTCAGAAATAATTTAAAAAACGCATTACCTATGCCTCTATGTCTAAATTTTATTGTGAATATGCATATTATTTTTTTGGTAGGCGTTTCAAAATGTTACAATTGGGCAATTGTTACAGTTTTTGAAGGTTCCTACTTCCTATAGTAATTAGAAAACGGGAAAAAACAAAACATAGGGGCATGGCCATGGTAGACATAGGTCTGATGGAAAAAAAAAATTCTGCTTTAGTGTTGTTAGTCATTATCCAGGCCGGAAACAGGGGACTATGTTTGTATGGAAAAAATGGTGCCCACGTTACCTCTTAACTCAAAACAATCAGCTTAAAACTAGAGCAAATCAAAGGAGAAAAACACTGGAAAAATGATGAATATTTTATGAGAAACTTACCTGGTATTATAAGATTAAAGTAACCATACTCCGTCCGCTTTCAAAAATAACTATATTATCACACAGTTAACACTTAGAAATTGAAACTTGTAATAATATAGATAAGATGACTATTATAATATAATACACGATAAATTCGCAGATTAGTTTTAAGATCTAAAAATCTAGATTGTATGCTGTCTTGTCTCTCTTGGTTTAGAATAATAGAAGGTAATGTATGCAGCAGTGCTCCGGTTTGTAATAAAATTATACGACAGAGCGTCGAATTACACTACTCAGAGCTTTAGTTAAAAGGTTAACAGGCAATTGACTACAGTTTTTATAATCAGTTATAAATAAGAAGTATACATTTTTGCTATCTAGATATTTATAGGAAACAACGCATAGGTACTCACCAATACTAGCGATACGCATTCCACCTTTCAATAAGTGCGTGGGCTCGTATTTTCATCTTGTTCACGTAATAGCACTTACGATAACTTTATATTTTGGTATCAAAAATGCAAGGAGGCAAAAAACTAGATGACCATCGGTAACATTGTAAATGTCAAAACTAACTGAAGTTCTTGTCCAGTGTTGCCCAACAACTCAGGACCCGATATTGCCATTTTTTACAGCTTAAGTAGCCTAATGTTGCCTAATTTGAGCTGAGGTAGCCTAAAATAGCCCAAACGCCACAAAATTGCTTTAAATAAAAAAAACTTAGATTTTACAATTTATTTACATTTTAAGTAGTGTAAAATAAAAAACCTCAATAACAAATTTATAAAATGGTATTAAACATAAACTACTACGGCACTAGACAAATGCGGGTTAGTTGGATAAGGATATCTTAATTATTCTTAATAATGTGTGAAGATGATCAACCTGCCATTTTTTATTACATCCAAACTGGGACTAATCTAATAAAAATATCTCATGTGAATTGAACTCAAGACCCAGCGTTGTGTCCGGAAGTGTTAATACCTAAACCAAAACAGTCGTCATAACTAGCATAATTTTTAAGCAGTTTAGAGCCAAATAATTTCGACACTTCATGAATATTAGCGACATTTTGAGCATAATAACAAAAAATATAAAATTTGCAGTTTTGTTGCTAGATGTCCATACATCTAGCGACAAAACTGCTAATTTTATATTTTTGTGGTACCTTTTAGGACTTTATTTAAAAAACATTTCAAAATTCGATTGGCAAGAGTGATGACGATAGATATAGTACTGTAATAATCATGGTAAATACTGGTTTGCCAAATAATTTTTCATAATTGTATTTCATTAAGTACATTTAGTTCATTTTTAGGGTTTAATGCCTCAAAAGGAAAAAAGGAACCGGCATAGGATTATTGTCTGTCTGTCTGTATGTCCGTCTGTCTGTCAAATCCTTTTTTTCGGGAAAGCGTGGAGGTATAAAGTTAAAATTAATATCAAATACTTAGGTCTACGGTTCCTTCAAGCTGTAAAAAGGTCGAGCATTCAAGTCAAACCAAAAAAATATACAGCCATTTTACAGGCAATAATGTAATATTTTTTAAACTCGCATGTAAATCAAAACTTTTATGGTACTTCTGAATGACATAGAATAATAAAATTTGACAAAAGAAACAAGGTTTTACAGCACAAGTACAAGAAAATCTACAATTATTTAAAGTGAAAATTTTGCAGTAATTTCAAAGCAAAAAATATTCAGTTTACTATTACAAACTTACAATTTAAAGTGGAAAATTTGCAGTAATATCATATCAAAAAATATTTCGTATTATTACTGTACATTAAACATTTTGATGTATGCGAGAATAATTATAATATACACTATAAAGAAATATATAATTATAATTACGAAATTAATCCGGTTTTTGTACTCGTCGGTTTCGCACCCAAATGTATTTTGGTACGGACTCGCATCGCAATGGGCCGGTTTTTTGTAACCTGAGAAAGATATTGTTATTTTTTTTCTGTTTATACCTACGAACAAAATTTAACAATGAATCTGACTAAAAACTATGTTTTAACCTAAGTAACTCAAATGTAATATATATTTTAAGAGTAACCTTTTCTTTATCAATTCAACATCTGCACATCATAAATAAAAATAGAATGGTAAAAACATAAATCGGTCAAAAGTTCAATACATTACTATCAGACTGATAGTCAAAAGCACTCAAATTTTAGGTTTTTTAATAACACTAAATCATCATCATCATTATTTTGGTTGGTGGTAGGGCATTTTCTAAGCCCGCCTGGCTAGCTACCACCATCTTATCTAAGTCTTGCCGCCAAATATCAATGTTGATAACATTGGTGTGTTCCGGCATGAAGATAAGATAGCCAGTTCCCCATTGCGTTGGGGAATCTTGGTAAGCCTGCTTCCATTTTCGGCAACATCGTCACTTACCACCAGGTGAGATGTTGTCAAGGGTTCAATTGTGAATAAAAAAAAAATCATTAGAGGCACATCTCTAAAAACGGTTTTGTTTTGTTATAAGACTATCACATTCACATATGTGATACTAGTTATTTGGTTACAGAGTACTAATTTTGTTTTCGAGAGTTTAAGTGTAACGAGATAAATTTTTCCACAAATTCAATTTATTAAAAAATGCCTTTCACAAATAAAGAAAAAATAGCAAAAACTCGTTCTACTCGGCCTTCAGACGAATTCACTGAGTCCCTCCATCAACCTAAATATACCTTCGAACTCCAGCAAAATGATTGATAAAAGCATAATTAAGCCACGTTTACGAATAATCGGCAAAAGAAGTCCGCATAACCAAAGATGACCTATATACTTTGTTTATACGGACTTCTTGAGGGCACTCGAAATACGGCTTTCACACACTGATAATTCAATAATTAATCTATACAGTAGAAAATTGCACTTTTATGAATACCACGCAGTCAATACGCCAAAACCACGAAATGTAAATTTCCGGATTTTACATAAAAAACCGAAGTTACCATTGACCATAGATAGCGACAGCCATTTGAATTGACAGTTAATTTGTTTGTAGTAATGCTACTCTCCGCTAGATGGAAATTCTTTACCACAAAAAACAAAGATCACAAAAATGTGATTTAAAACCTACGCCAGTAATATATGTCATTGGTAAACAAGCAAATTATTATAAAAAAATTGACTTTGATGGCGAGATAAATTAGGTAATACCTAGTCAATTCAGTCTTTTCCATAAACAAATCAAGATTTTCATCAAGTAGGTACTTAACATGACCGCTTTCGGAACTTTATGCTATCTGTAACTACCTACATCGAACTCAAGGAATCTAAACATATTATCCTATAACTCAAAGGTGACTGACTGACTGACATAGTGATCTACCAACGCACAGCCCAAACCACTGGACGGATCGGGCTGAAATTTTGCATGCAGGTAGATGTTATGACGAAGGCATCCGCTAAGAAAGGATTTTGGGAAATTCCCACGGGAACCGCAAAAATCGGGATCTGCGCGGACGAAGCTGCGGGCATCCATAATTTCTAATAATAATGAGCCGGCAGCGCGAGCGATATTTATCAAAGGTGTGCGGTTAAATGAGAGAGAGAACGAACTTTAGACACCAAGGAGAACAGGGGTCAGCTCTCATGAAGTGTCCGGGCAAATACCTTACCGTAAGAAATCCACTTACTTTCACCCAACACCGCCCAAAGAAGAGGGTACCTAACGTTTATGTATGTTTTTTCGGCTATCTAAACGGCTTGATAGATTTTGGAGTTAGATTCGTCTTGATCCCCTGAGTGACATAGGATACATGTTTATGCAGTCGGGTTTTTAATTTTTAATGAAATTCGTTAGGTCATTAATGATAAGGAACTTGTTCCAGCAAAATTCTGTCCATGTTTTAACAAAATTCAACTTTAAAGTGGAAAGTTTTTAACTCTTATTTCGTACACCTGAACCTTTTTTACGAATCGCTCCGTCCATTGGTGAAAATCATACGAAAATGTAGGCGTAGTGTACCTTAATGACTAGAGAAAAGCTGACCTGTAATTAGCGTTGCCAGGCGTCCGGATAAAGCCGGACAGGGTTAGGCTTTTTGGATGCATGTCCGGTCAAATTAGATGATGTCCGGCCTGTCCGGTTTTTGTTAGGCTTTTTTATATTTCGTGATCCTCCAGGCACGTGGATATTCGGGCTAGCGCACCGTCGTGATAAAGTGATAAAGTGACTCAAGGGGACGGCGCTTCGTAGTCTGATTATGACCTCGTCTAAACATACAGATTGACTAATTAATGCACTAAATTTATTCATGTCTAGAGCGGGCTTTAAAGGAGTCCGGACTTTTTACCCAAAAGTCCGGCTTAACTTGGTAGTCTGTCCGGCTATTCAGTTTTAGGACCTGGCAACCCTACCTGTAATAGATGTTTTTTTTTATATTGTATAATTGTGATTGCTGCGGGCATTTAAGGGCTTACCAAACTATTAACTAAGATCAATAAGTTTTTTTTACTATTGTAGAAGTGTGTGAAACACCTATTTAAAATAATAATGTTCTAATTATTTTTTTAAACCGGCTATGTGCGAATCGAGCAATTAACTATAAAACTTTAATATTTAAAAATCACGTTTTTTGTATGGGAGCGCCCTTAATATTTGTTTAATTTTAATTAAACTAAATTTTAATTAATGTGTATATATAGTTAAATATTATGTGAATATTTCAAGCGTCTACCTGTTGCCGTTATTAATAACGAGCAAAATAGAGCAAAAAAATCACGTTTGTTGTATGGGGGCCCCCTTAAATATTTGTTTTATTTTAATTTAATTATTTATTTTTAAAGTGATTAAATAACTGAATATTCTGTGAATACTTCAAGCGTCTACCTGTTACCGTTATCAATATCGAGCAAAAACGAGCTAAAAAATCACGTTTGTTGTGTGGAGCCCCCTTAAATATTTATTTTATTCTGTTTTTTAGTATTAATTGTTGTAAGTTATTCGTAGTATTTGTTGTTATAGCGGCAACAGAAATACATGATGTCTAAAAATTTCATTTGTCTACTAGCTACCACGGTTCATGAAATACAGCCTGGTGACAGGCGGACGAACGGACGGAAGGACATACAGACAAACGGACAGCAAAGTCTCAGTAATAGGGTCCCGTTTTTACCCTTTGGGTATGGAACCCTAAAAATAATAATAATAATAATAATATTCTGGGACAAATCACACATGGTCATCTGGCCCCAAAGTAGGATTCCCTGTGTTATGGGTTACCAGAGACTGATATACATACTTATATACGTTTAAATACATACATATATAGATATAATTTAACACCCAGACACAGAGCAAACAAATCTGCTCATCACACAAATGCTAAAAAGAATGAAATATTTCTCTCATGTACCTACCAACAAGTACGGAGGTACCGAGAACGAATGGATGGGTGCGTATAGTAATCAGCCTGCTTTGGCATGTGATGATGATGATGATGACATTCATCACATTAGCCAAAAGACGCCCACTGTTAGACATAGCCCTCCCCCGAGTTGGTTTAGCCGTAATCGCCACGCTTGGCAGGCAGGTTGACGATTTTAGCGTGCCATGTGGTGGTACAATACGTGGAAAGGACGCTGCTGCCCATCCTCCGGTTTAGTCCATTAGTCGTCTCATACGTCGCCCACGGAAAGAGATGAGATGGCTATACTCTAAGCTGGTGCGCTTAATATTATAAAAATGCTTGAGCCAGCTAATGTGCGATGTGGTGGTACAATACGTGGAAAGGACGCTGCTGCCCATCCTCCGGTTTAGTCCATTAGTCGTCTCATACGTCGCCCACGGAAAGAGATGAGATGGCTATACTCTAAGCTGGTGCGCTTAATATTATAAAAATGCATGAGCCAGCTAATGTGCCATGTGGTGGTACAATACGTGGAAAGGACGCTGCTGCCCATCCTCCGGTTTAGTCCATTAGTCGTCTCATACGTCGCCCACGGAAAGAGATGAGATGGCTATACTCTAAGCTGGTGCGCTTAATATTATAAAAATGCTTGAGCCAGCTAATGTGCCATGTGGTGGTACAATACGTGGAAAGGACGCTGCTGCCCATCCTCCGGTTTAGTCCATTAGTCGTCTCATACGTCGCCCACGGAAAGAGATGAGATGGCTATACTCTAAGCTGGTGCGCTTAATATTATAAAAATGCTTGAGCCAGCTAATGTGCGATGTGGTGGTACAATACGTGGAAAGGACGCTGCTGCCCATTCTCCGGTTAATTCCCTTAGTCGTCTTTTACGACACCCACGGAAAGAGATGGGATGGCTATACTCTAAGCTGGTGCGCTCGATATTATTAAAAATGCTTGAGCCAGCGAGTGTGCGATGTGGTGGCACAATCCGCGGAATATATGATGCTGCCCATTCTTCGGTTTAGTCCCTTAGGTGTCTCTTACGGCGCCCACGGAAAGAGATGAGATGGCTCTATTCTAAGCTACCACTTAACCTAATTAAAAAATACTCGATCGAGCTGTAAAAATTTAAAGCTTGCATAAATTTATTTGTAAAAATGTGAAAATAAAACAATTTTTATCAATACATTATCTTTTTTCCTTGTTTAAAATAAAACATAATTAGTTCTTCGTAGTTAGGTGTGCTTTTTTATATGGGCATGCTAATCTTCTATCAGCAAGGGAAAAAAAACAATCCTTTTATAAGAATGTTAAACAAAACCTTCTTTATTTTTTTGTAGTTGGGTAAAACCTTAAACAATCTAAAATTATCAGTAGAATAAGAAAGCAATTGTTAATGACCGGTTAACTGTATCTCTGTATAAAAATAAGTACCTAGGCGATGTTGAGTGAGACCTATCTAAATGATATATAAACAAGAGTTGCTCGTTTAAAGATATAGATATACTCTTGATACACTACGTTATGTTATCTGATATGCTGGAAGTACCAGAACTCTCATTTATATCTGGATTAGCACCAAATTCAATAAATATAGGAACTAAAGACTGATCACATTTATTGTTTTCTATAAGATAATGTAAAGCTGTTTTACCTTGTTCGTCTTGTATATTCATTTTGGGTTTCAACTTACAAATCATTTGCAAAAGACAGCTTTTTTGGCAGTTGCGTTGAATAGCTAACATTAATGGTGTCTTGCCCTTACAATCCTTTGTGTTGATTGAATGAGGCGCATTTAACCAGGCGAACTTCTGCAACTTATAATTGGATTCTTCGCTTCCAAAGTCGCCGCACTTATGAGTAATTATCGCGTAATGTAACGGTGTCCATTTGAAAAGTTTGTCTTGTACCAACTGTGCTCTTCTGTCTTTTTCAAGAATAGTAGTAAACTGGCTTCTATTAAAGTTTGTAGTACAACATGTGAGATGTAACGGAGTTCTGCCATAGTGATCGAGAATTTTTTTAATACTTACTTGTCCTGTAGCTAGGAAATCACCGTTTAAAATGGCAATCAATATGGCTTTATACTCACTATCTGTAACTAATTTGTAATTTAAAAACTTGAAAACTACCCAGACTTGTGTGTAGTTATTTAAAATATTATAGTACAGAAAGTTTGTGACAGTCTTCTTATAGGTTTCATTATCAATATTCAACAAGTCATACATTAAGTCAGCAGCGAAAAATTCTGCATACGTGCGATGTATAAAATGAGGTTTATCGTCAACCACTCTATCTATTATACCTGTCTTATCTTTGCCTTGCTTTATTAAATTTATAAATCCACGTACTCCACGCAACTTCTTTTCAGTAAACAGTTGTTTGATTTCATCAGCCGTAAAAATTTCTAGAAAGGCTGCTAGTTTGTGGTTCTCCAATGTCTTTTCTTTATGTTCTTCCATTGCGTAGAACCGGGTGAGATCTTCCTCGTCTGAGTCGTGATATATCAAACGTAATTTTATTTTGAGAAACTGTTCGTACAGCCCGTAGAGTGTAAAGTGTTCTTGAAATTTCTGTCTCAATTCATCATTATATGAACTTGTTGAACCTGAACTGATATATTCTTTAAATTCTTCTTCAAAAACTATGGCAATCATTTCAATGTGTAATGGACTTTGAATAAATTTTGACATTTGCATTGGTATGTCCTTATCGATGTATTTTGACCAAATCTCCATGACACTATCTACAAAACTTCTAGTTTTTGTTTCATCTAATTTTACTTTCAAAGAATTTTCCCAAAATTTAAGAAACAAATTGAACTGTTGTATGCTGTTTAAAGGATGTAATGTATAAGCGAAAGTATTCAAAGCTCTTTCTAAATCGTACTGGATGTTATAAGGACGAGTAGTCACAAACAGTTTATAAATTTTTAAACACTGCAGGACTTTTACTAGCTGAAGTACTAATTCCTTGAATTTAGGGCTAATTTCATCAAAACCATCAAGTAAAACAACGACTTTGCCACGATTATACAACTCATTAAATAAGTTTATTGGTAAAATCTTTTCCTCTTCAATGTTGATGTCGCTATCAATTTTTAGAATAATATCTCCATTGTTTTGTATTACTATATAATTATTCAGAGACACCTCTCTCTTATTTTTTCGAAACCCATAAAACCTTTCAGCTGAGTAAAGAAATTTGATTGCTTCTATTTCATTAATGGTAGTCAAATGTGAAAATGTTTTTAAAAGATTCACTAAATTAATCTTGACTATCCACAGAGTGTCCGGACTTTCTTCTTGTAATTTAAGAGCCATGTGTGTCAATGTAGTCGACTTTCCCATTCCAGGTTCAGCTTCTATAGCTACAGATCTATCCATAGCCATCCAGATTGGCCTAGATTCAAAACAATAATCGTTGTTTATCTCAAAAGAGTAATCGACAAAAGCTCTTAATATTGTATTAATTTTACTAGATTGCTGAAAAAAGTGTTCCCTATTACATTTAACCTCATAAATTGTTTTATCTGCATAGTGTTCATACAAGTACGTAAAATCATCTTCTTCACTAGAAAAAATAATTATTATTTTACTTTTGCGAATATCTTCCTCTGCTAATAAACTATTGGGCAAGGCTACTACAACATTCATCGTATTAAATAGTTCATCCGTTTTGTTCGTTACCTCTTGACACCATTCCCTTGGGATACCTTGAGATTCTTGCCAAAAATATTCATTATATACTTTTTTGACCCAATGAACAGGTGTAACAAAATATTTTTCAGTTAATTTATCGTAATCTTTTCGATGGTCAGATACCAAAATGATGACGTCAGATGATAAGAGCTCTGACTGTGTCACTTGGTTGTTAGGTATAATTATAACAGGGGAGTATGATGGTTTTTCACTATTTATATTAGAATCTAAATAAGATGTACAAACATAACTATCAATATTTTTTATCCAGTGCACATGGTTATACCTATATAATAAACACAAGGTCATAAAGTGTTCTTCTTTCTCAGACACTAAAACTATGTCTTGATCTAGTGTTAGATTTTCAATAGGTTCAATATTATAAGTAATACTAAAACGAGTATCGTTTTCCAGTTCATTTAATTTAATTTTAAGAAGCCTTTGAATAGAACGTTCAACGTAGTAGTTCCTTACTTTATCATAATTGTCATCACTTAAAGATGTCCCTACTTCTATTGTTTTATCACAAATTATTTGAGATAGAACATTTCCAGATAATAATTGTGATTTTTCGTTTAATATTGAACTAAGCTTAACTACTTTGTTTTGAAGCAAAAATTCCCTTTCAATTAAAAGACGATGTCTTGATCGAGTTTCGAGATGAGTAAAGTTATTACAATCATCAACAGTTGTTTCGACTTGCCTTAAATCGATGAGGTCAAAGAAAATACTTTTATCGTTTTGTCTCTGTTCTGTTGGTATCAACAAGATAATACGTTTTTTCAGACTTTCTTCGTTTAAGTTTGTTTCAAGAATGCTAAATAACCTCTTTAAAATATTTTCGGACTCATTAAGAGGAGTTTTATCATCGATTTCGATGACCAATAGTTTGAAGGCATTTGATGAAAACGCCTTTACTGGACATGCTTCAGTGTTAAATAATTTTTGTAAAAGTTTAAAATCAAGCCATATATCTTCACCTTTTCGGATTAGAGATAAAGCTTGCAACAACTTTATTTTAGTTAACAACTGACTTTTATAGTGAAGAACCAAAAGTTGTTTTTCTGAGTCACCAAGAAAATCATTTATAATTCTTGCAACCTGAAGGTCACTTTTAAAAGAAAAATTAATATTAATATGTGACTTAAATGCTAAAGTGACTCCTACAAGTCTCACTCCAGCTAGTTTTTGTTCCAAACTTCGGAAAAAGTTTTCGATATGTTCAAATGTCAAGTTACTAACATGTATTTCTTTGACCCAATCGACAACATACTCAAGAAAAACACTGGCTACTAAAGCTCCATTGGACATATCAGCTTCCATTTCCTTTTTAATGATTGCTCCTAGTTCAATCTCGTTGGGTTGATTTACGGCTAGTATGAATTTATCAAGGAAATTGTTGATCTCTTCATCCGATGCAGTCATTTCAAATGACAACGACGACGCTGGAAGGTTGTCAGTGGAAATAAGACTTTCAAGAACTTTGAAACGTTTCTTTAGAACTTCATTGATCTGTCCTTCTATTCTAAGTTGAAATATTGCTTTGAATTTTACCATCATTTCATCATCAGTATCCTGCTGTTTTATGAGATCTTCTTTGAAATTTACATGCCATCCATTCTGCGTTTTTTCTTTATCGAAGACGTTATTTAAAAGCCAGCCACGGTACCGCTTCAACAATGGATGAGAAGGAAGATTTTTGTCCTTGCCTTTAGCAATTTCTGCCATTTTCTCCGCTAACTTTAAGACATCCGGATTTTTTAGCCTGATATACAAATCTTCATAAAATTTACCTTCTTTTTTTAATTTGTAACATTTTGCTGATGGACAAAGCTTTTGATGAAAAAAATCATCCGTTTTATAATCGATTTCTTCCAATGAGTTTACGACTTTGTCATCTAATACAGCGTTAGAGCAAATAATGAAATCTTTGAAATCGCCTGTGAATTTAGCATTACGAATAATTTTACGATAAGATACAAAGTATTTTAATACAGCATAGTCATCATCTTGTTCTTTGAGCAAATCTTCAGCTGTCAATGTTTTGTTAAGCTTATGTTTCGCTTGTAAAAACCTGTACACCTGTTCGTTTTCTTTGATATAGGAAAAAACTAGATCGTCAAAACTTTCAGCTTCATCCATTTCGGTACTTAAACTAAAATTATAGCCATGTTTTCTCGCTCTGTATAGGAAAAGCATCAGTAACTTGATTTGATAAGCATAACCATGCAGGCTGGGTTTGATGCCACCACCAGTAGGAGTTTTCTTGTTTGAACTATTCTTTTCGGTGTGTCGCTCCATTTTGTCTTTATGAGAAATCTTGTAATGCCTGAAAAGGTAAAAAAATAATGTGTTGATTAAAATAGTTTATGAATGAACTGAAAATACTTATCCTTACTTAATATTATAAATATGAAAATGTGTTTGTTTGTTACCTTTTCACTCTTCAACACCTCAACCAATCTCTACGAAATTTGGCATGGAGGTAACCTATGACACGGGAAAGGAGATAAGCTACTTTTATCCGTTAAAATAGCATAGTCGGATGCAATTCCTGAGGGAACAAAAAAAGGCCTTTTTTTGGTTAATTTCTATATTATCGCAATGGAGCAACGGTTTGTTGTGATTTGTTGAGGCGGTGGAAAATGACATAGACTACTATTAAGCATAGCCTGAGACAGTTCCTGAGGCATGTAGGGTAAACCCATTTCCAGGCCCGCGCACGTCGGTGCGCAAGCTTTTAGTTGAGGGGGTGGAAAGTGTCATAGACTGCTGATGAGAATAGCCAGACATAGTTTCCTAGGATTCTGGAATAAACTGCTGCTTACGTTCCGCGCACCACCCATCCTCAAAGACAGTCATAAAATCTCCATATGGGCGAAGCCGAGGGCAAAAACTAGTACTTAATATTTCGATTCATAAAGAAAACTAGATTCCAGTAGACGACGATCAGTAAAAATTATTTTCTGTCTCAATAAATTAAAAGCAAAAGTATGACTTTTCTTCCTATCGTCCAAGCCGTAAAATCACTACGGATATTATACAGGGTCTTAACTAAAGGTACGCACTTTTTTTTAACTGAAGCATGTTCTCATGAAACTGAACAACTTTCCCTAAGAAACTGATGGTCAATTCGCTTTTGTTTTTTTAATTATAATTATTAAATTGCGCGGAATATGCCGCGGCGGCGTGGCGGGCCGGCGCGGTCGTTGAACTTTGTCAATACGCGGATACCAGCTGGGAGTTGTATTCTGAGCAGTTGATAATTTAGTTAAGAAATAATAATTGCGAATTGACCATGGGTTTCTTGGGGAAAGTGGTTCAGGTTCATGAGTACAAACTCCAGTTAAAAAAAAAGTGCATACCTTTGTTAAGACCCTATATAGTGTAGGTATCACGGTTGTTTGGTGTTGCATTGAGCAACTTCTGGGTTACGCTTGGGTTACGCTTGGGGTATGTATTACATTGTGTAACTTGACAGATCCCCATTGTGCGTGCATAATATCTTATGATGCCAAGGTCTTATTTCCAAATGTGAATAAAAACAAGTTTCAACAGTATACTTCTTATAGTTTCGGAAAAAAGTGGCTGTGACTTACGGACGGACAGACAGACAGTCAGACATGACGAATTCATACAGGGTTACGTTTTTTGCCATTTGGCTACGGGACCCTAAAATAACCTAACCACTCCCCTCCGGCACTCCTGCCGACAGAAGTGAAAAGCAACCACCTTAAAGTCTTGTAACTTGTGCGTACACCATTTTTTTTTATTTCTTTCATAATCGTATCGTATCGTATCTTATCGTCTTATCGTATCGTATCGTTTCACATTGCGCCGCTTCGTATCGTTTCGCGTAGTGTCATATTGTATCGTAATTAAATGAAATTATTTGTTAGCAACAAATTGTTATAATATAAGTCAAATGAAATTTTATAAAATCATAAAATCCCTACTCCCTACTAATAATATTATAAATGCGAAAGTAACTCTGTCTGTCTGTTACGCTTTCCCGCAAAAACTACTGAACGGATTTGGCTGAAATTTGGTAGGTCGACAGATTAGGACCTGGATTAAGACATAGGCTACTTTTTACCACGCTGCGCACCCTCGAAAAGTTATAGAAACGTGGTCCACGCGGGTGAAGCCGCGGGAAACAGCTAGTTTAAATATAAATGTCATTACTAAAGTATTAATTATAGTAAAATTTAAACAAATAATAAAATACTATTTACTTTATATGTAATTTAGGCGATTTATAAAAAATCTTCGTAATTATAAAACACTTTTTCATGCAGCCAGACTTTAAATTTTTTTTTAAACAAATTTGTGGAAGCACGTATCGTATCGTATTGTTTAAGAAAAGTTTTAGAAGTTTCGGTATCAGGTAACAGGTAACGGTAAGGTGTCTCGAGTACAATGGTTTTTTCTCATCTCATTAAATACAGTTTTATACGTTTTGTTCCTGGTGCCAAACGCGCCTAAAGAAGTTTTCACTTCAAAAATCTTCACGATGTTTTCCTTCACCGTTTGGATTGAAGCAATCGGTTATAAAGTTCACGTAGGTACGTAAGTTTCGAATGACAATATTTGGTGTCGATTCTGGCAGGCAGACTAATTTTAGTTTTACGTAAATTTAGACTTAGAAACGTCAAAATATGGTTTGCTATTCTGCAGTCCATTCTAATTTGACGTCTAATTCTTAAAATCAAGACAGTTGATTTTGACGTTTCTAATTTAAGGATTAGGAATTCAATTTAAATTTAAAGTAAGTCTATTCGTTTCTGTGATTTGAAGTGTTAAATAACTCCATATCGGATTCTTAAGAAAAAATGGATGATTAAATGGTGGTAGCTGCTGTTGCAGATGCTACTGAAAGGTAAAAGAGATCAATTAGCTTGTTATATGGATGTATACAGTGTTCCTTCTTGTCCTATTTACTTCAATTGATCTTGTACTATTTTTCAGAAACCATCTCGATAGTGTTAAATTCGATAAGATAAGAAACTCGGTAGGTACCTCCGAAGCCATGGTTGGTAGCGCATTGTGCATCGCGTGGTCGCAAGCAGCATACAGGTTCATCACACTAATAGATACTGTGTAAACTCTATATAGCGACACTCAAGGGACCTGGCATTTTGTGACGTTATAGAGAGTTTTCGTTATACAGAGAGAAATTAGCGTCAAAGTAAACCAACTGGAGCCAGAAAATTTCGATGTTTCAACGAGTGAATCGTTATATCGATTGACGTTTTACAGAGTTTACACTGTATTATAAAGGCGAAAGTTTGTGAGTGTGTATGTTTGTTACTTCTTCACGCAAAAACTACTGAACGGATCTGACTGAAATTTGGTAGGTAGATAGATTAGGACCTGGATTAACACATAGGCTATTTTTTTTCACGCTCGTGAGCCGCTTGCGGCTCGCGCACTGCGCACCCTCAAAAAGTCACAGAAACGTTGTCCACGCGGGGTGAAGCCGCGGGAAACAACTAGTTATCCATAAACACGGTCAATAATTTTTACCTGAGTGGTTTTTGACAATTTCCTGTCGATCATTTAAAGCTTCGCAAGGCAACTTAAGCCATTGATGCTGGCTGCTATTACTAGATGGCGATAGTTAAGCCGTGTCAAAGGCCTAACTAGAGTGGCTTAATTAATGACACCAGCCCTACAAGATTGTAACATCCCCCAGTGTTAAGAGTTAGGGCACGGAACTTGGCCTTCGTGTGTGGAGTATATGGCCTAACCACAAAGCAATGGTGGGGATATTTAGGTGGTTCGATTAGCACACTAGCGCCGCCAATACAAATAAATAATTTACTCATTCTTAAATCATTCACTTAAGTACTAGGAGGGCCGACCCCAAATAAATTGGGACAATGGCCAGGACAAAGAAGAAGAAGAAGACTCATTCTTAAATCATTCAATACTTAAATCAATACGGGCGGTATGGGGACAAAAACTATTGTTTGTTATTTAATTATTTACTGTATCTCAGTATGGGGTGGTGCAGCAAAAACAAAATTTCTTGAAGTTGAGCGTGCCCAACGTGGGCTTATTAAAGTTATGTACTTCAAAAAGAGAATGTTTCCCACTGAAAGATTTTATCACCTAACCAAACTAGCGTCAGTTAGGAAACTATACATAACCCGGGTCGTGCTTAGAAAACATAAAAGTTTGCCGTATGACCCTATCACTGCTGATAGGGTTGCCAGGTCTTTAAACTAAATAGCCGGACATACCTGCCAGTTTAGCCGAACTTTTGGGTAAAAAAGCCGGACTCCCTAAATTATTAAAGCCCTCTTTAGACACCCCTAAATCAATCAGTCATGTTTACTAGCCTTTAGCGAGGTCCTAATCAGACTAAGAAACGCCGCCATAGTCTCATAAATACGACAGCGCTCACCCGAATGTCCAGGTGACTCGAAAAATCATTAAACCTAAAAAGCCGGACAGGCCGGACACCTTCTAATTTGGCCGGACACGCATCAAAAAAGCCTAACCCTGTCCGGGTTTATCCGGACGCCTGGCAACGCTAACTGCTGATAATACCGGTAGAAGGAAGCCGCCCGCTGCTAAAGTGACAGTGACAAATTCCACCTTTGCTAGCAGACAATATGATAAACGCTCTGTTCAGCTATACAACTTACTCAATAAAGAACTGGTAATTTATCATAAGAAATATTTTGAATGTAAAAAAGCTGTATCAATATGGCTCGAGTCCAAAACATATGATGAAATTGAAGAACTGCTGGTTACTTAGTGGGAGTTACTAGCTTCCGATCCCAAGATGAACTCGTAGGGCTATGTCACGCCATGTCTTGATTACACACGCACTCATTCACGCACACACATACACAAACACACATACACACACACATATATTATTTTTAATTATTTTTTTGTTTCTTCTGTAAGTAAAAATTTTAACGGGAACAACATTTATTATGTTAAGGAAGAGCGGTGCCTCCTGACACAGGCTGTTTATGCTTAAAAGGAGACACCGACCCCATCTCAAAGTGTACTCCTTGTTAAAAACAATAAACTTTTTTTTTTATAACTGTAAATGTTATTTTTTGCAAAACTGCTAAAAGTGGCCACTTCTGACAATATCGACACACATAACTTGTTGCTAATAGGTAAAGTTATACAACAACAATTTAATAGGTAAAGTTATACGACAACAATTGTATAGGTAAAGTTATACAACAACAATTTAATAGGTAAAGTTATACAACAACAATTTAAAAAACCGGCCAAGTGCGAGTTGGACTTCCGTACCAATATCTATAAAAACCACGTTTGTTGTATGGGAACCCCCCCTTAAATTTTAGTTTTATTTTAATTTCTTTATTTATTTTTAAAGTGAATATATAACTAAACTAGTGGATGCCCGCAGCTTCGCCCGCGCAGATCCCGATTTTTGCGGTTCCCGTGGGAATTTTCCAAAATCCTTTCTTAGCGGATGCCTACGTCATAACATCTACCTGCATGCCAAATTTCAGCCCGATCCGTCCAGTGGTTTGGGCTGTGCGTTGATGTCAGTCAGTCAGTCAGTCAATATATATATTATGTGAATATATCAAGCGTCTACCTGATGCCGTTACCAATAACCGATATCGAGCAAAAAAGAGCAAAAAAAAACGTTTGTAGTATGTGAGCCTCCTAAATATTTGTTTTTTCTATTTTTTAGTATTTCAGTATTTTCGGCAAAAGAAATACATTTTCAACAGTCTAGCTCTATCACGGTTCATGAAATACAGCCTGGTGACTGACGGACGGACGGACGGAAAGACAGACAGACAGATCGACAGTGAAGTCTTACAATTAGTAATAGGGTCCCGCTTTTACCCTTTGGGCACGGAACCCCAAAAACATCTTGTACCTTAGTATGTGCGCAAAATACTCTGCAATAATTTCGATGAAAGTGTAAATTATTTATTTCTATTGGCGGCGCTAGTGTGCTAATCGAACTGCCTTATCCTCTAAACAGTATAATTTATTTTTAAATATTGCTCATTGAATAGTTCATTCATTTATATCAGCTCATATACGTCCCCACCGAGGGGCTCGAGACTACCCTGAATTAGGGCGATCGGGCCTAAGTCGACCACGCGGGCCCAGTGCAGGGTGGTCGACTTCACACACAACCTGCGAGTTTCTTCGCAGGCGTGTGCAGGTTTCCTCACGATGTTTTCCTTCACCGTAAGAGCATCGGATAAACGTACATATGAAATCTAAATTCGAAATCACATTGCTACGTGGCAGGTTCGAACCACGACCTCCCGGACCGAAGGCGGCGGCCCTAGCCATTACGCCACAGACGCTCTATTTCTTTTCCCATTGAATAGTACAGGAAACTAATAACTTAGTGCTAGACCGACAGAAAAACGTCCAGTCAGGCGTTCCTGGTACCGCTGGAACGATCAAGTGCAGAAGGACCTTAGCGCCTTTTAACCGCCTCCGTGGCGTAATGTCTAGTCCATTCGCTTCATACCAGGAGGTCGCGGGTTCGATTCCCGGCGGGGTCAACTTTGTACGACTCGGTTTGGTTGGTGGTAGGGCATTTCATAGCTCACCTGGCTAGGTACCACCATCTTATGTAAGTCTTGCTTAATGTGTTTGTTTATTACCTACCTTTTTACGCTTCAACGCCTTGACCAATCTTAATGAAATTCCGTGAAATTAGCATAGCCCGATGCAGTTTTAGAGGGAACTGAAAAAATACTCTTTTTTGATTCATTTCTTTAACATCGCAACGGAACAATGGATTGTTGTGATTTTTGTAATAAACAAACAACGTGTTCGTTTGTTACCTTTTCACGCTTCATTAGCTTGACCAATCTTGATGAAATTTGGCATACAGGTAGCCAGTGTCACGGGGAAGGACATAGGCTACTTTTTATCCCGTAATAATAGCATAGTCCGATGAAACTCCTAAGGGAAATGAATAATAGTCTTGTTTCGTTCATTTCTTTAACATCGCAACGGAACAATGGATTGTTGTGATTTTTTGCACAGAGATAGTTGAGGGAGTGGGAAATGACATAGACTACTAATCAGAAAAGCCCGATCTGGGATAGGCATCTGGACTAACTAATGTCCACGCTAGCAAGCCACTTGCGGCTCGCGCAACACTCACCCTCAAAGACAGTCCTAAAAACGATGTCCACGCGGGCGAAACCGCGGGCAAAAGCTAGTCATTAATAAGAGCGTAGGTGGCTTAACAGCTAGGGCCGCTGCCTCCTGTCCGGGAGGTCGTTGTTCGAACCTGCCACGTACCAATGTGTTTTCGAATTTCGATTTCATATGTACGTCCGACGCTCTTACAGTGAAGGAAAACATGGTGAGGAAACCTGCACACACCTGCGAAGTGACTGGAAGGATGTGTGTGAATTCGACCAACCCGCACTGGGCCCGCGTGGTCGTCTAAACCCGATCGCCCCAATTCAGGGTAGGCTCGAGCCCGTCGGTGGGGACTTACAGAGCTGATTTGATGATTATTGGTATTAAAGAGCGTCGGTGGCGTAACGGTTAGGGCCGCTACCTCCTGTCCGAGAGCTCGTGGTTCGAATCCTGCCACGTACCAATGTGTTTTCGAATTTCGATTTCCTAAATGTTTATCCGGCGCTCTTACGGTGAAGGAAAACATTGTGAGGAAACCTGCACACGTCTGCGAAGAAACTGGAAGGTTGTGTTTGAAGTCGACCAAGGCCCGATCGCCCTGATTCAGGGTAGGCTCGAGCGCCTCGGTGGGGACATAATAATGAGCTAATATGATGATGATGATGAATGAAATATCACAGCGTACAATATTAAATTTTGGATACAGTTTTGTAAACCATTGGAAACGCTAAACTCGTTAAAAAATCAACTTCCATAACAAAAACAATTATTGTTTTTTTTTAAGTACTTAACTAACCGATTTTAATAAAATTTATATGAGACCAACCCTATCGTTTAAAAAAACCGTGAAAATCGGAAATATCACGTAATAAAAAAAAACATACAGTCGAATGGAGAACCTCCTCCTTTGTGAAAGTCGTTTAAAAAATAGATTTCATACGTAAATTCAGGAACTACAAGGGGCATACCGAAAAGATCGGTAATCGATTATTTTCGAATCGAATCACCGAATACCATTAATAGAAGAAAAAAAATCGTTTTTAAAAAGAACAGTATCAGTTGGAAGTTGATAGGTCGATAAAAAATGGAGCTTACATGATTAAATTTCCACGCCATAATTTTTCACAATTTTCGACGAGGATTATCTCAAGAACAATGCCTTTCTGAGCTTGTTTCTATATACAATAGTGAAGAACCTAGCCAGACGACAATATATCGCTGGTATTCCGAATTCCGACGTGGACATGCTTGTCTTGACACCGTACCTTCGACAGGCCGGCCAAAAACAGCAGTTACCCCAGTAAATGTTGCTGTTGTGCGCCGAATGATACAGGAAGACCGACATATTACATATGAGCAGATTTGGACTACTTTATGGATTGGTATGACTGCGATTCTAACTATTTTACGCGTCGAACTGGGTGTCAGAAAGCTATAGTTTCCCGCTGGATGCTCGATAATTTGTCGGAAGAGCAAATGACGGCTCGTGTCAATTAGTGCCGGTCTACTCTGCAACGTTTCAACGGAGGAAAGTCTAAAGCTATTTATAATATTGTCTCGGTTGCCGAATCATGGAGGTTGCAGGTTCGATTCCCAGCGGGGTCAACTTTGTAAGACTCGGTTTGGTTGGTGGTAGGGCATTTTTACAGCCCGCCTGGCTAGCTACCACCATCTTATCTAAGTCTTGCCGCCAAACATCAGCATTGATGTGTTCCGGCTTGAAGATGAGATAGCCAGATCTCTATTGCGTTGAGGAATCTAGGTAAGTCCGCTTCCATCTTTGTCATCATCGTCACTTACCACCAGGTGAGATGATGCCAAGGGCTTACCAATTGTGAAAAAAAAAGAAATCAAGCTAGTTTTTGAAACAGAAAAACTTTGAATTAATGGACTATGCTTTATACAGCGCTGATCTGATTCTCAACAATCACTTCACATTCCTTAGAGTCAACGTTTTAATGCGTGGTCAGTGGTTTCAAGGCCCAGAAGAAGCAATCGAAGCATACAATCGACCATTCTGACCATGTCAACTTCGCCCTGGAATTGATTCTATAATAATTGGTTCGAACGAATGCAAAAGTGCATTAACTGCAGCGGAGAATACTTCGAAAACCAATAAAAATAAAATCAGTTATTTTCTGTATGTAGTTTCTTCTATTTCCGATCATTTCGGTATGCCCCTTGTATGTTTAAACAGCTGTTAATAAGGGATAGGTTACTGACCTGATTCAAATAATTAAAAACACGTTATTGTCATTATAAACACCGCGATAAAGATAAAAACTACCGCAAAATTAATAAGTTAAGTCCAATATAATGTGAGGCACTAACAAACACAACTAGTTTTGAAACATACACTAAGTACCTACTGGTTATTAACCTCACACTAAGTTTATAACGTATTTTACGTATTAGTTTCATTTGCAACTGAATTCAGTGTGAGCTTTGTGGTTGCGATTACATATACTATTCTTAGTGTGCGTTATCAGTAACAGGGCCGTATTAACCCTGCAGTGGTAGCGCGGATTACATATGTAATCCACGGTTATTAAAAATGAAATTATTCGTAAACAGTTCAAGTACACAGGACTCCGTGTACTTTAAGTATGACAATCCCCACCCCCGCTCTGTTCATTCCAAATATGTATGCAGTTCCTGTTTAGAAAATAATGGTTGATTTGTTTTCGCATAAGCGTTAACGCGTAGAAGCGCCGGTGGCTCAACCGGTTACGACTCGGTTCTCCTAACCAGAGGTGCCGGGTTCAAATCCGGACGGCCAATGTACCAATGAGTTTTCCGAAACTTACGTACATGTACTCACCGATTGCTTTAACGGTGAAGGAAAACATCGTGAGGAAACCTGCACACATCTGCGAAGAAACTCGAAGGTTGTGTGTAAAGTCGACTAACCCGCACTGGGCCCGCGTGGTCGACTAAGGCCCGAGCGCCCTAATACAGGGTAGGCTCGAGCCCCTCGGTGGGGACGCATATGAGCTGATATGATGAAGCGTTAACGCGTATTCGCTGGGTGCGAAGTACTAGGTGGGGGTAATATAATCGATCGCAGCGCTCATAGTGGCCAAAAGTAAAATTAATGTAGGCTCTGTCATCCGTCATATCTCATAGTAAACTGTTCAGACTTGTTTACCTAATTAATAAAACCAGGTCCTTAAAATAATTTTATTATTATTGAATGAAACCATTAAAGTAGTGTGACGTCGTCTACGGGACGCTGGGTGTGTAGCTCAGAATGAAAGATTTGGGATACGTATTAAAGAATCATCAGAGATGATCATATATTTAACACGTAAAAAAAAGGCAGAAGGCTCTGTCGGCTGACTGATTATTATAGCTTCATTGATTCCTCTCACTTTCTTGCCATAACTTTAGGGACCTCAGCCCAAACGCGCTGATAATAAAAATATACTCTTAGTCAAAGAACTCTGTCCTGGCTCACGGTCCGCCATAGAATCAATATCTATTGTTTCGAAAAGCTTTCGAATGACTTATCAATTCAAATTTAAACTAATATTCTAACTTAGATTCGCGCTGGCAAGAAACTAAGCAAAGGAGTTGGAAGTGCATATATGTAGAGACATACGATCTCTACAGTAGCTTTATCTTGTTTTACAGTATAACTACAACTAAAAATGAAGTAAACAAACCCTGACATGTTCAAAATAAAACACACTTTTTGAATTAATTTTAAATACCTCATTTGATTCAAATGTCCAAAAATGATTTTACAACCCTTTCTCTACCCAAATCAAGGTATCACAGTTATTTTGGAAATAAATTAATAGATAATTTTGGATACCACGTAGTAGACCACGTGGGCCCAGTGCGGGTTGGTCGACTTCACACACAACCATCCAGTTTCTTAGCAGGCGTGTGCAGGTTTCCTCACGATGTTTTCCTTCACCGTAAGAGCGTCGGATAAACGTACGACCTATGAAATCGAATTTTGAAAACACATTGGTACGTGGCAGGATTCGAACCACAACCTCCCGGACAGGAGGTAGCGGCCCCTGCCATTACGCCACCGACGCTTACAGGCTGTAAAACTAGTCAATTAAAAAAAAATTGGAGCCTTCATACAAAAATGCACAAAATTGTATCAAGATTTGTATGAAGAGTTACAGATTTTTTTTTGCGATTTCAGTAGTCATTATAAAGGTGCTCCTTTATCAGTACCCGATATTTTACACAGGGCTTCTGTCTGTAATTCTGAACAACTTTCCCCTAGGAACCAAATGGTGTAAGCGCAAACAAAATTGGGTCTCTCAAACAAATCGATCAGCTGATCTGTCAACTCTATAATGGAAGTTAACCGCCACCGTAGCTCAGAGGCAAAGTTCACTGGCTTAACATAGGAGGTCGCAGGTTCGATTCCCGGCGGGGTCAATTGTAAGACTCGGTTTGGTTGATGGTAGGGCATTTTCTAAGCCCACCTGGCTAGCTACCACCATCTTATCTAAGTCTTGCCGCCAAATATCAATGTTGATATCATTGGTGTGTTCCGGCTAAAGATAAGATAGCCAGCTCCCCATTGCGTTGGGGAATCTTGGTAAGCCCGCTTCCATCTTCGGCAACATCGTCACTTACCACCAGGTGAGATGTTGTCAAGGGTTTACCAATTGTGTATAAAAAATAATAAAAAAAAAAGATTTTTTTTTTGATTTGAGTTAAGTTGTACAGAATCACGGGCAAAAGCCCTGTGTCCTTGTAAAAATAAATTTATTTATTTATTTATTTTTATTATTCCCGTGTAAATTATTGTGTACTTAGAAAGTAGCACCTTATATTGTACTTTTTACTTTTTACCCAACTGCCAAAAAAGAGGTGTAATGTTTTTCAGTTGCATGCAAGTAGTATATGTGTGTATATGTATGTATGTATGTCTGTCTGTTTCTTTGGCTGAGCCTGAAGCCTAAACGGCTTTATGGATTTTGGGAGTGCGAGGTGTCGTTAAATTCGTTTTGTGTCGTTAGTGACATAGGATTAGTTTTTTTTCCGACTTCCCAAAAAAGAGGGGTAATTTTTTTATGCAACTTTTTATCATATTGGTTAGGTTATTCCTTTTCATAAACAAATAGATGGAATAAAAAAACTCTGCGTGATCGAATCAGCAACGAGGAGATCCGCAGGAGAACTAAAGTAACCGACATAGCTCACAGAATCGCTAAACTGAAGTGGCAGTGGGCAGGGCACATAGCTCGTAGAACAGATGGCCGATGGGGCAGTAAAGTTCTCGAGTGGCGACCGCGCACCGGAAAACGGTAGCGTAGGCAGGCCTCCCACGCGGTCGACCGATGACCTGGTGAAGATCGCGGGAAGCCGATGGATGCGGGCAGCGCAGGACCGGTCGTCGTGGAAATCCTTGGGGGAGGCCTTTGTCCAGCAGTGGACGATTTGTGGCTGATATGATGATGAATAAAAACTGTTTTTCTATGATAATTAGCTGCGCGTAACCACGCGGGCCCAAAAGACTAGTATCTCATCTGTGCCAAAAGATCCTATTATTTATTCACAATTGCTGTATACTTGGCATCATCTAACCTCATCTACGATGCAAATGCCCAAACACCAACCAAACCGAATCCTACAAATATAATCCCCATCGGGAATCGAACCCGCGACTTTATATATAATGTGAAAGCAAATGGATTTACCACTACGCTACGGAGGCGGTAAAAAAGGCTTGTTTAAACTCCTTGAGATGACATTAAAAAAAAAAGAATGACGGAACAAACAAAATGGCGGCGAAATCCTATACGTTCGACAACCAAACTGTAACCAACCTGTATCAATCTGGGTGACGAGGGGGAGAGGTAGCTATCTAGAGAGCGGCAGCGAGTGTCTATACTGTATGTTAGTACTAATATTAAATACTTTGCCCAAATCCTACCCTGGTGGTTGCCAACTGCCATTCGCAAAGATTAGATATTATGTCAGTGCATATAAGGTAGGTACCTACTTAAGCTATGGCTACTATATAGGTAGGTAAGTATATAAGGTGTAACAAAATTAGCTGAAACTATTTTAACTGATGCTTCTACCCATAAAACTGAACAACTTTCCCCATGGAACCCATAGTCAAATCGCAAAAAAAAAATGTCTCTCCCATACTACCTCGATCAGCTGATCAGCCAACTTAGTATGGGAAGTTCAATTTTTTTTTTGAGAATTGACTATGGGTTTCGTGGGGAAAGTTGTTCAGTTTCATGGGTAGAAGCACCAGTTAAAATAGTGTCAGCTAATTTTGTTAGACCTTAAATACATTCTGTAACAAAATTACTTTAGGACCCGTTAACTGTGGCATCTACTTATCATACTGGACAGCATTCCTTAAGGAACCCATTGTTAATTCTAAAAAAAAATCGACGCTCCATACAAAAAAGTTTTAAATCGGTCTATCAGCTGATCGATTTGTATAAGTTCAATTTTTTTACTATTTCAGGAAACTTGTAGAGCAAAAGTTGTTCAGTAGTAATAGAAAAACCTAAGCAACTACGCCGTACAAAGTTTTCAAGCTTCTGGACTGGGGTGGACTTGGCATCAATATCAATAACGATATCGTGGTCATGGCTGTGACTATGGAAGACCTAAGAACAATGCTCGATGGCCTCAGTAAAGTTTCTCAACAAGTGGGTCTTAAAATGAACATGGACAAGACGAAAATAATGTGAAATGTCCGTGTTGCACCCATCCCTCTAAAGGTTGGAGACTCTACACTGGAAGTTGTTGACGAATATGTATACCTGGGACAAACAGTCCAGCTAGGCAGGTCCAATTTCAAGGGAGAGATCAATCGACGAATCCAACTCGGCTGGGCAGCATTAGGGAATCTTCGCAATATCTTCATGTCCCAAATACCGTAGTGTCTCAAGACTAAGGTCTTTGCGCAGTGTGTGTTGCAAGTGATAACTTACGGAACTGAGACATTGTTGCTTACTATGGGCCCCATAAGATGGCTCAAGGTCACCCAAAGGGCAATGGAGCGTGCTATGCTCGGAGCTTCTCTGCGTGATCAAATCAGAAACGAGGTGATCCACAGGGCTATGGCTACAAGGTAGGTAAGTATATAGTGTCTGTAACAAAATTTGTATAGGACCCGTTAACTGGGGCATCTACGTATCATACTGAACAACTTTCCCTGAGGAACCCATAGTTAATTCTAAAAAAAAATTGACGCTTTATACAAAAAGTTTCAAATAGGTCAATCAGCTGATTGATTGGTATGGGGAGTTCAATTTTTTTTTTGCTATTTCAGCAGACTTTTGGAAGAAAAATTGGTCAGTAGTAATAAATAAAAATAAATATTCTGGGACAAATCACACATAGTCATCTGCCCCCAAAGTAGGATTCCCTGTGTTATGAGAACCATAGACTGATATAAATACTCTGTACGTTTAAATACGTACTGGAATAGATATTTAACACCCAGACACAGAGCAAACAAATCTGCTCATCACACAAATGCTTGCCCTGGGTAGGAACCCACAACCCTCGGATACGTAGTCATGAGCACTAACCACCGAACCACCAAGTCAGTCAAAAATAAAAAACATAAGCAACTACGACGTACAAAGTTTCATCAAAATTGTTAGAGCCGTATTTCAATTTTTTTTATCGATAGGGTATGCTCCCGAGTCAGTCCCATCCAATATAAATTTTATAAAAATCGGTTCAGTACTTTTTTAGAAAACTAACAAAAACCAAAAATCATAAAGCTAAATTGTAGGTACTTAGTTGTTGTGATGAAAGTCAGTTTTTTATCCGACTGCACCAAAAGGAGGGTTATGTTTTTCGAGTTTATGTTTGTATGTATGTAAGTTTGTTTATTTATTTCTTTCGTGCTCTCCCTGTAGTCTAAACGGCTTCATGGATTTTGGAATGCGAGGTGTCGTTAGATTCGACTTAATCCCGTGAGAGGATACATTTTTACTCAACTGACCAAAAAAATAGGAGTTAAGTTTTTATTTTGAATTACTACTAATTATCGTGTTAAGTGTTTTAACGTGTTCGTACAGCGTGTTCAATTAGTACCCGACATGCTTACTGAACTAATCTAACCAAAGCATCTGTCCATCTGTCCTTCCGTCTCGTTTTTTAGAATAGCTGATGCTACAATCCTACTAAGACATGGATACAGGAATCAACTTTTCACAATACAAATTAATCCATATATATATATATATATATATATATATATATATATATATATATATATATATATATAAAAATGTATCCCTATTTCCCTTGGTCACGGCATCAAGCGTGAACGGTTGGACCGATTTCGCCCATTCTTTTTTTGTCGAATTCGTTATTGTCAGGAAAAGGTTCTTATATGTAGGGTAGGGTAGAGTAGGGTAGTGTAGTGTAGTGTAGTGTAGGGTAGTGTAGGGTAGGGTAGGGTAGTGTAGGGTAGGGTAGGGTAGTGTATTGTAGTGTAAGGTGGTACGAAGTTCGCCGGGAATACTAGTGTCAAATCTATCTATGTCAGAGAGTCTTTCAACCATCGATTAAGATGATGATTAGATAAGAAGATGATGATATAGATGATTAACAGTTGCATGCAACCAACTGAGGTAAGGAACCTAAAGTAAGTACCTACTTAAGAGGAGTATTCAGTCAGAAAACTAAAGTAAATACCTACTTAACCCTAGAGGAGAGTTTAGCCAGAAACCTAAAGTAAGTAAGAGGTGTGTTCAGTCAGAAACCTAAAGTAAGTAAGTGGTGTGTTCAGCCAGAAACCTAAAGTAAGTAAGAGGTGTGTTCAGTCAGAAACCTAAAGTAAATACCTACTTAACCCTAGAGGAGAGTTCAGTCAGAAACCTAAAGTAAGTAAGAGGTGTGTTCAGTCAGAAACCTGAAGTAAATACCTACTTAACCCTAGAGGAGAGTTCAGTCAGAAACCTAAAGTAAGTACCTACTTAAGAGGTGTTTTCAGTCAGAAATCTACAGTGAGTACATATTTAAAAGGAGTGTTTTGTAAGAAACCTAAAGTAAGTACCTACTTAGAAGAAGTGTTTAGTCAGAAACCAATGTAAGTACTAACTTAAAAAGAGTGCTCAGTCAGAAATCTAAATTAAGTATCTACTTAAGAGTTGTGTTCAGTCAGAAATCTGAAGTAAGTAGGAAGTAACTATACTGAAGTAAGTAGGAAGTAACTATACTGAAGTAAGTAGGAAGTAACTATACTGAAGTAAGTAGGAAGTAACTATACTGAAGTAAGTAGGAAGTAACTATACTGAAGTAAGTAGGAAGTAACTATACTGAAGTAAGTAGGAAGTAACTATACTGAAGTAAGTAGGAAGTAACTATACTGAAGTAAGTAGGAAGTAACTTTACTGAAGTAAGTCGGAAGTAACTATACTGAAGTAAGTAGGTAGTAACTATACTGAAGTAAGTAGGAAGTAACTATACTGAAGTAAGTAGGAAGTAACTATACTGATATAAGTAGGAAGTAACTATACTGATATAAGTAGGAAATAACTATACTGAAGTAAGTAGGAAGTAACTATACTGAAGTAAGTAGGAAGTAACTATACTGAAGTAAGTAGGAAGTAACTATACTGAAGTAAGTAGGAAGTAACTATACTGAAGTAAGTAGGAAGTAACTATACTGAAGTAAGTAGGAAGTAACTATACTGAAGTAAGTAGGAAGTAACTATAGTGAAGTAAGTATACTAGGAGTGTAACCCTAGCGTGTTCCATACAAACATAGTTTTGTTAATTTTTATATGAATAGAAATCAATTAAACTTATGGAAATCTTTTATTTATTTTAGTTCTATATCTGTGGTTTTTCCGATTTAAAAATATATCTATCCGTGGCGTAATGGTTAGTCCATTCGCCTCACACCAGGATGTCGCGGGTTCGATTCCCGGGGGGTCAACTTTGTAAGAGTCAGTTTGGTTGGTGGTAGGGCCTTTTCATAGCCTGCCTGGCTAGATACCACCTTCTTATTTAAGTCTTGCCGCCAAACATCATTGTAACAGCTTAGATGTGTTCTGGCTTGAAGATAAGATAGCCAGATCCCCATTGCGTTGGGAAATCTTGGTAGCCCCGCTTCCATCTTCGGCATCATCGTCACTTACCATCAGGTGAAATGATGCCAAGGGCTTATCAATTCTTCTTCTTCTTCTTTCTCCTGGCCATTGTCCCAATTTATTTGGGGTCGGCCCTCCTAGTACTTCTGGGCCACACCGCACGGTCGTGGGTTGTCTTCTCATTTGTGTTTGTACTCTTAAGGTCATTTTTTATTGTCTGCTACCAGGTCATTGGTGGTCTCCCGCAGTCTTTTTTACTCTCTTAACCTAACAATACTACCCGGGCTGGGGCTTCTAATCAACATGCTGGTTACTGGGTGAAAAACTTTTCCCAATAGACTCAATCTATTCGCAAAAAAATAGACTTTTCACACAACAAATCGATCAACTGATTCGACCATTTTTGACATTATTTGTATGAAGAGTCCAAAATTGTATGGGACCCATCCCAGCCCACTTATTAGGTTCTACCCCAATTTTGTTACACTCTATATAGTTCTAAGTACATAGAAAGAAGTTGCAAGACTAACTTTTATTCCTTTTGCTTGCCACTAATCTATAATTAGAAACTACAATCATTTCATTTCCTGTCACATATTTTTATTTTTAACCCAAAAGCAATTAACCAATTTGTTTTCGAAGCAAACGACTGGCAACACCACGGTCGGGTTACTTTATTTTATTGCGTTGGCAACATTTTACTGTCCCTTTGAAAATGGAACTGAAAATTGCATCTTAAAATTGTAATGGCGCGCGAAATGCGAGGATGGATTCACGCCTTAGCATACTTTGCAAATAGTATTAGAAGCATGCCGACTTTGTATGATCGTAAAGAGGTCGTCTCTTTTAAACTCTAATAAAATAAAAGAGACAACAACACTTTTGTCGCCGCGTACGTGACTTACTTGTCAATCGTGGTAGCGAGTGTTTTGGTAGTTTGTATTTTATTTATTCAACAATGGTGTTGCCTTTCAGTGCGTTATAAGTTTGTTGCAGTTAAGAAAATAGTACTCTCCAGTAATGAAATTACATACCCACATCCTGGATCGTGGAAATAGGTAGTTTAAAAAAACTTTACGATCCTGAAATCACGTATTTCCTGTCATCTTTTTAAAAATGTAAAGCGAATATTGCGTAGCGTGTTTGAGCAAATATATTTTCAATACAGTTGCTCGAAAAGTAGTCCTTTATATGCTGCGCAAAATTGATTTTACCGCACACGTGCTCTATGAACTTTACCACTTTTTTTAATTTCTAGCTCGGAGGAACAAGACAATTCTAGCAAATAAAATATGTAATAACCAAAGATAAAGAATGTTCTTTAAGACTTTTGCTAGGAAATTTTAAAAAAAGTTTAAAAAGACTTAAAACCGACTTCAAAATGAAATTCACTCAAAAGTGTGAAATAATATTATTATACTTAAATACACAAAATTAACCAACAATAACGAAATCAAAGGCGGGTACGAATTAAATTAGGGGCTTAAATTTTTTTTTGAGGTCGGTGTCAGCAAACCATCGAATCGTGTGCTGGTGCCTACCTCAAAAAAAATTTAAGCCCCTAATTTAATTCGTACCCGCCTTTGATTTCGTTATTGTTGGTTAATGTTGTGTATTTAAGTAAAATAATATTATTTCACACTTTTGAGTGAATTTTATTTTGCAGTCGGTTTTAAGGTTTTTAAACCTTTTTTATTTTCTTTATTTTTAGTGGTAATGTTATCTATCTAGCAACGTTAAATCCAATTACCTATACTCACCAATAGGAATTATCAAATACATGTGTTTCATTAACAGATACAGAGTCCTGTGGCTTCCATCATCATCTCAGCAGCATGAAAGTTAAGGAGTTAAATCGTCAATCATCAGCTCATCTGAATAACCTGAAGGAATACAACTATCGGTCTATGCATACCTACGTATATATCTATGTATATACGTTCAAAGAATTTTCCTGCAACTCCTAACCATTAAGGGGTTGTACCTTCCTAGAACAGCTTATCAACATGAGAATATGACTAACAGACGCAAGTATATTAATAGCTTTAGAAAACATATGAATCACGTAATTAGTGCCTTTAAAATTCAAATTTTTCATTATTTTTGAAGGGTTGCCCTCGATTTCCCTGGGATCCCAACATCAGATCCTGACTTGGTGACAATGGGACCCCCTCGGGAGTATACTCTTCGAATGAAAAAATAATTTTGAAAATCGGTCCACAATTGACGGAAAAATCGGTAAACATACATGAAAAAAAAATATACAGTCGAACTTAGTACCTCCTCCTTTTTGAAGTCGGTAAAAAAGAGATAGGTTGTTATTCCGAGAGGTTAGTTCACAACGCTAATTGATTAGATTCTCTTTGGGTTATGTCTTTGTGAAAAAAAGAGAATAAATATGAATGAAGCGCATAGGTTACACCAAGGAATATGTGATTTTTTCGAAGGAGGTTTTAATGCTTATAATAATATTATCCCAAGCTCTATTTATATAAAAAAAATACGCATGCGTACGTGTGCTTGCAAAAATATAACTGAATTGAGATGTTTTAGTTGTAAAAACGAATAAAATTATGAATAGTTAATATATTATGTGTAATAAAAAATATACATATGTGTATGTATAAAAAAATATATGAGATTACTTCCCAGACATTTACAATGAGCCACAATAGTCACTTTGAAAATAAACTTTGATTGCCGAAACCTTGATAGGTATGTACCCATGTATTTTGTTTTTCTGTCACGGTCGTTTTTTATTTTACCGGTTTTCTTACAACTGTATTGAAAAACTTTGTATGATACATGGGTGTAAAAGAAAATCACTAGTTGTTGACGTTTTGACTACCCTTGTATATTAATAAATAACTATTATCAGTCCCTGGTTCTCATAATCCTAGTTTGGGGCCAGGTGACGACCTTGTGGGATTTGTCCTTGAGTAGATTGGGGTGCAATCTCATTTCTCGACAATATCTTCATTTCACTATAGTGCGTCCAATAGTAGCATCCAGTTCTATGTAGTGACAAAAATAACCAGTAGGTACTTGGCAGCTAGTGTTGGCTTAAACACGTCATGTTAGTTTTTTAGGACTTAAGGGTATTTTTGCTTCCTAGGTAGTTTGGTGCCAGATGACCGTGTGTGATTTGTCTCTGAATATTTTATTATTACCTATGTTCTTTTTTCTTTCAGTGAAGAAGTTTCTATATTTTTACCCGTTTGCCCGAAAAGGGGGTTAGGTACCTAATATTTTCGGGTAAATTAATGTATGTTTATATTATGTACCTATGTAAAAACGTAGCGTAGGCAGGCCTCCTACGCGGTGGACCGACTACCTGGTGAAGATCGCAGGAAGCCGATGGATGCGAGCAACGCAGGACCGGATCGTGGTGGAAATCCTTGGGGGAGGCCTTTGTCCAGCAGTCGACGATTTTCGGCTAATATGATGATGATGAAGAAGGCTCAAGGTCACCCAAAGGGCAAAGGAGCGTGCTATGCTCGGAGTTTCTCTGCGTGATCGAATCAGAAACGATCCGCAGGAGAACTAAAGTAACCGACATAGCTCACAGAATCGCTAAGCTAAAGTGGAAGTGGGCAGGGCACATAGCTCGTAAAACAAATGGCCGTTGGGGGCAGTAAAGTTTCCGAGTGGCGACCGCGCACCGAAAAACGTAGCGTAGGCAGGCCTCCCACACGCTTGACCGACGACCTGGTTAAGATCGCGGGAAGCCGATGGATGCGGGCAGCACAGGACCAGTCGTCGTGGAAATCCTTGGGGGAGGCCTTTGTCCAGCAGTGGACGTTCTTCGGTTGATATGATAATGATGATGATGATAATGTATGTATGTCAGTTTCGTTGGCTGAGCATGTAGCCTGAACTGCTTGACGGATTTTGAAGTGAGAGGTGTCGTTATAGATTAGTCTTGATCTCGTCAGTGACACAGAATACATTTACTTACACCAAACTGCCCAAAAAAAAAATATTAAGCAGTCGGGTTTTTAATGAATTGGTTAGATTACTGATCTATGTCCTAATTGTTTAGTTTTTTTTATAAGTGAAAAGAAAACATTAATTCATAACTAAAGGTAGACGAAGAATACACCTTCTGCTTAGGGACATCCAAATACAGCTAGCATTTACAGCAGCATGGATTTATGGATGTTTGTTACTCTTTCACGCAAAAACTACTGAACGTATCTGGATGAAATTTGGTAGGTAGACAAATTAGGACCTGGATTAACATACAGGCTACTTTTTTCCACGCTAGCGAGCCGCTTGCGGTTCGTGCACTGCGCACCCTCGGAGGCAGTCATAGAAACTTTGTTGACGGGAGCGAAGCTGCTGGCAAAAGCTAGTACATACATTATTACTTATTACGTTCATACATATTACGTCACTGAACATGGTCATTACTATGGGCACAGATGAGATACTAGTTACTTCGTCTATGGGCCTCTAAGAAGGCTCAAGGTCACCCAAAGCAATGTATAGGTATATGTATATTAGTACTAATATGTATGGACACTCCCTGCCGCTCTCTAGATGGCGTCGTCACCCCCTTGTCACCCATATTGATACAGATTGGTTACAGTTTGGTTCTCGAACGTATGGGATTTTGCCGTGATTTTGTTTGCTCTGTCATTTGTTTTTAGAAATGTCATTTCACGACCATTGTATGCAGTGTCCGCGGTGTGTGCCCAAAGGGTGATGGAGTGAGCTATGCTCGGAGTCTCTTTGCGCGATCGAATCAGAAATGCGAAGATATAGCTCACAGAATCGCTAAACTTTAGTGGCAGTGGGCGGGGCACATTAGCTCGTATAGATGGCTTTTGGGGTAGTAAAGTTTTCGAGTGGCGACCGCACACCGGAAAAAGTAGCGTAGGCAGGCCTCCCACGCGGTGGACCGACGACCTGATGAAGATCGCGGGAAGCCAATGGATGCGGGCAGCGCAGGACCGCTCGCTCGTCGTGGAAATCCTTGAGGAGGCGTTTGTCCAGCAGTGGACCTCTTTCCGCTGTTAAATGATGATGAAGATCGTCACTGGAAAAATCTAATCGACGGAATTGTGACAAATTGTTTATGACTCAAAACTAACAAAAATATCTCATCCAAGAATACTACCGACATTGTATGTAACCCAGAGAGTTTTAAACGCTTCAACGCGATCCCGCACAAAAAGGCGCCAAAAAACCCGCCCGTTCCAATCTGTCAAAGTGACACTTCGTTTCATCGTCGCGCCGCACGCAATGAAAAAAAAAACAAGTAACTACACACGCTCGTTAGGCATTGATGAGTTCGTTAATTGTTATTTGGCACAAAATTAGATCTGAAACGCTTATAAATCGTTCGAATTGATTGCCTTTTAGCCGTTGGTATTTTAATTTGGATTCTTGACGTTTCGGTTTGACAATTGGCTGTTTGTTTAATGTCACTGTCAGCGTGGCAGTTCTCCCGTGAAAATGGATGGGTTCCGGTGTCCTGAAGGAAGAAGGAATATTTAAAAGGGTACGTACTTCTGTGGTATAGTAACCAAATATCTCCGCAACGTGACGCTTAAAGGCGGTTTTAACCGCCTCCGTGGCGTAATGGTTAGTCCATTCGCTTCATACCAGGAGGTCGCGGGTTCGATTCCGGCGGGGTCAACTTGTAAGACTCGGTTTGGTTGGTGGTAGGGCATTTTCTAAGCCCGTCTGGCTAGCTACCACCATCTTATCCAAGTCGTGCCGCCAAATCCAAGTCGTGCCGCCAAACATCAGTGTTAACAACATTAATGTGTTCCGGCTTGTAGATAAGATAGCCAGTTCTCCATTGCATTGGGGAATTTTGGTAAGCCCGCTTCCATCTTCGGCATCATCGTCACTTAACATCAGGTGAGAAAATGCCAAGGGCTTACCAGTTGTGAATAAAAAAAAATTACAGATTATCGTTATTTTTGACGTGAATTACTCCTATAGATTTGAAAAAAATACCCTTATTGTTGATGATGGATGTACCTTAAAATAAAAGCTATTATAGAAACACGATTGAGCAGTTTTGTCTTAATAGAAAAAAATCCCAAAGACAGGTCTACACCATTACTTTCAACTCTAGTTATGACTAATATTTTGTAGTGTAAATTTAAAAAAATATACAATAATATTTGTTATGTTAATACAAAATGAGAAATGTTATTATTTTTTATACTTTCATTCAGAAAATTGAAATTAAACGTAAAAACATTGAAAAAGTGCAAAAGTGTGGTTATTTTCTTTATCTTTACACGTAAAGAAAAAACAGAGACGACTGTTCTAATCAATACCTTGCCTTAAGTATATTTTCAGTTTGTTTTTGCATCCCCCGTTGAAATATAATACAGGTGTGACAAAATTGGTGTAGGGCCTGTTAACTGGGGATTCTAGTCATCATACTTAACACCTTTCCCCAAGAATCCCATAGTCATATCTCAAAAAAAAATTTGGACCCCCCCCCCCCCATACAAAAAAAAACAAAATTTGTCGATCAGATTTTTTTTTGCGATTTCAGCAAAATCATAGAACAGAAAGTTGTTCAGTATGATGAGTAGAAGCCCCAGCTAACGGGACCTACACCAATTCATTCAAGCGTCGTCGGTGGCTCAACCGGTAACGACTCGGTCCTCCTAACCAGAGGTGCCGCGTTCAAATCCGGACGGCCAATGTACCAATGAGTATGAGTTTTTTGACAACTTACGTACATATACTCACCGATTGCTTTAACGGTGAAGGAAAAAATCGTGAGGAAACCTGCACACGCCTGCGAAGAAACTCGAAGGTTGTGTGTGAAGTCGACCAACCCGCACCGGGCTCGTGTGGTCGACTAAGGCTCAATCGCCGTTATTTAGGGTAGGCTCGAGCCCCTCGGTGGGGACGTGTATGAGCTGATATGACGATGATTATAACACAATGTATATCCTATCATAACCTGTAGGCGTTTGATACACGCGTTGATGTCTTTTATATAATATATAGGTGTTTGTCTTAACTATTAACAACCCAATACGTTGTCCCCAGTACACAAGTTCTCTCTCCAAGCTCGGGAACTTTAGGCCAACTCGGGGCTGAGTCCAGACTCTTGGAGATTGGCGAAACCCTCTGTCAGGCATCTTCAAAACGCCTATAGATAAGACCTTAAGTCCCACTTCCATTACACAATCATAACAAAATAAATCGATACAAACAAAATTAAGTGATAACAAACAAACAAACAAGAGACATTTCGGGCCGAGGGGAGCGAACCCCAAAATAAAGTGGCGAGCAATGGCGCGGAACCCTAAATTCGATGCTCGAGCATCGAAGAAACCCAGCATTAACAAATTATATACGTGACGATATAAAACTGAATCGACAACGGTGTAGAGTTATGAATGATTAGAGAAGAGACATTTACTATTTGATTTGTTTTTTTTTAAATTCTTATTTATAATTTAATTTATCATTATGTTTTATTCATTATTGTCTGCATAAATTTATTTTATTGACTATGGGGCTAGTATATGAGAATAAATGATTTCATTTAATTTCATTTGGTATAAATAATTTTAAAAAAAGTAGAACTATGTCCTCCGTGGTGAAGGAAAACATTGTGAGGAAACCTGCACACGCCTGCGAAGAAATTCGAAGGTTGTGTATGACGATGACCAACCCGCACTTGGCCCGCGTGGTCGACGTAAGCCCGATCACCCTAATTCTAGGTAGGCTCGAGCCCCTCGGTGGGGACGTACGTGAGGTGATCGATGATATCTTTACACTCTGCATTTTCCTGGCCCAATACTATCCAAAGGTAAAATGACGGGAATTTGGAAAGGAAAATGTTTTTGTATTTTTTAATTTAAGTAGTTACCCGTAAACTATTCTAGTTTTTACATCGACTTTCATCAATTAAGTCAATCTTTCTTAGTATTATAAATTTGAAAATGTGTTTGTTGGTTTGTTAGCTTTTCAAGCTTAAACACCTCAACCAATCTTGATGAAATTTGCCATGCAGGTAGCCTGTGTCACTAGGAAGGACATAGGATAATTTTTATCCCGTGAAAATAGCATAGTCCGATGCAGTTCCCGACGTAACTTTTTTTGGTTAATTTATTTAACATCGCAATGAAACAATGGATTGTTGGGATTTCTTGCACAGAGATGGTTGATCTGGGGAAAACTCATTTCCACGCTCGCGCACGTCGGCGTCGCAACGGAGCAACGGATTGAAGTGATTTTTTGTATAGATTTGGTTGAGGGGGTGGGAAGTACTGGGAAGTGACATAGACTGCTGAATCAGAATAGCCTGATATACTCGTAGTTTCTGAGGAATCTAGAGAAACCAAACTCGCGCACCATTTACCCTAAAAGACAGTCATAAAAACAATGTCCACGCGGGTGAAGCCGCGGGCAAAAGCTAGTAAATTATAATTTTCAAAAAATCCAGAAATTTTTAGGTACCTACTTGCTTTTTTTAAAAAAGAGTTTTTATGTTTAAAAATCTAAATGCTCAGTGCAACTAATTTGAATAAAAAATACACGTTTCCAAATTTAAAAAAAACGGTAATTTAAAAAACTAAAAAACCCGCCTGCGTTTCTGTGTAATTTGGAAATGAAAAACCCTAAAACAAGAAAGTCGTCATACCCGATTGCACTTAACTTAAGAAAAGTTGTAGCAGTCGGGACCCATTCTAGAAAGTCGGCCGTCTAGTCAGTATATTGGAGTAATCTGCAATGGAATATAGGTATGTGCTCTCAATTCACTATGCCTCCATTTCTAGAATGGGTCCCGACTGCTACAATTTTTCTTAAGTTAAGTGCAATCGGGTATGACGACTTTCTTGTTTTAGGGTTTTTCATTTCCAAATTACACAGAAACGCAGGCGGGTTTTTTAGTTTTTTAAATTACCGTTTTTTATTTTATTCATTTTTTTAGTTTTATTATTGAATCAGTTCATTTGAATTTGGCGCCAAAAATCCGCCATTTTGTTTTTATTTATTTTGATATACCTACCCAGTGTCATTCTCACAGTAAAAACGTATCTAACGACAACCCTTTAGCTATAATTAATCGAGCCGTTCAGGCTGCAGAGCGTGTCAAACATTTGAATTTTGCGCCAGAAATCCGCCATTTTCTTTTTTTTATTTTGATATACCCAGTGTCACTCTTACAGTAAATACGAATCTAACGACACGTCTCAAGCTAAAATCCATCAAGCCGTTCTGGCTGCAGAGCGTGCCAAACAATTATACATACAAACATACATACATACATACATACATACATACTCTCGAAAAACATAACCCTCCTTCTGGCGCAGTCGGGTAAAAAAGGCGAGGACAGTATTTCTTGGGATTGTATTGAAAGTAAGTACAAGACGACCCTAGGAAATTGATTCCACTTCCAAAGTTCTTCATCAGATCAGAGACTGGTTTCCCCCAACACAGGGAATACTAGTGGGGGAATCAGAGCTCTTTAGTTAGTGTAATATAGTAAAAATTTCAAACAATAACTATTTTGTATTTTGTATCAGCTTCAAATTACCAAAAAGATCTATTGTCACTAGGAAAACGGCTTCAGCTCAATCTGGTTTCTGGAAATTGCTCTAAAATCGTTTGCAAGATTTGACCTATATTAACATGCATACCAACATTGCACGTTAAATTAAAAAAAATGATAAGGTTATTCTTGTGGGTATGAATAAAAAATTAAGTAGGTATTTATCTACCCACATATTCACTTACAATTTTATTCTTTTAAAACTCATCGCGTACTTTGCAACAAATAAACAAACACATTTTCACATTTATAATATTAGTAAGGATGCGTTGCCCAATTTCTTTCCGTACCTACCCTAATGCATCAGGATTGTCAGGTGGCGAGAAAACTGAATTACCTCTAATAGGGGATCGGACTGCATCAAAAATAAATTATGAAATATGACTTCCAAAATTGCTCTCCTCTTGAATTTCCTAAAAACCTTACTTGTTTTGATCTATTACGTCTTCAATTTTTAATTGATCAAATTCACAAAATAAGTTTGTCAATGACACTAAAAATCTATGACGTCACTTGTGGGTATTTCAAACATTTTTAGAACAAAATTTCGTTTTTGACAGATCATAAAAAGTAACTCAAATGACTAGCAGTCCGATCGCCTATTCCGCTCCATTCACAATAACGTGTCGCCCTGTCTATAACTTTGTTTACCCTACGTAGTAGGTACCTTCAATGTGTACCTGCTAATTTCTGTTTAGCGGTTATCGTTAAATAATTCGTTCGTCGTTCGTTCAAATAGCCAGTGACATGAAACAATGAGACTCGTACTAGTAATTACAGGTTTGCTCTTCCTAATTTACATTGTTGGTTAATACAATGTACGTATTTGTAATAAATAACCGAGTTGGTTATTGGTAATCTGTGAATATACAGCGTGTAAAAATCGCGACTGTGTAAAAACATTCCACCCGACTTCCCAAAAAGGAGGGGCCTTTTTTGGGAAGTCGGGTAAAATGTATCCTATGTCAATAGCGAGATCTAGACGAATCTAACGATACCTCGCGCTCTAAAATCCGTCCAGCCGTTTAGAAGATATTGTGCAATAAAGATACATACGTTAGACCTCAAATCTTTTTATTTTTATTAAAAATTTGAGTGCGTTTGGCTGTACCTCACCTGATGGTAAGTGCCGATGCAGCCGAGGCTGTGACACGCAAGCTCAAATAGTGCCTATTCACTCTCGTCTTAAAGATTCCTAAATTACACGAATCGGGGAATACAGACGACGGAAGGGAATTCCACTTAAATCAAATCAAAATAATTTATTTTAAACTTGCTGTTTCCCGCGGCTTCACCCGCGTGGACAACGTTTCTATGACTTTTCGAGGGTGCGCAGCGTAGAAAAGAATAGCCTTTGTGTTAATCCAGGTCCTAATCTGTCTACCTATCAAATATCAGCCAGATCCGTTCAGTATTTTTTGCGTGAAAGAGTAACAAACATACATCCATACATTCTTACAAACTGTCGCGTTTATAATATTAGTAGGATAAGTGTTTGCATACAATTTTAAATAGTCAAAATAAATTTATTGTCTATTACAAATAATGTTATAAAAAATTCAGATACCCCTGAAAATTATATACATTTCTTTTTTGTGGGTAGTCGCTTATAAAACTGAGCACTTATACTAAAACGTGGGCATCTACTCATCAAACTGAACAACTGTTGTTCTATTCATCATATCAGCTCATGTACGACCCCACCAAGAGGCTCGAGCCTACCATGAATTAGGGCGATCGGGCCTTAGTCGACCACGCAGGCCCAGTGCGGGTTGGTCAATTTCACACACAACCTGCGAGTTTCTCCGCAGGTATGTGCAGGTGTCCTCACGATATTTTCCTTCACCGTAAGAGCGTTGTTCTATTAATTTGCTGAAATTGCTTATGAACATAATACAAATCGATTAGCTAGTTGGTCAACGTTGTATGGCGAAGTTATTTTAAAAAAAAATTGACTAAGTGTTATTAAGGCAAAGCTGTTCAGTTTGATGAGTAAATGCCTACCTTTAAGTATTCATTCTCAGTTTTTTCACACACTGAGTTTTTTATTATCTGTAAAAGGTTTTGTTAAGTCGCCAAAGGGCGATGGAGCGAGCCACGAGCGAGCTATGCTCGGAATTTCCCTACGCGATCGAATCAGAAATGAGGAGATCTGAAGGAGAACCAAGGTAACCGAAATAGCTCACAGAATCGCTAAACTGAAGTGACAGTTGGGCACATAGCTCGTAGAACAGATGGCCGTTGGGGTAGTAAGGCGCTCGAATAGCGACCGCGCACTGGAAGACGCGGAAGACTGTAGGATGCGGGCAGCGCAAGACCGGTCGTCGTGGAAATCCTTGGGCAGGCCTTTATTCAGCAGCGGACGTCTTTCCGCTGATATGATGATGTGAATTATGAAACCTCACGTGATTTGTGCACAAGCCCTAAGCCGCACGCAGTATATGCTGAGCGCGGTCCGTGATTCTTGCACCACACACACACAAACACACACACACACATCATACTTTGATAGTCTTTTTTTTCTCTACATGTAATATTAGGTACTGTTATTTAGTTATTTTCTCCCCTTATTTTTAGGGTTCCGTAGCCAAATAGAAAAAACTGAACCCTTATGGATTCGTCATGTCTGTCTGTCTGTCTATCCGTCCGTATGTCACAGCCACTTTTTTTCGAAACTACAAGAACTGTACTGTTGAAACTTGGTAAGTAGATGCATTCTATGAACCGCATTAAGATTTTCACAGAAAAATAGAAAAAAAAACAATAATTTTTGGGGGTTTCCTATACTTAGAACTGAAACTCGAATTTTTTTTCATCAAACCCATAAGTGTGGGGTATCTATGGATAGGTCTTCAAAAATAATATGGAGGTTTTTTATAACATTTTTTATAAACTGAATAGTTTGCGCGAGAGACGCTTCCAAAGTGGTAAAATGTGTCCCCCCCCCCCTGTAACTTCTAAAATAAGAGAATGATAAAACTAAAAAAAATATATGATGTACCATGAAAACTTCCACCGAAAATTGGTTTGAACGAGATCTAGTTATTAGTTTTTTTAATACGTCATAAATCGTAAACCGCAATTTACCAAACCCGCTGCTACGGAACCCTTCATGGGCGAGTCCGACTCACACTTGGTCGCTTTTTTGTATATATTTTTTTCCAATATTATGTATGCGTGTTTGGTGACAAGGAAACAATAAATTTATGTCTTAATTCTTATGATTTTGAAAGGTGTATTAGCCGACTTGCAAAGAAAGAAAAAGGGTGACATCAATTCTGCGATTTGACTAGCAATATTTAAGGTAAATTGTTTTTTTAGGGTTCTATACCAAAAGCAAAGTATATAGATTAGTACTAACTGTGACAAAAATAATGGAAACAGGGGATAAAAACCCTTACGGAATTTGCCACATGATACGTAAGATTTAGAGGTAATAAATTAAAATATAATTTAAACAGCTAGTATCAAAAGGAATTGGTCACCGCGAAATGTAAAATGGTACTTATAATAATATCAATTTTCAATAGGTTGAGAGACTATGACTAAAATTGAACATGGAGTACAAACGTGTGATTACACTTTTAGTTATTGTTAAACCTTAATAAGTAGTAGAAGGGACAATCCATACGTATAGATTGTTACTCTTAATTCTGTGATAGATAATACCTTAAATTATACGTAAAAAGGCACACATAAAATAATAACACTGTTCAATTTATAAAGTTCATGAAAACCAAAAGGAATCTTGACCGGGGAATAGGGAAATGTGAAGAAAAAGGGTGACTACTTCCCTTCGCAGGTGGCACGACGGTGGTAGATGCTCAGGCTGACGAAAAAGGTGTTCGAGCTGTACCAGCCAAGACTCGATCAGTTATTTGCTTAGCCTGCTGATGTAATACGTCGGCTATTACGCTGTTATTATATTAGTTGTCCATTAGGTACTCGGTAAAAACCCTCGAAATATCGGCAAAGGATCTGTAATATACTAAAAAACTGCACCATACAACTTTGAAAACAGCAAAAGGCAACTTATTAAATTTATAATCTTATTTACGGTCAAAAATAGGTTTGCGGTGACCACCATTCGGTTGTTATTTTTTAATCTCTCATCTTCTTGTCAAAAAGAAACAAATATTTTCAAATTAAATTTCCATAGATGAACAAAATCAAAAGAGAATTTAATTATGAAACGCAAGAAAGGAGATCGGCTCGAAACGATAGTTTGCGTTTCAAAATATACAGTATGGACACTCCCTGCCGCTCTCTAGATTGGGACCTCACCCCCTCGTCACCAAGATTGATACAGATTGGTTACAGTTTGGTTGTCGAACGTATAGGATTTCTCCGCCATTTTGTTTGTTCCATCATTCCTTTTTTGAAATTTCATTTTTGGCCCGTTGTATTGAAGTGTCCAAGGTATGCCCAAAGTGTGTCATCGAGACCATATTAGTAGGCCTTCCTTAAATTATTCACACAGACGCCATCAATACAGGGTGAAATTTAAATTGTGACCCAAACTTAATGGCGGTAACGTTACAGATTTTCGTTATTTTTGACGTCAATTACTCCTGAACGATAGAAAACCAAAGGTTGAAAAAAAATACCCTTATTTTTGATGGTGTTCCTTAAAGTCAAAAGCTATTAGAAACACGATTAAGCAGTTTAGGCTCGATAGAAAAAAATCCCAAAGATAGGTCTACACCGTTACTTTCAACTCTAGTTATGACTAATATTTTGAAGTAGGTATAAATAAAAAAAATATAAAACAATATTTTTTATGATATTACAAAGTGAGTAGTGTTATTATTTTTTATACTTTCATTGTAGTTTTTGATTAAAACGAAAAACCATTGAAAAAGTGAAAAAAATTGGTTATTTTATTTACTCTTTACACGTAAAGAAAAGGACAGAGACAATCACTGTTCCAATCAATACCTGACTTTAAGGACATACTCTACTTATGAATCAGAAGAACTCTCCATAAAAAAAACCCATAAAATCGGACCAAAAAAAATTTGGAACCTCCATATAAAGTTCCCATTGATTACCAACTTTCTATGGAGTCAAATTTTTTTTTGCTCTATTGTATGAGTTTCTTGGGGGAATGTTATTCAGTTTCATGAGTGGGCCTCCATTTGAACAATTCATTTGATTTCATTTGATATGTCACACAGTATGTTTTTCAAAACTTTTTTTATTTTATTTTCTAATTTACCCCCTTAAGCGGCCACCATGTTTAAAATTTATTTATTTAAATAGGCAACATGCAATATATTTTTATTTTTGCTTTCATTTCAAAGAACTCCATGCAGAATAAACCAGGAGTATATTAAAAAAATAAAAAAAACTTGTTTTTTTTTCATTTAAAATGCGGTTTTAAAGTAACCGTTTAAATTTGCGCGCGCAAACGGACGTATAGTTCCGATGACGTCACTACTGTCTGTCACTCAGACCAAAGAGAATATAATACATTACAATTACAATGTATTATATTCTCTTTGGTCTGAGTGACAGACAGGAGTGACGTCATCGGAACTATACGTCCGTTTGCGCGCGCAAATTTAAACGGTTACTTTAAAACTGCATTTAAAATTAAAAAAACAAGTTTTTTTTATTTTTTTTATATACTCCTGGTTTATTCTGCTTATTTTGCTTTCATTTCTTTAAAATGAAAGCAAAAATAAAAATATTGCATGTTGCCTATTACACTTCTGTCTTTGAGTCACCGGCTTACATATGTGTTTAATTTCAACTCAATCGGTCCAGTAGTTTCGGAGAAAATTAGCTGTGAAGGACGGACGAACGGACGCGCGAGTGATACTATAATGGTTCCGTTGTTATCTTTTGAGGAACTAAACACTAAAAACAAACCTGTTAAAGAAACAACCTTGAAAACCTCCAACTATCCGGACTTGCCCTTGATGTGTGTGGAGTATGGTAAACTTTCCGAGGTTAGGAAGAGACTCTTGTCCCAACCAAAGTATACAGGGTGTAACAAAATTGGTGTAGGTCCCGTTAACTGGGGGTTCTACTCATCATACTGAACAACTCTTGTTCTACAAGTTTGCTGAAATCGCAAAAAAAATTGAACTCTTCATACAAACCGATCGGATGATTGACCAATTTTGTGCGTGATTTTTCTATGGAGCGTTAATTTTTTTTTTTCTGCGAATTGACTATGGGTTCCTTGGGAAAAGTTGTTCAGAATGATGAGTGGAAGCCCCGGTTCACGGATATTACACCAATTTTGGTACATCCTGTATATAGGGTGACATTGACTTTTAATTAGTTCTTGATAGCAAAGGATATGAATGTACTCGTGATTACAAATAACTTTCCCAAAGAAACTATAATATGTCAAATATGAAAAATAAAATTTTCGTCCTTTATACATTTTTGCCGATTTGGTAACTCATTATGTATCGAGAACCAATTTTTTTTTTCTGATTTGACATATAGTTTCTTTGGGAAAGTTGTTTTTAATCACGAGTACATGTATATCTTTTGTTACCAAACCCTGTATATAATATAGGGTGACTTTTAATTAGTTCTTGATAGCAAAGGATATGAATGTACTCGTGATTACAAATAACTTTCCCAAAGAAACTATAATATGTCAAACATGAAAAAAAAATTTTGGTCCTTTATACATTTTTGCCGATTTGGTAACTCATTATGTATCGAGAACCAATTTTTTTTTCTGATTAGACATATAAATTCTTTGGGAAAGTTGTTTGTAATCACGAGTACATGCATATCTTTTGTTACCAAGAACTAGAACTGTAATAACTACCGGGGATGACAAGGGACGGGTTATTTTAGGTGTGATTTAAGGTGTTTTATTTTAAGTATTTTAGGCATTTTATTTTAGGTGTATTCTGTAAGTTTTATAATTGTATTAGTTTTAATGTATAATAAATACGTATATCTATCCGTTACGGTATTACAAAAAAAAGAACTGATTTTAAGTCACCCTGTATGTTAGTGTGGGGATGTTATGGGTGTTATATTAGCTTCCTTACCGCTCGCTCGTCACTGATAGACGATGTTCGTCGTCTGCGCAGCCACTTGACAGGACTGACATTATTAATTACGCCATTAGCCGTCATGACAGATTTGAAGTTCAGCCCCTTTGGTGCATCCAGGGTGTTGACGAAATCTCTTGGAAAAAAAAACTAATTAAAAATTCAAAATTGTCTATCTGTTTGTGTCGTTGACTGACACGGTGGTTTAAAGTGTTATTAATAAGTGCTTCTGACTTTCAGGTAAATATTAAGTATTATTTGCTTTCGAAAATTGTGAGTTTGATTCTCACGCAGAGCTGAAATTCTAGTGATGAGCAGGAACACCAGAGCGTCTCTTTCTGTGTAAGTATTTAAGGTTCCCTAACAAAACCTTCTTCCATACAAACTAATAATTCCCGTTTCTCGGAAATGAATTGGCAGGTCGTAATGAAACTTTGTACATATACAGTAAAACACAAAATTGTAGTAATGTATGATTTAGATTTTGGTAACACTTAATTATTATATCAGCTCATATACGTCCCCACCGAGGGGTTCGAGCGTACCTTGAATTAGGGCGATCAGGCCTTAGTCGACCACGCGGGCCCAGTGCGGGTTGGTCGACTTCACACACAACCTGCGAGTTTCTTCGCAGGCGTGTGCAGGTTTCCTCACGATGTTTTCCTTCACCGTAAGGCAAGAGCGTCGGATAAACGGTACATGTGAGATCGAAATCGATTTTGGAAACACTAAATTGAAAACAAGTAAAGTGCAATTAAAAAATAATATGAAAAATCTTAAATCTTTATATTTTTGTTAATACATATTTTTTACTTTCGAGCGAGCGAAGAAGGAAATAAAAAGGTATTGTGATGGCCAAAAAATAGAAATTTAGATTTTGATGGGGATCGATTGTCGTCTAAAAAACAAAACAATAAAAATGTGTGTGTGTACGTCCATCCGGTTCTCTAGTTCCCAAACTACTGGACTGATTTGGGTGTTTGTGTTGTCAATAGGTATAATTACTTTATTTCTAGCTGTTTTTTCAATATCCCCTATCTAGATGTTTAAGGGTTACCCAAGGATAGCTTATTTAATTGTGCCACGCGATAAGAGAAGACCGCGTTGCCACCATAGTAAAAATCAATTATTGTTTTTAAGCTATTGCATAGCTTTTATCGCGGGCTTTGAGCGCGGCGACCGAATCAAGAAATTCCGTAACGAAAATAAAACCTAACACCCCACGCTCCGCCGAGTTCTAAAAAACTTACAGTGCCATCTATTAGCGATTTGCGGTACTAAAAGGACTTAGTCAATTTTGCTAGTGTAACTTTCTCAGTGTTAATTTATTACATAAACATCCCGCGCCCCAAGGACTATATGGTACTGGTAAATACTGCATAAATATAAAATAAATAAATAATTCTAATTGCATAAGTTGATAAAAAATTCTATACAATAGCTTTACCGCGGCAGTCCCCGAGTGCCACACGTCTTTTTTTACTTAAAAATGGCATTAAACCATTAACGATTTTAATGAAACTCAGTACGTTACCATAACTTTTCATGGCCTACAGCACGCAGTAGTTTGTTATTCCAATAAAAACGGAATGAGGTACCTCCTGTACAAATCCAGGTATTTTGTTACTTTTTCTCAAAAATAGCTGTAACGATTTCAATGAAACTTTGTGAATAACTAGGACTTAATAAGGCTTACTGGGTACTTAGGTATTCCATGAAAAATCTGAGTAAAGTACCTCGGAGATTATAGTACGGAGATTTTACCATACTGTACTTGTTCTTTGCTACAGTTTATATGTAGTTGGTTTCCCGCACTGGGCTCGACTAAGGCCCGATCGCCCTAATTCAGGGTAATCTCGAGCCCCCCCGGTGAGGACGTATGTGAGCTGATATAATGATGTATAAGTTGCATCAAGTTTTTATAATTTTTGAGAAATTTATATTACATATTTGTTTGTACGGAAGACGATTTTTGATAGGGACTCCTTTAAAGTACGTTTCTTTATGAAACTTTGAAATCTAATAGAGCTCATAAAATATTTCAAATCTTTTTTTTATGAAACTTTGAAATCTAATAGAGCTCATAAAATAATTCAAATCTTTTTTTTATGAAACTTTGAAATCTAATAGAGCTCATAAAATATTTCAAATCTTTTTTTTATGAAACTTTGAAATCTAATAGAGGTCATAAAATATTTCAAATCTTTTTTTTTATCTACAATTCGGTACTTGCCTACTAGTCATCTGACTTACTTTTTAATGAACTGTCAACAACGAGATTTTGTTTTACAAATGTTTGAAATATTGAAAACTATGACGTTATATTTTTTCATGGCCGTTCACATACTAATTATGTGTTTTTGATAAATTAAAAAGAGAAAATGTTTATATGAAAAACCAAATGAGTAAGTTTTACTGAAATAGGGGATCGGACTGTTAGTCATTTGAGTTACTTTTTATGATCCGTCTAAAACCAAATTTTGTTATAAAAATGTTTGAAATACCCACTAGTAACGTAATAGATTTTAAGCGTCATTGACGAACTTATTTTGTGAATTTTTTCAATTAAAAATTGAAGTCGTGATGGAAAAACAAAACAAGTAAGGTTTTTTGAAATTTCAAGAGAAGAGCAATTTAGGAAATCATATTTTGGATTTTATTTTTGATGCAGTCCGAACCTTTATTGTAGAAGTATTTCGTGAATTTTATTGCGTAACTAGTGGATGCCCGCAGCTTCGCCCGCGCAGATCCCGATTTTTGCGGTTCCCGTGGGAATTTCCCAAAATCCTTTCTTAGCGGATTCCTACGTAATAACATCTACCTACCTGCATGCCAAATTTCAGCTCGATCCGTACAGTGGTTTGGGCTGTGCGTTGAAAGATCACTATGTCAGTCAGTCAGTCACCTTTGAGTTATATATATTTAAGATTTAGTTCTGATGCTGTCAATTACCCAATTAGTAACCCCTAATTTTTTGCAACGTTTGAATATAAAATTAAGTGTTTAAGGTCTCCCTCAAAAAATGCAATCGTTTTGGAACTGTTTCTCATTGTGTCTAAGTACTGCGAACGCGTCCGTCGTACCCTCCTACAACGCCGATGCACGTACAAAAAAAAGGAAGGTTAAGGATGTATATGGGGGGCGGAGTTCAAATTAGTAAAATAAATTTTTACCACCACTTTTTAATAATACAAAAATTAATCCAAACAAAAAAAAAAGGTATGACATAATATTAATAGGTAAAACTAAGAAACTCATGTATGATCAGATAGTCGTAATGATAATTTTAAAAAACAAACAAATAATAAAAATTAAAAATAGACAAAAAGATGATATAAAAGTAGGTCGAAAATAATAAAAAAGAGTGTGTGGTTTTATGAAACCACGGTAAAAGTGAAACTTTTTTCACATTATAGACATTTACAGAGCACGAAACGATCACGGCTGCTCTCGTCTTGGAGCTACGGTACAGAGGACGAAACGAACATACCGACCGTCACGATGAGACGATGTAATAAAAGTTTCACTTTAAATACCAAAAAGGTTGATTTCGTCATAGTACTAAATACATACCTACAAAATATCACTCACGTTTATCTGACCTCAAACTTTGAATCATTATAAAATTATTGTTGAACCTCTATCGTGTTGATATCACCAAATATTGTATGATGGATAAAATAAAAATAAAATAAAATAAAATTACTGCTCCAAAATGGATATCTAAAGGTTTGAAAGTAGCATGCAAAACTAAAAGAAATTTAAGATTTCAATATTATAAAAAGAAATGTAATGATGCAAAAAAAAAATATTTAGACTATTCCAAGCTTTTAAAGAAATGCATAGTCAATGCGCAAAATGTAACTAATATTAAATTTTTATCAAATAACAAAAATGTTAGTAGAGCATCCTGGAATATTATTAAAGACAATAGCAGCAATAGCACAATAACTCCGATCTCAAAAATAAGAATTAATGACACTATTATTAATGATTCACTTGACATTGTAAAATCTTTTAATGACCACTACATTGACATGACAAATTAAAATGTTCCTTCTGACCAGCTACAAAAAAATTGCATGAATACTTGCAATGAGAGCGTACAAAGCTCCATTTTTCTAAGGCCAGTATCAGTGCACGAGTTAATTAAAGCTATAACGTCATTGAAAAATTCGAGAGCCTGTGGATATGACGAGATATCTACAATAGTCATAAAAGCATGCAAAAATGAACTTGCACCAGTGTTAACTTACCTAATAAACTTATCGTTTGAAAAAGGAATTTTCCCAAGGCAGTTAAAGATTTCAATTGTAAAGCCTATATATAAGAAGGGTGATCCTTTGGATTTATGCAATTACAGACCGGTAGCACTCATATCAATTATCGCCAAAATTTATGAGAAGTGCATGTATTGTAGGCTGTCTGAATTTTGTAGTAAATATAATATTATAAAAAACGAACAATATGGATTTCAGAAGGGCAAGTCAACACTTTTGGCTACTTTTAATTTAGTAAATGACATAATACACAATATTGACATGAAAAATTATGTAATGACGTTGTTTCTGGATATGTCGAAAGCTTTCGACTTCGTAATGCATGGTTTGCTTTTAAATAAATTGTATAGATATGGAATTAGGGGCTCAGCTTTGGATTGGTTAAAATCATACCTAACTAACAGAAAACAATGTGTTGAAGCAGTTATTATGAACGACAATAACTGCGCCTTGCAACATAGGTCTAACTTTAGATGTAACAATTTTGGGGTTCCACAGGGAAGTATCCTGGGACCACTACTGTTCCTTCTTTACATCAACGACCTTCCAAATGTGACTGAGCATAAATTCATACTATTTGCTGATGATGTTTCTATTACAATAAGCAGTAATAGCAAAGATTTACATAAGTATGAAGCGGACATTAATAAAACTATTGATAATATTTTAAATTGGCTTAATTTAAATAATCTACATGTAAACTTAAGCAAAACGAACTTTATGCAATTTTATTCAAGACAACGTAAACAAATAAATCTAGACATAAAATATTTAGATCAGTCAATAAAAGATGTAGAACAGATATCATTCTTGGGGGTAATTTTTGATAAATATATTTGTTGGGAGGCACATATTGAGAAGGTTTGTAATAAAATAAATAGATTTGTTTACGTGTTGGGCAGACTACGGAAAATATCAAGCCGCAAAACAGCCATTTTAGCGTATCATGGTTACATAGTGTCTGCTTTACGATACGGACTGGTTATGTGGGGAAATTCCTCATTGATAGGAAGGGTATTCGTTGCCCAGAAAAAGTGTGTACGTGCTATTTGTGGAGCACATCCTATGGATTCTTGTAAGTCACTTTTTAGACAACTTAGATTGCTAACGCTACCAAGCCTATACATATTTGAGACTTGTATGTTTGTGAAACGGCATAAGTACCTATTTAAAACTGCAAAAGATGTTTACCCAAGGTGCACTAGGAACGAGATTAAATTGGTGCTTGATCACTGTCCGAGAACTACACTATACCAAAAGAATTGTTATTATATGTCTATAAAAATTTATAATTGTATCCCAATTGCAATTAAAGATCTTCACCTGACATTATTTAAAAAAAGATTGTATAACTGGTTATTAGATCAAAATTTTTATGATGTGAATGAATTATTTAATGATATATATTATAGAATTGACATTTAACATTTTAAATAATTATATTGTAAGATTTGCATGCTAGACTAAGTTTTAGCTGAACAGATGAGACTTTAATTATTTCATGTTACCTTTCAATGTACCTGTTTTATGCAAATAAATAATCTTGAATCTTGAATCTTGATGAAAGAAGTGTCTGCAATACAGGTTGCTTCATTTCTACACAGAACTTAATACTTGCGTGCATTAATGATATTAGTACAAAACGGAACGCGACCGGATGTGGATGCCACGCCCCTTCCGGTGGGGTGGCGGTGACATTAGTAAAGTTGGAAGATAGATATTTGTGGTTAATTTAATAGATGGCGAGACTTTTATTTATTTGTCAGTTTTGAAGATCTTAGGGCGGGGTGGGGGTTGAAAACTCGTTTTTCACGGTTCCGTACATTCAAAGGGTGACCAACGGGACCCTATTACTAAGCCTCTACTGTCCGTCCGTCCGTCTGTCAGCGGGCTGTATTTCATTAACATTAATAGGTAGGCCGGTGGTTCGAATCCTGCCAAGTGCCAATGTGATTTCGAATTTCGATTTCATATGTACGTTTATCCGACGCTTTTACGGTGAAGGAAAACATGGTGAGGAAATGAGATGATATTCACAAAATTAAATTTATTAAAAACCTTATCCATGCGCCTGAATAAGAAAATTTCGACATTATTAAACAGGGTTAAATTTGAGTTTAAGTTTACGCCTCGACGAAGACTTGAACCTAGCCATAATAAAAAACCTAACAACTCCGGGAAAGCCGACAGAAGTGAAATCTTTATACAGTTTTATTAGTTTCGGCCCTGAGAGTGTTCCTGGTATGGTGGGTAGGTTACATTACAAGTTACAGTGTCGCGAGTTCAAAAAATGCCCAACGCGACTATGGATGTTTTTACTTATTAAATTAAAAGCCGTGTTTGTTAATTAAAATATTGTCAACGTTTCATTTTCTCTACGGTAAGAACCATTTGGAGAGTTCAAATAACATATAGGTACTCTGATAGTGAGAATTCTGTAAATAAACCTTAGGACGAGGTATTGATTGGAACAGTTGTCTCTGTCTTTTTGTTCACGTGCAAAGAATCATGAAAATAACCACACTTTTTCAATGGTTTTTCGTTTCAATCAAAAACTACAATGAAATTATAAAAAATAATAACATTACTCACTTTGTATTGTCATTACAAATATTGTTATATACGTTTTAAAATTTATACTTCAAAATTTTAGTCATAACTAGAGTTGATACTAACGGTTTAGCCCTATATTTGGGATTTTTTCCCATCAAACCAAAACTGCTCAATCGTGTTTCTAATAGCTTTTGATTTTAAGGAACATCATCAACAATAAGGGTTTTTTTTTCAACCTTGGGTTGAGTAATTGACGTCAAAAATAACGAAAATCTGTAATATTACCGCCTTAAAATGGGTACGCTGATAATGATAATCCTAGTAATAATAATAATAAATATAATAAATAAGTTTAGTTCGGACCACAAAATTCATAATATGTGTTAGTAACAATAGAGACCTAGCCTATGTTAGTTAGTACTTAAAAACTACTTGGGAATAATTAAAAGTATCATTTTACCGCACCGGTGACTATCCCCACCCAATACTTCAGGAGGGGAGAGTCAAACCGTGCGGCGATCGTCCTCAGGATGCCGTTGTGGCTGCCGCGCGACCGATGGAGAAGTGAGGAGACTTTCTTGCGTATAATTGCGTGAAATCCATCGGTTCGCGCCTCCGTTAACATTTGAGACGCACTACAGTGGCGCGGCAGCCCCATCAGCATCCTGAAAGCGTTATTTTACTGCACTCTAAGGGCGTTGTAAGCTCGTTTTGTGTAACTAACCCACAGACTGCTCGAGTAGAAAGATGTGCAATATGCTTTTAAAAGCGTTAATTTTACTTCTGGTGAACATCGAGCAAATCTGCGAGCTAGGACATTACTCCTTACTGCCAACAACGCCCTGCGCTCCCGCTCTATATCGAGGTCATCTTTTAAGTCTACCGTAATCATGTGACCGAGGTACTTAATATTGTCGAACACCTGCAAAGCAGTACCGGAAATCATAACCGGAGGTACAGTTGAGGGCTTTTTGTTCCCAGACTTAAACACAAGAACTTGACTTTTCTTGGCGTTGTACTTAAGCCCATGACTAGCCGCATACCTGCTCACAGGCAACGACAAGTTTTCTAATTGACCATATTGAGGGGCCCAGCAGCACCATATCGTCGGCGTAACTAATGTTGTTAAAACAAGTACCATCTATGTGACAGCCTACATGCGTGCTGCTGAGCTCCTCAATGAGCTGATTTTTATACAGGTTGAACAAACTCGGAGAAGACAGCCCACCCTGCCGCACTCCGCACTCAAGTTTGTATTCGTCAGACAGACCACCAGCCCATCTCACATAATTCAATTTATTTCACCAATATCTAAATAGTGATATGCATTCCACCGGTATACTCATGCCCTTCAGCTTGTCCCAGAGTACATCATATACTACTAGGTCATCATAACACTTAACTTCACCATACCAGACCAGGGATGGCAAACGAATGGCACGCGTGCCATAGATGGCACCGATCGAAAATATTTACTGGCTGCCTGGCTAGCTACCACCATCTTATCTAAATTTTGCCACCAAACATCAGTGTAAGCAACATTGATGTGTTCCGGCTTGAAGATAAGATAGCCAGTTCTCCATTGCGTTGGGGAATCTTGGTAAGCCCGCTTCCATCTTCGGCATCATCGTCACTTACCATCAGGTGAGATGATGTCAAGGGCTTACCAATTGTGAATAAAAATAAAAAAAAAGATTTGCATTTTAGTTTAAAGTAACAATGCAGCTCTGAGACTACAGCTGATTAATTTCCAGTTTGATTCAAAAATATAATATTCATCAAATATTTTTTTTTTTGAATCAATATGAATATTAAATAATATAATATTCATATTGATTCAAAAATTTCGTGTAACAAGAAAATAGTTGGGATTAATTGAAATAATATAAGTAAGTATGCCAAGAACACACTTATGTTTGTTTAATTTGCTAAGTATATACGTATTACTGAAACATTTATTACTTATCAGTGCAAAATGTATTTTATTGGTAGTAAATTAAGAGTTTTGATTTGATTTTCCCAATAGTCACTACTAAGTAAAAAATGTTCGACGGCGCGTCATGGCCTCAATTAAATACTTCTTTAGAAAATTGGCACGTTGATCCTAAAGGTTTGCCATCCCTGACCTAGACCATTATAATTTTTCGTTCTTCTCGTGTTGGGAACATGGTGTGTTCTCATAAGCCCTCGGGAATACCGCACGCCAAATGAAGGGTAGATCGACCCAAAGCAGCGACAAATAATTTAGATTTATAACGCGTTACGCTACTTAACTTCGCCATCTCTCCCCCTATCTACCCTCGACTTTGACGGGCACTTTGTATCTTTTTCAATGACATTAATTTTTATAACCAAAATCAGTAATAATATGAGAAAGCTTAAAATAACAAAATTGCTTATGAAAAGCTTTAACGGGTGAAAATGTGTGTGTTTGACCTTTTCACCAATCTTGATGAATATTGGTATGCAGGCAGCCTGTGTCACTGGGAAGGATATAGATAGGCTATGTTTTATCCCGTGAAAATAGCATAATGCTCGGAGTTTCTCTGCGTGATCGAATCAGAAACGAGTAGATCCGCAGGAGAACCAAAGTAACCGACATAGCTCACAGTATCGCTAAACTGAAGTGGCAGTGGGCAGGGCACATATCTCGTAGAACAAATGGCCGTTGGGGCTGTAAAATTCTCGAGTGGTAACCGCGCACCGGAAAACGTAACGTAGGCTGGCCTCCCTCGCGGTGGACCGACGACCTGGTGAAGATCGCGGGAAGCCGATGGATGCGGACAGCGCAGGACCCGTCGTCGTGGAAATCCTTGGGGGAGGCCTATGTCCAGCGGTGGACGTTTTTCAGCTGATATGATGATGATTATCTCCAGCCGATTTTATTCAAGTTTCACCTATCTTGATTTTTTAGGGTTGCTTGATTGTAAAAAAATCACAAACAGTCAAAACCATCAACCTGTCTTCTGGTAAGTTAACCTACGTGATCGACCTACCACTATCACACTACTCACATTGATGATTTACGACTGTTTCAGATAAATATCTATTACCTAAGTTATGTCACTAACAAAATTATTTTTCTCGAACATGCTTGGGATTTGGGAATTAGAGCATTATTTTGACAACCTTCTTAGAGATAAATCGAAATTGCTGTACTGGCCAAATAACATGCGAGCAGAGGCCGTCAAAAGTTGTATGAAAATCCATATCTGTCGTGTTTAGCGGCCAAATAAATTACTATTATGTAAACTCATGTCGTGTAATTTAACAATGGAACTATATTTTACTCCGAAACATGGAGCAACCAAGGAGGTAACTTATCAAAAGTTTTACAATATTTAAATTTCGAACTAACTTCGAAATAGAACGCAGTTTATTGAAAAAAAAAACAATTAAACACTTTGACGCATGAAAAATTATTGTTGTTCGTTGTTCGTCATTGATTTCGAAAAGTAATGTTTTACTAAGTTTTAATTTCCGCGCATTATTTAAGAAAAGTAGTATGCAAGCCTTGGCCACAATAAGGCGTTGATGGACTTACGTATGTGTGTCTCGGCTTCGCCTCGGCCCACATTTACACGTTCGTCTATCAATGCCTATTTTGCCGGCCGCTGCAGTAGTACTATAAACGAATTCGAACAGTAAGTACCTACCTACCTACAGCACTTAACTACGCCTACCCTTATCAAACAAAAAGTTATGCTAATTTTGAGTGCATGTTTTCTAAATTCAAAATGTTACAAAACCCCCCAAGCGCTGTCAAAAACGTCATCGTTGACATTCCATTTAAGAAACGAAAATGTGCGCGAATGAGTTTGACAAGCATTGCGAATCTTTTTGCTGTTCCAAAAAGATTGTCATGCAATTTCGACTCTTGATCAAATAGAAATAAATAAATGCATTGCGATTGAAACATGGAAAGGGGGAAATATTTTGTATTTAATTTTGGATATTTCGTTACGCATATAAAATGCACTGGAGTGTTGATGTGACAAACTGACAACCATGGAGGGTAGTTGAAAATTATCACTTGTCTACAATGACGATTTAGATTAACTTTTTTTTAAACAGAGAGAAAAAAATACAAATAACTGTTAAGAAAAACATTCCTAAAATTATTTTAATTTCCCTTCTAATAGGGATGACGACAGCATCAAAAATAAATTATGAACTCTTGATGACTAAACTCCTACTTAAACTTCGGAAAACCTTAGATACTTGTTTTGTTTTTTATCAAGTCTTCGATTTTTAACTCACTAAAATCACAAAATGAGTATATACTCATTTATATAAATGACGCTGCTAAACTATGACGTCATGCCTAGGTATTTAAAATATTTTTAGAACAAAATGACGTTTTTGACAGATGATAAAAAATAACTCAGATGACTAGCATTCGTCATCCCTATACTACAGTATGTGGAAAAAAACAAAGCTATTAAGAAAGGATTACGCGAATATGCGGAAATATTAGGATTTTCAATAGGTAGTGAAGCGCAAAGTATCGCTTCAAAGCCGATCTTCTTTCTTGCGTTTCATGATTAAATGCTCTTTTGGTTTTGTTCGTCTATGAAAATTTAATTTGAAAATGATTGATTGACAGTGGAAAAATGAAAAAGATGAATGTTGGTCACCTAACGAGGATATTTTTTGGTTTTGTGTGTTTATACCTGAAATTCTAATGTGTATCGACGTGTACAATCCCAGTTAAAGTTATACGAAGTAACCCTTGCTGTTTTTTTTTCAAGGTACGAGTTTCCGACTTTCTTTCTGATTTTTCCTTGGCCAATGGCGCTATACTAAATCCGATTTCTCTCATATTTTTAGGGTTTTTTGGCATACCCCTTAACATATCCAGTGGGGAGGGATTTATTATCCGGCAAAGGTCGTCCCAAGCCATAAAAATCCGCCACCATTGCGTCAACGGCAAGGCGGATCTACCATCGGTCGGCGTAAGTGGTAGTCCATCTTCCCGTCTGCGCTTAAGGGAAGTACACGCTTTTGTTTCCTAATTTTCCTATTTCCCGGACCAGACTTCTTCGGCATATAATGAACTTTATAAATTTAACTGTGTGTTAGTTTATAAGTAATTCTAGGTAGTTTCACTAAAATTACTCGTAAAAATCTATACTTATAGATCGCCATTACTACTTTTGGTAAAATTTCTTAATTCGACTAAAGGTGTAGTCACACGTGTTAATTATGTATTCAACTTTAGTCATAGTTTTAGCACCACTATTTAAATTAAAATTTAATTTAAATTAGATATTATTATGTGTATGCAGGAATACATAAAGAGGTGACCAACATATTTTTTTAAAGCTGTACAAACTTTACAAATTTAAAATTATATTTTTACTTATTACCACAAAATTTCTTTTTGTATTTTCAACATTGGCCATACAACCCCCTAAATTCGACGTATTATGTAACGGAATTTTGAAGGGTATTTAACCCGATTTTCAACCAATTTATGTTACAGTAGGTAAAAAAAAATTGGCCAAATGCAACTCGGGGTCACACAAAAAGGGTTCCGCACCAAAATTTTAAGTACCAACAGAACAAAACCTCACAGTACATACTTGCTCTAGGTAGGTAGGGGTCTACTTATTCTGGAATTAGAAATTTCATTTTTCCTGTGGGAACGGGAGGACTGGATTTTCTCATAGATTTTTCTGTAATCTATGCATTTAACCTTATATACGGTGATTTGTTTTAAGATTTTATGTTTTTTCGGAGATAAGTAAATGTTTAATTTTTGCCTATTTTTTTAAATAACTTCAAAACTATTCATTTTAAAATTATAAAATAAATATATTTGAAATTCCCACAGCAGACCTTTCATTTGATATGTCATAAATTATATTGTAAAAAAGCTTAAAAAAACTTATCTGTATTACCCCCCCCCCCCCCCCCCCAAAGTAGCCCCCATGTTAAAAATTAATTATTTACGTTACACATCCGTTTTGGGTCACCGACTTATATATTAGGTATATGTATCAAATTTCAACTCAATCGATCAAGTAGTTTCCGAGCAGTGACAGACGGACGGACGGACAGACAGACTCACGAGTGATCCTTTAATGGTTCCCTTTTTACCTTTCGAGGTAATGGAATCCTAAAAACCGGCCAAGTGCGAGTTGGACTCGCGCACCGAGGGTTCCGTAACACCACACTACTTCACACACCAATGATTCAATACAATATAATCAACATCCACGAGAACGACAGAAAAAATATTTTTTAATTTAATTCGGACTCCTTAGCGCAGGGGTTCCTAAACTTTTAAATTAACGGAACACCCACCAAATACCTTTCATTTTATGGAACCCTATAACAAATGATTACAAATTAAAGACACCATAATTTAAATAAAAACTAAAACTTTTAGTAGAAATATTTTAAAAGTGAAACACATTATTTTTTTATTTAACTTTCAATGTGAAGAATGAAATTGTTTCACTGTTTTATCAATAATTGCTTTATAGTTCACTATTATGTCGCGGAACCCTGGTGACTTTTCTATGGAACCCCTAGGTTCCACGGAACCCACTTTGGGGATCGCTGCTTAGCGCATGTATGTACAAATATCATAATTGGGGAGTAGGTACTCCGCATAAGATTTCGTCACTTTTAGGAAAATTCATGCAAATTAACTGGTCGAAGAATAGCCTCATCAATGTTATAGTATTTATTTATTTATATATTTAAGTATTTGTAATTTATCTTTATTTATTAAGTATTAATTTTTAGTTGCACATGCAACCACCCGCTATCGTTTCACTTTCTCTACGACTCACACTTAATCGGTTTTTATTATTTGTTGTTTTAATAATCTTACCAAGTTTTACGCTTGCATCACCGTTTTTACGACAGAGCATAAATAAAGAAAAAAGCCTATAAAACACGTTTATGTACGAGGACCCGTTAGTTTATCTTTTTTTTTATAAAAAATGTATTACCTACTTGTTAATCTAATATATAAAATTCTCGTGTCACAGTTTTCGTTCCCTTACTCCTCCAAAACGGCTTGACCGATTCTCATGAAATTTTGTGAGCATATTGAGTAGGTCTGAGAATCGGCCAACATCATTTTTTTTTAGGGTAGGGTAGGGTAGGGTAGGGTTGGGTAGTGTAGTGTAGGGTAGTGTAGGGTAGGGTAGTGTAGTGTAGTGTATGTAGGGTAGGGTAGGGTAGTGTAGGGTAGGGTAGTGTAGGGTAAGGTAGGTTAGTGTAGTGTAGGGTAGTGTAGTGTAGGGTAGGGTGGGGTAGTGTAGTGTAGTGTATGTAGGGTAGGGTAGTGTAGGTTAGGGTAGTGTAGGGTAGGGTGGTGTATTGTAGGGTAGGGTAGGGTAGTGTAGTGTAGTGTAGGGTAGGGTAGGGTAGGGCAGTGTAATGTAATGTAAGGCGGTACGTAGTTCGCCGGGACAGCTAGTTAATCCATATATTTTGTGAATTTTTCAGCCAGCCATAGGTGGAACCGTATAATAAGTTAAGGTTCCATAAATAAGTACAGCCTTTTTAAGGTTGGACAGAAAGACGGACAAAAGGACAAACGGGCGGACTGCGTAAGCTAATAGGGTCCCATAACCTGGTACGGAACCCTCAAAATCAAAATGGTTCGATGATATGAAACTAAAAAAAAACCTATGATGAAATCATATTCATCATCATCATCATCATATCAGCCACAAATCGTCCACTGCTGAACAAAGGCCTCCCCCAAGGATTTCCACGACGACCGGTCCTGCGCTGCCCGCATCCATCGGCTTCCCGCGACCTTCACCAGGTCATCGGAGGCCTGCCTACGCTACGTTTTCCGTTGGGTTTGGTAGCCTGGCATCTGCCGGGGATTCTTCGCACCCCCTACCATATTCCGGCTTAGTAATAGCGCCCCGTTACCCGGTAGAGAACCCAAAAAATCATATTTGTTCGATGATCTGAATGTGAACCGCCTCCGTAGCTCAGAGGCAAAGTTCACTGGCTTAACACAGGAGGTCGCGGGTTCGATTCCCGGCGGTGTCAATTGTAAGACTCGGTTTGGTTGGTGGTAGGGCATTTTCTAAGCCCGCCTGGCTAGCTACCACCATCTTACTAAGTCTTGCCGCCAAATATCAATGTTGATATCATTGGTGTGTTCCGGCATGAAGATAAGATAGCCAGTTCCCCATTGCGTTGGGGAATCTTGTTATGCCCGCTTCCATCTTCGGCAACATCGTCACTTACCACCAGGTGAGATGTTTTCAAGGGTTTACCCATTCTGAATAAAAAAAATAAAAAATAGATCTTGAAACAAAATAAAACCTATGATTAAATCATATTCCGACCTAGTAATAGGGTCCCGTTATCTACCTGGTACGGAACCCTAAAAATAATAATGGTTCGATGATCTGGAAACTAAATAAAACCTAAGATTAAATCATCCTTCCTACTAATAATATAAACGAGAAAGTTTGTAAGAATGTATGGATGTATGTTTGTTACTCTTTCACACAAAAACTACTTAACGGATCTGGCTGAAATTTGGTAGGTAGACAGATTAGGACCTGGATTAACTAACACATAGACTACTTTTTTTCACGCTCGCGACCCGCTTGCGGCTCGCGCATTGCGCACTCTCGAAAAGTCATAGAAATGTTTTTCACGCGGGTGAAGTCGCGGGAAATAGCTAGTATTCCTATAGGTATATATAGGTACCGAACGTTTGGTGAGAGTTAAATTATCCTACCAAGGAATACCTCGTTTTAAATTTTTGAAAAAATAAAACAGGGTGTAACAAAATTGGTGTATAGGTCCCGTTAACTGGGGGTTCTACTCGTCATACTAAACAACTTTCTCCAAGGAACCCATAGTCAATTCTTAAAAAAAAAATTTGGACCCTCCATACTAAAATGCACAAAATCGGTCAATCAGCTGATCGATTTGTATGAAGAGTAAAAATTTTTTTTTTTACATTTTCAGCAAAGTCGTAGAACAAAAGTTGTTCAGTATGATGAGAAGAACGTTAATACGACATTAATAAAACAGTTAATAAGACAGTTAATACGAGTAGGTACTATAACAATAGCTTAATTATCATTTACTTAGAAGGACACAATAATAAAATTAAACTAACAATCCTCTCGATTAGGCGAAAGTCGTAGATAATCCCACTGGAATGATTGTCATCTCTTTTGACGCCATTGCCGCTGGCCGTCGTGATTACCACTGATGAAAGAAAATGAAAATTAAAAAGTTTTCATTTTAAAACTCGAACGCTAAACCCAACCAATCAGCGCAGCTGATTCTGATTGCGGGGCGTGACCGCACTCATTACTTACGGAACAACATTCTAAACGCAAAAGGAAAACTACAGCCATCTCATGTGATTCCTTCTACTAGCATAGAGGAAGCAGGACAGAAGAGATTTGATTATGGAACACAATTTGGACGGATCGTTAAGCGGGGCGCATTCACAGCATGTTCTATTTAATTTAATGGTTATATTAATGCTGTTATGAATAAGTTTATTCTATTATGGTGGATTTATGGGGGATGTCCTAATGGTGCGGCAGTTATGGCGGGAAATGTGATTTGTAAAATAAATTGCTCATAAACTGAATGTATGATTTGATTTTTTTTAGGGTTCCCTATTAGATAACGGAACTCTATTATTAAGTCAGCACTGTCTCTCATTGCTGTACCTACACGGTTGCTCAAGACGTTCTGATCAACGGTACTAGAGTTATCGTAGAACAAACATGTAAACATATGTAACGCCGGTTTGTTCCAATACATTCGGAGAACTTCGCTCGCTAGTTCAGTTAATAAGGAGTATAAAAAAATAAAAGTTTCTAAAACTAAAAACCGACTTCAAAATGAAATTCACTCTAAAGTATGAAATAATATTATTATACTTAAATACACAACATTAACCAACAATAACGAAATCAAAGGTGGGTACGAATTTAATTAGGGGCTTAATTTTTTTTAAGGTCGGTACCAGCACACAGTTACTTTGGTTTGCTGACACGGACCTAATTAAATTCGTACCCACCTTTGATTTCGTTATTGTTGGTTAATGTTGTGTATTTAAGTATAATAATATTATTTTATACTTTTGAGTAAATTTCATTTTGAAGTCGGTTTTTAGTTTTTTTAAACTTTTATTTTTATTTTCTTTATTTTTAGTGATAATGCTATTTATCTAACAACGTTAAACCCATCAATCACCTTCTCACTAATAGGAGTTATGAAATCATAATACATGTGTTTCATTAACAGATAGGTACAGAGTCCTGTGGCCTTCATCATCATCTCAGCAGCATGAAAGTTAAGGAGTTAAATGGTCCATCATCAGATCATCTGAATAACCTGAAAGAATACAACTATCGGTTTTGCATACCTACGTATATATCTATGTATAGCATTGAAAGAATTATCCTCCATTTCCCAACCGTTAAGGAGTTGTACCTTCCTTCATTAGCTTATCAACATGAGATAATGACTAACATACGCAAGAATTTTAATAGCTTTAGAAAACATATGAATCACGTAATAAGTACCTTTAAAATTTGAGGGTTGCCCTTGATTTTCCTGGGATCCCATCATCAGATCCTGACTTGGTGACAATGGGACCCCCTCGGGAGTATACTCTTTCAAATAAAAAAAGAATTTTGAAAATCGGTCCACAATTGAAGGAGAAATCGGTGAACATACATAAAAAAAATATACAGTCGAACATAGAACGTCCTCCTTTTTTGAAGTCGGTCAAAAAATAAATTGATCGGTTCCTATCGCCTACCTTTCACCAATTTGTGACACCTGTATAAGAAACAAGAAACGATCCACTAGTGACACCTTTAATAAATCGATCTATTGTTCGTAACGTATTGTTTTCGGTCATGATCGTAGAACAGTGGCTCCCAAACTTCTTGATATATTATAACTTTCGAACGTTTCATAGGGATGTTCATTGTTAGTCATTTAAAATACTTTTTATCATCTGTCAAAAAATAAATTTTGTTTTAAAAATATATGAAATAGGAACACGTGACGTCTTTGTTACTCAGTGTCATTGATGTATTAATTTTGAAATTTCAACGGGAGGATATTTTAGGGGATAACATTTCACAATTAATTTTGACGCAGTCAACATCCCTATTGTGATTTAGTGATCGTCCAAGATATGCCAAGCCTGCTTACATTTTCGGCATCATGGTCACTTTCATGTACCATCAGATGAGATTATGGCAAGGGCTTAGGTACCATTGTAGATAAAGAAATGTTTTAGTAAAGGTTAAACATTCGTCTTCTTTTAAATTTAAAGGCTAAACTTAGTACATTATTATTAATCTGATTGTTCAAATGTCTATGCTAGGACTAATTTATTGTTAGCAACATCGGAAGGTAGCCTGTAGTGCGGCCTTAGAATATAACCTCTCCATTTCTTCTCGAGGGTGTAGTAAGAGGCAACTAAAGGGACAAAAACTAGGGGATGAGCAGCAGCTTCCTCGCTCCGCGTACTGTGTCACCACACTGCATACTACGGTCGCCAATACGACCCCCTCCCCCCCCCCCCCCCAACTGGGGGAGGAATCTTTCGAGCAGTGAACGTCTTTTGGTCGATGTAATGAGCAGCAGTGCTCGTAGTACAGACGGCCATTGGGGTCGTAAAGTTCTCGAGTGGCGACCACGCACCGGAAAACGTAGTTTAGGCAGGCCTCCAACTCGGTGGACCGATGATCTGGTGAAGGTCACGGGAAGCCGCTGGATGCGGGCAGCGCAGAATCAATCGTGGTGGATATCCTTGGGGGAGGCCTATGTCCAGCAGTGGACGTCCTTCGGCTGATATGATGAAGATGGTGAGCAGCAGCGTCCTCTCCGCATCACCGACCACCACCACACTGCACACTGCGATCACCAATTCGCCTACCAAGCGTGGCGATAACGGCATTATCCCCCCCCAACTTGGGCGAGGCCTATATCCAGCAGTGGACGTCTTGACGGTAATGGTCACGATAACCATACAGTTTTATTCCAGGCCAGTTTCTTTTAAATGTCGTACTGTATCTAAGCATGGCAAAGTTTGAGAACCCCTGCTTCTGACGAGACATACCCGTGTAATGTGTATTCAATACTTCTCGAAATGGTGGGAAGATAGAACGAGACTGGACTGAAAACTAGTTTACTGTTTATATTGTAACTGGGCGCCTACCTTTCTCTGTCTGGGTAGGGTAGTTGCTTTACATAGCTACATGTGATTTTTCCTCTACGCCGTGCTGAGCTGATAACTTGTTATTACCCTACTAATCAAAAGAGAGGGTAATGTTATTCAAGTGTGTGTAATTGTGTATGAAGAAATGTATATGTACCTTCTTCTTCCTTACTGTCTCATTTTCCTTTCTTTACAATGGATAATGTATTTATTTTTGTATATGTTTTTGTTTGTTTATGTATATATTTACTATTTTATATATTATATATATATATATAAAAATCAATGCCACTTTTCGTTGTAATTTTATAACTCAAGAACTGCTAAACCGATTTCGCTAATTCCTTTTTTGTCGAGTTCGTTATTGTCAGGAGAAGGTTCTTATATAGGGTAGGGTAGGGTAGGGTAAGGCAGTGTAGTGTAGTGTAAGGCGGAACGTAGTTCGCCGGGACAGCTAGTTGTTATAATATTTAAGTATTTTATGTAACTTTTTATTTGCAATTTTTTCCGTTTTAAATTTATTGCACCATCCCTTAACTTATTCTATCGCTGTTTCCCTACTCAAAGTTTGCCTGGAAGAAATTACTACCTAGCAATAAGGCCGCCCATTGTATAGGCTTTCTTGTATTATTGTTCATTTCTTTTTTTATGCTGTCATGCAATAAAGAATATTGTTATCGTTTAATTATTAAATAAATAAATTGTATTGTGTTGTATGTATGTTTGTCTGTTTCTTTGAATAAGCCTCAACGGCTTGATGGATTTTGGAGTTCAAGGTGTCGTTACATTTGTCTTTTAGCGACACAGAATAAATTTCTTCCCGACTTTCCGACTTCCCGACTGCCCTGTTGTGAGGGGTAATGTTTTTGTACAGTCGGGTTCATATTTCTAATATTTTATATTTTATTTACATCCAAACTTACATTATTTTTATAGGTAGGTTGAGGATAGCCAGTTAAGGTAATATAACAAAATTAAAAAATAATTTCTAGTAATCGCTTTGAATTCCGTCAGTGAAAAAAATTCATTCATCCATATCAGCTCATATACATCCCCACCGAGTGGCTCGAGCCTACCCTGAATTATGGCGATCGGGCCTTAGTCGACCACGCGGGCCCAGTGCGGGTTGGTCGAATTCACTCACAACCTGCGAGTTTCTCCGCAGGCGTTCGCAGGTTTCCTCACGATGTTTTCCTTCACCGTAAGAGCGTTGGATAAACGTAGGTATACATTATGAAATCTAAATTCGAAATAACATTGGTACGTGGCAGGTTCGAACCACGACCCTAACCATTAAGCCACCGACGCTCTTAAAATTCGAATAAAATTACATAATAATAATTGCTTTCAATTTTTTTTTATTAAAAAAGTTAAATTGTAGCTTTTGCCTGCGAATACGCCCGCCCTCGTATAGACGTCCTTTTTGTTGTTCCTTTGACGATACCTTGGCTGTCTTTGAGGGTCTTGGCTATCTTTGGCTCGCGAGGGATTTTTTTCCATATCCTTCGCAGGCGTTGCTATAACTAGTAGTCTATGACACTTCCCATCCCCTCAACGACGATCTCTGTATAATAATTAAATTACTACAGTCAGTCAATCCGATGCTGAATTGACACGTGAAAGTAGGACAAACAGATCCTCTTTCGCATTTTATAACTACAGTATGTATCTAGGTAGGTAGGTAGGTAAAGAGCTATCCGCGCAATTTATCAGATGCGATCACGTGAGTCGTTTAAATAACAGAATAAGTTCAAAAAAATCAATATTTTAATTGTTGCTAGTCAATTTATATATGAAAACATCGTGTACGTTCCTAAGAGTTTGCATTTATTTCCTAAAGTAAGTAAGTTAAGTAAATATACTTTATTACAAGCCACAAAAACAATACAGGACTTATAATTTGTAAAAAAACAGTGACAGGCATAATTTGAATTAAAGAAATGTAAATAAAATAGATATAGCCTTTTCGAGGCTGAGTAAGGTTAAAAAGTCATTTGTGGGGCAGTGTATAAGATTCTACAATAAAATTCCAGAAAATGAAACTAGTTTGTCAGAGAATAAATTCAAGACTCATGTCAAAAAATGCTTGTGCTCTAGAGGATATTATAAAATAATAGATTATGCAAATGACAAAAATGTATATATTATTCTATACCAGAGACTGTAATTTGAATCATGACATTATTTGTATTATACAATAATTTTTTTTTTGACTATTTAAAAGTGTGTGTAAACACCTATTTAAAATAAATTATTTTGATTTTGGGATCTATTACTTTCGTTTATTTATGAAAACTAGGTAGTTAAGTCACAAGTAATGAATATTAACAACACATCCAAAATATTCAATGGTTTCCTCAATAGACTGATCTCAAAACCATAATAGCTCGAGAGAGTCACCACAGATAGCCACAATCAATTTAGAGGGGTTCACAGGGGGTTGAGGCAGCTAAGTGCCGGGGGAGGGGGTAAATTGTCCTCTAATGACGGCGGGGGCTTTGCCAAGTGGGGGTGGCGTGTTTGGACGGGACAGTCTGCTTGAACAGGATACTTTAATAAGGTAAGGCAAGTTATACTGTTTGTTTGTTAGTTAAAATAGAGCACTTTTGTTCAGGGGAGGTTAGCTTATGAAACTGAACAACTTTTGTTCTACAAATTTGTCAAAATCGCTGAAACTATTTTTTCCTTGTCATACAAATCAATCAATTAATTCGTCAAGTTTTTATGGAAGATAAAAATGGTTCACAAAAGCTGTTGAACAACATGTGTTCAGTTTCATGAGAGATTTTGAAAAAAAATGACCTGTTTTTTCTAACGTTCGGTATACAGGGTGGCCCGAAATAACGTTGCAAGTGATTTTACAAATTATTTTATGAACTTGAAACGTAAGTAAGTAAATTAAATGAAGGTATAAATTATTAATGGAATACATTTCTCAGTAGAAAAAAAATAAGTATTAACCATTGAATCACTTTCTTTTATGCCTGGTATATCTTCTGTGTGTAAACAATAAATTATTAAATAAATAAATTAAAAAAAGAACGTATTTTTAACCGACTTCAGAAAGGAGGAGGTTCTCAATTCGACTGTATGTTTTTTTTTATGTTTGTTACCTCAGAACTTTTGTCTGGGTGAACCGATTTTTACGATTCTTTTTTTATTTGTAAGCTAGTGCTTCCCGTGTGGTTCCATATAAATTTTATCAAAATCAGTGTAGTACTTTAGTAGAAAATTAACAAAAACCAAAAATAATAATGCAAAAATGTACTAATTTGTTGCGATGGAAGTCGGTTTTTTAACGTGTTTAGCGTTTTCAATTATGAAGTCGGTTTTTAAGATTTTTAAACTTTCATTTTTTGTACAAGACAACACAGTACTTACAACAACAACAATTATAGTACCTACTAATACTGAAATCAGAGGCGTATTTACCCTATGTCCGGGGGGGCACTTGGCCTGGGGCGGCAAGAGGCGCCTTTTTTGTTGTTCTTTTGCTAGTCGTAGTAGAAAAAATTAGAGCAAAATTTGAATTAAAATGATGAGTTTCTCCGTCGCGCCGCACCGACACGTAAAAGAAAAAACACTGTTGTTATTGCGCACAATACTTAGATTGTGCTAATAACAAGCGATTATAGGTATGAAAATTCATTTTTGTTTTCTTTTTTAGGGATCCGTTTGGTTCACCGAAAACGAATAAAGCTATCCAAGTGCGAGTCGGACTAAGTATACACATTAGTACTAACATACAGTATGGACACTCCCTGCCGCTCTCTTGATTGCGACCTCACCCCCTCGTCACCCAGATTGATACAGATTGGTTACAGTTTGGTTGTCTTACGTATAGAATTTTGCCGCCATTTTGTTTGTTTCGTCATTCCTTTTGTGAAATGTAATTTCTGGCCCGTTGTATGAAGTGTCCAGGGTGTGCTAGCGGATTACTATGGTGACGAACCACTACGAACATGCAAACAGAAGGTTTCAGTACCTTACTGAAACGTTTATCGTGTGGCAAGTACGGAACCTTTTTTTGTGCCCGGGGCGCCATATTCATAAATACGCCTCTGACGGAAATAAATAAACATTTTTATTTGCAACCAAAAAGTTTTTGAGTAGTTTACATACAGTGTTCAATAACAGCAACAGTAGTTACAAACTGTCTCGTTGCTACTAACGGCCACCCCTGGACTAAGCAGAGGCGTTCCGTAAAACAAAAAAAATCAGCCAAGTGTGAGTCGTACGCTAAGGAGTCCGAACTGAAAGACAAAAGAAGCATATTTTTGTCGCTCGCTTTTATGTCTTTTGTTTGTAATGTGAATAGGTATATCATTGTCATTATTTCACTATCTAGTTGTGTGCAGAGGTGTGGTGGTACGGAACCCTCGGAGTGCTATTCCGACTCGCACTTGGCCGGTTTTTTCAACGCTCATTATGGTCCAAGCGACATAACTGCTCCATTTAGAAAAAGTTCTGCCCCGAGCTATATCGCTCTAAATTTTTCTCGTTGACATTTTGAATTTTCATTTCTACATTAGATACATGTAGATACTGTAACACCCCACCCGGACTATACATACAAATATATAAATATATATAAATATAACTAACTAAACCTACCTATAATACGCATACGTACATACAACATACAACCTTCCACTATCTACCTATAAGAAGTATGTAAACTATACTTGATTTTTATTGCATTTTAAAATATGATTAAACGTTTGGCCAGATCGTCTAGAGAACCCTAAATTGTGATCGCAGTAACTCAGAGTCTTTTTGAAGGCGAATGACAAGTTATTTTTAAGAGATTAATCTATCACGTTGTGTTTGGACGAACGATGTAGTCTAACCTATAATTTTGAAGTATTTCGCGCAGAACCCTAATTTCCCTACTGTGATTGGTCCCTATTTTGGGCCCCCCCAAATTGGGAAGGGTAGCTAGCCCCCAGTGCTCGGAATAACGTAATACTTGACTGACGTCAGTACTGCATTATTTTGGTGATTAAAACAATGTACATCTAACTCAAAGTAATTGAACGAGCGATTTTAGCTCTACACAGATAATTATAACTACGTGAGCCCCGCTAGCTACTGTCTCTGGCAGGCCACTAAGGTACATGATCAGAGTCCACCCTCTTCAAGTGTATTTTAATTAAGCTACACGACAATGTAAAGTGTACTATGCCATGTTCCACCCGAATCCCAAAGCTAGTGTATATAAAACGCTTGTGAGGCGCCTTATTATACGTGTATAGTGTGAACTATAGCTGGGTCTTTACAGCCATAGCTTGTCCATCCCTATTCGTCAGGTAGGATTAATACCTTCGAACAGCGATTGATCGCGAATACATATTAGCACTAGGTACTAAAATAAAGTAGATATTCCGACTTGAATGTCGCTCATCCTGTGAGAAGAGCACTACGGAATGTGAAATAAGTAGTTGATCTACTAATATGGTTCTTAGACCTGGAACTGTGCCATACAGTTGTATATAATGATATAAAGACCTGCGGTCTATATAACTAAAGCGAAATGGACACGATATCCATCGTGCCGCCGGCTCCAAAATAATACATAGTGTTAAAGCTCTGTCTTTAGACGTAGCAAACCCTTGATAAAGGGCGAAAGTAATGTCAGTTTAATAGTTTGGCTGAACGTGAAGAACAACGAACCAACACAGTCGCAACCCACTGTGAGACCCACGCGAATCATAGTCGCGGCATCACAATTAGGTCAAAGCGAGAAGGCGTGTAAGCCAAGTGTTTGGTCGAGGCGCTAGTTCAGGACGCAATAGGAGCCGACAGGACCCGGACACCGTGAACACTGCCCATAATATCCGAAAACCGTAGAATAGATTTAGTTTCTAAATCTAGCGCATATCAACTGACCCTAGCTACGGTTACCATCAGGATGGGTCGGCTACCTTCATCATAATCGGTCTTACTATAATCACTATTAGTAAGGCGCGAACGCCTAACCTATTCGTATGTTTGCTCAATACCTTCCTAGACGCTTGGTCCGATTCAGGTGAAATTCTGCCAAGGCATGCTTGTGATAAGCTACAGATAGGACCTACCTATCTAAAATTACTTTAGTATCAGAATAGGCGAAGCTCGAACTCCTATAGTTTGTTTGTTAGTCCATTACATTTTATCCCATAAAAGTGTGGACAGATTTAGCTAAAATTTGGTAAAATTAGGAGTTGTTCATATCTATGAACCACTGAACTACATATCTAGCCCATATTGCATGGAGCTTGGTAAACAGCCATCTCAAGTATGACATAGGCCTTCCCGCGACAGCATAGCGCCGTACTATCTCGAATGAGATTAGTGAACTGAGTGGACCACGTGTTCACGGAACCCTAAAACTTATAATGCCGCGTGGCACTTGCAGTGAAGGCAGTTCGTAAATAAATAAAACGTTGGCATAGCTTAGACCTACCTACTACTTATTCAATAATATGACTCGCATTTCTTCTTAATAACGTTATTCTAAAACCTAATTCGCTATTCCCTAGTAATAGATTTATTTACTAGAATTCCTACAGCACTGTACCAACCCGAATGAAATTAATGAACTGAGTGGACCACGTGCTCGCGGAACCCTAAAGCTTGTGATACCACGTGTCACCTGCAGTGACGGCAGTTCGATAAAGTAAAACGTGGCATCGCTTAGACCTACCTACTACTTATTCTCTAATATGACTTGTTTCTTCCTAATAGCGATATTCCAAAACCTAATTCGCTATTCCCTAGTAATAGATTATTAACTAGATTTCCTACATATCGCAATCCCCCTAACTCAGCCCTAGTTTTTCCCTATCCTAGCGAGATAGCTAAGTTTTACGAGAACTAAATTTTATTTTGATGTCCATGTTTCAACAAACAGTTACAACTCGTGGCGGCTTTATTCGTCTTTCCCCCGGGGTACTAAACCAACCGTGCCTTCGAGATGAACCAATTAGGTGTAGTGTGTCATGGTGAAGTGAGTACCTAAAGCTAACTTGTGTCCTAGTTCCCTACGGCTAAAGTGTACCTGCCCTGAATAAGAAATGCCGCTGCCACGACAGACCAGGTCTGCCGCTTCGCTGCACCTCCTAAACAGTGTGTTTGGATGGGATTTGGATAGGTAAGGCCTGTCCCAAATACGGTGGCTCCGTACATGAGTGCGCTAACGCATGTCCAACCTGTGGTCCTCATGTCGGTAGGTCGTAAGATGGTACAGTCAGGATGTTCCGGCCATAACCAAACTTGGGTCGCTAGCCAGGCAAGCCCTCCTGTCAGCTTGCTTTCGGCACTTGCATTGATAAACCCACGCTTCGTTGTCACGGTTGCGTATCCACGTGAATTAAATCAACTAGCCTTCCTGAAAACATGAACTACCAACCTGGTCACTTGACGATACCTTCAGCTAGCAACCGACCTGGCATCTTGTTTCAATTCCTAGATCCCAGCTCGATTGCCCACTGTACCTCACTTCCTAACTGCACTAAACTATGGCTTGATCCCAGGTAGGAGCCTGAACTTTCGAAGGCAAATAACTAGGATTTCGGCCACACTAAATTCTATTCTAAACTCACAATATAAAGTGAGATTCCTAAGTTAATTCGCGACTAATAAGTACTTGGCGTGACACTTGCCCGGGGCGCGCGGCAGCTGTTCTTCGGATACGTCCTCCTCCTCTGGTGGTCTGTTCGACTGAATGCCGCTACGTCCGCGTGTCCGTGGTTTTAAAAGCTTTCACACAGACGCAGCCTCGGCAGCGCGCGGGCCGCCGCACACATACAACCGACCTCGTGGTCGAACTGCGCGAGCGCCGGCCGCTGTCCGGACGCAGACAGGGCGGCGCCTCTATCCCTTTAGCCTCGGTTTTCGCGCCATTTATTACCTAAGGCAATCTGTTATAACGTGCGCACCGCGTGGTTCGAATGACGACCGACAGGCGGCAGTCTGGCTTCTCGGAAATAATCCCTGAGCTAATTTGTTTCAATAACTGTCTATTCACTCGACTCGAGGTTAATCCTCACCCGACCGAACAAAACTAGTTATGTTTTTCCCAATAGACAGATTCCTTTTAGTCTATCAAGACTTACTGTATTACCTATAGATATTTATTTATACATATGGATCCGTTACAATCCAACCCCCTGAAAATTTTTAAAAATAGAATTCAGAGAATTGTCTTTTTGAAATTTTCAAAATAGCTAATAACTATTAAAATTTCCTGTTGGCACATTCTCCCCTAAGTGTGGTGTGTATTTAAACCAGGCATGTCATTTATTGTCCCTTGATTGATACACTCAACCATAAACAAAACCAGATTAGCACAGGACCAGCTCCTGCCATCACAGAGGAGTTCGAACGGGCATTTCGGGTGTGAGTCGAAGCCACTGCTACGTTCGCGCATAGGCGTATACATTGAGTGGACCACTAGCTTCCAATTCCCCACGCACCAGGAAACTCTACTGGCATACGCGCATTAGTAAATTGTCAATCTAGTTTACCTCTCCAAACTGTCTGTGATATAACTGAAGCGGTTCCCGCGACAATCAGTCAAGTTCTCCGAATAGAGCTTCCCCCAAGTGACAATAGAATCTTACCTTGGAGTATGTATAGTGTATAAGTCCAGTTCTTAGCTTCTGGTAGAGTAATTAGCCCAAACCAACGTAACGTAAGACTCAAAAGAACAAATTGTTGGTTCAAACTATTTTTGTATACATGAAGAAGGACAGCGTGTGCCAACAGCTGACTCAGATATCCAGTATTTGTTGACTCTCCTTCAAGATCACGCTCCCCTTAATTTTATTCCCAAAATATCAAAGCAACTCACACAAAACCCCTCTTTTCACATCACTCTCAAATTTCCTTTTGTAACATTCCAATCCTGGAAAGGTCAACAAATCCTTATCTTCAGCCAGGATATTTATTGTAGTCAACACAAGAGAATATGTAGACCTATTTTCAAGTATTTAAACACAATTCTCCAATAAACCCCAAACATGGACACATCTATGACTGTGACATTTTCATATCGCAGCTAAGTCACGTTCCGAAACTATCTTTCATTACTAAACGCCAGTATGTATTATAACAACAAGGCTGCCCTAAGTAAATTATTTGAACAAGAATATCACGCATTTCCCTTTTTCAATCAGAGTTAACTACGACTCTGTGCTGTGTATTACTGACCTCCACCTTCCCCTCAGTCAGTCCGCAATCCAACCAATAGAAATGCATGATCTTCCTTACAAATAGACTGAAACTATAACCTTTCGTTTTACAAGTTTAATATACCTCCTGTACCTGAAAAACATTTACCCTTTTACCTTTTACCTAGCAAGAATATAATAGAACTCTACCACTATATTCAAGCTGTACCTTCTGTAGTAAACCCAATTTTATTACCGTAATTTACCGTTACCTAGCAAGAATATAATAGAACTCTACCACCATATTCAAGCTGTACCTTCTGTAGTAAACCCAATTTTATTACCGTAATTTACCGTTACCTAGCAAGAATATAATAGAACTCTACCACTATATTCAAGCTGTACCTTCTGTAGTAAACCCAATTTTATTACCGTAATTTACCGTTACCTAGCAAGAATATAATAGAACTCTACCACTATATTCAAGCTGTACCTTCTGTAGTAAACCCAATTTTATTACCGTAATTTACCGTATAGCGGGGAAAATAAAATATCATTCCTTATACACATTTATTCTAACAATACTCCTCTTTTGCTAGTCAATTCCTATCCTAGGATTTATTTTACCTTTACCCCAGGCGAACTTGATTACTCTAACACCAGCCAAAGTTCGAAACTCATATTATGTACACACCCACACACATACACATACCCATATGTAAAGGCAATGCTAGAACTCTACATATAATATTTATTATTCTTAATTAACACATACTATGAAACCTTAACTTACTACACTATTTCCTAGTTCTATTACATCTTTATCTAATTACTTATCCTACTTGCCCACTATTTAGGTAATGAAATAATTAACAAATCTTAAATCAACTTAATGCTTGTAACGCGTTTTAATTACTCGAATTTCGGAATCAACCTCTCAAACTAGTTTCTGTCCCATCCCCGGTCCTATTTACTTGTAGTACCGTGATAGATTAACGGCATTGAAGTTTCCCCTAATTTCACCCGTATTAGGGTGCATCAAAGTGTACACATTTTGGAACGGTATTGAAGCTACCCTAAACGGACCCTCATAAAGTAATTCAAATTTCTTTGTCAATTTCTTTTGAGCATCCGATTTATTCAATTTCTTTAATTTAACCCAATCCCCTATTTGAAATTGTATAGTCTTATTCCTCTTATTAAATGCCCGCTGTCGAATTGAGCTAGCCTTCTCTAGGTTTTTCCTTACCTGGCCTCGTATCTCCTTAACATTACCCAACCTCTGATACCCTAATATTGAATCATAACTCATTCGCGTGGGACTTCCGTAAAGAATCTCGCTTGGTGTGAATCCCGTGCTTTCATGATAAGTATTGTTATATAATTGTTCCAATTTTGGTAACATAGTTGCCCAACCCCTGTGGTTAGTATGGCAAAAGGTACGAAATAACCTACCCAATTCCCTATTTACCCTTTCTGTGATATTTGGTCTAGGATTCCTCACTGTAGTATAAATTGCCTTGATTCCCAGTTGCCTCATACCATTTTTCCATACATCACTACTAAATTGAGTCCCATTGTCCGTCATTATTGATTGTGGCCATATGATTTGTGCAAACTGCCTTATTTTTCCCACGACAGCCTTAGAAGTTGCCTTCTTTAAATCATAGAACTTCACAAATTTACTAAACGAATCCTGTACAACCAGAATATATGCAGATCCGAATTTCCCCTTAGGCAGCGGGCCGTACAAGTCAGCCATCACTAACTCCCCTATTGCCTGAGTTACCACACTTTGGCATGGTCCTACTTGCTTAGCATTGTTACTCTTTGACATCTGACAAATGTGACATAGCCTTAACCACGACTTTACATCTCTGGACATGCCGATCCAATAGAACCGTTCTCTTAGGTACCTCACTATCTTATAAGCCCCCTGGTGCCCCATCTCTACATGAGTTTGTATAACTACTTCATCCCTCAAGCTCTTAGGTAAATAAGGGACCTTACTAAGATCGTTTCTTCTGACATAAACTATGCCATTTTCTTCAACGCAAATTGACGCTACTCTACCTATCCTACTCGACTCAAATAGCTGTGCCTTGATTTGCATATCAATTGTTCTAACTTCCTCGTCTTGGCATTGAAGCTCGGCCAACCTTGACAACTTTTGTTCTAACTCCTTATTTTTCCCCGTTTCGGTATATAATATTTCCGGTTGTATGATCTTTTCTTCCTGAACCCTTTCCCCTGTAGGTAAATATCTCGACAGAGTGTCAGCTACCACATTCTCCTTGCCTTTTATATGCTCTACCCTGTACGTAAACTGTTCTAAATACAAGATCCACCGAGTTATTCGTCCATTATACAATTTCCACTTTTTTACGAATTGCAAAGCTTTATGGTCCGTTTGTATGATAATTTCGGCACCCCTAAGATAAGTCTCGAACTTCTTAATACAGCTTATTACAGCGTAAAACTCCTTTTCCGTAACTGTCCAATTTAACTCTGACCCTCTCAATGACCTACTGTAGAAACTTATTATACGCTGTTCAAAAGCGTCATTTAATTGGAACAGCACCCCAGCAAGTCCTATCCCCGAACTATCAGTTTGTAAATAGAATGGTCTCAAGAAATCCGGAAAATGCAACCTAATCGTGTCTATAAAGGCGCTCTTAATTAATTCAAAAGCCTCCTGTTCCACTTGACCCCACGTCCACGGCACGCCTTTCTTTAATAATTTACATAATGGTACGATATAATTATTATAGTTTGGTATGAACCGCCTGTAAAAATTACACAATCCCAAAAAGGCCCTTAACTGTTTGATCTTCCCCGGACGCGGGAACTCTTGTATAGACCTAACCTTTTCTGGATCAGTCATAACCCCTTCAGTTGAAATTATGAACCCCAACATCCTTACTTCCTTACACAAGAACTCACACTTTTCTAAATTACATGTCATACCCGCAATTTCTAACCTTTCCAACACCTTGTCTATATGTTCCAAGTGTAAACTTAAATCCCCACAGGTAATTATAGCCAAATCGTCCAAGTAGTTCACGCAGAACTCGCGTACCTCTGTACCTAGTATTATATCCATTGCTCTACTAAAACTACCTACTGACGTTTTTAACCCTTGAGGTAGGACATTATAAACGTAACTCTTACCGTTCACTGTGAACCCTGTATACTTTTTACTAGCTTCCGTAAGTGAAATCTGAAAATACGCGTTATTAAGATCAATTATAGTCATATACTTAGCTCCATGGAAGGCATTTATGATATCTACTTGCATTGGAGGCTTTTCCGAATCGGATACCATGTACTTATTTATCTCCCTTGCATCTAACAAAACGCGTATTGAACCGTCCTTTTTTAGCGTGAACGTCAATGGGCTGCTATACGGAGTAGCTGACCTACTTATGATCCCTAACCCTTCCATTTCGCTTAGCTTCTCATCTAATTTGGCCCTGTACGCATACGGAACCGGATATGATCGCTTCATGATAATAGGATGTTTTCCCATCTTAATCTCATGCTCATAACAGTTGGCCCTTCCTAATTTCACCGTGAAAAGCTTCGAGTGTCTGTTGAATATGGATTCCAATTTTATCAGGGCCTCATGGTCCCTAATATCCCCTATTTTCACGTTAAAACTCCTATTTCCATTTCTCATTTCATTTGAATTATTCTTCTTTTGTTCCGACCTACTGATGGAAAATTCCAAAACCAATTTTTCTTGCCCATTTTTAATAAGTACACCCCTTGTTTCACTACTCAAGTCTAATATCACTTCATGTTTCGTCATCCAATCAAATCCTATTATCAGTGGTCGCGACAGGCCTGGTATAACCAAAAAGCTTGTGTCAAACACTCTATCTCCTAGTTTCATTGGCAAAAGGACCATACTTTGTATTTTCGCGCTTTTCTGCCCTACTGCCCCTTTTATATGAAAAGGTTTGACAGGTAGTATAGGTATTTTATCGACTTTATTCCTAATTTCATTCCAAAACTCTTCAGATATACACGTAACATCACTACCTGTATCCAACAACCCTAGCAACTCATACTGATAAATCTGCACCTCGATCTCCGACCTAAAATTATCATCCTCATCCTGCGGTTCGACGGTTTCGTCGAACACTGCATTCGATATTGGTCTTGCGAAGCTTCTTTCACTAAACAGCTCTGACCTCAATTTTATCCTATCTACAAGACACCTTGCTATGGAATCCCCCTCCTCGGCTTCCTTCTCCCACAACGAGCCTGTAAACCCCAATCCAGATCTATCAGTTTGACCTACTCCTTTCAAGGGTATCCTCAACCCCCTTCCATTTATTCCCAAAAGGTCACCTGGTCTCCAGCCCATTTTTAACATTAAATTTAACGGAACATCCCCTTTTTCTGAAGTTAACCCGGGGACGGGACAGTCAACTTCATTTAATTTAAATCACCCTGATTATCATTAGTACAATCAATAACAGCAGTAACCTTGCTAACATTATTATTGGGTCCCTTCCTAAAATTACTGTTTCCGGATTGTTCGGGTTTCCTCCAGCTTTGATAATTGCGTTGTATATCACGCTTACGCTTATCTATTGTACTCTGTTGCCCTGGTACCTGACTAACATTGCTATTCTGCTTAATTTCCTGTTTACTAATATCATCCAAACCCCTCAAGAACTCTGCCGTCTCAATTATTGTAGTTATTTTGGACAAAGACCATAAACTCTGTACATTCCTAGGGTAATGCCTAATTACGTCCGTCACTAATTGAGTTTCGGGTATCTGAAACGTGAGCATTTGAGCTTGTCCTGTCAACTGCAAGAAGTGCCCTAACATCGTTGGATGTTTCTGCTTATCCCATATGCTATGAACGATATTACGCCGAAGGATACTTTGTTCTGTCTCTCCCCAATAGATTTTTAGAAAATCTTCCCTGAAATCCTCAAATGTAGCCCAACGACTCTTGTAAATCCTAGCCCAATCCCTAACTTCTCCGATCAAACACTCGACTATTAAATCGATTTCTTTACCTTCCCTAGGTAACCTCTTGAGATAACTCTTTAAATCCTCAATGAAAGTTACAGGATGGATATTGCCCTTATTAGAGAACTTGGGCTTCTCCATATTTTGTACGTTACACATAGTGATAGCTGGTCTCAATACATTTCCTTCACTCAACTGTGGGGCTGACTCCATCGTGGCAGTCCCCGGCGCCTCTAACCCCTGATTATCTTCCCCGCCAACAATTTCCGAAGAGGGCAAGATTTGAGGAATCCCTAGCTCCGATTCGTCGTTTTGCCCCATCGTAGTGTCCTGGCTTACATTAATAGGTACCTGAGCTAATTTTCCCTGTTCATTTAACCTATCTTCTATACTATTTATCTTAGTTGAAAGCACTCCAAAAGTACGCCGCATGGAACGGTAAAGAAATCCAGTAGCGTCCATACGCCTCCTTTGTACTATAGGTGATACTGGTAACGATGTGGAATGGGCCATATCCACGAATCCTGTTCCAGTCCTGCCATTTTCCCCTATTACATTCCCCTGCTGTTCTGTCCCCCCTCCAGAATTTACTGTCATTGCCTCCGGTTCTGCCTCCAATTGTGCTAAATTTGGAGCACTTGTCTGAACCCCTCCCTGAACTGGTGTAGGGTCTGATTTCTTTCCCTTAGCCTTCCTAGTGGACCGCCTCATCTTCTCCTGAACCAAAGAGTGAACCTCCAAAGCGTTCAATACTCCGCAAATATGTACTATGAGAACCTAAAACATAATATTTAACTTAATTCGATTGCCCATGCAAAATGGATTTAGCATCGCCTAAAGTTTACGTGATGTAAATTTCCAATCAACAATCAATAACCAGTGATAGGAGATTCCCTCCTACCTATTAACATTTTCGAATGCTACACTTATACCAACACTAGTGCAAAGAGACCATCCTTTATTCTGTCAGATTGAGTGATTACTTTGGAATTTAGCTATTTTTTTTTTTCTTAACCACAACAGGAACCGAACCTGCGACCCTAGTATGCGAAGCTACTAGCTACTCCTATAACGTAAATAAATTAAAACTTAAAAAAAAAATATTTTTTTCAACCGCAACAGGAACCGAGCCTGCGACCCTAGTATGCGAAGCTACTAGCTACCCCTATAACGTAAATAAATTAAAACTTAAAAAAAAATATTTTTTTCAACCGCAACAGGAACCGAGCCTGCGACCCTAGTATGCGAAGCTACTAGCTACCCCTATAACGTAAATAAATTAAAACTTAAAAAAAAAATATTTTTTTCAACCGCAACAGGAACCGAGCCTGCGACCCTAGTATGCGAAGCTACTAGCTACCCCTATAACGTAAATAAATTAAAACTTAAAAAAAAAATATTTTTTTCAACCGCAACAGGAACCGAGCCTGCGACCCTAGTATGCGAAGCTACTAGGTACTCCTATAACGTAAATAAATTAAAACCTAAAAAAAAAATATTTTTTTTTCAACCGCAACAGGAACCGAGCCTGCGACCCTAGTATGCGAAGCTACTAGGTACTCCTATAACGTAAATAAATTAAAACTTAAAAAAAAAATATTTTTTTCAACCGCAACAGGAACCGAGCCTGCGACCCTAGTATGCGAAGCTACTAGGTACTCCTATAACGTAAATAAATTAAAACCTAAAAAAAAAATATTTTTTTTTCAACCGCAACAGGAACCGAGCCTGCGACCCTAGTATGCGAAGCTACTAGGTACTCCTATAACGTAAATAAATTAAAACCTAAAAAAAAAATATTTTTTTTCAACCGCAACAGGAACCGAGCCTGCGACCCTAGTATGCGAAGCTACTAGGTATTTCTAATTTACAACCTAGATATATTAAGAACTAAAATAATATATTTTTTTTTTTCTAAATTTGCCTCCCTCGGGACTCGAACTGGCGACACCAAGTTACGAGGCTAATTACAGACTCCTAATATACAATCTAACAAAAATAAAATTAAAATTTATCTTTAAAACAAATTACCTCTAACAGGATCGAACTTGCGACTGTGAATTGCAAGGCTACGGATATATTATTGTGCCATAGCGCACTAGCTTGAAGTTCCTACGACAATATCAAGAGCAAATCGCATGTCCTTCACAGACCTTTTGCGATTCCAACAACAGTAGGCATTCAATGTAACAACTGCTTCTTTTACGAAATGTAAATAACTTAAATATCACTATATTTCGATACAAAATAGTATATAACCTACCTAAAATTTACTTAGATTACCTAACCTATTAAATAAGTGCAACTTCACAGCCCCGTCTGCCTACATAAGTACACGCTATTCGTAACGCTCAACTACCTTATTTATCAATTATTATGAGAGACCTTTTTCTCTGAACTAAGTCGTTAACTACCCATCTTATACACCAACTAGAAAATGTACCTACCAAATATTTCTTTCGAACAAATACTTATTTAATTATTTACATCCGGAATTTTACTAACGGAGTATTGAGAAGAAACTATATTATCAATGCCTACTTCAAATACGCTGCCATATAAAAGAATTCAACGGGAGCGCTCACTCACTCGTCGACCCCTATATTAGTTCTAAGTACAAAATACGAGCTTCAACCCCCCGGATATAAGACAATAGCTGGGGTTTAAATTAACCTATAAACTATAAAACTACATAGGATAAAATAACAATTTTCTCTTTGTTTGATAGATTAATCATTCAGTTATAATTGTCATTCGCACCTCATTCCATTTCACGAACATCAAATTGTGGCATAAACCGAAGCCAACTAAAGTTATTTATCTATGTTTATCACAAATAACTGAACACAAAGTTTTATTATACAAAACGACTACCTACAAGATTCAGTATACGAACGCGAAAATCAGATGTCAGACATCCAAGTTCTTTGGTAGCACTGTAACCGTCCGTTTCCGCCCACGAACCCTGATTTTGACTATCCAAATGTAATATTTTGAACCCTCTTCTTATCCTGGTCACGGCTTATCAAATTGTAACACCCCACCCGGACTATACATACAAATATATAAATATATATAAATATAACTAACTAAACCTACCTATAATACGCATACGTACATACAACATACAACCTTCCACTATCTACCTATAAGAAGTATGTAAACTATACTTGATTTTTATTGCATTTTAAAATATGATTAAACGTTTGGCCAGATCGTCTAGAGAACCCTAAATTGTGATCGCAGTAACTCAGAGTCTTTTTGAAGGCGAATGACAAGTTATTTTTAAGAGATTAATCTATCACGTTGTGTTTGGACGAACGATGTAGTCTAACCTATAATTTTGAAGTATTTCGCGCAGAACCCTAATTTCCCTACTGTGATTGGTCCCTATTTTGGGCCCCCCCAAATTGGGAAGGGTAGCTAGCCCCCAGTGCTCGGAATAACGTAATACTTGACTGACGTCAGTACTGCATTATTTTGGTGATTAAAACAATGTACATCTAACTCAAAGTAATTGAACGAGCGATTTTAGCTCTACACAGATAATTATAACTACGTGAGCCCCGCTAGCTACTGTCTCTGGCAGGCCACTAAGGTACATGATCAGAGTCCACCCTCTTCAAGTGTATTTTAATTAAGCTACACGACAATGTAAAGTGTACTATGCCATGTTCCACCCGAATCCCAAAGCTAGTGTATATAAAACGCTTGTGAGGCGCCTTATTATACGTGTATAGTGTGAACTATAGCTGGGTCTTTACAGCCATAGCTTGTCCATCCCTATTCGTCAGGTAGGATTAATACCTTCGAACAGCGATTGATCGCGAATACATATTAGCACTAGGTACTAAAATAAAGTAGATATTCCGACTTGAATGTCGCTCATCCTGTGAGAAGAGCACTACGGAATGTGAAATAAGTAGTTGATCTACTAATATGGTTCTTAGACCTGGAACTGTGCCATACAGTTGTATATAATGATATAAAGACCTGCGGTCTATATAACTAAAGCGAAATGGACACGATATCCATCGTGCCGCCGGCTCCAAAATAATACATAGTGTTAAAGCTCTGTCTTTAGACGTAGCAAACCCTTGATAAAGGGCGAAAGTAATGTCAGTTTAATAGTTTGGCTGAACGTGAAGAACAACGAACCAACACAGTCGCAACCCACTGTGAGACCCACGCGAATCATAGTCGCGGCATCACAATTAGGTCAAAGCGAGAAGGCGTGTAAGCCAAGTGTTTGGTCGAGGCGCTAGTTCAGGACGCAATAGGAGCCGACAGGACCCGGACACCGTGAACACTGCCCATAATATCCGAAAACCGTAGAATAGATTTAGTTTCTAAATCTAGCGCATATCAACTGACCCTAGCTACGGTTACCATCAGGATGGGTCGGCTACCTTCATCATAATCGGTCTTACTATAATCACTATTAGTAAGGCGCGAACGCCTAACCTATTCGTATGTTTGCTCAATACCTTCCTAGACGCTTGGTCCGATTCAGGTGAAATTCTGCCAAGGCATGCTTGTGATAAGCTACAGATAGGACCTACCTATCTAAAATTACTTTAGTATCAGAATAGGCGAAGCTCGAACTCCTATAGTTTGTTTGTTAGTCCATTACATTTTATCCCATAAAAGTGTGGACAGATTTAGCTAAAATTTGGTAAAATTAGGAGTTGTTCATATCTATGAACCACTGAACTACATATCTAGCCCATATTGCATGGAGCTTGGTAAACAGCCATCTCAAGTATGACATAGGCCTTCCCGCGACAGCATAGCGCCGTACTATCTCGAATGAGATTAGTGAACTGAGTGGACCACGTGTTCACGGAACCCTAAAACTTATAATGCCGCGTGGCACTTGCAGTGAAGGCAGTTCGTAAATAAATAAAACGTTGGCATAGCTTAGACCTACCTACTACTTATTCAATAATATGACTCGCATTTCTTCTTAATAACGTTATTCTAAAACCTAATTCGCTATTCCCTAGTAATAGATTTATTTACTAGAATTCCTACAGCACTGTACCAACCCGAATGAAATTAATGAACTGAGTGGACCACGTGCTCGCGGAACCCTAAAGCTTGTGATACCACGTGTCACCTGCAGTGACGGCAGTTCGATAAAGTAAAACGTGGCATCGCTTAGACCTACCTACTACTTATTCTCTAATATGACTTGTTTCTTCCTAATAGCGATATTCCAAAACCTAATTCGCTATTCCCTAGTAATAGATTATTAACTAGATTTCCTACATATCGCAATCCCCCTAACTCAGCCCTAGTTTTTCCCTATCCTAGCGAGATAGCTAAGTTTTACGAGAACTAAATTTTATTTTGATGTCCATGTTTCAACAAACAGTTACAACTCGTGGCGGCTTTATTCGTCTTTCCCCCGGGGTACTAAACCAACCGTGCCTTCGAGATGAACCAATTAGGTGTAGTGTGTCATGGTGAAGTGAGTACCTAAAGCTAACTTGTGTCCTAGTTCCCTACGGCTAAAGTGTACCTGCCCTGAATAAGAAATGCCGCTGCCACGACAGACCAGGTCTGCCGCTTCGCTGCACCTCCTAAACAGTGTGTTTGGATGGGATTTGGATAGGTAAGGCCTGTCCCAAATACGGTGGCTCCGTACATGAGTGCGCTAACGCATGTCCAACCTGTGGTCCTCATGTCGGTAGGTCGTAAGATGGTACAGTCAGGATGTTCCGGCCATAACCAAACTTGGGTCGCTAGCCAGGCAAGCCCTCCTGTCAGCTTGCTTTCGGCACTTGCATTGATAAACCCACGCTTCGTTGTCACGGTTGCGTATCCACGTGAATTAAATCAACTAGCCTTCCTGAAAACATGAACTACCAACCTGGTCACTTGACGATACCTTCAGCTAGCAACCGACCTGGCATCTTGTTTCAATTCCTAGATCCCAGCTCGATTGCCCACTGTACCTCACTTCCTAACTGCACTAAACTATGGCTTGATCCCAGGTAGGAGCCTGAACTTTCGAAGGCAAATAACTAGGATTTCGGCCACACTAAATTCTATTCTAAACTCACAATATAAAGTGAGATTCCTAAGTTAATTCGCGACTAATAAGTACTTGGCGTGACACTTGCCCGGGGCGCGCGGCAGCTGTTCTTCGGATACGTCCTCCTCCTCTGGTGGTCTGTTCGACTGAATGCCGCTACGTCCGCGTGTCCGTGGTTTTAAAAGCTTTCACACAGACGCAGCCTCGGCAGCGCGCGGGCCGCCGCACACATACAACCGACCTCGTGGTCGAACTGCGCGAGCGCCGGCCGCTGTCCGGACGCAGACAGGGCGGCGCCTCTATCCCTTTAGCCTCGGTTTTCGCGCCATTTATTACCTAAGGCAATCTGTTATAACGTGCGCACCGCGTGGTTCGAATGACGACCGACAGGCGGCAGTCTGGCTTCTCGGAAATAATCCCTGAGCTAATTTGTTTCAATAACTGTCTATTCACTCGACTCGAGGTTAATCCTCACCCGACCGAACAAAACTAGTTATGTTTTTCCCAATAGACAGATTCCTTTTAGTCTATCAAGACTTACTGTATTACCTATAGATATTTATTTATACATATGGATCCGTTACAATACTTCATTTATAGGTATACCTACCTACCAAAATTATAAATTATCAACGTTTGTGTGCATGTTGTGTGTCTTTAAAAAACCGGCAAAGTGCGATTTGGGGTGACGCAAACAGGGTTTCGCAGCAAAACTTTTTTTTTATTCTCAGTTGGTATGCCCTTGGCATCATCTCACCTGATGGTAAGTGACGACGATGCCGAAGATGGAAGGGGGGGCTTACCAAGATTCTCAAATGCACTGCACTTTAACTATACTAACAGAACAAGACCTCTCAGTAGGTACATAATATACTTTGTGAAAAAGGTTTTGCTTGTGGTGAGAATCTTAAACCCCTCCCCCCCACCTTTTATCTCCAAAACTACTGAACAAAATCTTTGAAAATATTTCTTATTGTGAAATAAAAATATGTTGTGTTTTTTTCATGATTTTAGGCCTTGTAGTTTCGGAGATAAGGAGGATGGTCAATTTACGCCTATATTTTCTAAAATAACTTCAAAACAATTTATCTTAAAATTTTGAAAAAATGTAGATATAGGTATTTTTGAGATGATCACTTTTGCGTCCTTTCATTTGATTTGTTTTGTCACACGATATAGTTTGCAATGTAGCGTAGATAGGCCTAACTCGGTGGACCGAAGACCTAGTGAAGGTCGCGGGAAGGCGCTGGATGCGAGCAGCGTAGAACCGGTCGTCGTGGAAATCTTTGGGGTAGGCCTATGTCCAGCAGTGGACGTCCTTCGGCTGATATGATGATGGTAGTTTGCATCTTTTTATAAAAAAAATCTAAATTTCCCCCAAAAATGTTTATCCGTCTTTGGGTCACCGAGTTACACATGTATACCAAATCTCAACTCAATCGGTCTAGTAGTTTTGAAGTAAATTGGCTGTGATAGACGGACGGACGGACAGACACACGAGTGATCCTATGATAGTTCCGCTTTTACCTTTTGAGGTACGAAATCTTAAAAAAATACAAGATAATGATTGTCATTTCATAAAGCCTTTTATGGAACACTATAGTGGATGCCCGCAGCTTCGCCCGCGCAGATCCCGATTTTTGCGGTTCCCGTGGGAATTTCCCAAAATCCTTTCTTAGCGGATGCCTACGTCATAACATCTACCTGCATGCCAAATTTCAGCCAGATCCGTCCAGTGGTTTGGGCTGTGCGTTGATAGATCACTATGTCAGTCCTTGACACTATGTCTTGTGACCTTTGAGTTATATATATTTAGATAGTGTAACATAATATTAGCTTTCTGTAAATAAATATTGCAAAGAAAACGAGGCACAGACCGATGAATTTGTACAAAGCGCTGACACTGGCAAAACATTTTGATCACCACCAATTACCAGTGTACACTCCACAAACATCGATATAGACGTCTCTTTTTAACACTTACTAAAACCCTATAGGTCTCCCTTTCTGGAAGCTCTCAAAAGAGTTCTTAATAATTCAGGGCAGAACTAGAAGGCTTCGTTTGTTGATGGTTGCAAAGAAAAAGGAAATTTTTGTATCTGTGATAAGGTTTAAAATTGGTCGTGATGACAATAAATCCTTAGCTTTTTAGAACTAGCTTTTCTGTACCACTATTTAAGGTAGATTTTCGATGGTGTAGTACAGGTACACAAGCCTTTACAAACAGTAAGAAGTAGATAATGACACCGATATTAAGAGGATCGTAATAGAGCTTATATTCGCTCGGCCATTGAGGTGCTATTAATAAAATAAAATTACGGTTTGCCTACACCCCTTATGTGGGCGTGGTCGAAAATAGACGGCTCTCGTCCAAGTTTAGTCAGAATGTCGTGATGAACGCACGCGTACCACGGTCTCTTTGAAAGTGTCCTTTCGATGTAATAAAAAAAAACCTGTGCCATAGATAACCAGTGAAAACTTTTTGCGTGCTTTTAGAAGATTAGAAGAAAAACAAAATGGTGCAAGAACGGTGATACGAAATTCCTATCTATTATATACCTACTCACAAAGTCTTATAGAAATCTGTAACGAAAAGCAATACATAATATAAAAGTACATAAGTTTCGTGAACAATGGAATCTAAAATAATGGAAACGCAAACACAGAAAAAGGCGCCAAAACCCTTTTCAATCGAATCTCTTATTGGAGACCGGAAATCGCCAGAAATAGACATAGAGAATAACGTCTCGGAAAGTTCTAGAAATTCAGAGGAAGAAGAGAGTGATCGATTGCACGGATTAAATCGGATGCGGTATTATTTGAACGCGCCGTTTTTGCAACAAAATGGCGTCAGTTTTCCTTTTCTGTTGGGCTATCCGGAGCCGTGGTTGAGGATGCTGGGGTCGAATGCTCCGCCTACGGCGGCGGTGGAAAATAAAGAAGAAGAGAAGAGAGAGAGTCCTGTTAGTGTCGGGAGTGACATGGAGAGCGACGGCGGAGAGGAGAATGCGCAAGGTTGGTTGAAGATATGAATGAACATTTAAATATTTTTGAATTTGGATTAGCAAAGTAGATGCTGATAATAAGAATTTATATTTTTGTATATTGTGCAAGCGTCGGTGATGCGTTGTGATGAGCGTCGGTGGCGTAACGGCTAGGGCCGCCGCCTCCTGTCCGGGAGGTCGTGGTTCTAATCCTGTCACGAACCAATGTGATTTCGAATTACCATTTCATATGTATACGTTTATCCGACGCTCTTACGGTGAAGGAAAACATCGTGAGGAAACACCTGCACACGCCTGCGAAGAAACTGGGCCCGCGTGGTCGACTAAGGCCCGATCGCCCTAATTCAGGGTAGGCTCGAGCCCCTCGATATGGACGAATATGAGTTGATATGATGATGATGACATTGTGCAATAAAGAGTCTGCAAACAAACAAACAGTACCTAGGTAGATACCTTTACCCAGATGGAACCTCATTGACTCCAATAGTGTTCCAGATTCTTTAGGGAGACCTCGCGAGTATTTCACGTGAGGGTCTATTTAGGTGGCCTGACAGCTTGTCATGTATACGTACCTACTGGACTCCGTCGTTAACTAATAGAGGCTCAGTGAAGCAATGGTTCGAGCCAAGTTTGATGACAATTATAGGACTCAGAGTTAAGGCAACGCATTGGAAACTTTGGTCGCAGGGATCTCAATTTTCCTCAGCAATTACAAAACATATGAAAGCGCTGTTCTGTGTGTATATGAAAGTGATATTATGTAACCTGATTCTTCATATCAATGACTTCATTTTGTCAGTTGCATCGTTAACTTTTAGGTATAACAGAAAAAAAAATATCAAATAAACTTCTTTTAGTTTAAAACTTTCAAACCTCTGAATTTTCGAAATCGATTAGTCTAAACACAACTCAATATACCAGTTGAATTTTTAAAAAATAATTGTATTTTTTAATGGAAACGATAAAAAGTTGAAAAAGTGCGAAAGTGTGGTTTTTACTCTTTACACGTAAAGAAAAAAAAAGAGACAGCTGTTCCAGTCAATGCCTCACTTTAAATAAAAATGTTTATAATGACACAATCTTATCAAGCACTTATTCCCAAACTAGTCGTTCCCCTTTTTTATGTAGTACATTAAGGTAAGTACCTACCAAGATATACTTATTTACATATTACTCTAAGCTCGTTTTAAATTTCAGTATCCTTATTTATTATTTATCCTTGTTTTTTTTTTTGGAAAAAGTTTGTTGTCAGTTTATGTAAGAAGATTAGAGTAGAATTACATAGTAGTAAGGAGGGTAAATAAAACCCCCATCATACTACTGCAAGCGTTGGTTGTAAGGTGGGTAATCAAATTGGCCCCCTTTACTACTGGTAGTAAGGTCTGGTAGTAAGGTGGGAAACGGACGTTAATTTAAGGCGAGGTACTGATTGGAACAGTTGTCTCTGTCTTTTTCTTTACGTGTAAGGACTAAAGAAAATAACCACACTTTTTCACTTTTTTAATAATTTTTCGTTTCAATCGAAAACTAAAATGCAAGTATATAAAAAATAATAACATTACTCACTTTGTTTGTATTATAATAACAAATATTATTGTATAATTTTTAAAATTTATACTTCATAATATTAGTCATAACTAGAGTTGAAAAGGTCAAGATCATTTTTTTCAACCTGGGTTTTCTATCGCCTAGGAGTAATGGACGTCAAAAATAACGAAAATCTGGAATATTACCGCCTTAAAAAAGTGTGACAAGTGTGCGTTGTGTGTGACAAGTGTGCGTTGTGTGTGTGACAAGTGTGCGTTGTGTGTGTGTGTCTGCGCGCGTGATGTGTGTACACCATAGTAGATGATAGATTTATGAAAATCTTCGGTGATTTGAAAGTCCAACTTCTGAGGCCAATTGGAAATGATTTTGTGAATTGGTAGCCCGTTAGTTGTTGGTATAAGGGCACTAACACCTACTACACACGAAACCACTTAGTGTCATTTAGTGTCATCATAGTGAAGATCGCGGGAAGCCGATGGATGCGGACAGCGCAGTACCGGTCGTCGTGGAAATCCTTGAGGGAGGCCTTTGTCCAGCAGTGGACGTTTTCCAGCTGATATGATGATGATTATTAGGTCACTAAAATCGTCTCATAGTCAAAATCGATTAGATCACTAAAAACTATGAATTTGTGGCGTGAAATAAATAAAACTAAAACTTATCAGAACTGATGCTTTAGGTGACTATTCAGCTGCTTGCTGTATTACATAGTTGTAATTGAATGAAGCTTAAAAAAAATACTTACTGATTTATGTATTTTTTTATCCACAATTGATAAGCCCTTGGCTGGCATCTGATAAAGTTGAAAAGTCTTTTTTTTAGTAGTAAATATACGTAGCATAAACCCGATGGCCCTAATTCAGGGTAGGCTAGAGCCCTTCGGTGGGGACGTTAAGATGATGAAGAAATACGTAGCATAAACAGGAACACGTTTATTTGTTTCAGTAACACCACACAAAATATTTAAATTACTAGCAGTTAGGGAAGAACTGAAATAAGCTTTATATATTTTTGCTTATAATTGTACAAAATCTAAAAAAAATATTTCGAGGGGGAAAAAACGCTACCGGTAGTTTTTTTCGTGAACTCTTTTAAGAGTCACTCACGCGGTCTATGAGGTCCTCAGTGGAAAAAGGGGTGGGTCCAAAAATATATTTTTATATTTTCTTCATATCTCTTATAGGCTATCTTATAGGCGATATAATTTTTTTTTTATCTGCTATAACTATAATTTAGCCGTACGAAGCTCTCGTACTTGTTTCAACCTAAAAGGAGATTCTCAATTTGACTGTAGATATGTTTGTACAACAGTAAAGTTCTCGAGTTGCGACCGCGCATCGGAAAACATAGCGTAGGCAGCCATCCCACGCGGTGGACCCATGCGACGGCCTGTGGAAGATCGTGGGAAGCCGCTGGATGGAGGCCTTTGTCCAGCTGTGGACGTGTTTCGGCTGATATGATGACCACTTACCACGCTCCATATAAAAATGTTCCAACCCCGTTACGGAACCCTCGGTGCCAGAGTTCGACTCGCACTTGACCGATTTTTTCTCCTAGTAACACTCAAAATTCGTCGCACCTCGTTCAAAAACTTCACGCCACTTCAGTCACAATCAAACATCACACATCTGTACCGTGAAATTAACGCATTTCTGAACGAACACCCGTGAAATAAATGTTACAACGATTTTGCAAAGATCTTTAGAGGTGACATCTGCTGATAACTTCGTGGGTAACACTGGCTATCCTATTGGTAACAATAATAGTCGGATTATGTAGTAAAAATCCCAACAAAACATAGATGTAAAAGGGTGCCAAGTTCGGTACAAAAAAATTACAGAAATCTAAATGGTACTAAGTTTTAAAATGGTTTTTCCAGGAGACTCGAGTTTCGATACAAACGTAGTTCCGCTTTAATACAAAAACTACATGCCGAAATGAATTCAAACTTTGATAATATGTTGAGTAGACACATATCTATGTTTGTAATAATTAGTTTTCGATGTAAAATAAGAGAAGTTTCAAACACTCAGTACAAAACTAAATTAAGCCTTCGTTTAGTTACTCGTGTGTTTTAATTTACTATAAATAAATATAAAGAAATCAATATTTTAACTGTTGCTAGTCAATTTATATATGAAAACATTATGTACGTTCGTAAAAATTTACATTTATTTCCTAAAAACAGTGACAGGCATAATTTGAATTTAAGAAAATATGTAAATAAAATTGATAAATGGCCTTTTCGAGACTGAGTAAGGTTAAAAAGTCATTTGTGGGGCAGTGTATAAGATTTTACAATAAAATTCCAGAAAATGTAACTAGTTTGTCAGAGAACAAATTCAAGACTCATGTCAAAAAATGCTTGTGCTCTAGAGGATACTATAAAATAATAGATTATGTAAATGACAAAGATATGTTAATTCTATAACAAATACCATTACCTGAGACTGTAATCTGAATCATGACATTATGTAATAGACAATAATAATAATTATTTTACTATTAAAAAGTGTGTGTACCTATTTAAAATAAATTAAATAAAAGTGTAAAATAAAAGTGTGTGTACCTATATAAAATAAATTATTTTGATTTTACTTTAAAAAAACTAAAAAAACACGCTTTTAAAGCACATCAAACTAAAAAGTGAACAATAGTTCTTAATATAAGCTGAAAACAGTAATGAACGAAAAATACTAGTATTTTGTGAAAAAATCGTGGGGCGCTCGATATACGAAAAATATGGCACAAAGCGCCCCACAATTGGTTGTTGTGATTGAAGGTGGTTTTTAACGTGTTTAGTGTTACCAATTATCTTTGATAATGTTTGGTATGTGCGCATTTTTTTCAAGTTGACTTCTTTAGACCAGACGGTGTCACTCCCGAATTCAGGCAGACCAAGTCCTGGAGTCCCAGCTAGGTACCTATTGTTAAAATAATAAAATGCTACCTACATTTTGATACAACAACGGCAGCAAAGGATATTAATAAAAAGTTTTTTTTTATATACTGTTGGTAAGCCTTTGGCATCATCTCACCTGATGTTGTAGAATTGATGTGTTCCGGATTAAAGATTAGATAGCCAGTTTCCCCATTGCGTTGGGGAATCTTGGTAAGCCCGCTTCCATCTTCGGCATCATCGTCACTTACTATCAGGTGAGATGATGCCAATGGCTTACCAATTGTTAATAATATTTTAAGAAAAAGTTAAGTCAAGCACAGTAGTGCGGCAAAATTAACTTTCAAGCCTTGTTAACTGCCTGTAGAATGCCACTTTTTGAGCAACTTTTTTTTTTTAATATTAGGTAATCTATGAATACGATACTATGAGCTATGGCTACGAGGAAAAACTTTGTGTAGTAAAAGACATCAACGCGAGCGTTTTCGACTTATTTACGTCATATCATCATAAAAATATCAGTTAAAAGACGTCCACTGATGGTTAAAGGCTTCCCCCCACGGATTTCCACCGCGACCGGTCCTGCGCTGCCCTGGTATTAAAATGAACATAGATAAGACGAAAATAATAATAAATGTCGGTGTCGCACCCACTCCTCTGTATGTTGGGAGACTCAACAATCAAAGTTGTTGACGAATATTATATAGGTTTTTTTTATCCACAATTGGTAAGCCCTTGGCACACCCCGGACACTCCATACAAACGAGCGAGAAATGATATACATAATTATAACTGACGTATCTATAGGCAAGAATGCAGGTAGGGTTGAATCACACCGGCGGTATTGGTCACAAAATGTTTGTTAGTTATTTACTGAATGCTTTTTTTCATACTTTTACCGTTCGAAAAAAAAAACACCACTTTCCGAATGACGTACGAATTAACACTGAAACCTGCTATTATTTTGTACATCTTTAAACACTTTTTCCTTGACCGACAAATCGCTACCGCTTATTAAAAAAAGGTCCTTCACTTCTCTGACGGGCGAAAATCGCTAACGCTTATTCCAAAAAAAGGTGAAGTCAATTTGATCACCAAGATTCCTGATATGGGGTCCAGGGGGCCCAGCCCCCTCCACCCATTTACAACCCCCAAATTTTATGGAAAAAGTGTTAGACCGTATAAAATAATAGCAGTTTTCAGTGTTAATTCATACGTCCACGTCGCAGTTACCATTTCCAATGTTTTATAGTCTCATACTGTGTATGGTGTATTCGGAGAGTGGTGTTTTTTGTTCGAGCGGTGGTTGTTTACTACATGACAAGTATGAAAAAAAAAGATTTCAGTTAGGCCTTTACGTTCGGTAACTGGTTGGTTTTTATGCTTGTGAACGAAATCACAGCGGCGCGCAAAGTGAATATAGTGAATAAAAGTGCTTGCGTAGCTCGTCCTTTACGTTTGGTACTCAATCTACACCCAATCTGAGTGACGGGGGGGTGAGGTCGAATTTAGAGAGGGGCAGAGAGTGTCCATACTGTACGTTAGTACTAATATATATACTGTGCCCTTGGCATCATCTCACCTGATGGTAAGTGACGATGATGCCGAACATGGAAGCGGGCTTACCAAGATTCCCCAAACAAAAACAAACAAACAAACAGTCCAGTTAGGTACCGTAGGTCCAACTTTGAAGGTTAGAGACTCTACATTAAAAAAATTTGACGAATATGTGAACCTGGGACAAACAATCAAGTTAGGTTAACGTGATGTCACAACCCTTGTCAATCTTTTATATCTATAATTCTCGTGTCACAGTTTTAGTTGCCATACTCCTCCGAAACGGCTTGACGGATTGCCATGAATTTTTTTGTGTATATTCGGTAAGTCTGAAAATGGGTATAGAAAATTTTCCGATCTGATTCATGGCCGCCAAAACTGCATATCTTACACGGCGTTCTTACAATTTGGTTCATCTTGGTAGGTAATAAGGTAGTTTTAACCAGCAGCAAGGGTCTGATGATGGAAGCAGGAAGTGGCTACGGAACTGTCAATGACACCATAATACTCCTGAGCCAGCCTGACCACTGCGTTTTAAGCTAAGAACTCGATCTTGTCATCAAGTGCGTACAGTAGGCGCGGGAACAACTACAGGCAAACAGCTTTATCTCGGAAACTATTACACTTACAAGTGTGATTTAGTTGTTTTTTTTTTTAAGGAGAATATATACGGTTTAATATAAATAAAGAATATAGTATCACAGCTGCTGTAGTTTTTCTTCAAATTTACACTAAAGACAAAAAAATATATATTTTCGGTTTTTTATGAATATCGAAGGCTATATATCAAAAATTTTTATTCGTAGCGGAACATCTATAGTATCGATAGTTAGAGAATTTAATATAGTTTGACTATTCTTTTGACAATATGTTTCTGTCTGTTACCGTTTTTCTGTAAAACGGAAAAAAACTACATTGAGGGTCACTTTGGAGGGGAAAAGGGGGGAAAGGAAGGAGAGGAGGGGTTGGTAACCAGCATTTTCGGATTCAGCGAGGTCATATTAGTAAAAGTAATCTGTTTACCAAAAAGTAATATGGTTTGCTTCTAGACTCAAAACAGAACCGTCTCCGTAGCTCAGAGGCAAAGTTCACTGGCTTTACACAGGAGGTCGCGGGTTCGATTCCCAGCGGGGTTAATTGTAAGATTCGGTTTGGTTGGTGGTGGTAGGGCATTTTCCAAGCCCGCCTGGCTAGCTACCACCATCTTATCTAAGTCTTGCCGCCAAATATCAATGTTGATATCATTGGTGTGTTCCGGCATGAAGATAAGATAGCCAGTTCCCCATTGCATTGGGGAATCTTGGTAAGCCCGCTTTCATCTTCGGCAACATCGTCACTTACCACTAGGTGAGATATTGTCAAGGGTATACCAATTGTGAATAAAAAAAAAGAAAAAAAAAGAAGCGTTTTTCTCAAATCTTGCCTAGACTATATTAGCAGTCTATGTCACTTCCCACCCCTTCAACCAATTCTATCCAAAAAATCACTTCAATCAGTTGCTCCGTTGCGACGCCGACGTGCACGAGCGTGGATATGATAGGTTTCCCCATATCCCTCAGGAAATATGTCAGGATTTATACTTATTAGTAAATTATGACATTTCCCACCCCCTCATACATCTCTGTGCAAAAAATCACAACAATCCATTATTCCGTTGCGACGTTAAAGAAATTAACCAAAATAAGAGTATTTTTTCAGTTCCCTTGGAAACTGCATCGGACTATGCTATTTTCACGGGTTAAAAGTAGCCTATGTTCTTCCCGTGACACAGACTACCTACATGCCAAATTTTATCAAGATTGGTCAAGGTGTTGAAGCGTAAAAAGGTAACAAACATACAAACACGTTTTCACATCCTACTATCACACTTATTAATATAATAAAGGCGAAAGTTTGTAAGTGTGTATGTTTGTTACTTCTTCACGCAAAAACGACTAAACGGATCTGACTGAAATTTGGTAGGTAGATAGATTAGGACCTGGATTAACACATAGGCTACTGTTTTTCACGCTCGCGAGCCGCTTGCGGCTCGTGCTCTCTGCACCTTCGAAAAGTCATAGAAACGTTGTCCACGCGGGTGAAGCCGCGGGAAACAGCTAGTAATATTATAAATGTGAAAGTTTGTATGTATGGATGTAAGGATGTATGGATGTTTGTTACTCTTTCTCGCTTCAACCATTGGACGGATCGGGGTGAAATTTGGCACACATATAGGTTAGGTCCTGGAATAGAACTTAGGCTACTTTTTACCCCGGGAAAACGTCTTATTCCCACGGGAAAATCGAAAACAACGCGGGCGTAGCCGCTTGCTTACGGCTAGTTTATAATATTAATAAGGATATCTCGGTTCAGACCAGACAGAATGTCATTAAAATCGTTATATCGAGGGGAGACGGCGACTCCATCAAAAACAGTGTCACGTATCGAGTTTGTTTAAATGTTCACACTTGGATACTTGGAATTGTATTGATTTTATAAAACAGAACACAGTGCAAAAATAAAGAATGCATTATTCATGTAACACACTTACAACACAGTGATCGCTTTAGCAATGTGCTTTTTTTTTACTCGCTTGATGTAACTAATCATAGGACATAGGCTCTACCTCGCTATCCAATAATCTTTCTTCCCCTCCATTTTATTCTTACAAATTTATAAATGTGTAATGTGTTTGTTTGTTAACTCGTCACGCTTTAACACCTCAACTAATCCTGACAAAATTTGACATACCGGTAGCTTGTGTCATGGGGAAGGACATAGACTACTTTTTATTCCGTGAAAATAGCATAGTCTGATGATACAGTTCCCGAGGGAACTGAAAAAAAATCATTTTTTTTTGTTGATTTATTTAACATCACATTGGAGCGACGGATTGTTGTGATTTTTTTTGCACAGAGATGGTTGAGGATTTGGAAATAACATAGACTACTAATTCGAAGAGCCTGACATAGTTCCCGTATGATCTGGAACTCATTTCCATTGATGTGATTTTTGGATGGAAATAATTGAGTGGGTGGGAAATGACATAAGAGTTTGTACTGCTAATCTGAATAGCCCAAAATGGTTCCCGAGGGATGTGGAGTAAACTCCAGTCTAATCCACGAGCCGCATACGGCTCACGCACGACTTACCCTTAAAGACATTCACAAAAAACAATGTCGGCGCGAGCGAAGCTGCGGGCAAAAGCTATTTACTGATGAAATCATGGTAATCCTACTAATATTATAAACGCGAAAGTTTGTAATAATGTATGGATTGTTTGTTACTCTTTCACGCAAAAACTGCTGAACGGATCTGGTTGAAATTTGGTAGGTAGACAGATTAGGACCTGGATAAACACATAGGCTACCTTTTTCCACGCTCGCGAGCCACTTGCAGCTCGCGCACTGCGCACCCTCGAAAAGTCATAGAAACGTTGTCCACACGGGTGAAGCCGCAGGAAATAGCTAGTTATCAATAATTGATCAGCACACTTTGTAAAGAAAGTCTTAATCGAAGTTTTGTTTGTTTGTTTGTTTGTAAACTCTTTATTGTACAAAATATACACTTAAAATAATAAAAAAAAAACTAAAGTACAAAGGCGGACTCATGCCTTAGAGGGAGTCTTTTTGCCGAAACGGTTTCTTTTAAAAAGTTATTGAGTTTAATCAATATGGCCACTCCCTGCCGCTCTCTAGACTCTGACCTCACCCCTCGTCACCCAGATTGATACAGGTTATAGTTTGGTTCTCGAACGTATAGGCTTTCGCCGTGATTTCGTTTGCTCCGTCATTTGTTTTTAGAAATGTTATTTCTCGCCCGTTATATGAAGTGTGCGGGGTGTGATTTAAGGGTCCCCAGGGGGGCGGGTTTCCATACAAACGTAGTACCGCTTTAAAACAAAAACTATACATGCCGGAATGAATCCAAACATCCAAACCCAAACTTTGCGAATATATTGAGTAGACACATAACGATGCCGATGTTGGTAATTAGTTTTCATAGTAGTAAATATAAACATAACTAAACGAAGCCTTAAATTAGTTTTGTACTGAAAGTTTGAAACTGCTCTTATTTTTTCCGTTTTATATGACCGGCCCCCCCCCCGGTACTGTAGCGTGGTGCGCAGTTATTTAATCTTCTTTCATTCGATCTCCATTCATCCTATCTATTTCTTCTTTTCCGCGCATGCGCTGTCAAACTATCTGACAATTTCCTTAAAAAACAACACTCGATCATCAGCTCTCATCACAATAAATTTAATAAATTCATACTTTAATATTTTCTAAAAGACCCATTACGGGTCTTATATCTTATATCTTATATTATATCATTAAATTATCTGAACACGCACGGCATCATTTATGGAACCCACTCCCTACCTACCTAAATACCTGCCGTGCGACAATATATCGAAATTGATTACAAACATCGATATGTGTCTACTCAATATATTTGAGAAAGTTTGGATTCAATCCGGCGTGTAGTGTTTGTATTAAAGCGGATCTACGTTTAAACGGAAACTCGAGCCTCCTGGGGACCCTTAAGTGTAGGTACATTATCATCGTTACCTAAAATTACGATAAAACTTTCGATTTAGCCCTGAATGATCCCTTATGTCGTAGGCCTCTCGCCTGATAGTAAGTGAACTATGTGACGTTGATCCCGAAGATGGAAGCTGGCTTACCAAGATTCTCCAACGCAACGGGGAGCTGGATATAAATAAGACACTGGATATAGGTTTTAAGACGGAACACATCAATGTTGTTAATTTTGATGGTCGGTGGCGAGACTTAGTTAATATAGTGTTAGCTAGCCAGGCCACAGATGATAATAATAGTATATAGGCGGGCTATGAAAATGCCCTACCACCAAACAAACCGATTCTTACCATTTGTTCGCACCGGAAATCGAACCCGCGACCGCCAAACATCACTGTTACCAGCATTGAAGTGTTCCGGCTTGAAGATAAGATAGCCAGATGCCCATTGCGTTGGGGAATCTTAGTAAGCTCGTTTCCATCTTCGGCATCATCGTCACTTACCGTCAGGTGAGATGATGCCAAGGGCTTACAATTGTGGATAAAAAGAAAGCGGGGCTGTGACCCCCGGTCCGGCTCCTACCTAGTCCAACGTGTTTCTGTGGCTATCCAGCGCGGCAACGCGGCTGGGATCATGGGAACATTTGGGCCGGGTATGAGTCGGGACGGGATTTCAACGTGACGAAGCTAGTGGCCGATTTATTGTTCGTGACATTTATTAATTTGCAAAAAAAGAAATAAAAAGCCAGATATCTTAATTTCCTTTTTAAGATTGTGAGGTTCTTTTTTTAATTTTTTTACGGGATCCTAGACAGTGTACTCTTATTTCTTCTGTGCTATTTCAAGCAGTCCGTGCGGTCGTCTGTCCTGTATTTTCAACCGACTTTAAAAATTAAGAGGTTCTCAATTCAACTGTATGCTTCTATGTATGTTTGATTGTTTTATATAGATTGTGAATCGATTCTCATGATTATTTTTGTATTCGTTGTTTGGTTGGTCCCATACATTTTTTTAAAAATAGTTATTGTACTTTTTTAGAAAATTAACAAAAAAAAGTAATCATGCTAAACTGTAGGTATGCGATGGAAGTCGGTTTTTTAATGTGTTTAGCGTTTCCACATATTTTAAAGCATAATAGGTAGCCGTTGAAATTTTTACCAATTAGATACGTAGAAATTCTTTGATTTTTACACAGAAATAATGTGCGACTATGACAGATTTCCTGACAAATATTTAAAAAATCAAATATATTGTGCAAATCATCATATCAGCCGATGGACGTAAATAAATAACAAAAATATATTGTGTGCTTGTACAAAACCCTTGGTGCGTGAGTACAACTCGCATGTAGCCTTTTTTTTATTCACTATTGTTAAGCCCTTGGCATCATCTCACCAGATGGTAAGTGACGATGATGCCGAAGATGGAAGCGGGCTTGCCAAGATTCCCCAACGCAATGGAGAACTGGCTATCTTATCTTCATGCCGGAACACATCAGTTTTTAACACTGATGTTTGGCGGCAAGACTTAGATAAGATGGTGGTAGCTAGCCAGGGGGGCTTAAAAAATGCCCTACCACCAACCAAACCGAGTCTTACAAAGTGACCCCACCGGGAATCGAACCCGGGACCTCCTGGTGTGAAGCGAATGGACTAACCATTACGCCACGGAGGTGGTTCCGAAAGACGACAGGTTTATCGCTTTATCGAAGCTTTTTCATAGAAATTGCAGGATGCGATGTGAATACTAAAGTTATCGGTTCGCGATTGAATGTTGAATCCATTGTAAATAAGGACGACTATACGGAAAAAGCTTGAATGGTTGTTGGTTTGTGTGGATTGACGATATTTTTTTTATTTTATTTTTTATTCACAATTGGTAAGCCCTTGACAACATCTCACCTGGTGGTAAGTGACGATGTTGCCGAAGATGGAAGCGGGCTTACCAAGATTCCTCAACGCAATGGGGAACTGGCTATCTTATCTTCATGCCGGAAGTCGGAACACACCAATGATATCAAAATTGATATTTGGCGGCAAGACTTAGATAACATGGTGGTAGCTAGCCACCAATGCCCTACCACCAACCAAACCGAGTCTTACAAAGTGACCCCGCCGGGAATCGAACCCGCGACCTCCTGTGTAAAGCCAGTGATCTTTGCCTCTGAGCTACGGAGGCGGTTAAAATATACCATAATTTGTTTATTGTCACGAAGGAATTGACGATTTTACGATAAAACTGGAAACACTTGCTTCTATTGTTTTTTTTCTTACATTCCTGAAGCTACAGCGCACATATTGTTTATCTTAACCGGTAAGACCGCCGCCCGGTAAACAGCAAGTCTCTTTCATTCCTATGCAATCGAAAGAGATGGAGTTCTCATTGTTGTCGATATCTGAAACGCTATCTCTGTCAGACAGTTAAGGAATGAAAGAGACTTGCATTTTGCCGGGCTTCCTTAACGATTCCCTGACCGCCAGGGTTGGCCAGGTCTACATTTATTCGTATAGCTTAACTAATTTTTTTACAAGCTTTTGCCCGCGCCTTGGCTCGCGTGGGCATTGTTTTTATGACTATCTTTGAGGGTTAGTGGTGTGCATGCCTTAGTAGACAGGAGTTTACTCCAGATCTCTCAATAACTATATTGTGCTATTTCTGATGGATGAGTATAGTCTATGTCATTTCCCACCCCTGAACCATCTCTGTGCAAAAAAACACAACAATACGTTACTCAGTTGCGATGTTAAAAAAAAACAACCAAAAAGTCTTTTTTTCTTCATTTCCCTCGGGAACTGTATCGAGCTATGCTATTTTCACGGGATAAAAAGTAGCCTATGTCCTTTTCCATGATACAGGCTACTTGCATGACAAATTTCCTCAAGATTGGATTTGAGTGAAGAGGTAACAAATGAACAATAAACACATTTTCACATTTAAAATATTAGTAAGGGTTTTATTAATTTTATAATTAACTAGCTGCCTCCCGCGGCTTCACCCGCGTGGACCACATTTCTATGACTTTTCGAGGGTGCGCAGTGCGCGAGCCGCAAGCGGCTCGCGAGCGTGGTAAAAAGTAGCCTGTGTCTTAACCCAGGTCCTAATCTGTCTACCTACCAAATTTCAGCCAAATCCGTTCAGTAGTTTTTGCGGGAAAGCGTAACAGACAGACAGAGTTACTTTCACATTTATAATATTAGTAGGGACTAGCATTTGCCCGCGGCTTCGCCCACGTGGACATCGTTTTTATAATTGTCTTTGAGGGTGAGTGGTGCGCGAGCTGCTAGCGGCTGGCGAGCGTGACCATAAGTTTTCTCCAGATCCCTCAGGAACTATAACGGGCTATTCTGATTAGCAGTCTATGTCACTTCCCACCCCCTCAACCAATTCTTTACAAAAAATCACTGCTCCGTTGCGACGCCGACGTGCACGAGAGTGGAAATTAGTTTTTCCCAGATCCCTCGGGAACTATGTCAGGATATGCTAATAAGTAAATAATGACATTTCCCATCCCTTCAAACATCGCTGTGCTAAAAAATCACAACATTCCGTTGCTCCGTTGCGATGCTAAAGAAATCAACCAAAAAAGGTATTTTTTTCTGTTCCCTCAGCAACTGTATCGGCTATATCCATGCCAAATTTTCTCAAGAATGTTTGAGGCGTTGAAGCAAGAAAGAAACAAACAAACACATTTTTACATTTATAATATTAGTAAGGACTAGAGTGTCTGCGGTGCGCGAGCTGCAAGAACATTTGAACATTCCTCATGAATCACTCCGTCTGTTGGTGAAAACTACCTATATGAAAATCCGTTTGGTAGTTTTAGTGTTAATTGCGTTCAGCGAGACACGGTGGGGGACTTTGTTTTATAATAAAATATGTATGTGGCGAAGCGAAGTCATAATTTTTAGTTTGATTTCTATCTATTTTTCTATCATCTTCTTTTATTTTGATCTTTTTTAAAATGTTTTTTTTAATGTATTACTAGCCGTCCGCTCGCGGCTACGCCCGCGTTGTTTTCGGTTTTCCCGTGGGAATAAAACGTTTTTCCGGGGTGAAAAGTAGCCTTTGTCGTATTCCAGGACCCAACCTGTGCCAAGTTTCATTCCGATCCGTCCAGTGGTTGAAGCGTGATTGAGTAACAAACATTCATACATCCATACATACAAGTTTTCGCGTCTATATTATTATAAAGGATATTCAAAATTCAATTCTGAAGTCGGATTCTTCATCGTAATCAGAGTTCAATGATCGCATCACATACCTAATTTTTTACGTTTTATATTTTATTATGATACTCGTATATTATTATTTATTAAGTAAATATATTAAGAATTAAACCAAAGTGCTGTTGGTAAATATTCAATTACTTATTGGGCCCTGCCCCTGCGGGCAAGGAGGGCGCGTCGAGGCTGCAGATATATGTACACAGGTACATTGAAATTGATTTATTTCCTCTTGTTATATTTATATGCAGTTTTTAATTTTTGTTTCTTTTTCTATCTTCTCTTGTACCCACCCACCAATAAAGATCTTAATTTATTATTATTATTATTATTATTGTCAATTAAATTGATCAGATTTTTATTTATTATCGTGTGGCACAATTTACCATTTGAGTGCTTTTGGCTGCACCTCAACTAATAGTAAGTGTCGATGCAGCCCAAGTAACACGCAAGCAAAGTATATACAGGGTGGGAAGGAGTATACCGACAGATTTTAACCAAAGATTCTAATGCCTATTTAGACAAAAAAAAGTATTATAAACATGGGCCAGTAAAGCCTAATTTTCGAGATATTATTTTTTTAAATAATTCACAAGTTCAAAAAATCTCAAAGGTAACACGCCCTAATAATGTGACGTATTTAGAAACATAACATTGTAATTAGTAATTCAGATAACTTTCTTATTCTTCTTAATCTTATCTGACGTTTGTTGCCTCAAAGTATCATACTGACGTTGACTTCACTCGTCGTTTATCGTATGTTGTCGGAGTCGTTCGTGAAGTGTGAAGTTTTCTTTTTCACTCTTTAGACTAAGGTTTCGTTCAGAAGGGATTACTATCGTTAATTGTTTTTTTGTTCCAGAAATTAAGTAAGTTAATAAGGCAGCTTTAGACCCATGTTGATATTACATTATTTACTCATAATACCACCAGGAATCCATGGTTAAAATCAGTCGGTATACTCCTTCCCCTCCTGTATATTAGTACTAACATAACGCAAGCTTAAATAGTGCCTATTCTCTTCCGTCTTGAAGATTCCTAAATTATACGAATCGGCGAATACAGACGCCGGAAGGGAAATCCACTCCTTGGCCGTTCGCACAATGAACGAAGAAGCATAACTCTTCGCTAAGTTTCATCACTAGAATGTTACGGACTAGTGTATCATCATCATCATCATATCAGCCGAAAGACGTCCAGTGCTGATTTGTTAAGCAAAGGCGTCCCCTAAGGATTTCCACAGCGACCGGTCCTGTGCTGCCCGCACCTAGCGGCTTCTCGCGACCTTCACCAGGTCATCGGTCCACCGAGTGGGAGGCCTGGCTAATGTAGCGCGGTGCGCTGTTATTCGTTTTTCCTTCATCCGATCTTCTTTTCATTCCATCTATTTATTTTCCGCGCATGCGCTGTCATTTAACTGACAATATCTTTTAAAAATTGAAATTCTGCCATCCAACAGTTCTAATCAATCATTAAACTTTTATTATAAATATTTATTTCTGCTGTTTTCTTAAAACCCTTTTTCGGGTAAGATATAATTATATTTTTGTATTTAATGTATTATATTTATATTTTTTTTAGGTTTTTATTTTACCATTAAATATTTTATGTCACGCATCTTTAACCCACGCCCTTATCATACCTACAAACCATACCCACAAGTCATGCTACGCTCGGTCTTCCGGTGCGCAATCGCGACTCGAGAACTTTATTGCTCCAACGGCCGTCCGTTCTATGAGCTATGTGCCCCGCCCACTGCCACTTGAGTTAGCGATTCTGTGAGATATGTTGTTTACTTTTGTTCTTGGTTAATTACTTTTAATGATGCATATTTAATTAAGTTGCATGTGGACTCCCCAACTTCGATATCTTTACAATAAAATTACTCTCCTTGCGTATAAATCACCTGTTGCATTATAAATAAATAAGGTGTGTATGCTATTGAGAGTATACATAAAACTGTGAATAATTAATGTTTTTTTTTAAAAACTGTTTAAATATTCTTCGTATGAAAATTGTTTTATAAAATGTTCAAATTTTGCTTTTTAGAATATGTAATAGCATTAGATAATGTATTCTATTAATTTACAGTTACTTAGGTCTTATAATTGAAGCACTTAAGCCCTCACACATTGCTATGCCCTCACGGGGCGTCATAATTAATTTAAAAACACCTACTTACACACCTATTACACATATTATTATGTTTGTACATCATTAGTTGTGACACTGCAATGAATAAATAAAATGAAATGAAAATTAAATGGATATAATATGAGTAATTTAATTAAAGACGTTACCACTTTGTAGTGAGAGATCCAGTTATAAATTATTTGTTCAGTTAGTTAGTCCCCGCTTCCATTTTTGGCATCATCGTCACTTACCGTCAGATGAGATGATGCCATCATATCAGCTCATATACGTCCCTAGCATACAGGACTCGAGCCTAGCCGTTACGCCACCAACGAGATTATATCAAGGGCTTACCAATTGTGGATTTAAAAACCTTCCGTTGTAGCAGATCTTTACTATACTCGTATATCTTATATATAAAATTCTCGTATCACAATGTTCGTTCCCGTACTCCTCCGAAACGGCTTGACCGATTCTCATGAAATTTTGTGAGCATATTGAGTAGGTCTGAGAATCGGCCAACATCTATTTTATTTTAGGGTAGGGTAGTGAAGGGTAGGGTAGGGTAGTGTAGTGTAGGGTAGGGTAGTGTAGTGTAGTGTAGGGTAGTGTAGTGTAGTGTAGGGTAGGGTAGTGTAGTGTAGTGTAGTGTAGGGTAGGGTAGGGAAGTGTAGGGTAGGGTAGTGTAGGGTAGGGTAGTGTAGTGTAGGTTAGAGTAGTGTAGGGTAGGGTAGTGTAGGGTAGGGTAGGGTAGTGTAGGGTAGGGTAGGGTAGGGCAGTGTAATGTAATGTAAGGCGGTACGTAGTTCGCCGGGACAGCTAGTCTATAATATAAAAATGAATCGCAAAATGTGTTGGTAAGCGCATAACTCGAGAACGGCTGGACCGATTTGGCTAATTCTTTTTTTGTCGAGTTCGTTATTGTCAGGAGAAGGTTCTTATATAGGGTAGGGTAGGGTAGGGTAGGGTGGGGAAGAATAGGGTGGTGTAGTGTAGTGTAGGGTAGGGTAGTGTAGGGTAAGGTAGGGTAGTGTAGTGTAAGGTAGTGTAGTGTAGTATAGTGTATGTAGGGTAGGGTAGGGTAGTGTGGGGTAGGGTAGTGTAGGGAAGGGTAGTGTAGTGTAGGGTAGTGTAGAGTTGTGTAGGGTAGGGTAGTGTAGTGTAGGGTAGAGTAGTGTAGTGTAGGGTAGTGTAGGGTAGGGTAGTGTAGTGTAGGGTAGGGTAGGGTAGTGTAATGTAAGGCGGTACGTAGTTCGCCGGGACAGCTAGTCTAATATATAAAAATGAATCGCAAAATGTGTTGGTAAGTGCGTAACTCGAGAACGGCTGGACCGATTTGGCTAATTCTTTTTTTGTCGAGTTCGTTATTGTCAGGAGAAGGTTCTTATGTAGGGTAGGGTAGGGTAGTGTAGTGTAGTGTAGGGTAGGGTAGTGTAGGGTAGTGTAGGGTAGGGTAGTGTAGGGTAGGGTAGGGTAGTGTAGGGTAGGGTAGTGTAGAGTAGTGTAGGGTAGGGTAGTGTAGTGTAGGGTAGTGTAGGGTAGTGTAGTGTAGTGTATGTAGGGTAGAGTAGGGTAGAGTAGGGTAGGGTAGTGTAGGGTAGGGGGGTAGTGTAGTGTAGGGTAGTGTAGAGTAGTGTTGGGTAGTGTAGTGTAGGGTAGGGTAGTGTAGGGTAGGGTAGTGTAGTGTAGAGTAGGGTAGTGTAGTGTAGGGTAGGGTAGGGTAGTGTAATGTAAGGCGGTACGTAGTTCGCCGGGACAGCTAGTAATATTATAAATGTGAAAATTTGTTTGTTTGTTTGTTACCTTTTCACGCTTCAACGCTTTGACCAATCTTAAGGAAATTTGGCATGCAGGTAGCCTGTGTCACGGGGAAGGACATAGGCTACTTTTTATCCCGGGAAAATAGCATAATCTGATGCAGTTCCTGAGGGAACTAAAAAAATACTCTTTTTTTGGTTAATTTCTTTTACATCGCAACGGAACAATATATACATAGTTGTAATTTTTGCACGGAGATAATTGAGGAGGTGGGAAACGACATAATTTACTAATCACCCTTAAAGTTACGAAGTAACTATTTAGTAATCTGTGCTTAAAGACATTCCCTCTCGTATATCTAACAGATACGCTAAACTACCAGGTATATGATAAAGCGTCCCCACTCACCGACAGCAAGGTCATATAGTGAGGTCCGCTATTCCTGCCAACACCATAAGGTGAAGACAAGGTCAAGTTACGGTAGGTCTTGCCGCCAAGACGCTTGTCCAGGTACTCTGCAAGGCGAGTCCTGGTAGTTTAGCGTATCTGGTAGATATACGAGAGGGAATGTGCTTAAAGACAGTCATAAAAATGATGTCCACGCGGGTGAAGCCGCGGGAAAAGCATGTATATAATTCAGATGCAGCATTGCGTCCGTCCCGCGACTCTCACCCGCTCAAATAAAGTACACAGGCCAGCACATCAAGCTACACACTTTAGACTTTGTACCGTTCTTATGCCGAATGGGTATGGATCAGAATCGTACTGCGAGTATATAGCTTGATGTGCTGGCCTCTGTACATCGTCCGTGTTAGGCTTAAACCAATACTATTATACTGGGTAGCTACTATGTTTTGCTAATACCCTCAAAAAACTAAAAAAGCTGACGTCATAATGTAGCTGACATCACACGCAGTCCAGTGGATCATCAAATTAGCGCCTACACCCCGGGGGCGGGGCGCTGACGGCGCGTGGGCGAGCGTAGTTTTTTATGGCCTCCTTGATGTGCCTTGATCGACAGAAATCGGTGACGACCGCTATTTGTTATTTTTGTCGATGGCTCCATTTAACAAGAGCATTCGTTTTTGCGAACAATTGTCCGGCTCGAAGGACCAATAATGTTATTTAAAACTGTAGCATTGTTTCTGTAAAAGGTTATGGCTTCTTTGATGTGCCTTGATCGACAGAAATCGGTGACGATCGCCATTTGTTATTTTTGTCGATGGCTCCATTTAACAAGAGCATTCGTTTTTGCGTACAATTGTCCGGCTCGAAGGACCAATAATGTTATTTAAAACTATAGCAAAGTATATATAGGGTGATATTTTTTTTTCATATTTGACATATACTTTCTTTGGGAAAGTTATTTGTAAACACGAGTACATTATGTAGGGTAGGGTAGGGTAGGGTAGGGTATTGTTGTGTAGTGTAGGGTAGGGTAGATTTGTTACCAAGAACTAAATAAAAGTCACTCTATTAGTACTAACCTTTGGTACTAACATACAGTTATGGACACTCCCTGCCGCTCTCTAAATTGCGACCTCATTCCTCGTCACCCAGCTTGATGCAGATTGGTTACCGTTTGGTTGTCGAACGTATAGGATTTCGCCGCCATTTTGTTTGTTCCATCATTCGTTTTTTGAAATGTCATTTCTGGCCCGTTGTATGAAGTGTCCACGGTGTGGCTATAGCATTGTTTCTGTAAGAGGTTTGTTTGATTTTATCTGTACTTTGAGCTAAAGATGATTAAGAGTAAGTAATTACGTCTCTCGGGTCGTTCCTTTCCCTCTAATATGGTTGATGGGAACGATGGCTGACTCTCGCGTTGTACTCGAGATCGGATGCTGCCCGTGTGAACTGGCTCACTCTCTTTTGTCAAAGGCATTAATGACATTCAATGATTTTTATCTATAACTTTTCGTGTCATATTGTTTTCATGTTCTAATGACATAATCTGGTTTATTTCAAGGATTGAATTTGGACGTTATTAACTAATGATTGTTTTTTTCTTGATTTTTCACAAATGACATTATGTTATTATTATTTTAAGACTGTCAGTAAGAGTGTAATTTGCACCTTTTTTGAATAAATAGGTACCTTGAATCTTGAATCTCGTACTGTGCAAGGGTTCCAAAATAAAACTAGTGGATCTGTGAGCTGAGGACCTCGTCAGTTTATGAAATGACTGAAATATGATATTTTTAAGTTCTAAACCCCCATGGCTCCGGCAAAATAATAGTATTTTGGTAAAATTTCTAACTAGATCGACAAAAAATACATACCGGGTGGTAAAAAAAACGTCTGGGAATATTTTAACTGTGGCTTCTACTTATGAAACTGTACAACTTTCCCCAAGTAACCCATAGTCAATTCGCAAAAAAAAATTGTTTTTTTTTATTCACAATTGGTAACCTTTGACAACATTTCGCCTGGTTCTAGTTAGCCAACTTAATATGGGAAGTCCAGATTTTTTTTTACGAATTGACTGTAGGTTTCTTGGGGAAAGTTGTTCAGTTTCATAATTAGAAGCCACAGTTAAAATATTGGCAAAAATTTTGTTATGACCTGGTATAATTATTTTACCTGCCCACAAAATTTCATAAGATTCGGTTGAGAAATGCGACCTGTAGAGGAGAACAGTCTCACATCCACCGGACAGACATACTGCATCATGACAGCAGATAAAACAACTTAAGATTGAAGAAAGTGAAGTGAAATGTCGTAACGACACATTGAGCGAGCGAAGTGAGTGATTTGATTCGTGAGCAAACGGAGTGGTTCGTTAGGTTATGAAAAGCATTTCTGCCCAAGCTGAAATAGAGTCGCTTTGCGCTCGCTCGGTTAATAACGCGTATGGGTGGGTGTAGGTTCCTTCTAAATCAAAACAGGAGAGAAGCTCACTACGAATCAACATTGAACTTTATGTTTCGTGTTGTTTCAATAAGTTTTATCCTTTCTGCTTATTTGAGAAATACAAGGACGACCGGGCTTTGCACAATGTATTCAAAATTAAATTTTTTGCATTACATTATAAGTCCTTAATAATAAAACCAAAAAAAATTCAGCTCAATCGGACCTCTGGAAATCGCTCTAATTAAAAAAAATACAATTGGTAAATACTTGGTATCATCTCACCTGATGGTAAGTGACGATGATGCCGAAGATGAAATAGGGTTTACCAAGATTCCCTAACGCAATGGAAAACTGGCTATATCAAAGCCACAACTTTACTATGTAGTTAGGAAGGTGGGCTTAGAAAATGCATTTTGTTTTTTCAATACATTTGATAGATTAAAAATCCCAGACAAAAACCTCCAAAAAGTAAAAAAATATTATGTATTAGCTCTTTGAGTTTAATTTAAGTAGTAATATTTAGCCCTAATTCAAGGTAGGCTCCAGACCCTCGGTGGGTACGTATATGAGCTGATAAGTAGTAATATTTTGATCCAAGAGTCGTCTCGTACGGGGGATCGCTAAGTTGTGAAATAATTAGTAATTAGTTGTTGTAAAGTAAAACATTTGTATTCTGTTTTTCAAACGACTTCCAAAAAGGAGGAAGTTCTCAATTCGACTGTATGTTTTTTTATGTGTGTTACCTCAGAACTTTTGATTCGGTGAACCGATTTTTATGATTGTATTTTTATTTGAAAGCTAGTGCTTCCCGTGCGATGCCATATAAATTTTATTAAAATCGGTGTAGCATTTCTTTAGAAAATTAACAAAAACCAAAAATAATAATGCAAAAATGTACAAAGTTGTTGCGTAAGTAGTCGGTTTTTTAACGTGTTTAGCGTTTTTTCATATTTTATTTACTTAGCGGTCCCCCTACGCGACGACTCTTGGATCATAATATCTCAAAGGGCCAATACATACAACTTTTTTACTTTTGAGAGGTTTTTGTCGGAGTTTTTTTAAATTTTTAATTTAATTTTTATTTCGTAGTTTTGAAACTTTACATACTTATTTCATAATCGAAACTCTATCCCCACATTCACACAAATAGTTTCCAGGACGAAACGTGACGTTGCGACATGAAATCTAGCCTATTTTGAATCGATCACACCTGTGGTAGTTGCTCACCTCCCTTGTTTGAAGCTGCAATTAAATGTGTTATAGGTAAATAAATATAAATAAATAAATATTCTGGGACAAATCACACATGGTCATCTGGCCCCAAAGTAGGATTCCCTGTGTTATGGGTTACCAGAGACCGATATACATACCCTTATACGTTTAAATACATACATATATAGATATAATTTAACACCCAGACACAGAGCAAACAAATCTGCTCATCACACAAATGCTTGCCCTGGGTGGGGATCGAACCCACGACTCTCGGATCAGTAGTCAAGGGCACTAACCACTGAGCCACAGAGTCAGTCAGGTAACTGTAAACTTCAAATCAATTGGACCTGTGCAGTGGAAGTTTTTCACTATTTTTTACCTCTGCTTCAGCAGATTTCAGGAGATGCTGCAGCATCAGATCAAGGTTACCATATTATATCTATTCATTGAGACTATTCTAATGAGCCAAAACAAGAAACTTCTACTGTATGTTGTTGAGGAGTTAGGTATTCTGCCGATTCTAGGTTATGCTGCAGAATTAGGTCAAGGTTACCATGTTCTATGTAACACCTATTTATTGAGACTATTAAAATGTAACCAAACACGATACCTCCACTGTAAGTTGGTATCCTGCAGATTACAGGAGATGCTGCAGCATCTGATCAAGGTTACTATATTCTATCTAAATCCTATTCATTGAGACTATTTCAATGAGCCCTAACACGATACTTCTGCTGTAAGTTGTAGACGAGTCGGGTATTCTGCCGATTCTAGGAGATGCTGCAGCATCAGGTCAAGGTTACTATGTTCTATCTAACACCTATTCATTGAAACTATTTCAATGAGCCCAAACACAATACTTATGCTGTAATTTGGGTATCCTGTAGATTCCAGGTGATTCTGTAGCATCAGGTCAAGGTTACCATGTTCTATCTAACACCTATTCATTGAGACTATTTCAATGAGCCAAAATACAATGCCTCTACTGTAAATTGGTGAGGGGTTGGGTATCATGCAGATTTCAGGAGATACTGCAGCATCAGGTCAGGGTTACCGTGGTTTTGCAATATTATTATAGTAACAGGATACCAAATTTTGAATTGATCAGACCTGTATTAGTTTCCCAGATCCCTTCATCACCTAGATAAGAGCTGATGATCCTCAAACAGATCTTCATCAATTATAGCTAAGAACCACCGCAAGAAAACTTGCTTTAACGTAAAAAAAAAACCAATCAAAAACGGTCCATCCGTTTCAGAGCTACGATGCCACAGACAGACACACAGACAGACATAACACAGAGACATTGGCGTCAAACTTATAACACCCCTCTTTTTGCGTCGGGGGTTAAAAAGGGTACTTTGTATGCCAGTTTACTGTGCGCAAAATTGATTTGACCGCACACGTGCTTTTTACTTTGCCACTCTTTAAAATCTCTAGCTCGGATATTTTCTATGAAATCAAAAATATAATAGCCAAAAATACGGAATCATCTTACAGACTTATATGAAAGGAAAATTTTATAAGAGATACGTTACATAACGCTAGCTGGTTAGATTCTCTTTTGGTTATATCTTTGTAAAAGAAAAGAGAATGAAAGAAAGGAGAATAAATACCACGGTGGCCTATGTCAGAAGGAGATAGATTGATGATGCATGAAGCGCAATAGGTTACGTTAAGGAATAGGTAATCTTTTCAAAGGAGGTTTTAATTCTCCCAAGCCTTATTGTAATCTATTTAGGTTAATATTTAAAAAAACTTACGCATGCGTATATGTGTGCATTATAGCTAAAATATGGCGCTATTTTCGTAAAACTGAAATTAGTTGTTTTAGTTGTGATTACGAATATAATGAATAGTTAATAAGAAAATTGAGTTTTAAAAAAATACTGATATGTATGATTAGGTAAAAGAAATTGAGATTACTAAACTGGATATTTAAAAAGAGCCAAAAGTCGCGTTAATTTAAGAATCATTAAGACGAGAGTGAATATGCACTATTTAAGCTTGCGTATTACGTCATCGCCTGCATCTGCACTCACCATCAGGTGAGATGTAGCCAAACGCATTTAAATTAATAAAAAAGATTTTTGGTGGCCGAAACCTAGATAGGTGTTTTTTTACAATTGGTAAACCCTTGGCATCATCTCACCTGATGGTAAGTGACGAGGATGCCAAAGATTTAAACGGGCTTACCAAGATTCGCCAACGCAATGGAGAACTGGCTATCTAATTTTCAAGTCAGAACACATCAATGTTGTTAACAACGATGTTTGGCGGCAAGACTTAGATAACATGGCGGTAGTTAGCCAGGCGGGCTTAGAAAATGGCCTACCACCAACCAAACCGAGTCTTACAGGTTGATCCCACCGGGAATCGAACCCGCGACCTCCTGGTGTGAAGCGAATGGACTAACCATTACGCCACGGAGGCGGTTTAACTGTTTTTTTTGGTTTTTATGTTGTACGGTCCTTTTTTATTTTACTTGTTTCCTCACAAATGTGTTGAAAAACGTCGTATGATACATGGGTGTAAAAGGTACATGGCAAACTCGTGACGATGGTAAACCCTCGGGTGCGGCTCGTCACAAAAGTCACTCGTTTGTTATTTACATTTTTACCACCCTTGTTATTTGTATCATTAATAAATATTGTACTCTTGTCACTTGTTTTAAGGTTTAGTATTCTCTGCGTCGGGTTGCTAATTGTGTTGCTACATTTTTATAATAATGAAGGTTCTAACGCAATTATTTTTCTTCTAGGAAACGACTCTGAACCTGACGCTGACGACACGGATAACCAAAGGGAGACCAGCAAAGCGAGAAGGAGACGGACTGCTTTCACATCGGAACAGCTGCTCGAGTTAGAGCGAGAGTTCCACGCCAAGAAGTACCTCAGTCTCACTGAACGGTCGCAGATAGCTTCTGCACTGAAACTCAGTGAAGTCCAGGTTTGTGTCGTAACCATAACATTAGGACAAATAATTTTGCGAAAAACCCAAAAACTTTTGGATACACGCTTTAATTTGAAAATAATTTTATTAATCTCTTATTCTTCTCAGCAAATCCTTTCATTTGATACCCATATCATGGGGGTGCATAAAAGATAACTGATCTGCTATCTTTGGGAGTCCACCACATTGTAAGACTTAGAGTGACATCACTTAAGCTAACCATGCATTGTTCTCCAAACTTAACAGTCATTATCATCATCATATCAGCCGAAAAACGTTCACTGCTGGACAAAGGCCAGGATTTCCACGACGACCGGTCCTGCGCTGCTCGCATCCAGCGGTTTACCGCGATCTTCACCAGGTCGTTGGTCCACCGAGTGGAAGGCCCGCCTACGCTACGTTTACCGGTGTGCGGTCACCACTTTGGTTACCCTATACAGAGTGTTTTTTTTTAATAGCGTTCAAGCTGTTAACGGTAGACTCGACTCATTATCCACAATTGGTTAGCTCTAGGCATCATCTCACCTGATGGTAAGTGACGATGATGAGGTGGAAGCGGACTGACCTACATTTCCCAACGAAATCTTATCTTCAAACTGGAACACATCAATGCTGTTAACATCGATGTTTAGCGACAAGACTTAGATAAGATGGTTGAAGCTAGTCAGGTGGTCTTAGAAAACGACTTAGAGACGAAAAAAGACTTTATCATAATAAGTCCATTTTTTATAGGCTTGAAAAAGCCATGTATATGAATATGTCCAAAATTTTAAATCAATAAAGGCTTGACCATCTATTATGACAAATCTGTACCTATAATTATAATGATAAACCTGTACCCTGACCTATCTTATAACAACTCAATTATATATTATCGCTTTAGTACACCATCAGAAAAAATGTAGGTGTTTTTCCAAAAAATATCACTTCAGTTGAACAGTGGGGAAATGGAAGGATATATTCGTAAAGTAGTATAAAAATACTGTTGAATTCTTTACAGGTCAAAATATGGTTTCAAAATCGTCGTGCGAAATGGAAACGGGTGAAAGCTGGCCTCGCCTCTGGGAGCCATTCTGGCGGGAAAAACTCTTCCGGCACCAAAATAGTCGTCCCAATCCCGGTGCACGTCAACCGCTTCGCTGTCAGAACGCAGCATCACCAGATGGAGAAGCAAAACCTTCAATATCGACTAGAAAGAACCAATCAACCCCTGCCAGGGAGTCTACTACAATCACAAACGTCAGCTTTCTTGAGAGCAAGCAAAATCGATAACCGAGAATCGATTGTAAGCCCGTTGAGTCGCAGTACTATTTATGACACAAGTATGTCCGCTAGGTTGGCAACATTGAGTCAAGTTAATGCCAACATGAGGTATCCCAACCAAAATGGCCGACCCAGCTAATTGATTTAAAAGGACCAAGGTAGGTATATTGCTTTTAGGCAAACGTTAGCTCTCTGGCTAGATGAATGCATGATTTGCGCAAGTTTGCTGGTGACAGATGAATGAACAGGACCAATGATCCTATTAGTGGCGCCTCTGAGGACTGTGTCCAGCAGTGGACTATTACTAAGATATTTACTGTCTGATGATGATGTTGACCATTGTAATTATTGTAGGTTTATAAGTTTATCGTCTAAAGTTAATAAATGATTTGATTAATTATAATTAGATTATCGTGAATAAAAAGCGTGTGTTAAGAAAAGTTGTTTTAATTAAAACAAGCTGCTGCCTGCAAGGGACTCAGGGAAGTCTTTTTTTTGGAACAGAAGGTATAGGTACTCACCTTGTGTTATTCCAGGACATGCAACAATCAAACTTGCTCACCAAAAGAATGTGTACCGTGGCTCTTTCTCGGCCTAGCAGTTAGGAGAGCTATCATCTTATCAGCCGAAGGACGTCCACTGATGGACATAGGCCCAAGGATTTCCACGACGATCGGCTCTGCGCTGCCCGCATCCAGCGGCTTCCCGAGACCTTCACCAGGTCAACGATCCACCGAGTGGGAGGCCTACCTACACTACGTTTTCCGGTGCGTGGTCGACACTCGAGAACTTTAGTGCCCCAACGGCCATCTATTCTACGAGCAATGTGCCCCGCCCACTGCCACTTCAGTTTAGCAATTCTGAGAGCTATGTCGGTTACTTTGGTTCTCCTACGGATCTCCTCGTTTCTGATTCGATCACGTAGAGAAACTCCGAGCATAGCACGCTCCATTGCCCTTTGGGTGACCTTGAGCCTTCTTATGAGGCCCATAGTAAGCGACCATGTCTCAGTTCCGTATGTCATCACTGGAAACACACACTGGTCGAAGACCTTGGTCCGAAGACACTGCGGTATCTGGGACGTAAAGATATTGCGAAGCTTCCCGAACGCTGCCCAGCCAAGTTGGAGAGCTATACTTAGTCCGAATGGCTCCCGGCTTAGAATAGGGCCATCCCTTCTCTTCCCGAGCGTGTCGTAAGAGACGACAAAGGGTTTAAACGGGAGAATATGCAGCAGGGTCCTTTCCGCGTGCTGTGCCACCACACTGCAACTGCGATCGCCAACCCGCCTGCCAAGCATGGCGATTACGGTAAAACCCCCAACCTGGGAGGGGCGGGCTATTTCAAGCAGTAGACGTCATTTGGCTGATGTGATGATAGCAGCTCTCCTGACTAGTTCACCCGCCTCCGTGGCGTAATGGTTAGTCCATTCGCTTCAAGCCAGGAGGTCGCGGGTTCGATTCCCGGTGGGGTCAACTTGTATAACTCAGTTTGGCTGGTGGTAGGACATTTTCTAAGCCCGCCTGGTTAGCTACCACTAGGGTTTTTTACCCGGGTACCCGGACCCGGGTATACCCGGGTAATTGATACTTCGGGTACCCGGGTACAAACAACGGACGTACCCGGGTCTCGGGTAATTTTGATATGGACGTCGTTTAGCGTAAACGTTCTATTCCACACCGAGTTCAAATTGAGATAAACGCAAATTTGTGTATTATTGGTATACTTTTTTGTGTAATATATTTTGACAAAGTTGTACGGATTATTTAATAGAAATATAAATTTTCTATGTTTACATATATTGGATTTTTGTAAAGTTATAGTTTTTGATAATATTTTTACCTTTTTGGAACATTTTTCAAAAAGTCAATTTGTATGGCCAATAAATTGAGATGATTCTGCTAAAACGATCCAATCACATTTTATTATTTTTATACCCTAATAATACTATATTTTAAGAAACTCTTATAAATTACTACAGAAAAAATAACCTTTTATTTAAATAATAAACCAGTGATAGTTAAAAAGTTTAACTAAAATGTAAAAAAAATATTATAAAGTTATTGTTCTTCTGCGTCATCCACGTCAAAATCTGGTACTTCACCAAATCCATCAAAGTCCTCTGAGCTCTTCAAGCTTTATAAAATTGGATACTATCCTCAGGAATTAACTTGTACATCGATTGCAAATCAGCAAGTTTTGCTGGTTCAATCGGTTTTTTATTAGGACACAATAGCAGCAGATCTGTTTTGTCAATATTTTTAATTTAACCTTTCTGTCTTTTTTCTATATTCCTTGGATTCTTCGTCCAGTGATGTTCTCATAAAACCTAAATTAAAAATTTAAATAATCCCCGACAAAAAAAAACCTTTAAAAACTAGAAAATAATATGGTTTCGTCCTTTAAGTTTAATTTATGTTGTTATATTATGATCAAACAGTTATCGCGTAGGGGGGCCGCTAAGTTGTGAAGCATTTCCTAGTAACTTATGGTAGTAAAGGAGTTTTATTCTGTTTTTATTTTATTGTTTTTTATTATTTTATTTACTTATCTTTTCTAATTTGTCAGGGTTTTTTTAAATTTTTAATTTCATGCTTTTTTAACTACATGTATCTCAAACACGATAACTCAGCTGTAAGTTGGTGAGTCGGATATCATGCAGATACTAGGAGATGCTGCAGCTTCAGGTCAAAGTTACCATGTTCTATCTAAAACCTATTCATTGAGACTATTCTAATGAGCCCAAACACGATTTATCTGTTGTAAGTTAGTGAGGAGTTAGGTATCCTGCTAATTCCAGAAGGTGCTGCAGCATCAGATCAAAATTACCATGTTCTATCTAACACCTATTCCAATGAGCCCAAACACGATACCTTTGCTGTAAGTTGGCTAAGAGTTGGGTATCCTGTAGATTCCAAAAGATGATGCAGCATCAGGTCAAGGTTACTTTATTATATGTAACACTTATTCATTGAGACTATTCTAATGAGCCCAATATGATTTCTCTGCTGTAAGTTGATAGAGTTGGGTACCCTGCAGATTTCAGGAGATGCTGCAGGTCAAGGTTATGATGTACCTGATTGGCTGGTTATATTATCTGAGTGGTAATTATCCTAATAAAAGTTGATTTTTGATATCTTTGTAGTTTTCTTCCCAGTTTCACAAAAAATACAATAATACCCGGGTACCCGGGTATACCCGGGTATTTAAAAAAATATGTACCCGAGACCCGGGTATCCAAAATTGTCGGGTATATGAAAACCCTAGCTACCACCATCTTATCTAAGTCTTGCCGCCAAACATCATTATTAACAACATTGATGTGTTCCGGCTTGAAGATAAGATAGATAGTTCTCCATTGCGTTAGGGAATCTTGATAAGCCCGCTTCCATCTTCGGCATCATCGTCACTTACCATCAGGTGAGATGATGCCAAGGGCTTACCAATTATGAATAAATAATATAATCCTTACTTAATAATATTATAAATGTGAAAATGTGTTTGTTTGTTACCTTTTCACGCTTCAACGCCTTGACCAATCTTTATGAAATTTGGCATGCAGGTAGCCTGTGTCACGGGGAAGGACATAGGCTACTTTTTATCCCGGGAAAATAGCATAATCTGATGCAGTTCCTGAGGGAACTAAAAAAATAATCGATTGTTGTGATTTTTTGCACAGAGATGGTTGAGTAGGTGGGAAACGACATAATTTACTAATCACCTCTAAAGACAGTCATAAAAACAATGTAAACGCGGGAGGAGCCGCGGGAAAAAGCTAGTGAATAAATAAAAAAAGTTCAATTAATGAGTCTCTTTTGTTTCCTTGTTTTAAACCGAATACAAAAAAGGAGGTTCTCAGTTGGACTGTATGTTATTATGTCCGTGTGTATTTTACGCGATTTCTTTGCCGGTTGTGAAACGATTTTGATTTTTGACGTGATAACGTCTTGTAAATCGATGAACACCGGCTGCACTTACGAAAAAGCATGACTCGTTGTCACGTCCTCATTTGTTAAGTCCCGCCTGAGCAGAGCGTGCAAGCCAGAGCGCGGAACAAGCGATAGAGAGACACGATCGGCCTAAGCGTTCGGCTTGTGACACGTGATCACGTATAAAAATTATCGTTCGTAAACCGATGTGGACCATGGGGAAAACCGCGACTTTACAGACCAGTTTTTTTGTTGATAGGCTATTTTTTCTTGTAGGTTCTCTATAAGTTCCAGATAAATATATTTTTTTATTGCGACTAAAGTCGGTTTCCATATTTTTTTTTTTTTTTTTTTTTACTCTTTATTGTAATATAAATTTATACAATCAATAAAAAAAATTATGTCAGGCAATTGCATGTGTGTGTTTTCAGCCTCACAAACCTATTTATTTTATTCAGTACTCGTTTTCAGTTAAGCTATGGATGATATCCTCTTTAAATTATTTAATAATCATTTCATATGCATCATTTTGTCATTTTGTTCATTAAGGATTAGAATTAATGAATAGAAATAGAATTAATGCATCAAAAATAAACTTATGAAATGTTGTTCCCTAAATTGCCCTCGAACTGAAAGTAAAAACCTTACTCGTTTTGTTTTTCATCTCTTTTTTTTATTATAATCAAAATCACAAAATTAGTAGAGATACTTACATCAATGACAATGAAAACGGTTCAGGAACATAATGTTGAATTCTCTTAATGTTGAATTCTCAAAATGTTGAATCCTTAAAATGTTGAATCTCAAAATGTCGAATTCTCAAAATATTGAATTCTGTAAATGTAAACTGTAAATGAAACTGTAAATGAGCAAACGAAACGAGCAATAATTGGGTTCGGTCAGGTTTGATTGATTAAACAGTCAAAGAGCCTCGCGAAGCGATGCTCCTATCATGGGTAGCAGAATGCTGCGCAGAAAAGAAACGCTACACTCTACACGTTACACCCTTGTTCAATCACCAATTCAACATTAAGGCGAGGCACCGGTGGAGAAGCGGAGAAACCCTTTTGCTAAATCTATTTTTTTGGGTAATTACTACTAAATATCGGTCTTGCTAAAAATATTGGACATACTTAAGGATATTGTCTGAGGAATGTGCTAATATGTTACACGATAGTGTGTACTTTACTAGATCATAAAAAATCCCAAAAACAGGTCTAAAACGTCAAAAAAAAGTCTAAAACGTGGTGTTTATTAATAAAATTTCTAAATTTGCACATAGTTTTTATATGGAGATATTTCCTTTTAAGTACTACAGAGAATCTGCTAAATTTTAGTTTTTAAATTAAAGTCTTAAGAGAAATAACAACGTAAAACATTGAAAAAGTGCAAAAGTGTGGTTATTTTCTTGACCCTTTACACGTAAAGGAAAAAATAGAGACCACTGTTTTAGAAATGCCTTACCTTAAGAGATTTACGGTTAAACATTTATTACAACCTATGACGTCACGCCTTGTTCGACCATTACCATTTTAAAACCAGTTTTTGTTTTTGACAGATGATAATAACTCTAAGAATTCATTTAAAATGAAAAACCCGGGTGCGTAAAAATTTAACCCCTCTTTTTTACCAGTCGGGTAAAAATGTATCCTATGTCACTCACGGGATCAAGACGAATTAAACGACACCTCATACCTACGTTAAAATCCTTCAATCCGTTTAGGCTGTAGGCGGGAGAATAGAAATCTACATACATACATACATTCGAAAAACATAACCCTCCTTCTGAGGCAGTCGGGTAAAAACAGCATCTCAAATGACTTACAGTCAGCTACCCTATTACAGCCTGTTAGTTTTTGTCTAAAATTAATATTCTGTCCACCCATTAGTCGTTCAAAGCATGAATTATTTATCTAGCCCCCGAAAACTTGGACTTACAGAATCATTTTACCAAAATCTCTAAGCTTTTAACCACTAAATCTACAGGCTGTTAAATTTATATCCTCTAGAGGGGGAGCTTTTTGCACGACAATGCCGTTTGGCCCGAGGGCGTGTCTGCAAATATCAATTTGACTTTCATCTCAAAAATATAACATCCTATGTGTAGTTACTTCGCAGAGAACTTTCATCGCTATGTATTGGGGTTGAAGGTGAAATTACGGCGGCTTTCGAATAGTTTTTACGAAATGGACAGATTTTATTTGCTATTTCGTTTGTAATCTTATTACTTGTAACATAGAGTGTATTTTCGACTTATCTGTAATGCGAACAATAATGCTGAAGAATTTTACACTGTGCAACATGATAATAAAGTACATTTTCAAGTGTAGGCGGACGTGACAGTTGAATCAATGGACCGTCAAATGCACAACTGCTAATGCGATCGCCCTTTGACATTTCTGACAATAAAAATGACAGATTAACGGTATTATTGTTGTTGTGAATAATAGCGATTTCAGATGTTTGGTCCACTGGGTAGTGTAGAGCAGTGTTGCACTTTCCGCAGAGACGGCAGTGTTGGGCCGAAGTAATTCTGATTAAGAGGGAAGAATAGCACGCTCTCTCCATACAAAAAGAGAAAACGTTTTTCCACCTCTGAATGTAATCCGATCATAATAATTTTTTCAACACACTTGCTCATAAAGTGGCTCTAATTTCACCGCAATTAGGCACATAATGACATCTGTAATCAAACTGTGATTTTTTCATTGCTATTATTCACAAGTGAGTTAGGAGTTTTTATTTTTTATTTAATTGGTTTAGTTGCTTTGTTCTTAAAAAAGTTTCGATACAAAAAGATCGTGTTCAATAGTACAAATAAATTAATGTACCTATTGCTTACTTATTTCATGCAACTTCGTATTTAAATAGATAATTTCAACTTGTACGTGTTTAATAAATAAAACTTTCACTCAAATATACCTTTTTTCTGTTATAAAAAAAACTTTAAATTCCCCATTTTGTACACTGATAGCTAAAACGCTATCCGTCCGCGGAAAGCCAAGAAAAAAAAAACCTCATTCTTTTAGTCTATGGCCGATCGCTATTGTTAGATGCGCGCGCATAGGAAAACTGATTAATTTTTCCCGCCATAGCGAAAAATTTTTCACTGTTGAAATTATAGTTATTTATTAATTATAATGTCTACAAGTACCTACTAGTTATGAAGAAAATGTTTTTTTATCATTACTTTCATCACAAGTGTGTTGCAAAACGTCGTATGATACACGTGTGTACTGCTGATTACCGTCCTCGGCTCTCTTAAGACCCTCCCTCACCTAACGGCTCGGTTCTCAATGGCGCCTCAGCGGTTATCACCAACATTACTCACTTGCACCATAATGTACTATTAAATAAGTATGTTATTAAAACTATAAAAAACCAAGGTTATAGGTTTTTCTTTTTTTAATACAACGAGGAGCAGCATTTTTTTGTATTATGGACATCGAGAGTACGCGGCGACCCCCAACCCGCGAGCGATCGCCTCGACGATGCGCCGTGTGCGAGAATGAGCGCGGTTCACACCTAGCCAAAATATATAATATTAGTACTAACATACAGTATTGACACTCCCTGCCGCTCTCTAGATTGCGACTTCACCCCCTCGTCACCCAGATTGGTTACAGTTTGTTCATCAAACGTATAGGATTTCGCCGCCATTTTGTTTGTTCCGTCATTCCTTTTTTTGAAATGTAATTTTTGGCCCATTGTATAAAGTGCCCAGGGTGTGACCTAGCTTTCTTCTAACCCAACTAATTTAAGTGGGCAATAGCTCGAATGGAAGAGCTCATTCCAGCGAGTGTTTTAAGATCAAAACGAACCACGTCCTTCAACTAGAACCGGAGATATTGACAAAGAAAGCTATGAAAATCACGTTTAAGTAAAACTTGAGAAGGGCGAAAGTTAGGTGATTTCCAATGCTTGATGACAAATCTGTGCATTAATACCTTTCATTGAAAAAAAAAAGAAAATTCGGTATGATAGAACTGCCGGACGAACTCGAATATTTTTTTTCATTTTTTTTTATTCATTTGGGAAGGGCGCAACTTAGGTGATTTCCAATGTTGGATGACTTTATGCATCAATACCTTTCATTTATAATTGAAAACGCTAAACACGTAAAAAAATCGACTTCCATCGCAACAACTTCGAACAATTTTGCATTGCTATTTTTGGTTTTTGTTAATTTTCTAATAAAGTACTACACCGATTTTGATAAAAGTTATATAAGACCACATGGGAAGCACTAGCTTTCGAATAAAAAAAGAATCGTCAAAATCGGTTTACCCAGTCAAAATTTCTGAGGTAACACATATAAAAAAACATAGTCGAATTGAGAACCTCCTCCAATTTGGAAGACGCTTGTAAAAAAATTAGCGAATCGGTTCGATAGAACGGCCCGACGAATTCGTATTACATTCTAGAGGGAGCGCGGTGTGCGAGCCGCTAGCCGCTCGCAGAGGTGATTCCTAATGCTTGATGATGACAAGGTGCATCAATATCTTTCTTTAAAAAACAAAGCAAATAAGTTGGATAGACCAGCCGGACAGACTCAAATTTTTCAAATAACGAATTATTTTCAACCGTCTTCCAAAATGGAGGAGGTTCTCAATGCGACTGTATGTTTTTTTGTTTGTGTGTTACCTCAGAACTTTTGACTGGATGAACCGAATTTAATGATTCTTTCTTTATTTGAAATCTAGTGCTTCTCGTGTGGTCCCATATACATTTTATCAAAATCGGTGTAGTACTATAATAGGAAATTAACAAAAACCAAAAATAATAATGCAAAAATGTAGTAAATTGTTGCGATGGAAGTCAGTTTTTTAACGTGTTTAGCGTTTTCAATTATAATGTATAGATTAATAAGTTCAATTTTATTTGTCCTTTAGTGTTTTCGAAAAAACCTGTTTTTGGCCCTCGTTTTTTTATTTTTTATCAATAATTTTTGAAACAAAGGCGCTCCCAAAACACGTCACAAACCGCCTGTTTCACCCCTGCCTCGTGAACACCAATACTCTGCGACATACCCAGATACCGGTATGTTTCAGTTTCAGAGAGGGTGCAGATGTTCATGGAGTCAATTTCAACTCTGTCTGAATGCACCACCCTACCCCTGTTCACATGAAGGATCGCGCACTTATCCACTCCAAGCTCCGTGTTGAGATCACAAGTGTTTTTTAACAGTTCCTCCAACCGTGTTGCACTTGGAGCGAAAAGTTTGAGATCATCTATGTAGAAAAGGTGGGTCAAGCGTGAATCACCTCCATGAAACTGAAATCCCGTCCCTAATTTTTGGGGCAAAAAGCTGAGTGGATTCAGGGACAGGCAACACCAAAGTGGACTCAGACAGTCGCCCTGGAAAATACCCCCTCTTAATCCAAATCCGATCCTCCGCATTTGATAGCCGCTAACCATGGAGACTAAAGGATCGTACTCCATTGCCCCATACACGATCAGAGGAAGTCTCGAACTGTTTCATCTATCTTGTACCCTTCGAGGACCCTCTTCAACCATGAATGGGGGACCGAGTCGAAAGCCTTCTTATAATCAATCTAGGCAGCGGAGAAATTCCAACGATTGCGTTTCACTAATTTACCCAGGACCGCATCAATCAGGAGTAGCTCCTTCGTACCGCAACTACCGCCCCGACAGCCATTCTGAGTTACCGCCATGATATCATTCGCCTCAATAAATGCGTCAATTTTGGCCTTCAGAATAGATGTCAGTGTCTTGTAGGTGGTGGAAAGACACGTGATGGAGCGGTATAGACTATCGCTCCCTGGAGTTTTCCAGTACGGAGACTTACGGACCGCTTACAACACATCATCGGCACTAATGGTCACGGGGTTGATAGGTTCGATGCGAGCACACGCCTCCTACAGCTTAGCCGTCCATTGCCCCTCGTTGTGTTGCACAGGCCGGGATCACATGCTACGCCAAAAGGCAACAATACCCGCATGATCCGGTCTCACGCCTGTGTTCAACACAGCAGGTCGGTCCAGTGACCTGTAGAACATCTTCTGATCACTCATGAAGAGGTGATTCTGGCGTAACTGGTCTACCGGCTCCAAGTATCGCCGAATACGGTTTGCCCACGCAGCAATCCGTTGCTTCAGGTTAGGTCAATGTGCTCTGCCACTAACCGCATGGCATTACGTCCTGCGGGATCAAAGTCCGATTCCGCAAATGCGAGCCTGACAAAGCGCATCACTCGGGGCCTACTGTTGCCCAACCTAAAAGCAATCAGTTTGCCAATGAGGACTCTAGCCTCAGCAATACGACGCTCAATCCTTTTCTGCCATGCCGGCTTTTCCCGCGGACGGGATGTGCGAGCCGGTTCCGGCAATTTGGCACCGATAAAACGGCAGACTGCCATTGCAGCACCAAAGAGGATTGAGTTCGTTTCAGTGAGGTCGCTGCTGTTCACCAGATTTTCTAGCAGCATGCGGTTTATGGCCTCAATGACATTCCAATTTCGGACGCTAAAGGGCAGTCGCCTAAGCTACGGCCTCTCCTCGGAAGGCAAAATACGAAATTCCTGAATCGCCTCCTTTAGTGTACTCCTGTTTCGCCCCAATTCCTGGGAAAGAAACCGTTTCCGTCTCATGATCCTCGCCAAGTGATAGTGGTGTCGGTGGGTCTGAAATTGGTTCAGCCACTTGCAGCACATGTGCCGATAATCGGCGCGAGCCGTTTAATGAAGGTCTACAGGCGGGAACGACCTCATAGTTCTTCGAGTTCGGTCACGCTAAAGATGTTCGAGCGCTATATGTAACAAACTCGATCCGCTAGGTTTTGCTCCGAGACAGATAATGCAGGCTCTAACCGCAAGAACTCTTGGTCCAGCCTCGCTCGGTAGCTCTTCTGAAGAATTTCTCCCCCCGTCGTCGCACTGTAGTGCGCACGCATGAGGTTCTGGTTTTGAGATACAGTCCATCTCATGCGGCGCACTCCACCAGCGGCGAGCACCAATTTCTGGGCCTGAGAAGACCCTGCCGGCGCTAAGCGCACTGGTGGCGCTGATGGAAGTGACCGGCCAGATGTTTGGGCTGGTCGTGGTGCGCCGACTCACATCCTGCCACGCCTGGAATCAGCGCGACCAAACGCGCCCCAGCCCCCAGATAGCGACCCTATATGCTCTTCTATAATTGTACTTTTCATCATTTTGCGCGTAAGCGTTACGGACCCCGTTATTTTATTACCCGGGTCGATTAGGAGCTCAGCACGGTCATCACTGAGTCCAAGGGGTACCGACTGGTCACACTACAGCCATTTCCACAGTGGCGATGGGGTCGTCACATCCCTACGCTTAATTATTATTATTATTATTTATTCAACAGAGAACATGGGTCCATGATATTTTTGTAAAAAACTTATTGACTATTATAATAAGTATAAATAAATAAAATTGTAAGTTTTTACGACACGGTTTTCGAGTGACCTCTTTCTTCGGCGAAGTGGGCTCTAAGCTTTCTGTATGAAAATCTATTCTGTATGAAATAAATTAAAGTATGAAAGACTTGTATTAGAATACAGTGATTTATTTAGGTAAGAGTACTAAATTAAAGCTAAAAAAATATAAGTACTTGAAAAAATTAAACTTATTTCTACATAATTTGATGTGAGGTTTAACATAGAAATGAGGGGCGCAACATTTTATACTAGGTGAAAGGTTAAACAGAACACATTTTTTAGGAGGTGAAAGATAAAATAAACACATTTTTGAGGAGGTGAAAGGTAAAACAGAACAAATTTTTGAGGAGGTGAAAGATAGAATAGAACACCTTTTAAGGGAAGTGAAAATTAAAATAAAACACATTTTAGGGAGGTGAAAGGTAAAATAGAACACATTTCTAAGGAAGTGAAAGGTAAAAAGAGCACATTTCTGAGGAGGTAAAGGTAAAAAATAACACATTTTAAGGGAGGTGAAAGGTAAAATAGAACACTTTTTGAGGAGGTGAAAGGTAAAATAGAACACATTTTTGAGGAGGTGAAAGGTAAAATAGGACACTTTTTGAGGAGGTGAAAGGTAAAATAGAACACTTTTTGAGGAGGTGAAAGGTAAAATAGAACACTTTTTCAGGAGGTCAAAGGTAAAATAGAACACTTTTTCAGGAGGTCAAAGGTAAAATAGAACACTTTTTTGAGGAGGTGAAAAGTAAAAAGAGCACATTTCTGAGAAAGTAAAGGTGGGCCCGCGTGGTCGACTAAGGCCTAATCGCCCTGATTCAGGGTAGGCTCGAGCCCCTCGGTGGGGACGTATATGAGCTGTAATGATGATGAAAGGTAAAAAATAACACATTTTAAGGGAGATGAAAGGTAAAATAGAACACTTTTTGATGAGGTGAAAGATAAAATAGAACACATTTTTGAGGAGGTGCTTCTAGTCAAAAAACTTAAAATTTTTGTTCTGTAGCCGGATAAAATATGACTTCCCATTCCTAAAGTGTTGACTTAAGACCTTGAGAATTACAATACAATATAGAAAGATATAACGCCTAGGGCCGTCACCTCAGTTCTTCAGTTCGCGTTCAATTCATGCATCAAAAGGACTTTGAGTTCTTGCAGAGATAAATATGTCTTCCAGGTTCTAATCATTTCTTCCAGTTCTTCTACGGATCCCCTCGTTTTAGATTCCAGTATTCCAACATAAGTTATCCATATCTGCAGGCAAGCAAAACAAGATAAAGGTGCTGTAAAATATTTTTAAAAGACCTGTTGGAACGGTATGTTCCTACATGATGAGAGCAGTAGAAGATATCTCCGCCAGGCGAGGTGGTGTGCCTGAGGTCCGGCCGTAGACCAACCGTTGCGTTGATGGTTGGTAGTTGTATATATTCTCAGTGGCGAAGAAACTTTAATAGCGCGTTCTAGATGACAGCTGCCGCAACAGATAAATGATTTCACTATATCTTTTACTTTTATACATCATAACGTTAACGTCACAACGTTCCTACTGCTGGAACTTGGGTCTCTTCCCTAACTCGGGCAGGTGAGGCCGTACTCCATATTTAACGTCTGAGTCCGGATTAGTGGAGGTAGTAGGGCTATTGGCAAACCCCACTGTCAGAAGTTTTCAAGCTGCCTATAACGACTGGCAGATCTTTAAGCCGTGTCGACCTACATGAGGCCGCGCACAGGAAGACGTAGTTTACGTAGTCTTCCACTCGGTGGACAGATCGCCTAGTGAAGGTCTTGGGAAGCAGCTGGATGCGGGCAGCGCAGGATCGTTTGTTTAGGAAATCCTTGGGGGCAGGCCATTGTCCAGCATTGGACCTCCTTCTGCTGATATGATGATGATGAACCAGCGTTAACACCAATGCAAGTTTCACTAGTTACAACTGCAACGCTGAGCTTCAACTGCTACGCTGAGCTACGACTGCTACACTGAGCTACGACTCTACGCTGAGCTACGACAGCTTCACTGAGCTGCGACTGCTACACTGAGTTACGACTGCTACACTGAGCTACGACTGCTACACTAAGCTACGACTGCTACAATGAGCTACGACTGCTGCACTGAGCTACGACTGCTGCACTGAGCTACGACTGCTACGCTCAAATTATCACACGAAGCAGAAATACAAGTAATTATACTTTTAAGGGTGTGGAAATGGCAGAAACTTTTTAATTACCTACAGACATTACCACTACGCCTTGGAAGTTTTCAAAATTTGTGTGGAACGTCTCGAACTCCGCTTGTTTAGGTTTCTTGTGGCTTGGGCAAAGAAGATTCTCTCCGCAAAATAATTTAAATAAAGAGCAACTCTTGCTACGAAACAATAAAGTGCAATTTAGGTTTCACAGCGCTAATTACCTACAAGTTGCCTCTCTTTCTATCGCGTAACTCTAATCTCTTCTAACTACGTTAGGGTTGCCTTCTTTTGAAGATTTTTTAAAGTTTTATGAGTACAACCTATCGCTACCGCTCGCTCCTAAGTCACTCAAATGGTAACGTTACCTTGTCAACATCGGAGCTCCGCTCTGCAACCGCATTTAGTTCTGCATTCCTTCCAAAACATACGATTTGATGACAATGAAACAGTAGGCGGCTAGGGCGCCGATAACACAGAAACCAAACGCCGCTATGTCATCCGTACAGAACTCAGTTTGAGTTGAGTCTGTGTAATAAAAGAAAAACATCATTAGAACTCTCAGCGGCAAGGACGAAACGCAATAAAAATTTGTTCTTTTTTTTAATTAAAATTTTTAGTGCGTTTGACTGCATCTCACCTGATGGTAAGTGATGATGATGATGCAGTCGAGGATGGTACACGCAAACTAAAATCATACGCTGTAGTTTGTTAAAATAAGGTACCTAAATATTGTATGTATTTTTTCTGCTTTGGTTTCTGTAAGTTGTCTCGTTTTGGTTGTGGCGCAAATGTCAATTTCTTCAAGGTTTTTTTTTTGTGAATTATGTATGACTCCGTGTTTAATTTTTTTTAAGTCTTAACATGTTTTGCGACAGTCTAATATTATTTTTTACCAATTTCAATGAATTTGTCAAATGTGAACATCCTTATTTTGCATATTTTGTCGATAACATGAAAATATGACATTTTGTGATTACTCCTCATAATATCCTAATTATGCATTTTCATATTTGACTAATTCACTGAAATTAGTACCTAGATAAAAATGTAAAACTGTCGCAAAACAGGTTAAACTTGTTATAAAATCATAAAACAGAGTCATAATTCACAAAAAACACAACACAAAGAGTCATTCAGTAGTTAACGGATTTGAGTCTTTAAAGTACCCTATAACATCCGGCGTCCCACAAGGCTCCCATCTAGGTCCAATCCTGTTCAACATTTTTGTGAATGATATTCCTGATTACCTACAAAACTTAATGCCTTTTCTATATGCAGACGATTTAAAAATTCTCAAGATAGTAGAAACCACGTCTGATGCAGACACTCTCCAAAAAGATCTTGACAAACTAGTTTTATGGTGTAACAGAAACGGTATGCACCTTAATGCAAAAAAATGTTTTCAGATAAATTTCACTCGTAAAATGTCTAGTATAATCAATTACAATTACAAAATTAACGATTCATATCTTACTGAAGTTGAAACAGTACGTGACTTGGGTATTTTACTTGACAAAAAATTAACTTTCGTGCCTCACATCGATAATATAGTAAAAAAAGCCTCGTCAACTTTAGGCTTCGTAATTCGCAATATCAAAGCTTTCCGTAAACCCAGCACAAAAATAACTTTATACAACTGCTTAGTGAGAAGCACGCTCGAGTACGGTTCTGTAATTTGGCGACCACACTACGCAACTCATATTTTGAGGATTGAAAGAATCCAAAAGAGGTTCATGTGGCATTTGACCTTTGCTACAGGCGAGGCAAAAAAGATCAGATCTTATAAATATAAATAAATAAATATTCTGGGACAAATCACACATGGTCATCTGGCCCCAAAGTAGGATTCCCTGTGTTATGGGAACCAGAGACTGATATACATACTTATATACGTTTAAATACATACATATATAGATACTTAACACCCAGACACAGGGCAAACAAATCTGCTCATCACACAAATATTTGCCCTGGGTGGGGATCGAACCCACAACTCTTGGATCAGTAGTCAAGAGCACTAACCACTGAGCCACCGAGTCAGTCAATCTTATGCTGATAGGCTTTGTAGATTTCAAATGATCAACGTCGATAGGCGAAGAGACGGTTTAGATCTGATCTTCTTGTACAAAATTATAAGAAGCATCACAGACTGCACTCAACTTCTTAGTCAATTTAAAATTAGCGTTCCATATCAGTATCCGCGTACTAAAATTAGAAAACTATTTGCAGTTCCTTATCGCCGTACAGTATCAGGCCGTAATTCTGTAGTTCCACGCCTGTGTAGTTTATACAACAATTTAAGTGATGTTCTTGATGTGTACTTTGACTCGCTGTATCAATTTCGCAAAAAAATATACAAGCTAGGTTTCATAGGTTCACACTTTTCTTTTTCCTATTTTAGTTTTGTTTACTCTTTGTTTAATTTTTAACTTAATCGCAGTGAATACAACAATACGTTCATAATTTTTTTGTAACACGTTTTAAGCATGCTGTGTCTATCTGTAAGAGGCTGTGCAATTAGATAATAAACATACACTGTATTTTTAGCATGTAAGGTTGTAACAGTTGTTGATAAACCAATAAAATAAAATAAAATTAATTCACAAAAACCTTGAAAATTTGAAATTCGCGCCACAACCAAAATTAACTACCTTAAGTTTAGTTGCCGACTTCATTTCCGAATGGGCACATTCAGAGCCCGCTGAAGTTCATAAATCCCATACAAACGTAGTATTTGATTCATTTGTTAACCAAAGAACCGATTTTGAAATAATTTTATATCGATAATCGGATGACGGATGACGTGTCAGTACCGCATTACTTTTTTGAAAAACGAAACATTGATCCATTATTAATCAATAAACTTGTTTTTAAGGCAAAAGACGAAAAACAAGTTTGTTGGTATTGAATGGATTCCTGTTTCGTTTTTCAAAAAAGTAATGCGGTACAGACACAAATATACGTCATCCGATTATCGATATAAAATAATTTTAAAATCGGTTCTTTGTTTAACAAATGAATCAAATACTACGTTTGTATGGGATTTATAAACTCCAGCAGGCTCTTAAATAAAATTAAGTAATTTAAGAAAACTACAAAGCGCAGTCACCAGGCTAAGTCCCTGGCTACAAACGTATGAAGAACACAACATTCTACAAATTCTTGGAAACTCCGTAGACTGCCGTAGAAGCATGATTTTTTTTTCAGCGAAATACAGTGTAAACTTTGTAAAACGTCACTCAATATAACAATTTCACTCTTTGAAACGTCAAAATTTACTGGCTCCAGTTGGTTCACTTTGACGCTAATTTCTCTCTGTATAACGAAAACTCTCAATAACGTCACGAAAATGCCCGGTCCCTTGAGCAAAGCAAAGTATATATTATTATAGTAGTACTAACATACGGTATGGACACTCGCCGCGGGACTACCGCTCTCTAGATTGCGACCCCCCCCCGTCACGCAGATTGATACATATTGGTAACAGTTTAGTTGTCGATCATAGGGTTTCACCTCCATTTTGTTTGTTCCGCCAATCCTTTTTTGAAATGTCATTTCTGGCCCGTTGTATGAAGGTCCAGGGTGTGATAAATATTAAGATAAATACTCTTTACTGTACCCAAAAATAACACTTTGTAATGGTGTGCCTTGAGTGTCGCTATATAGAGTTTACACTGTATATGGAAAAAACAATTCACGCGGTGCTCTTTTAAGCAGTCTATGTAGTTCCCGAGGATGCGTGTAATGTTGTGCTCTACGACACATTTGTTGCCACAGAATAACGGACTAATGGATGAATTAATGATTTTTTTTAAATAAATAATGGACTTGTAATTTCCTTACTTTTTAGGGTTCCGTACCCAAAGGGTAAAAACGGGACCCTTTTACTGAGACTTCGCTGTCCTTTTGTCCGTCCGTCCGTCTGTCACCAGACTGTATTTCATGAACCGTGAAAGCTAGACAGTTGAAATTTTCACAGATGTGCTTCTGTTGCCGCAATAATAAGAAATACTAAAAAATAGAATAAAATAAATATCTAAGGGGGCTCCCATTCAACAAACGTGATTTTTTCGCTCGTTTTTGCTCGATATTGATAACGGAAACAGGTAGACGCTTGAAATAATCACAGATTATACAATTACTTTAAAAATAAATAATTAAATTAAAATAAAACAAATATTTAAAGGAGGCTGCCATACAACAAACTTGATTTTTTTTGCTTGTTTTTGCTCGATATTGATAACGTCAACAGGTAGACAATAGAAATATTCACAGAATATTAAGTTGTTTTAATCACTATAAAAATAAATAGTTAAATTATAATAAAATTAATATTTAAGGGGGGCTCCCATACAACAAACGTATTTTTTATAGATAATGGTACGGAACCCTTTGTGCGGGAGTCCGACTCGCACTTAGCCGGTTTTTTTTCTCGACCCCGTAGTACGGTACGGTAGAGGAAGTATTGCTATCGTGAAAAAAAAAGTATTTCCAATTTTCGTGAAAATGTGTTTTTTCTGTATCATTAACACATACCGAAAAAACGATTATCTCAATTCCGTCAGTCCGTCACGCTTGGCTCTGGAGGCCAAGCGTCCGATTGGGGCCAAATTTCCGCGCCCGACTCATTCAGCTCAATCAGAAACCGGGAAGTGCGTCTAATTTAATTTGCAAAACTTGAATCAGACACATACCTAACTTACATACGAATTTTGCAAGTTATATAACAGCTTGTAAAAATTAGATGCCTCTAAATGTATAATTTGTCATGATTTCAGCTGAAGACATCCACTGCTTAGCGTAATCCTGACCACTTAAATCTTACTTCATACGAGCTTCACAAATAATCTTTCCACCGGCTAATTACCGCGATTCTAAGCCACGCCCATCTGGCAGCTTTGTGCATGCAAGCTTAACAGGTCATCAGTCCACGGGCGGAGCAAACCCTTATCGCATCCATTTCCACTTAGCAAGGTCCTTATGACGTGTATCCAGAGTATTCGGGGTAATAAATAATTATAAATAAATTGAACAGGGCCACGGCATGAGATCATTTCCAAACTTTTTAATCCTCTGAATCCCTTGACCCCCTGTGCGGTTTGATCAAAACTTCTCGGGACATCACTGGTGTGGACGTGCTGGCCTCTCTCGTAGTGGGTAAGGCAAGCATATCACTAATATGTTGGCTCCAGTAGGGTTTGTAAAAATAATTAATAAACCGACTAACCCCTCTTTTTGGTCAGTCTGTGATAATTTATCCTATGTCACTAAGGGATCAAGACGAATCTGACAGCACTTCCTCACTCGTACTCCATAATCCATCAAGCCGTTTTGTGCCAAAGAAACATACATACATACACTCGAAAAACAAAACCCTTCTTATGGCGATGGCGCCGTCGGGTAAAAACACTTTGTAGGTAGGTATAAAATTATTGAACTTACTACAGCTGGTCAGAGCGCCGCCTCCAAGAAACAGTCTTATAAAAGCAATTAGCACCCAGATAGTTTCAAACAGTACCACTAGAAGCCCGAAAAACACTAGAGACAGTCCAACTACAACTGGTACTCTCGTGAAGAATCCAACAATGAATATTAGAGTTAAAACAAACCCTACGATTGCGCTTATCAACAGACAAACGGTAGGTAGCGTGTGTATAATTCCAACAATACTATTCGGGGATCCTAGTTTCCGTGGTATGTAATATTCTAGCCAGAAACCTTTGGCCTTGTAATACTGTGATAAAAAGTAGCCCAACGATGCTAAGGAACCCATTATGGCGCCAACAAAAAGACTAAGCGAATAACAACACACATCCACTTCAGGCAGAAAGTTTATAGCGCGTTCGAAAAATTCGGCCATTTTCTGCTATTCATAAATAAATAAATAAATTGTTCTTTGTAAATAAATACACAATTTGAGAATTCAAGTTCAATGAACCTTGAAATCAATAAGAACAAGATTATCACAACCACAATTATTATTGTTTTTAAAATCTTGAAAAACTGCAAAATGACGTTCAGATACGCATTCATTTGTTCCATAAAGAAAAAGACATTATATGTTGCCTCTAAGAAGTCTGTAAAAACTTATCTAGTTCAAAAGAAGACTTCAATTTCATGCTTATAAAAAATCAAAGAAGTTCTTTAAAGATTGTTCTTAAAAAAATACGAGTGTGCTTTATGTAGTTGTATAGAGTGTGCAGTCGATGTGGAAGCTATTAGCCGATGGATATAAACACTTTTAAACAATAAAACAGACTCTAATTAATACAGGTTATGTGCTTTGCATCAAAATAACTAAATGAACTGAGACATAGCATGTATAAATAAAAGTCTGTTTTATTGTTTAAAAGTGTTTATATCCATCGGCTAATAGCTTCCACATCGACTGCACACTCTATACAACTACAAAGCGTGCTGGGCCCATAACCTGTAGTTGTTTGTGTCATCTCGATCAAAAATAACGAAATGAACTGAGACATAGCATGTATAAATAAAAGTCTGTTTTATAGTATATAAGTGTTTATATCCATCGGCTAATAGCTTCCACATCGACTGCACACTCTATACAACTACACTTTAGACCACACGACTGAAGTAAAACTTCTTTAGCTACATCTCTACGTATGAAAGTAAATACTTGGTCTCTAGAAAATAATCTAATCTTTTTGTCATATGGAGGTATAGACAGTTTATAAAAATAGGTTTATTATCCTATGAAAATGAACAAATATTTTTTATCTTAAATGTTTGTTTTGATTGTTTTGACAGCCGTGTTAGATATACCTACCTAAGGAAACCAACCCACTAAGCATTTTTCAGAAACAATCGGCATCGCGGTCGCCAGGCAGGTACGAGGCGCTGACTATGTGAAACGTGTCGTGTTGGAAGTGCTTGTGAACCTACCCTTTTTTGGTCATTCTAATGCCATACTTCGGACTGAATAGTAGCATAGCTAGCTCATAAGTTAATTTTAGTCTTTGTAATTACTATAAATCAGTAATAAAAGTACCTTTAAGAAGTCTTTTGGTTTTTTTTGGGCTTCTCTGCACGTAATTACCGATATTGTTGCCTTGGCAACCGATTTTGTTGGTAATCAAAAATAAATAGTATGAATCTTTCTGTCTTCACTAATTTATACATCCCTCTCAACTTCCGTTCGCCTCGCCAGAACACACTTCAGTAACGCTCTCGTCACGCATCCACCAGCTTACTCCCCAAACCAAGCGTGCGTAAAGAAGATTTAAAAAATTGAGTTAGGTTAGACACAAAGAGAATATAAGTCACTAGGTGTTAGACACACTAGATGACGGAAGCAGCAAGAAGGTGGCCCTGGTATCCAGATAAACACCAAGTGAGACGGACTACAGGCCACCCGCTTCTGAGTTTGAAGAACTCTTCACAAGTTACACAGGTAAGAGAACTTCCTTTATTATCGGTTGCGACGTAAACTCACACAACGAAGTGTGGGGCAGCACTGACACGAATGAGAAAGGAGAATGTTACTTAGATTTTACATTATAGCACGATCTCGAAATTTTGAACATCGAGTGCGAGCCGACGTTTATTACAAAAACGAGAACTCACTCCCTCTAACCGCGGACCCCATCACAGTATCGACAGACGAACTACAAACAATAATCCGACACTTTAAACCTAAGAAAGCCCCCGGCGCAGATGGAATATCTAACCAAGCCTTGAAATATTTCCCTGAACAGTTACTTGCCTTACTAGCCATAATTTTTAACGCCTGCTTTCACTACTGTTACTTCCCGACAGCATGGAAGGAAGCAATAGTGATAGGCATCCCAAAGCCAGGCAAATCCCTCAACATCCCATCCAACCACCGCCCCATTAGCTTACTCAAGGCCATGGGGAAAGTACTCGAAAGAGTTATACTCTTTCGAATTAACAGGCATATCTTCCCGCCCGATAAACCCCCCTCATAATTAACCACCAGTTTGGGTTTCGAGCCAAGCACTCATGCCCAAAACAAGTCCACCGCATAGTAGAATACACACTGAACGGATTTTATCTCAAACGCGAGAAGACAGTCGCTGTCTTCTTCGACGTAGCCAAAGCCTTTGGCAAGGTCTGGCATGCGGGACTCATTTATAAACTCTACCACCTGGACCTACCCGACCGACTCGTGCGTATAGTGGAGTGCTACCTCCAAGACCGCACCTTCCGCTTCAGACACGAAGGGGTACTTTCCTCTCCGCGTCCCATTAAAGCCGGGGTCCCTCAAGGATCCGTTCTCTCCCCGACCTTGTACATTTGTACACAAACGATATCCGAAAAGAAAAGTCCATCAGGGCAATCAGTGCAGCTTGCTTTCTTTGCGGACGACACTGCCCTCAACGTAAGGGGGCGGCAAATGTCATCACTAATAGGCAATCTACAAAGCTCGGTTAACGAGCTAGGCAAATGGTTCAGGAGATGGAGAATTGAAGTGAACCCGAGCAAAAGCTCCGCGGTTCGCTTCAGTTACCGTCGCATAATCCATTTTCCAGATGAATCAATCCGCGTGCTAGGCACCCCCGTCCCCTGGCAAGCCATAGCCAAATACTTAGGAGTCACCCTCGACCCCCAACTCACTTTTACCCCACATCACCAAACTGACCCGTAACGCCCGTTTCTACCTAGGCAGGCTTAACAGCATGAGCAAGCTTCGAGCGAGCATTCGAATTGCAGCGCTCAGCCTGCACACTAGTCTCAATTGTGATAAGTTATCACGCCTGAACTACATTGTAATTGTTATGCCTACCTAATTACTGTTGCAAGTTGTACTGATTACTAAAAGTAAATAAATAGCAAATCCATTAAATAAGTGGTATTTATTGGTGAAATAATGGTGACAGACTCTGACTCAAAAACGGATGAACCGAATGCTGTTAACCAAAGTATTTACTACGTCATTGAATCCGACCATGCTGCTGCCGAAAGATAGATAGCATTATCACTAAAAATAAGTAAAATAAAAATAAAAGTTTAAAAAACTTAAAAACCGACTTCAAAATGAAATTAACTCAAAAGTATGAAATAGTATTATTATACTTAGATACACGACATTAACCAACAATAACGAAATCAAAGGTGGCTAGAAATTAAATTAGGGGCCTACAATTTTTTTTGAGGTCGGTGTCAGCAATGCCATGGAATCTAAAAGACATTTAAGTCTTGGTCATTTCTGACTCAAGTACGCACATATCTTAAATTGGGAAAGGGTTGCCCCTTCATTTCAAACAAATTCATTGAGAGAGGGCCCCTGTCCCTCAATCTCAAACAAAATTCATTGAGAGAGGGCCCCTGTCCCTCAATCTCAAACAAAATTCATTGAGAGAGGGCCCCTGTCCCTCAATCTCAAACAAAATTCATTGAGAGAGGACCCCTGTCCCTCTATCTCAAACACGACTAATTGAGAGAGGGCCCCTGTCCCTCAATCTCAAACAAAACTTATTGCGAGAGGGCCCCTGTCCCTCAATCTCAAACAACATTTATTTCGAGAGGGTCCCTGTCCCTCCATCTCAAACAAAACTTATTGCGAGAGGGCCCCTGTCCCTCAATCTCAAACAACATTTATTTAGAGAGGGTCCCTGTCCCTCCATCTCAAACAAAACTTATTGAGAGAGGGGCCCTGTCCCTCAATCTCAAACAAAACGAACATTATCCAGGAGTGTTTCGCTGGCCAAAAAGTGTAATACTAGTTTTAAATTTACCAAATTACTCGTTACTCCCAGAACCGTGGTTGAAGTGGTCGTCAAGAATGTCACCGGCTGCAGGACTGGTAGCAGTGTCTTCAAGAGTGACCTCTTGCGCTGGAGCAACGGCAGTGTCTTCAAAAGTGACCTCTCGCGCCGACACGGCTTCCCGGCCCGGTTTAGGAGCAAGGCAGAGTTGTTTGTGCTAAACCCTTCTTGGGTCGACCCCTTCCTATAACTTTCTTAATTAAATAACGATCATTAGGTAAGATTTTCCAAATTTAGTATGCATCTGGATACTTAAGATCAAGTCCAATTTAAGTTCTGGGGTTAACTTTGAATAGAACAATGTCACCCTTTTGAAACCTTTGAACCTTCGCTTTGTTTTTGTCAAATCTTTGTTTGTCACCTGTGCTACGATCTGTAATTCGTTTCTGCATGTATTGTTCCAGTTGATCTCGATCAACTACAGCATTCAATTCATCAACAAGTGAGATAAGTTCTGCAGGGACGGCACCTTGTCTTCCTGTAAGAGCTTTGAAACGACTCACGTTAGTCGTTTTGTTTTTATTACAATTAATCGCCAATTGCAGTGCATCTAAAGCCTTTTTCCAATCGTTGGTTTCATAATTTCTGATGATCGTTAAACCATTTTTGACCACTGTCATCATACGTTCGACTTGGCCATTTAATCTGCTCATTCCTGGTAAAATAAAATGCTGTTCGATACCATGATCCTTACAATACTCCTCGAATTCTGCCTTGAATGCCGTGTCCTGGTCGCTAATAATAAGCTTTGGAGCTCCAAACAATAATACTACTTTTTTGAGAGCAGAAAGCATTGATTTCGCTGTCTTGTCTGTAGCATAATTAAGCATTGTGTATTTTGCATAGGAGTCTACTACTAAAACAACATACTCATGCTTGCCATTACAAGCTGTCAATTTCCCAGTCATATCGATGTGAATGGTTTTAAATGGTATAGACACCTTACCGATTGGATACATTTGACATTGCTTTGCTCCCGAAGCTCCTTTACTAGTTTTCCAAATCACACAGTTGTCGCATTTTCAGAGGTCTTTCGATAGATCACGGAATCTTTAAGGCGAAACTCTTCATTGTTTTTTGCCTTGCTCAATACCTTTTATGATAGCTGCCAGATCTGATTCCCGTCGTTGTTCCACCTTCAACCAAGTTTCAGTGGAATTTGCCAAGTTGATGCAGGCCACAGGATTGCGGCTGAAGAAGTCCGCGTGCTTCATGCGCACTCCTTGCTGGTACTCGATTTTAAAATCGAAGTTTTGCAGGTATAACCACCATCTGTGGAATCTTGGTAATAATTCGTGTTTGTTCATGGAAGCCTTGATGGCATTACAGTCGGTTACAATAGTAAAATTCCGTCCGTAAATATACTGTCTGAAATGTTTTATTGCTCGTACTATGGCCAACATCTCCAGCTCATACGAGTGGTAGTGGCTCTCGGGTTCAGTCGTTCTCATACTCATATAAGCAATGACGTGTTGTCGACCATCTTTGATTTGGAGCAAGACAGCACCAAGGCCCATACTGCTTGCGTCTGTGTGGAGTTCAATAGGTAAACCCTCTCGAAAAATAGTAAGGACTGGTGATGATGATAATCTCCTTATAACATCGAGCCTCGCATTTTCGCATTGAGGGGTCCAGTTAAATTTGGCATCTTTTTTAGTCAGATTATATAATGGGATCATGCGTTCGGAAAAAGATGGTATGGATCGTCGAAAGTAACTGGCTAATCCACAGAATTGTCTAACTTTTTTTTTTTTTTATTAAAAATTTGAGTGCGTTTGACTGCAACTCACCTGATGGTAAGTGATGATTACTTGTTTAAGAGTTGTGGGTACAGGTGATTTTTCCAGCACCTCGAACTTCCGTGGACTCGGCTGTACAGTTCCGCCCGTGATTATGTTGCCTAGGTATTCGACGGATTTCTTGAGAACTTATTCGCATTGACAGCGAACCCGGATGATCGTAAGGCTGTTAGGACTTCATCGAGGATTTCTAGCCCTTCTGTAAAAGCTTTAAATTTAATTACTACATCGTAGATGTAAATTTGAACTTTGTCAAGCAGCGGACGTAAAGCCGTAGTAATTGCACGCTGATAAACAGCTGGTGCATTCATTAGCCCGAAAGTCATCATGGTATACTCAAACAAACCATCAGGTGTTATGAAAGCTGTTTTGTGAACTGATCCTTCATCAATAGGAATCTGATGAAATCCTTGAGCCATATCCAAGGTAATAAAGTAAACTGCATCTGATAGCTTGTCGGTCTGATCAGAGATTATCGGCAAAGGGAATTTAATTTGCACGGTGTTGTTGTTCAACGCCGTTTTTCTTTTTTACCAGGATTACAGGACTTGCGAAGTCAGAGGTACTTTCGCGGACAATACCGCTCTCTATCAAATTATTCACAATGTCTCGGACTTTTTCTCTTTCCACAGGTGCCATTCGACAGGGTCTTCGAGAGACTACCTTGGATGGTTCCTTCAGCTGGATTTCTTATTTGCCTGTAGTTACCTTAGTCTTTGGTATGCCAGTTGTAAAAACGTCCTTGTGTTTCTTCAAAAGTTCCTTCAGCCTTAAAACTTCACCTGGATTAGTGAGATCAGTGTCGAGATCCTGAGAAACTTCTTCAGAAATTCCAGACATAATTAGAGCAGTGCGTACAAGTGTTGCTCCGTGGCGGGTAATGTTGACCGCTAGACCAGGAATCTGTGAGATTTGATCCAATCATAAGTTCACGTGGTATTTCGTGGTCTTTAACTACGTGGAAACCGCTTTCAATAATGGCTTTCTTGCATGCAACTGTTATCCGTTGGCAAGATACTATTGGAACTCCCGCTCCTAGCCCCTTCAATATAAGCATGTGATCGTCGCGTTTACCTGGTAATGAAGCCGCTACTGATTTTTTTACCAATGAACGGTCTGCTTTAATTTTAACAATCATTGGATCAATTTCATTCTGAACACCTGCAAAATTAACCTTTTTTGCTTCATCGCTCATTCTTTTAATACAGTTAGATTCATTGTGGCCGCCCTTGTCATAGTATCTGCATTTTATCATCGGCCTTCTTTCAGAACTAGATGCGGAATCTGAGTCATTGTTATTATTAGACAATAATCACTTTGGTTCTAGTTTTTCAGATATGCAGTTGGATTGAACGTGACCTACTTTGCCACACCTAAAGCAGGTTAACTTCCCATCTCTTGGCAGACGAAGTCGTGGACGCTTGGCGGGTGGCTCACCAAGTCTTCTTTCTCTCGGTTTCATGGTTGACACCACTGAAATCAGTTCAGGCACTGTGGTACACTTACTTGCCAGTAATCGCAATCTAATATTCTCAAAGTCGATACATCCTATAACAGCTTCCACTGCATCCTTTGCATTGTCCCCGTTAATAATCCGTTTCCATATGTTCCAGGCCTTTGTAACCGATTCAGCTGGGTTCATGGGATCAAATTTGACCTTCAGATTTATTCGTAGAAGAGCCAGCTTGTATTCCCTGCATTCCTTGGTTTCCAGAAAAATCTCCATTTAGATCCTTGGGGTCACAAACTTGACGGCAATTATTGGATATTGGATGCTGTAAAAACTGATGAGACGGGCCGGCAGTGGACGAGCCAAGGTTCATCCCGCTTCTGATTTCGGCAGCAGCATGGTTGGATTCAATGACGTAGTAAATACTTTGGTTAACAGCATTCGGTTCATCCGTTTCTGAGTCAGAGTCTGTCACCATTATTTCACCAATAAATACCACTTATTTAATGGATTTGCTATTTATTTACTTGTAATCAGTACAACTTGCAACAGTAATTAGGTAGGTATAACAATTACAACGTGGTTCAGGCGTGATCACTTATCACAATTGAGACTAGTGTGCAGGCTGAGCGCTGCGATTCGATTGCTCGCTCGAAGCCGAGCGTCCGGGTTTTATAGCGCTACCCGCTCCACCTGTCACCTGATCCACAGAGCGGGAACACGTGCTTGCCACTGATTGGTCGATGCTTTATAAAGTATTTCTACAATGAATCACAAAATGGCGCTGCGTGTACAGTAGTCGCGCTGACATATCTAAGAAGGTTTTACCCAATCACCCACTCGCCAATAGGAACCATCAAATCATAATTCATAATGCATGGGTTTCATTTACAGATACAGATTCCTGTGGCTTCCATCAACAACATCTCAACAGCATGGAAGTTAAGGAGTTAAATCTTCCATCATCAGCTCATCTGAATAACCTGAAAGAATACAACTATCGGTCTACGTGAAATTTTTAATGAATTATCCTCCGACTCTTGACCGTTAAGGAGTTGTACCTTCCTTCATCAGCTCATCTGATGATGATGAGATGATGACAACCAGACGCCAAAAGTACATTAAATAGGAATTTTAGGAAATACATGAAACACGTAATATGTGCCTATTAAATTTGAGGGTTGTTCTCGATTTCCCTGGGATCCCATCATCAGATCCTGACTTGGTGACAATGGAACCCCTTCGAAAGTATACTCTTACAAATAAAAAAAGAATTTTGAAAATCGGTTCACAATCGGCGGAGATATCGCGTAATAAACATACAAAAAAAAACATACAGTCGAATTGAGAACCTCCTCCTTTTTGAAGTCGGTTGAAAAGGTATTTGTTTAAAATGTGTATCATATTTTTGACGTGATAACGTCTTATAAATCGATGAACGCCGGCTGCCCTCACGAAAAAGCATGACTCATTGTCACGTCCCGCCTGAGCCGAGCGTGCAAGCGAGAGCGCGGAACAAGCTATAGAGAGGCACGATCGGTCTAAGCGTTCGGCCTGTAACACGTTATCACGTAAAATTATCGTCCGTAAACCGACTTTACAGACAACCAGTTTATCTTTGTATTTTTAAGTTAAACAAATGAAGTGTACATTTTAAAAAGCATTTGAGATGAATTATAGAGATATACACATCTAGGTAATTTCTGGAGGTACTGTAAAACTGTTAAGGCTTTACCATTGCGTTACTTAAAAATTTGTCTTTGTCTTTTTCTTTACGTGTCTTTACACGAATAGGAAAGAAAATAACCACACTTTTCCACTTTTTCGATGTTTTTCGTTTTTATTTTCATCATATTTATCTTAAATAAAAATCCATTCAAAAAGTAAATAAATCATATTATCAAATTACTTATTTTAAGAATAAAACCGAAAATAGACGACAAAATGGCTCGAAAAGAGGTACCTTTGCGAAATTATACTATCGAGCCAACTTTATTAAATCGTGTTTCCAGTCGATATAGTCCCTCGTAACTATTGTCAATAATACCAATATGTTTTCCTAGATTTAAAATTTACTGTTAACTACTTCAAAAATGAATTCTAAAAACCTGTTTAAGTGGATTTTTAGGTACCACGGGGGCCTTAAATCAAATTCGTCACAAATCTTGAACGACGCGCACATCTACTGTTTTTCGAAATCGATCGCCAGATGTGCAGCTAATAGGCGCGTTCATTTCTATAATCTAGGGGCGTGGCATCATGACAAATAGTCAAAATGGGTGTGATATGCCCAACAAAAGTATTCGGTAAGCCCTGATAATTTTCGCGTTTACTACAATAATAGTTCTAATAACATTAAGTCATGTAATAAATTATGAAGAATTATAGAGTGCTAAAGACATCCGTTAGGATAGGGCACCGAAAGAAGGAGAAAGAATTGCATTGCAAGCTGTGGTGTTACCAGATTGGTAAGATAGGTGTTAGAGCGTCGGTGGCGTAATGGCTAGTAGCCGCTACGTCCTGTCCGGGAGGTAGTGGTTCGAATCCTGACACGTACCAATGTGTTTTCGAGTTTCGATTGCATAATATGCACGTTTATCCGACGCTCTTCATCACATCAGCTTATATATACGTCGCCACCGATGGGCTCGAGCCTACACTGAATTCGGGTGATCGGGCCTTAGTCGACCACGCGGGCCCAGTGCGGGTTGGTCAACTTCACACACAACTTTCGAGTTTCTTCGCAGATGTGTGCAGGATTCCTCACGAGGTTTTCCTTTACCGTAAGAGCGTTGGATAAACGTACATAATATGAGATCGAAATTCGAAAACACATTGGTACATGGCAAGGCTCGAACCACGACCTCCCGTAGACGAAGTAGCGGCCCTTGCCGTTGCGCCACCGACGCTCTTACGGTGAAGGAAAACATTGTGAGGAAACCTGCACAGGCTTACGAAGAAACTCGAAGGTTGTGTGTGAAATGGACCAACCCGCACTGGGTCCGCGTGGTTGATTAAGGCCCGATCGCCCTATTTCAGTGTAGACTGAGCCCCTCGGTAGGGATGCTTAGGAGCTGATATGATGATGTGGTAATTCTTGTGTTAAGAGGCGACTAAGGGATAAAAAAATCGGAGGATGTGGGTAGCAGCGTCCTTTCCGCGATTGTGCCACCACACTGAGATCGCCAATCGCCTGCGTGGTATTTACGGCAAAACCTCCCCAACTCAGGAAGGCCTATGTCCAGCAGTAAAAAGCCCTTGGCATCATCTCACTCATTTCACCAAAAATTAATACCCGACTAGATAAAAACATTACACATCTTTTTTTTGACAGTTGGGCATCAGCTGTCAAGAATATTATGGTAACAAAATGGATTACTCGCATGAGCTATGTTACCCTTAGAAACCTCTTCGCTTCCTCAGCAGAACTTGGATTTCTACCACCTGAAACCACAAAGAAATGTTTGTCTTGACTGAGAATTGAACCCCCGATCTCAGCCAGGCAGTCAGGTTCGCTATTCACAATTCCAACGAGCCAGCCCGATTCAAAAAGCAAAACTGCGCGCGCGCCGGGTGGCCTTTTCATACAAACTAAACTACAATGGTGTCACAACTATTACGCTACATATTATATTGGCACCAGAGTGGAGTCCCAGGGGGCGTGGTTGGAGGCGTGAGACCCGTTTGTGAGGCGACAATGATATGGCTTGGAAATGGTAAGTGTGATCTTCGTTGGAGGGCTAGGTTCTGTATGCATGGATATTTTGATCTCTGGCCAAAATTTTTTGATCTCTAGCCAACATCACAGAATTACAATATGGCCTATATCGTAATACTGTGCCAACATTTTTAGATCCCTGGCCAAACTTTTTTGATCTATAGCCAAAATTTTTAAGATCTCTGGACAATATTTTTAATACTCTAGCCAACATTTTAGATACCTGCCCAAACTTTGTTGATCTCTAGCCAAAATTTTTAGATCTCTGAACAATATTTTTAACACTCTAGCCAATATTTTAGATCCCTGGCCAAACTGTTTAGATCTCTTGCCAAAATATTTAGATATCTGGCCAAAATTTTTAGATCTCTAACCAAAATTTTTAGATGCCTGGCTAAAATTTTTTGATCTCTGACCAAAATTTTTAGATATCTGGCCAAAAATTTTATTGAGGTTTCTTTCATGCATCTGATTAATATTCCTAAGAAGTAATTATAAGCTTCCTTCCCTTTTTTTCTGTAGTTAAAATGTATTGATTATATGCCACTTTCGGTAGATTACATTAAGTAAAACTTTACGTTACTATAAGATCTTTGTACCATAAATCTATATATTATATAAAAATGAACCCCTATTTCTTCTGGTCATCGCATCACGCGTGAACGGCTGGACCGATTTCGCTAATTCTTTTTTGTTGAGTTCGTTATTGTCAGGAGAAGGTTCTTATGTAGGGAACTGTAGGGTAGGGTAGTGTAGGGTAGTTTAGTGTAGGATAGGGTAGGGTAGGGTGGGGTAGGTTAGGGTAGTGTGGTGTAGTGTAAGGTGGTACGAAATTCGCCGGACAGCTAGTTAACAATAAATCTGATTGAATCAGATGTATTGTATTTTATGGCCATAAACTGATTCTTTTGAGTTTTGTATTTTATGGCCATAAACTGATTCTTTTGAGTTTTGTATTTTATGGCCATAAATGAAACTGATCAGGAAAAAACTTACGTTGCCCGAAGAAGGCTCGACGACCACGTTGTCACAAATAGTTTACAACTTGCACTGGCATGCCTGCTTGATTGAATATGCTTGTTATATGTGAATAAAGCTTATTTAATTTAGTAGAAGATCACTTTACTAGAGTATCCGCCGAAAATATTAGGTTTATCCAACAAAAAATATTTTATTTCGAGATCCGAAGACAAATAACCATTTGCCGCTGAAGGTGCATAAGGAGGGTTGATGACAGTGGCGCCACTTTTGGTACTATTGAAGTGCATAAGGACGGTTGTTGACAGTGGCGCCACTTTTGGTACTATTGAAGTGCATAAGGAGGGTTGTTAACAGTGGCGCCACTTTTGGTACTAATGAAGTGCATAAGGAGGGTTGTTGACAGTGGCGCCACTTTTGGTACTATTGAAGTGCATAAGGACGGTTGTTGACAGTGGCACCACTTTTGGTACTAATGAAGTGCATAAGGACGGTTGTTGACAATGGCACCACTTTTGGTACTAATGAAGTGCATAAGGAGGGTTGTTGACAGTGGCGCCACTTTTGGTACTAATGAAGTGCATGAGGAGGGTTGTTGACAGTGGCGCCACTTTTGGTACTAATGAAGTGCATAAGGAGGGTTGTTGACAGTGGCGGCACTTTTGGTACTAATGAAGTGCATAAGGAGGGTTGTTGACAGTGGCGCCACTTTTGGTACTAATGAAGTGCATGAGGAGGGTTGTTGACAGTGGCGCCACTTTTGGTACTAATGAAGTGCATAAGGAGGGTTGTTGACAGTGGCGCCACTTTTGGTACTAATGAAGTGCATGAGGAGGGTTGTTGACAGTGGCGCCACTTTTGGTACTAATGAAGTGCATAAGAAGGGTTGTTGACAGTGGCGCCACTTTTGGTACTAATGAAGTGCATAAGGAGGGTTGTTGACAGTGGCGCCACTTTTGGTACTAATGAAGTGCATAAGGACGGTTGTTGACAGTGGCGCCACTTTTGGTACTAATGAAGTGCATAAGGACGGTTGTTGACAGTGGCGCCACTTTTGGTACTAATGAAGTGCATAAGGAGGGTTGTTGACAGTGGCGCCACTTTTGGTACTATTGAAGTGCATAAGGACGGTTGTTGACAGTGGCGCCACTTTTGGTACTAATGAAGTGCATAAGGAGGGTTGTTGACAGTGGCGGCACTTTTGGTACTAATGAAGTGCATAAGGAGGGTTGTTGACAGTGGCGCCACTTTTGGTACTAATGAAGTGCATGAGGAGGGTTGTTGACAGTGGCGCCACTTTTGGTACTAATGAAGTGCATAAGGAGGGTTGTTGACAGTGGCGCCACTTTTGGTACTAATGAAGTGCATAAGGAGGGTTGTTGACAGTGGCGCCACTTTTGGTACTAATGAAGTGCATAAGGAGGGTTGTTGACAGTGGCGCCACTTTTGGTACTAATGAAGTGCATAAGGAGGGTTGTTGACAGTGGCGCCACTTTTGGTACTAATGAAGTGCATAAGGAGGGTTGTTGACAGTGGCGCCACTTTTGGTACTAATGAAGTGCATAAGGAGGGTTGTTGACAGTGGCGGCACTTTTGGTACTAATGAAGTGCATAAGGAGGGTTGTTGACAGTAGCGCCACTTTTGGTACTAATGAAGTGCATAAGGAGGGTTGTTCACAGTGGCGCCACTTTTGGTACTAATGAAGTGCATAAGGAGGGTTGTTGACAGTGGCGCCACTTTTGGTACTAATGAAGTGCATAAGGAGGGTTGTTGACAGTGGCGGCACTTTTGGTACTAATGAAGTGCATAAGGAGGGTTGTTGACAGTGGCGCCACTTTTGGTACTAATGAAGTGCATAAGGAGGGTTGTTGACAGTGGCGCCACTTTTGGTACTATTGAAGTGCATAAGGAGGGTTGTTGACAGTGGCGCCACTTTTGGTACTATTGAAGTGCATAAGGACGGTTGTTGACAGTGGCACCACTTTTGGTACTATTGAAGTGCATAAGGAGGGTTGTTGACAGTGGCGCCACTTTTGGTACTATTGAAGTGCATAAGGACGGTTGTTGACAGTGGCGCCACTTTTGGTACTAATGAAGTGCATAAGGAGGGTTGTTGACAGTGGCGCCACTTTTGGTACTAATGAAGTGCATAAGGAGGGTTGTTGACAGTGGCGCCACTTTCGGTACTAATGAAGTGCATAAGGAGGGTTGTTGACAGTGGCGCCACTTTTGGTACTAATGAAGTGCATAAGGAGGGTTGTTGACAGTGGCGCCACTTTTGGTACTAATGAAGTGCATAAGGAGGGTTGTTGACAGTGGCGCCACTTTTGGTACTAATGAAGTGCATAAGGAGGGTTGTTGACAGTGGCGCCACTTTTGGTACTATTGAAGTGCATAAGGACGGTTGTTGACAGTGGCACCACTTTTGGTACTAATGAAGTGCATAAGGAGGGTTGTTGACAGTGGCGCCACTTTTGGTACTAATGAAGTGCATTCTTGATTGGGCCATATTTGAACCACCGTATAGGCAAAGTATATAAATATTAGTACTAACATACAGAATGGACACTAACTGCCGCTCTCTAGTTGCGACCTCACCTCCTCGTCTCCCAGATTGATACAAATTGGTTATAGTTTGGTTGTGGAGCGTACAAAGGATTTCACCGTGATTTTGTTTGCTCCGTCATTTGTTTTTAGAAATGTCATTTCACGACCGTTGTATGCAGTGTCCGGGGTGTGGTGTAGGGTCCGTTCGTTATTTCTCTGCTCTCCATTTAAATATGGCCCAAACAGAATCTGATTCTGAAAATCTCTAAACACACTTCATCATAAATGGCGTAATGACAAGGGTCGCTAACTCCTGTCCGGCAGGTTGTGGTTCAAATCCTGCTACGGACCAATGTGATTTCGAGTTCATATGAACGACGCTCTTTCGGTGAAGGAAAACATCATGAGGAAACCTACACACGCCTGCGTAGCAACTCGAAGGGCCCGCGTGGTCGACTAAGGCCCGATTGCCCTAGTTCAGTGTAGGCTCGAGCCCCTCGGTAGGGACGTAGGTATATGAGAAGATATGATGATAAAAAGTAAAAGAAGACTATAAAGTCATCAAAATTCATATCTAAACCCGAATTTTTTTACCCACAGAAAAAATGCAAACAAAGTTATGTCAGTGTCAAAGTGGCATATCAGGGATTCATAAACCAAAGGTCCGTTGTCTAATGCCGCTTGCGGCTAGGGTTGCCATCTGACAGGCATTTGCCGCATTTGACAGTCTTTTTACAGCTTAGACAGGCGGGCGTGCGGCCGGCGCGAGGCTGAGGCAGACATTTTTGAATGTAGGGCGTCATAGTTTTTATTGTTATCAAAGTGGAGTGAAGTTTTCTTTTGGATTTGAAAATGGAAATGAACAGACACCTTTGTAAATTTTCCGTGGTTTAAAAAAAATAATAACCTTGTCTAGTGGAAAGCCGCAATGAGTCAGGAGCGAAGTGGCGAGCGAAGGCATTCGATTGTTATTTTAGCTTTGGATCTAGGAGGCACGAGGTTGTGGAAATACTAATGGAATTTTAATAACACAACAAAATGTATTTACAATAAAGTTCTCGGGTGGTGTCCGCGCACCGGAAAACGTAGCGTAGACAGGAATCCCAAGCGATGGACCGACGACCTAGTGAAAATTGCGGGAAGCCGCTGGATGCGGGCAGTGCAGGACCGGTCGTCGTAGAAATCCTTGGGGGAGACCTTTGTCCAGCAGTGGACGTTTTTCGGCTGATCTGATGAATAAAATGTCTGAAGCAGTGGCTTCCAGTAGTAAGATGCCCGCATTTTTTTAGCGAACTATTAATATTATTTCGGAAAAAAAATCGCTGCAGAAGCTACTTTTGCATACCATACTGTGTAGGTATTATTTATTTTAATACTAGCTGTCCCGGCGAACTTCGTTCCACCTTACACTACACTACACTGCCCTAAGCTACACTACATTACCCTACCCTACCCTGCACTACCCTACCCTACACTACCCTACCCTATACTACCCTACCCTACACTACACTACCCTACCCTACACTACACTACCCAAACCTACCCTACATACACTACTCTACACTACCCTACCGTACACTACCCTACACTACCCTTCCCTACTCTAACCTACCCTACACTACACTACCCATCTCTACACTACCCTACCCTACACTACACTACCCTACCCTACACTACCCTACCCTACAATACACTACCCTACACTACACTACCCTACCCTACACTACACTACACTACCCTACCCTATACTACCCTACCCTACACTACACTACCCTACCGTACACTACCCTACACTACACTACACTACCCTACCCAACCCTACACTACACTACCCAACCCTACCCTAACCTACCCAACCCTACCCTAACCTACCCTACATACACTACCCTACCGTACACTACCCTACACTACACTACACTACACTACACTACACTACACTACACTACACTACCCTACCCAACCCTACACTACACTACCCAACCCTACCCTACCCAACCCAACCCTTCCCTACCCTACACTACCCTACCTCTACACTACACTACCCTACCCTAAAACCAATTATTTTTTGACTATTTTTTTTATTTAATTCCGAGCATTTTCATATTTATTCACCGTTTAAACCTTCTCTGGACTTCCACAAATAATTCAATACCAAAATTAGCCAAATCGGTCCAGCCGTTCTCGAGTTTTAGCGAGACTAACGAACAGCAATTCGTTTTATATATATAGATTTACAGTTTTTTCATGTAGTCATGCATTTTTCTGAAAAATCTGGCATTTGTGCAACCTAGACAGGCATCCTCTATTACACAGATGGTAACCCTACTTCCGGCAAACTAGTTATAAGCTATTGTGCCCGCTATTTGTGCTAACTTGCATTATTTTAGAGTTTGCTATTTTGCCGTTAGTATTGGCTATTTAGTAAGTAATAACTATATATATTTCGATTTCTGAATCAGCTGCACCTTTGACGGCTCGCGTCAAACACTCCGTCAAAGGGGCTGACAGCGGCGAGCGGCCACTATTTAGTAATCTGTGGAGCGGCATTTATTAAAGGTACAGCTAATTCAGTAAACGGACTTTACTGATTTTTATTGGGTTCAACTATTACTGTATAACATTTATTCTCAATGCTTAAGCACCAACCGTACCAAGACCGTGGCCTACGGAACCCTAAAACATTTAGGGGTTGTTTAATTCAACTGGCAGCTCAGTGTTAATTGTTGTTTAGAACGTTTTCGGGGGTCTTTAGTTGTTAAAATTATTATTTTCTTTGAAATCAATCAGTAAATGTATTTTTAGTCAAGCTCTGCATTTGGAATGCAGAGTTTTGTGATCAAAACGCGGACTGGTGGCTGGACCAATAAGTATCGTTCAAAGGACACAGCCGTTTTAAGGAAGGACGGACAGATGGACGGAAAGACGGACGGTTTTTTTTTTATTCACAATTAGTAAACCCTTGACAACATCTCACCTGGTGGAAAGTGACTATATAATATATATATATATATATATATATATATATCATATTAGTGTACGCTTAATTATAGGATTTCGTTGGTATCTTTGCTCACGGAACTCTAAATAGTTTTTTTCAAGACAACTATGAAAATCTCGATGTACAGAGTGATCCAAAAAGTGACTTCAAGCGGAAGTCCAGAGATAGAATACCTCTAGGGGTGTCCGAATCACCCCCATGTATGTTCCGCGAAAGTCTACGGTTTTTGGATATTCGCATTTTTATTTTTAGATTTGTGACAAAAAATCATCATACAACTAAGCCAGTCAGATACAAGAAAAAGTTCCTCATTTTATCAGCTTTCGCTGAACATACATGGAGGTGATTCGGATACCCTTCTATCTCTGGACATCCGCTTGACGTCACTTTTTGGACCACCGGTATATTAAAGGAAAAGGTGACTGACTGGTATATCAACGCATAGCCGAAACCACTGAACGTATTTCCCTGAAATTTGGAATACAGACAGTTATGAAGACGTAGGCAACCGTTAAGAAAGGATTTCGGGAAAATCCCACGGGAACACCAAAAAACGGGATCTGCGCGGGTGAAGTCGCGGGCATCCACTAATTTATAATACATACGAGTATTACATAACACCTTTTTCCGAAATAGTATCTCTTACTTTCTCAGAACCACTTTCTTTTTTGCTAAGTGTACAAAGTTTTATAAGAATTACACTTTTTATTATTTAGTACCTGGGCGACCGAGCTTTGCCCGGAAAAGGCAAAAAAAAAGAATTAACCCGACCAGGATAAGAACTCGTTACCTACGAGTAGGAAGTGTAACGCTTTAACCATTAGTCTGTCGCTTACATACCTAGTGCAGTGAAATTGCCGATCATATTATTGCGTGCAAAACACAATGTGCGTAAAAACTCGAAAAAAAATAATTTTTCCCAGTAATGAGACCTATATGTTTCTCCCGCGTAAACCTCAAATTCCAAATTTTATCGAAATCGTTAGAGCCGTTTTCGAGAAGGTGATTACAATTATGTAATAGACAATATTTATAATACAAATTCAAATATTGCTCGTTTAATAGTACAGGATCTCCATCTCAGTTCTCCATTGCGTTGGGGAATCTTGGTAAGCCCGCTTCCATCTTCAGCATCATCGTCACTTACCATCAGGTGAGATGATGCCAAGGGCTTACCTATTGTGACTAAAAAAAACAGGATAGGATTAATAATTTTATTAGAATTAGAATTTTTAAGTTACACTTAAAAGTTATCGTATGAGGCATTTTGTATTGTAGGGCCTCATAAAATATTCAGATAGACGTCAAAATGTATATTTGGAATTCAAAACAGTGTTGTATTTCGTCTAAACCATAACGCAATGGGGTATAGAGTGGCGGGGTACGCTGTCAAATGTGATCGCACGAGGGTGGCTGCAGAAGTATGAATTTTATGCATCGCCCGCTCTGCTTCCGGTGAAGGGGTGGGACGCGTTTGTGGTTGGTGTCGATATCTTAAAATATTTTGTCGATAAACACAGAGAGCGTCGGTGGCGTAACGGCTAGGGCCACCGGCTCCTTTCCGGGAGGTCGAGGTTCGAATCCTGCCACGTACCAATGTGATTTCGAATCTAGATTTCATATGTACGTTTATCCGACGCTCTTACGGTGACGCTCTTATAGTGAGAAAACCTGCACACGCCTGCGAAGAAACTCGTAGGTTGTGTGTGAAGTCGACCAACCCGCACTGGGCCCGAGTGGTCGATTAAAGCCCGATCGCCCTAATTCAGGGTAGGCTCGAGCCCCTCGGTGGGGACGTATATGAGCTGATATGTCGATGTTGAAACACAGTGTTCCTTGCAATGAAATACAGTTATCTGACTCCAAGTTGACTTACGTTTATTGCGTCGTTCTAGTCTTGTGTGACAGTAACAGTGGACAAGGTATCCCCGCCGCCCAGTGTCGCTAGTGTTGTGAACAAAAATGGTGTTGCACGGGAACATACAGTACTGTAATGAATGAGCCATCCATTGCATATCCTTAAGCAGGCGTATACTGGCCGTGCGTAATTTAAAATAGCAGAATTTAAATTATAACGGTTTGCGTTTGTAACCCTTTTAGATTTATTATATATTTTGATTTTGAACTGAACGTCGGTCCAAGCGTGGAACCCTCAGCAAGAAGCCTTCAATTCCGGGACGCCTCATCCTAGAGTAATCAATACTTAACAATCAGTAAGTGTGCAAAGCTAAAAAATTAAATAAATGATTCACCATATTATCTGACGTAAGACGTCCACCGATGAACACAGGCCTTCCTAAAAGATATCCACAACAACCAGTCCTGCGCTGCCCGCATCCAGCGGCTTATCGCAACCTGCACCAGGTCGTCGTCATTTTTATTAGTTTGTAGCATTAGTTAAAAGTAAATTGAAATAGCCTGAAAATTATTTTTGAAACCGGTCGGTAACTTACATATTTTTTTAAAGTTTTATTTGTGTTATGTGAAATTGAAGCTGTTGTAGCTCAGTACAACTTGTGTAAACTGGCTTGAAGTACGGTATCGGTGTCGGACTGTTTTTTCGGTTTTTTCGTGCTTCATAAGGAAAGTTAAGCCATTCGTGCCAGTTGCCTTTATATAGGCGGCTTGAAAAACTTGATGACAGTGGTGGGGTTCGCCACTAGGCCTGCAACCTCCACCAACCCGAACTTGGCCCCTACGTGTAGAGTATGGCCTAACCTTCCCCAGTCTGGAAAAGACCCGTGCTCCAGCAGTGGGGACGTTTATGGGTTATTAACAACAATTGTTTAAACCTCCAGTAGGTACAATATTTATGTTTATATAAATGATACCTACTTCTTTACTCGATATCGATGAAACTGACGAAACATTCGCATCTCTAGACGTAAAGTGGCGTATCGCGCTCGAAATGACTCCGTAATCGCGATTTACATTACAAATAAAACATGAAAATAGATTTAGAACGACACGGGATTTGCAAATAGGGGAATCCATGATCACCATGGTTATTCTGTTGTGGGGTTTTAGCCGTTAAGCTGAGTTAATGGTTGCGATGTGTTTGGGATTAATTGGGTTTTAATTTATTATACTCAATGTTTCTTACGTATAGGTTTTGGCGCGTGGGTTTTGAAATTATTTGAAAACTGGAGTCTTGATTTATGTTGGGTGGGAGATTATTAAATAATGAATCACATAATGAAAACATATGCATGAAACAAGATGTTAATCATGTACTTGTGCGACCTTGCTTACAAAAACTTCCGAAATAACTTTAGGAATTATTCAATTTAGGCTACAGAGCGTGCCAAAGAAGTACACATACAAACATACATACATACATACGTACACACATGCATACATACATACATAATTGGAACAAATAAAAGTAAACTAGGTCCTTAGGTTTGGTTCACGATTTTGATGTCACCCTGTATAAGACTGTATTAGGTCAGGGGGTGTCCATAAATTACGTGAGGCATTTTTCAGGATTTTTTGACCCCCCCGCCTCCTCTGGTGAGATTTCGTGAGACTCCCTCCCCCCTCCCCATATCTCACGTGAGATTTTTTTAAATTTGTGTTTTGGCTGGAAACGCGTTGGATTATAAAAAGTCTAATAAAAGTTTGATGAAACACGATTTTTTTCAGTCTTCAAACTGCTATAACTTTTAAAAGAATTAACCAATTTTCACAGTGTGTGGTGATTGATTTAGTTTTTTAAGCTTAATAAAAAAATTGATCTGATGAACAAAATTAGATTTTTTGAATAAAAAAAATAAAGGGGTTTGAAAGTTATTGGCATACGGATGATCCGCCATTTTGTTTTTTTTTCAAAATGGCGTCGCACGATCTAACCTGTGTTTTTGGATAGAGGACCTATTAAAGAACAAAAAATGTCATATAACATTATGGCCTAAAGTGACACCTTACGGAGATAATCTACTATATAAAACTAAAAAACTGAATGTTTGTCCTTTTATAACTAGAGAAAGGCTACACCGATTCCGATGGGGTTTGTACCAATCGAAAAAAGAGATTACTGACCAAATTATAGGCTACATAAAAATTTAAAAAACTGTTATACGGCGAAGCCGTGAAAAAATCTAGTTAAATATATTTGGCAAAACGTTTATACATACTTATATAATATACATACACATTTTTATGATATAAGCTGCTATAAACCTTGAAAAACGATAAATGGACCCGTGTTGTATGAAAATAACTAGCTTTTGTCCATGGCTTCACTCGCGTGAACATCGTATTTATTTCGGTTTTCCCGGGAACAATGTCGGGCTATCCGCTACTCTTATTAGTAGGTTCTTAGTATTTACCTATTTATGTCTAGACTAAGGTTTGTCGTCTTTGAAATTCACTGAGTCACATGAGTCATACTATGGTTGGTAAATACAAAGCTTATTTCACTTTTCCAGTAACAAACAAAAATATACAAGATAGAATCTCTTATAACTATGTATCTTGATAATATGGAACTAAATAAAACTGTATTAACTGACTGTCATATAAATGTATTGTATGATTAATGATTTATCTCGGAATAATAACTAAGAACGAATCCATTTTTGATAATACAGAATCAGTAAATATACTGGATAAATGATCGTTTGGTCGTTAACAACCCTTTTAGATTTAGACCACACACAGGAGCCAAGTTAGGATTGGTGGAGGTTGTGGAGCAAATGGCCATGGCCAGTCCCAGTGTAAAAAGTTTTAAAGTCGCCATAAAGCCCCCTTACCGACTGCCATCTGGTCATAACAACCGGTACCAAAAGCTTTACGTTATTTTTGAAGAACGGTCGAAATAAGGTGCCACTATCAGTCAAATCCATCCGGGTTATGATCGTGTCTTGTAGTCATTTAACCTATACAAGTTAACCACGAACGCTTCATAACACGTTGAATTATCATAAAATAAACAAACCAAGTTAACCAGCAAAAATACACGAGTGTGGTTAGAATGTATCCTGTGCCAATCTGGGGATCAAGACGAATCTAATGACACTTCAGATACCTGCAGGCATTAACAATTAAACGGATGTAAGTCCCTATGTAAATATATACGACAGAATGGGTGTTAAGTAAAGTAAAGTTAAGTAAAGTGTTAAGTAAAGATTATATAGCGTCGGTGGCTCAACCGGTAACGACTCGGTCCATCTAACCAGAGGTACCGGGTTCAAATCTGGACGACCAATGTACCAATGAGTTTTTCAAAAACTTAAGTACATACTTACCGATTGCTTTAACGGTGAAGGAAAACATCGTGAGGAAACCTGCACACGCCTGCGAAGAAACTCGAAGGTTGTGTGTGAAGTCGACCAACCCGCACTGGGCCCGCGTGGTTGACTAAGGCCTAGTCGCCTTGATTCAGGGTAGGCTCGAGCCCCTCGGTGGGGACGTATATGAGCTGTAATGATGAAAGATGATACCGAAAATGAAAGCGGGCTTCTTAAGATTCCCCAACGCAATGGGGAACTGGCTATCTTATCTCCATGCCGCAACACATCGATGGTCTGAACACTAATCTTTGGCGGCAAGGTTTCAATAAGATAGTGGTCGTTAGCCAGGTGGGCTTAGAAAATGTTAGTTTTAATTATTTACCACCAATCAAACAGAGTCTTATAAAGTGAAACCCCACCGGGAATCAAACCGCGACCCCCTGATGTAAAGCGAGTGGACACTAGTTCACTTGAGGCGGCTTAAGTTAAAAATATTAAAAATTATTTTGGGACATTTATATTCAATTATCTCCGTAAGGTGTCACTTTAGGCCATAATGTTATATGACATTTTTTGTTTGTGTGTAAGTCCCCTATCCAAATATATAGGTCTTAATGTGTGACGTCATTTTGAAAAAAAAACAAAATGGCGGACCCCCGTATGCCAGTCTCCATACAAAAATTTTCAAACCCCTTTATCTGATAAAACATTTCGCAGTTATTACAAAAAAAAACACAATCGAAGAGCTACTGTGCTGCTCTGTGGGGTTCGGACAAATATGACAAACACTGATGTGTAAATTTCGCAATATTTTCATTCTAGAATTTTTTTCACTTTGATTTAACTTTACTTTTACGCAATTTTACACCGTTTTATACTAGAAAAAAAACGTGATATTTGCTAACCCCCTCTCCCCCAAGTGAGATTTGGAAAGATTTAGCTTGACCCCTCCCCCCCCTTAAAAACCTCACGTAAACAATGGACGCCCCTTAAGAAGATACTTTTGATGTGCCCTGTACAAGAAAAACAAACAGTTTTAATTTGAGTTTCTAACAACCGTCGTTCAGAGGTAGGCCACAGATTACTAAATAGTTACTTCGTAACAGATACATCACTTCCATACAAAAGCTTAAATACCTACGCTATATTAGCCTACAAAATCTTAATAATAATACCAGCTGTTTGCAGCGAGAAGAAATGTGCCATAACTACGCATACAGAGAGTTGAGTTCTATGTCATACCTACCTAAATCACGACGACTACGCTAGGTATCTACTATGTTCTGACATTAAGTAGGTAACTTAATTGTATAAAAAAAAACACATAAATAATACCTGAAATCCTTAATTTACCTACGAAGATTAACATAGTAGGTACCTACCCACCATTGTTCTAAGTTTAAGGAATAAATGATGATAATTTGTAAAGGAATGAGAAAAGGGAATTCAAAAAAAGAAGCAAAAGATTTAAAATACTATTAACTTAGGTATTTTTGTTCGTCTCTCGGCAATGAAAAAAATGACAAATTTTCATTTGTCTTTTGACTGTGACACCCATCCACTGCACAATAATTGCTTGGTTTCGGCATTTCGATAGTCAGAGCGGTAAATGTGACGTGTGAGCACTCAGGCGGGCGTGCGTCAACCTACTGTCTGTTGTATCGTCTCCGATACGCTTAGCGGTAGGCATATAAGGCGTGGCCTTGAGCAAGTGACGGACGCCTGGGTAGGCACCAACTCGTCCGCACACACACCGGAAAGATTTCTTGGTTCGCTGTTTAACCGCTGGCGTGCTGTGGGCTCTCGCGCATCGAGACCCTTGTGTGCTTGAGGTTCTAGCGGAGAATAGCGGCTTTTGCAAGCTCGAAGAAACTGCGCGATTTCGATGATATTTTTCACTGATACTGTCATGAAATTGTATTTTTTTGAAAAGATCATGAAATAAGCTTTAAATGACACTAAAGTTTTGTTTACAACTTAAAATATTTCTTGTAAAATATTGAGTTGAATAAAAGCAAATCATTTTTCAAAGTATCGCTGAAGAAAAATGAATTTCCTAATGTAAATTTTAACTTAATTAGCAATACATTACATTTATTATGATAAAGGTTACCTGTGCTTAATATTTGTATGATTTTCTATAAAGGTTTCAAAGATTTTTTTAAAGAAAACACGACAAAAATGTATTTATTTTTTCGCCATTTTGTTTACGATTTAAACTCGGACTTGCATTGTATGTTTAGCTTTCGTGACTCTTTAATACGCATGTGTTAATTGTAATATTAAAACTAAGTCATCACGAATATATTTCCTATTGTAAAAGTAAAATAAAACATCAAAACAACTAATGAATACCTTGCCAGGCCTTCTGAAATTGGCGTACTCCGTCCGTGGAAGGAGGAAATCTTACTTTAACACTTTCACTTTTTCACTATCACTACATCACTAAATCTTAGTGCACGAACATTCCACGTGTACCTTATTTCTGAAATAATCATTTTAAATGCACTTCAAAACAATAATATTGATTTTATTGATAAAAAGTTGAGAGAGAAATACGATAGAAATTGTTCGCGTTCCAATACTGCCGTGCTGCAACTGAAGCACACAGCAAAGCGCAAAAAGAAAATAAGGCCGTGATCATGAAAAATATTATGAATAAGTACTTATATGAAATTAAAAGTGTTTATTTATAATAATTTTCATGATCATTATATATATTATATGAATTTAAAAATAGAAAAATAAAATTGTGCGCTAATTGGATTTTATTTACCATTTGAAATTCCTATCTATTTTATGTAAAGACTCTTTGAATGGAAGAAAATTTTGAATGTGTTTGACATTTTCATTTATTGTTATTATTATTTATAAAACATCACAAACATAGTACAAGTAATTATAAGATACTAAATGTTGGAAAATTAAAAGAAGTTGTGATTAGGTATTATGAAAATGGGCATAAATCACTTAATATTTTTTTTTATTTCAGAATAACAGAACATGTCCGCATGTTTACTGGATAATTTATTAAATTTTGAGGGCTATATATAAATAATCTTTAAGGTACAGCACCAATTTTTATAGAGCTAAAGGTAAAAACACTAATAAAACAAGTCAGCGGCTATTATTTCGCCAAAAACCCAGTACCTACTCAACCTCGGTGCTGGAGGGATACAAGAATGCCAGTGTGGCGCAATGATGTTATATGTACTTGTGTGGCATATTGTCTATTTAAATGAATCAACTTACTACACAAATGCACAGCAAAATATGGCGGAGACTAGGTATGGTTGGGATTGGGTTGACTGGTTATGTCAGTTACGTCGGAGCTCCATCTAGATGGATGCATGGCAGTGCGGTGTTAATTTTTTGGGTCTAAATTCACAAAGCATTTTAGATTTGAAAAATTCTCATTACGATACAACATGTTTGGTCTTAACTTTTTAAATATGATATATATACATATATATTTATATTTACAATTATTTTTTATATAATATCTATTTTGTCAAGGTTTGACCCCTATGTGGGCATGCCATGCACACCCTGGCAGCACTTTTCATACATGTTTAAGGCTATAAGTGTTGTAAGCCTTTAAGACGACACAATCCGAGCAGGTTGATACGTGTTAAAATATTATCGGACGTAAGTCTATCAATTTTTAGTTCAAATCAATGCGGGCCGCAACGCGGCTGTAACGTTGAAACCGAACGCCAATTCTCGATTTTTACATGTTTTATTACTTTTCTTCACTTTCAAAAAAAATTTAAAAATAATGTTTTCAATTAAAATAAAAAACGAAGGTCAGACTTTTTTGTGTTGCTTTCCTTCGTTTTAATCAGAAAATGATCCTCTCTATACTCTTTTGTATAAAGGGCGTTTAAACATGTCTGGCATTTTAATATTTTTGCTATAGATCTCACAACAAATCCACTAATATAGCAGATTATTTGTCGACGCAATTTTTTTTCAGATGTGTTGTCCAACATTTCGTCGAATTCAATTAAAACATCATCCGGAATAGGTTCGTCGTTCGTTCGATCTTGATCAGAAATTGAACGTCTTTCAGCGGTTGCATTCATTTTGCTGATCGAAGACATATTTAGGACCGGTATATCTTCTAGCGGAATGCAGTTTCCGCTGAAAGTGTTTTTCAATTCTGTTTGTATCAGATGTTTTTTGTACGCCGCTTTGAACTGACGGGCCGTTGGGTTATTGTTAGCTCGGCCATGAGCTCTTATGATTCCGAAGAACAATTCTAAATGGTCTTGTGACAATTTGTGGGTAGTCAGGTATGTCAGTTTCTTTTCTTTGCTCACCAATTTGTAGTATAAATGCATTGTACTATCAATGCAAGTAATCAAGCCGATAAATCCTGTTTTTCGTGTCGTATTCACCAAGGTGGTGTTTTCATTTAAAGCAGATAAATGCAGTAAATATTTTTTTGCATAATTTAAAAATTCTTCTGTTTTTTTAATATTTCGTTCAAATAAAGGTTTTTTGAATTCGTGTTGCATCATGTTTCTAGAATTTAATATATCAAACAGATTATTTAATAAGCGAATGAATTGTATAGTTGCTTGAACTCCAGCAAATCTGTCATCATGTTTTTCGCAGGTAAGTAGTGCATCCGCTACGCTGTTACTAAAAAGTTGACTAGCCAGTTTCACTTTCATTTTTTGTCTATGAAAATCGAGATGTGTATTTTTTAATTTATTTGCAACGTGCAGTCCTTCGCGTTTTTGAAATTCATTTAATTTTTCAAGATAAGACCATTTAATTTCGTTACCCTGGTAGTCTACTAATATATTTTTAACTTCAAATGTATTCCTGACTAGTTTTAGCATGTGGCAGGCGTCTAAAATAACAGCAATCTCTTGATTCGTCGACGGACATTTAAAAGTAGTGACAAAGTTTGTCGGTTCAAAAGAGCACCCCATTTTTTTTGCCATAGCGATGTTTGCAGCGCATCCATCCATGGTTAGTGATGCCACTTGAACACCAGATTCATAGCATTTGTATAAACATTGATTCACCAGTGCAGCGCGTTGTTCTCCAGTCAGAGAATTAATATGAAAGTAACCAACGGGAATTTTCCAACGCTCTTTGAGACATACCAGTAAAAAGACCAGAACTTGGCTTGCTTCTTGAGAATTGTCGTTTTGCGAAGCGTTGGTACCTAGGTCTACATAACCGTGAAATTTTTCTCCGTCCCATTCAATGTGTTTTTTAATGGCCATTTCGTCCATCATCAAGCTGCACAACACTGTTTCGTTCGACTTCTCAGATTTCAGTTTTAATACAGAAAACGATTCTTTTGTGAATCCTGGTTCTCCGTCAACATTAACATACCATTTTGCAATGGTACGAGGATGAGGCAAGCATGTGTCAAAAGTTTTTCGAACGTAACTGTACGCTTTGGGCGAATAATAATAAAGAGTTAAAGAAAAAATTCTTATTGTTGGCGAATACGTTTTTTTGAGAGGCTTATTTAATATTTTAGCTACGTACCGTCCTACAATATCCCTTACTTGTACATCCATTGATGTTAATATGTCTGCATCCTCTCCGTTTAATAAATTTTTTTGTTGTAACTCTTTTAAGACAGATTCCATCGTCTTCACCTTTTTTTTTAAACGTCGCATATTTTGTTGAAGACGCCGTAATTTTAATAGTCTTTTCTTCTCTAAAATTCGCAATCTCCCGATTTCCTCTTTTAGTTTTTTCTTTTTTGGTGTGTCATTGCTTACTAAAAACTCTGAATTTGTTGGTGTCTCGCTTCGAACCTTATCCTGTTGTGAAAGTATCGGGATAGCGCCTTCGCAAATTTTTCTAAAACCTTTTTTGGTTTTTATGAAATCTTCTTTTTCATTGAAATGCAAGGAACAAATTTTTGTGTATTTGGTTGGTGTCCAACCCTCCCGGTTTACAGCAAATATCCACTTATTTTTTAGAATAGTTTCTGATGGAAATCTGTAAAAAAAAACAAATAATTGAAAATTAAAGTCAGAATATATTTTTATTTGAAAATACAACCACAATTTTTTTCCGCGAGTCGGGGTTCGAGCCCACGACCTTGCCATCTATACCGGCATGCTTTTTCCAACTGAGCTATCGCGGTCTTGCGATACAAAGTCTATTAAGCGCGACGTTAGCTGACAAGGTCGCGAGTTCGAGTCTCGACTCGCGGAAAATTTTTGTGGTTGTCTTTTCGAAGATTTCGTAACACGGATAGTGTTTTTCATATACAAAATAATACATTATGATACTCAAATGTTAAAATTTTCAAACCAAACTATGACTTATTTATTAATACTTTTATTAAAAATCTAACCGCCCCCACTGGGGTCCCTAGATTTTTAGCTTGTTCCTGAGTACAGACCTGCATTCTGTAATATATTTGGTTCTTCTACTGAATACTAGTTATCGCTAGGTGGTGATAGAATATTCTAGATAAAAACAAATACATTATATTTTAAATAAATTAAATTTAAATACTTACAAGTGGAAAGAAACTTTATTTTCATTAATTTTGGATCGACCATCCGTGTAGCTCTTGCATCCGATCACACAACACTTCATTTTCGAGAAAAAACACTTCGTAAAAAATAAAAATCTCTCGAAACGAGTAGGACGTAGGACGTACACTCCGCGATATCTAGTTGCGTCTGTGAGTTGCGTACTGATGACAGCGCCCCAAGTGTTCAGTAAACTAAAACTAAAATCTATGACGTCAGGACTCAGTTGGTGGCTTCAGTGCTCAGTTGCTTAAGGCACCTCTTCTATTGGTTCTGCTCTGTGGTCTACACCCGACGCAAGAAGTGTGTCGAGAGGGCCCTTTTATTACAAAGTGGTTTCCTGATAATATACATCTACCCTTCTGAACATCTAAAACTTTTACTTCTGTGGATGACGGTTTTGCTGGCTGAAAGCGCGCTATAAGTTCCTCCGCCAAAACTATTCAAAATTGCCGCTGAGCTAATTTTTTATTGTATGCGGCATGGATTATTTGAACGTTCAAAATTGAAACGTTCAGCAACCTACGGAACACTTTTTTGTACCATACTTGATTTCTAATCCGCTCCATGGGAGATGCCGCCAAAAGTTGGTCTTTTTTGTCAACACCCCCCATGAAGGAATTATAATCAAGTACGGCCTGAGGCTTATAGCGCCAACTCCCGTACTTTTCTTTCGCTCCGATCTCCACCGGGTGGTACGTGGAGATCATAGATACTAAGTTGGCATCACACCAGACCAATACGGTGAGGTCAGAAGTTTGACTATACACCAGTTCTCCAGCTCTTAATTCGGTTTTCGTGACAGACTTCAATGATTCTGGGACGAATTCGCGAGATATTCTCAATGTTCCCAAAACATCTGTCTGCAAACTGTTCATTGAGCGAGCGACGTGCTTTACTTTTGCCTCTTCCTCTACCTCTGCTACTTTTTGCTTGCTCGCTGCTGTAAAAAATCACATTAAAACTTAATAAAAAGTTTTTATTCCTCATAAGAAACAATAATTTCTAAGCCATTTTGTAAAGAGAAGTTTTTTTTTCCGAATTTTCAAAAGACATAACAATTAACAACTGAACACGGTTTCATGGGATGAAATCAAGTTGAGTTTTTGCGATATTCTTTTTCTTACCATGGAGTCGCCAACTGCTGCTGAGTATTAGGGCTTTGGCCTCTTCCTCTTCCTCTCCCTCTCCCTCTTCCTCTGCCAAGTCCACGTCCTCTATTGATGTAATAAAAAAACAAATTTAACTATTTATGGACTGATTGTTATAAGCATAAGGAGTAATTAATAGTTACTCATTCAAAAAGTCTGCGTTAAATCCTCTATGGTCAATAACTCAAAATTTTATCTAAGGTAATTTTGTATAAGTTTGTTAATTTCTCCATACAGTCACATAATTATTATCAAAATAAATAATGTCAATCACTTTGGTCACGTAAATAGGCTGCTAGTCAAAACAGCAACTCTCCATGAATTTTTTGATAAAAAATATTCTGTTTGAAAAAAATGTAATAAGATCCAATATGAATTTTCATGCTACTTTTACTCGAACATAATTTTGAATTTATTGAATTTAAGTATTAACTTTAATTAAAGGAATCATTTAAGTACTACCAATTTATAAAATATTAATCAAAATTTAAAAAAATCAAACCATCATGCTAAAAATTAATACCCATTCATTAAAGAAATTAGTTAAACAAACTAAAATAAATAACCCATGCCTTATAAATATAACTGTTAGTTTAGGAACTTTTTGTCGGGAAGTGGTAGCGTTCAGTTTGTCATTTTTCTTTTGTTATCCGAAAAATTACATTTCGTGATTTTTGATGCATAATATTGATCAGCAAAGTAGCATTAAGTGTTTATTGTGTAGGATAATGAAATAAAAGTATGTATGCTGTGTTTCGAGTTCCCACAAGAAGTCCACCAAAGCTTTAGTAAAAGCGCTATCATTTTTTTGTAGTTTGTAGGTTAAGTTAATTATGTATCGCCAGTGAAAAAAATTGCAATGTAATGAAAAATGCTGTTAACTGTGAAAGAAAAATTTCTGAAGATGTAAATATATAAGTACTGAAGACAAGGCAGTATGGCCAATGAGCCTTAGCCTGCCATGAAAAGGGCAAAGAAACAAAAAAATCGGATATAAAATAAAACAATAAAAAATACATTTGCATCAAAATTAAATGAATGTGCAGTTTTTTATATGATGCTCCCATGCTCCCTGCGTGAACAAGTCCTTGTGCTTCAACTGACGCAACAATAGCATTGCTTCATTTGAAGCACATAGAAAACACTCACATTTTTTGTTGACTTACCATATCTGCAGTATTTTATGTTGAATCCTGCTTATTTAGCTATAAGTAACAAGAATATTGCATGAGATACGATCACATATATATCTTAAAAAGTAATATAAACCAGAATTATAGGAAAAATCTCAAATACTATGTTTTTTCAACAAATGTTTGCGCCTAGTTGTTGGCGTCACAACGAGTACGAGTGATTTAAGACTGATTTGTCGCTCAATAGCTTTATATTCCATCTAAAAACTGTTGTTTATATATTTTAGAATAATTCCTTAATGTAATTTACTCAATATAAAGAAAAAAGTTTACTTACGCCATTATTTATCTTATTTTCAATATTTTCTTGAAATGCAGCACGCATGCGTTGGCAAGGTCAACGTTCCAATGACAGTATTTCGTTTTTTTTTCAAGGCAAATTTGTGCTCAAACGTGATCCGCTTTATTGTTCAATTCTGAACCTTATTCAAAAAACAGAAAGTATCAGAGACACGCACTGTCTGTTATATAACCTTTTTAGCGCACCACTTGTCGTTTGTTTGTTTTTGCTGCAACTGCAGCATGAAGCACGGGACTGTCTAGCAACTCCTGCGTCTCTAGAAGCAGAAATCCCTCCAGCGGTTAACCAAGATCACCATATACGCTGTAAATCAGTTCCTCAACGGACGGTACACAGAGACTGTGGCAGTCAGTCGTACCGGTCCATTGGCACACCCTGGACACTTCATACATCAGGCCAGAAATGACATTTTAAAACAGGAATTACGGAACAAACAAAATGGCGACGAAATCCTATACTTTCGACAACCAAACTGTGACCAATCTGTATCAATCTAGGTGACGAGGGGGTGAGGTCGCAATCTAGAGAGCGGCAGGGAGTGTCCATACTATATGCTAGTACTAATATACATATATACTTTGCCATTGGTGTTAAATCGCTTACTATGGGCCTCATAAGAAGGCTCAAGGTCACCCAAAGGGCAATGGAGCGTGCTATGCTCGGAGTTTCTCTGCGTGATCGAATCAGAAACGAGGAGATCCGCAGGAGAACTAAAGTAACCGACATAGCTCACAGAATCGCTAAACGGAAGTGGCAGTGGGCAGGGCACATAGCTCGTAGAACAGATGGCCGATGGGGCAGTAAAGTTCTCGAGTGGCGACCGCGCACCGGAAAACGTAGCGTAGGAAGGCCTCCCACGCGGTGGACCGATGACCTGGTGAAGGTCGCGGGAAGCCGATGGATGCGGGCAGCGCAGGACCGGTCGTCGTGGAAATCCTTGGGGGAGGCCTTTGTCCAGCAGTGGATGATTTGTGGCTGATATGATGATGATGATGATGATGGTGGTGTTAAATATAAATACAGTTCAAAATGATTGTTTTCTAATGGCTAGGTAATGTACCTACATGATACAAAACAAAAAAAAGATAACCTAGTGCAAAAAAAAAATTTAAAAATTTTGCTTTACGATAGGTACATCCGGTTTGGACTAGCGGGGGTGGGCCGCGCTGCGGATTTCCGAGGTATCTCAGTATTTTTGTATAAAACCTATAAAAACTAGTTACTGATCTAGTAAGCTGATTAAATTTCCTTTTTGATCATTTTTTTTTTAGATTTCTTCTATCACAAAAAAATTAAATACAACATTATTAATTTGAAAGTTTTTTTTTTTTTGTTTTGTTTTACTATTTCTTTTTCTATTCTACATAAATACGGTTAAAAATGATGTTTTTCTAATGACTCGGTAGTGTATCTACATGATACAAAACAAAAAAGAGATAGCCTAGTGCAAAAACAATTTAAAAAAAATATTGCTACATTGTGATTTTCATTTGTTTTCCTTGCCGCTGCAAACAATGTTTTTATAATTTTTCTAAGAGTTTTTTCGAACAAGATACGGTGATACAATCACTACACAGTAAAGCAGTAATACCTTAGAATAGAAATACATGCAATTTACTAACCAATTCCATCTTTTAATCCCTCAGAATTGATACAAACTGGTCACGGAACTCTAATTTTGTTGATAAAACACGGCACTTTTTCACAAGAGTTTTTTCGAAAAGGAAACTATGTAAAAATCACTTCACAGTAACGCATTATCACCTTACTATATGAATAAATTCAATTTACTGAGAATTCCGTGCTAATTTCATCAAAATTGAGTCCCAAACGCACTTATATCGCGTAAATAATCAATTTAAATGGCCGATTTTTGTTTTGTAAACATGTCTCTTTTTTACACTTCTTATTTTACTGGCTCTGGGTTTGAGGCCTGATAATACTGGCCTAATGGCCGGACCTATAGTTCGCGTACAATTGTGCCAAAGATTACCAACTTTTGTATACTATTTCAACCACGCGATCGGGGCGCCTTAAAGTACGTAAAAATCAACCAAATTTGGTTGTTGGTCGTGTGAGCGATGTTCGTTAAACAGCCAGATCTGGCCGTTGGTCGCGTGAAGAGTTATAGTGTTGGCAGGAATAGCGGCCCTCACTGTTATGCCCAAGGGTAGGTAAGTGGGGACGCTATATCATAAACCTGGTAGTTTTCGCGTATCTGGTAGATATACGAGAGGGAATGTTCACAGCTTCTACTTTCTTGTTCACCATAAAACACTGACCCCAAACTAATAAGTAGACAACAGTAGGTACTGAGACCACCCAGGCTTTGTCACTGTTACATGAAAACTCCTGTGTGTGAGTTTTTTATGCACAATAGCAAAGTATAAAATAAATAAATAAATATTCTGGGACAAATCACTCGTGGTCATCTGGCCCCAAAGTAGGATTCCCTGTGTTATGGGAACCAGAGACTGATATACATACTTATATACGTTTAAATACATACATATATAGATTATAACACCCAGACACAGAGCAAACAAATCTGCTGATCACACAAATGTTTGCCCTGGGTGGGGATCGAACCCACAACTCTCGGATCATTAGTCAAGAGCACTAACCACTGAGCCACCGAGTCAGTCATATTTTAGTTACTAACATACAGTATGGACACTCCCTGCCGCTTTCTAGATTGCCACCTCACCCCCTCGTCACTCAGAATGATACAGATTGGTTACAGTTTGGTTGTCGAACTTATAGGATTTCGCCGCCATTTTGTTTGTTCCGTCATTTGTTTTATGAAATGTCATTTCTGGCCCGTTGTATGAAGTGTCCAGGGTGTGACAATAGTAAGCCCTTAGCATCATCTTACTTGATGGTAAGTGGCAAAGATGCCGTAGATGAGAGCGGGATTACCAAGATTCCCATACGCAATAAGAAACAGCCTATCTTATCTTTATGTCGAAACACATCAATGCTGTTAACATTGATATTTTGGCGGCAAGACTTAGATAAGATGGTGGTACGTATGTATAGCTATCCACCGAGTAAACCTGGCTGGCTAGAACTATGTCATCTAATTGTTGCCGCCAAACATCAGTGTTTACAACATTGATGTGTTCCGGCTTGAAGATAAGATAGCCAGTTCTCCATTGCGTTGGGGAATCTTGGTAAGCCCGCTTCCATCTTCGGCATCATCGTCACTTACCATCAGGTGAAATGATGCCAAGGGCTAACCAATTATGAAATAAAAAAAATAAGTCTTGCCGCCAAAACATCAATTTTAACTAATAGACCTCTGAAATATAGTAACTTTGTACTGTACCAAGGGTACTTGTTACTGGTTTCTAGATATAAGTATTTTAAAATACACTGATAATCCGGGATATACGCTGTCACTATTACAATGTTTTGTCTCAATCCGTTTAGTTGGCGAATTTTAAACAAAACTTTTTAAATTTGAAATACCTTCCAATTCTGGTAATTATGGATAACAATTTGCTGTAGTTAATAAATACAGCTTAAAAAACTAAAAAACACGCTTTTAAAACTCATCAAACTAAAAAGGGAAAAATAATTCTTAATATAAGCTAAAAGCAATAATTTCCGCAAGATGTAGATGTGGCAATTAAATATTCAACTCCCTATGAACTTCATAAAAACCCAAGAAAATCCGTCCGGGGCTGCCATTAAATGAACTGGTGTTGTTGATTTATAGTAACGTGAATAATTTGGAGATATTTTTATATATTTTATATTTGAGAGAACTTGGGTTTTTATGAAGTTCATAGGGAGTTGAGTATTTAATTGCCACATCTACATCTTGCGGAACCAAATAGGTACGTAGGGAAGTGCTATGAAAACTGATACTCTGTTGTTCATATGTCCAACTCTGCGAGAGATCAAATCTTCTTATAAAAGGCTTTTACGTTAATTATCACGAGTTACATAAGTTCTTTAAGTCGGGGTTTTTAATTATTTTATCCTTTTTCAATTTCATTTTAAACGTCGTGGGTTTTTTCAAAATTTTTAATTTTGCTTTTTTCTATCACGCGCGGTCAGTACGCGTACCTACCAAAAAAGCGCACGCTGAGCGATTGCAAGGAAGTCCTTATATTACTGAGTAGGTTCGCAACACTAGACTAAAATGGATGTACTATGACCTGTGTGCTTAAACATAAATAATAAAGAGGCCGCTAGTTTGACAGTATCTTAGCTATGACCTACATTATCTGTGGTTTATAATAGAGAAAAGCGTCGCTGGCCCAACCGGTAACGACTCGGTCCTTCTAACCAGAGGTACCGGGTTCAAATCCGGACGGCCAATGTACCAATGAGTTTTTCAAAAACTTACGTACATATACTTACTGATTTCTTTAACGGTGAAGAAAAACATCGTGAGGAAACCTGCACACACCTGCGAAGAAACTGGCAGGTTGTGTGTGAAGTCGACCAACCCGCACTGGGCCCGCGTGGTCGACTAAGGCCTGATCGACCTAATTCAGGGTAGGCTGGAGCCCCTCAGTGCGGACGTATATGAGCTGATGAGCTTTATGATGATGATGATAATAGTGATGACGACAGCATCAGAAATAAATAATGAACTCTTGCTCATTAATTGCCCTCCTACTTAAACTTCGGAAAACCTTACTCGTTTTGTTTTCCATGAAGTCTTCGATTTTTAATTCACTGAAACCACAAAATGAGTACATAAATGACGCTACTAAACTATGATGTCACGCCTAGGTATGTCAAACATTTTAAGAACAAAATGTCGTTTTTGACAGATGGTAAAAAGTAACTCAGATGACTAGCATTCGTCATCCCTGTTTACGAAATATGGCCGTCGCCGGCCTTGCTCTTTCGAATCACGTAAACGTAGGCGCCAAGAATTTCCGGAAAAAAACCACAAATTCCGGTCGTGTTAAGAGAAAGGGTATTTTTAAACAATACAAGATAAAAATTAAAATATATACATCAAAAAACGATTTGTCGGATGACGGCGGCGCCGCCGGTGAAAAAATGAACAATGATGCAAAAAAAATGATTTAAATGGGTTTTTAAAGTAAGCTGTTTAAGATTCAAATAGAGAACGTGTATGGCGCCATGTTCAACGAAACGGTTTAAATTAGAGAATATCTCGAATTTGTACTATACTAGCCTATTTATGTTAAAAAAATTAAAGTTTGTATGTTTGTGTTTCAATCGCAAACGAACGACTGGATGGATATGAGTGAAATTAGGCACAGAAGTTGATCCTAGAATAGGCATAGGATACTTTATATGCAAAACAAAATTTGTTCTCAAAATAACATTAGACTATTAAACATTAATAACTGGTAAATGTGTGCCTATTGTTTAGATATTTTGAGAGCACGGTGGCTTTGAACTCATAAAGACGGTTATTTTCAACTCAATAAATCACCTTTTTTAAAGGCAAAAATTACGCACACGTTGCTAATGTCATATTTGGGAATACCGCGCATAACATTTCGTCACTTTAAAAAAAATCAAGAAAATTAACAAGTCTAAAAAATTGCCTCATCCGACCACGAAAACCAACTTTAATCGGCACAACCAAGTACAATTTACTACTTTTTTGTTTTATTTAAAAAAAATAATTACACATCAACCGATTTTGTTAAAATTTAAACAGGACCAACCTAGACATAATCTATTCATAAAAAAGGATAACTCCAATTGGTTAACATTTGGCGAAGATAACGAGTAACAAACACACAAAAAAAACAGAATAACCGGCCAAGTGCAACTCGGACTAGTGCGCCGAAGGTTCCGTAATGGCTCATATACGGCCCCACCGAGGGGCTCGAGCCTATCCTGAATTAGGGCGATCGGGCCTTAGTCGACCACGCGATAATAATAATAATAGTAATGGTAATAATAATATAAGCGCAATAATAGTACCTATTTATTTCAGATAAAAACATCAATGCGAGCAAAAGAAAAATATTTTTGTTTTATTATTAAATTATTAGTACCATAATCGCAATATGTTTCACGCTTGCATACATATCACCGTTTTTGCAATAGATCAAAAACTTTTTGTTTACTTTTAAAATAACGAAGCTCAAAATTTTTCTATTTTTTTGTATTCTTTAAAATTCACATTTGCTAAGCTCTTTGTGAAGCCGCTGGATGCGGGTGATCGGTCGCCATGGAAATCCTTGGAGGAGGGCTTTGTCCAGCAGTGGACGTCTTTCGGTTGATATGATGATGATGATGATGAAGCCCTTTGTGGGCTTACCAATTGTGGATTTTAAAAATCCTTACAATGACACACATTCTGTGAAAATTTTAGCCAGCTACCTAACACGTTTCAAAAGAAACAGCCTTTTAAAAGTCGGACAGCGTAGCTTTAGTAATAAGGTCCCGTTAAGTAGTCGAATTGGGAACCTCCTCCTTTTTTGAAGTCAGTTAAAAATGCACCTGTAACATATGGAAAATCGTCAAGTACTTTTTATATAAAAAAGAGAGTGTGGTTTTATGAAACCATGGTAAAAGTGAAACTTTTTTTCACATTATAGACATTTACAGAGCACGAAACGATCATGGCTGCTCTCGTCTTGGAGCTACGGCACAGAGGACGAAACGATCATATAATAAAAGTTTCACTCCTCTTGGAGCTACGGTACAGAGAACGAAACGATCATGGCTGCTCTCGTCTTGGAGCTACGGTTGAGAAGACGAAACGATCATGGCTACTCTGACGAAATTTTTTGAGACGATGTAATAATCTCTTTGCCGTCACGCAACACACAGACGAAAAAGCTTAAGACGATGTATTTCACTTTAAAAATTGGATACGTTTGGCTCCAACTCACCTGGTGGTAAGTACCAATGCAGCCGAGGATTTTAATTGAAAAAAATAGAAATAATAATTAAAATTGGATTTAAATCGATTTGATTTGGATATACAGAACCCAAATAGACTTTCTGCCAAGAACCTGTATTGCTGACTCCGGGGACTTTTTACGTGTATCAATCTGTATACTTACGTGTATCAATCTGTATACTTACGTGTATCAATCTGTATACTTACGTGTATCAATATGTATACTTACGTGTATCAATCTGTATACTTACGTGTATCAATATGTATACTTACGTGTATCAATCTGTATACACTGTGTATTGTTACGTCAGTGTAATAAAAATAAACTAATCCTTAGTATTTAATATTATAAATGTGAAAATCAGTTTGTTTGTTTGTTACCTTCTCACGCTTCAACGCCTTGACCATGGCATGCAGGCAGCCTGTGACACGAGTAAGGACGTAGGGTACTTTTCAACCGACTTCAAAAAGGAGGAGGTTCTCAATTCGACTGTATGTTTTTTTTTTGTATGTTTGTTACTCGATATATCCGCCGATTGTGAACCGATTTTCAAAATTATTTTTTTATTCGAAAGAGTATACTCCCGAGGGGGTCCCATTGTCACCAAGTCAGGATCTGATGATGGGATCCCAGGGAAATCGAGAGCAACCCTCAAATTTTATAGGCACGTTTTACGTGTTTCATGTATTTTCTAAAATTGATAAAGTAATTGTGTCTGATAGTCATCATCTCATGTTGATGAGCTGATGAAGGAAGGTACAACTCCTAAACGGTTAGGAGTTGGAGGATAATTCTTCAAATATTTTACGTAGATACTTAGGTACGTTTAAACCGATAGTTGTTTTCTTTCAGTTTATTTAGATGAGCTGATGATGCAAGATTTATGCTGTTGATATAATGATGGAAACCACAGGAATATGTGTCTGATAATGAAAGACATGCATTATGATTTGATGGTTCCTATCGCCTTGAGTTTAACATTGTTAGATAGATAACAACATTACTAAAAATAAAGAAAATTAAAATTAAAATTAAAAAACCTAAAAACCGACTTCAAAATGAAATCCACTCAAAAGTATGAAATGATATTATTATACTTAGATACACGACATTAACCAACAATAACGAAATCAAAAGTGGGTACGAATTAAATTAGGGGCCTTAAAATTTTTTTTTGAGGTCGGTGTCAGCAATGCCATAAGTAAAATGTGAGTAGCTGTGTGCTGGTACCGACCTCAAAAATAAATTTTCTTTTGATTTCGTTATTGTTGGTTAATGTCGTGTATCTAAGTATAATAATATTATTTCGTACTCTTGAGTGGATTTCATTTTGAAGTCGGTTTTTAGTTTTTTAAATTTTTATTTTTATCCCATAAAAATAGCGTAGCCCGATGCAGTTCCTGAGGGAACTGAAAATATACTCTTTTTTTGGTCAATTTATTTAACAGCGCAACGGAACAATGGATTGTGTGATTTTTTGCACAGAGATGGTTGAGGGGGTGGGAAATGACAGGATTTACCAATAAGCATATCCTGACACACCATAAGACAGTCATAAAAACGATGTCCGCGTGGGCGAAGCCGCGAACAAAAGCTATCATAGTATACGTACAACTTCAAAATGGGCCGACTCATACGCATTCATTGCAGGTCACCTGCGGCCTCATTTCTTTTTAATTCCCTTTGAAGTGCGCCGATGGAGTGTTCGCCGAACGGGAGTCGTGAGGTGCATTCGGCCAGTACAATGTTTCGTTTTGGGAACTGTTCAATCGATAATCTACAATATTATACTGTTCTATTTTTACTGCTGTTTGGTCGGCATAAATTAATAATGCGGTCGTAGCTCCGTACGACTTGCGTGGTCGCGTTGATCCCTATACCACACCCCGGACACCAAACTATAACCAATCTGTATCAATCTGGGTGACGAGGGGGTGAGGTCGGTCTCTAGAGAGCGGCAGGGAGTGTCCATACTGTATGTTAGTATAATATATATACTTAGACTATACTTTACTAACTGATAGTAAAAGGGTAAAAGGGTATCCCCCTAAACCCCACCCCCTTTCACGGTCCCGTGCGATGTGTGACGATTATAACTATTATAAGTTTCAAAAGTACTGAAATTTAAGGAACCGTCTCATTTTGCCATTTATTATATCAGCTCATATACGTCCCCACCGAGGGGCTCGAGCCTACCCTGAATCAGGGCGATTAGGCCTTAGTCGACCACGCGGGCCCAGTGCGGGTTGGTCGACTTCACACACAACCTTCGAGTTTCTTCGCAGGCGTGTGCAGGTTTCCTCACGATGTTTTCCTTCACCGTTAAAGCAATCGGTAAGTATATGTACGTAAGTTTTTGAAAAACACATTGGTACATTGGCCATCCAGATTTGAACCCGGTACCTCTGGTTAGATGGACCGAGTCTTTACCGGTTGAGCCACCGACGCTTTTTGCCATAATGGAAAATAAAAAAAATATATATAAAATGCATATTATGTTTTCAAAATGACATATCATTTGAGGAACATCTTACAAAAACAAATTGAGCCGTATCTTTTTGAAAATGTGTTAAGTTTTAATTCAAAACAAATGACTGAAATGTAATTATATGTTATATCCACAGATATGCTATATATAGATGAGGTAGATATGTTACATGGGCCCTAAAAGTGAAGCAAATACAGTGTAAACTCTATATAGCGGTACTCAAGGGACCGGGCATTTTGTGACGTTATTGAGAGTTTACGTTATACAGAGAGAAATTAGCGTCAAAGTAAACGTTAGTAAGTGAGTCGTTATATCGAGTGACGTTTCACAAAGTTTACACTGTAAAATGGTGCCAATTGGCATCTCTTTTCTAAGTAGCATTCGGTGCAACCACAGATAAGAAAAATTCTATTCTGTGGGTGCAACGGAAGGGAACCAATAATGTTGTGTGTGTAAATGGGTTCGATTTTCAAATGTTGTTTGTTAGTGCATAACCCATCTATGGTAAAAAATCTCTGGTTATATCTTTATAACCGGCTCAGAAAGCTATTTTGTTCGGTACCCCACACGATGGGTTTCGTAATAACTCCCGTTTTGAGGGAAATATTTTTAGGAACTGCGGGTCAAAATTATTGTTTTGACACGTGTGCCAGACGGCTATCCTGTTACATCGAATTATTCCAACAATATTGAGCTCGACCAGTGTGTGTTGCCAGTGATGTGATGACATACGGAACTGAGACATGGTCGCTTACTATGGGCCTCATAAGAAGGCTCAAGGTCACCCAAAGGGCAATGGAGCGTGCTATGCTCGGAATTTCTCTGTGTGATCGAATCAGTAACGAGGAGTTCCGTAGGAGAACCAAAGTAACCGACATAGCTCTCAGAATTGCTAAAATTAAGTGGCAGTCGGCGGGGCACATAGCACCGATGGCCGTTGGGGTAGTAAAGGCCTCCCACTCGGTGGACCGATGACCTGGAGAAGGTCGTGGGAAGCCGCTGGATGCGGGTAGCGCAGAACCGGTCGTCGTGGTCCTTGGGGGAGGCCTTTGTCCAGCCGTGGACGTCCTTCGGCTGATATGATGATTGGGCTCTTACACCGGTTACATAATGAGAAGGTTCTTAAGGTAACCTGTGTATTTTTATAGGGCTCCGTACATCCAACGGGTGACCAACGAGACCCTATTACTAAGCCTCCGCTGTGTGTCCGTCTATCCGTCGGTCAGCAGGCTGTATTTCATGAACCGTAATAGGTACTTAGATCTAGTTGAAATTTTCACACAACATGTATATCTGTTGACGCTATAAAAACATATATACAAAAAAATTAAAAAAAATAAAAAAAATAAGGTGTTCTCCATACAAAAGACCTGTTCTTTGTAGGTATTTAGAAGTATTTTTGATTTAGCTGTATCGTTAAAACGGTAATACATACAAGCGTGAAACTTGGTACGAATATAGTACTAATACTGAAGTAAAAAAACATATAAAAAAATTTGCCTAAGTGTAAGTCTTACTTGCGCTAAGGAGTCTGAACTGAATAACAAAAAAAAATTGTTTTGTTGCTCGCGTTGATGTCTTTTGTGTGAATAGGTATGACTGTCATTATACTATGGAGTTGTGTGGAGATGTGTAGTGGTACGGAACCCTCGGAGTGCTAGTCCGACTCGCACTTGGCCGGTCTTTTTTTTTGTAAGGCAACCCATAACTTTTTACACAGTAGTCATATTCCGACTTTTTTTATTTGATAGGTTAAGTTTCCAGAGTTTTCCGATATAAATTTTATCAAAATCAGTACTCAATACAATCAGTACTAAACAAAATCAATACTTGTTTAGAAATTTAATAAAAATAAAAATAATTTTCGTAAAACCTAAAAACTTTTTGGTAAGTACAAACTTTAATTATTGCATTGTCACGCGATATACATATTATGTATACAAAATTTCAGCTCATTCGGAAACCGAGAAGTGGGTCAAATTTAAGTTGCAAGTTTTTATTACAGACACCGGAACAGGTGAAAGTAAATAAAAGCTTGTAATAATTTTCGAAAAACCTAAAATCTTTTAGGTACAAGCTTTTTCATCATTACAGCTCATATACGCACCCACCGAGGGGCTCGAGCCTACCCTGAATCAGGGCGATTTACAAGCTTTTTAATATCAAAGAACTCGTAAATACACCGTCGTGAACGGCTTAGTGAGTGTCGGTACTGTGGTTGGGAATCGCGAGAGTGAGGTTCTTGCTGGAGCGCAAACGGTTCTCCATAGCCGTACTGAAGTGAAACCTTTCACGGAGGTATTGCGGAGCAGCAGAGTTAGATATTTAGTTAGTTCTAGAGATTATACCAATTGTGAATAAAAAAAATTAAAAAAAAATATTTCATGCCGGAATACATAAACAATTTGCAGCGGCAAAACTTAACTAAGATGGTTGTAGCTAGCTAGGCGGACATTTTATAAGCCCTAGCACCAGCCAAAAAAATTTTTTTTTTTTTTGAATGGATTAACCATTATGCTAAGGAAGCGGTTAAAAGTTAACATCAACTTAACCGGTCAAAGTGGCCACCAATGTCATTTAAGTTGATTGTAACAAGAGTTTTTTAATACATGTCTCTATATTTTAAGGGTTCCGTACCTCAAAAGAGGAGCATCGGAACAAAGAACGATATATCCAAGTTACCGTATTTTACACAAATTAGAAAAAAGTTTGTAACTTTTTTAATGTTACAGCTGTGGAAAAATAAATTATGTCAATATGCAGTTAAAAGGGACCCAGATTGATTTGTGAAACGAAACGGAAGGTAGATACATAATTTGGCGAGATATTGGGTGAACAAGTTTGGATATATCGGTTCTTGACGCGATCATTTGGATATGTCGGTTTTTGAAATGATTAAAATAGATTTATCGGGTTTTGGTAAAACCAAATCATATTAACTGCAAATTAGTTTTCAAATTATGTACCTACATGGTATAAATTTGAGAATTACAGTAAATTAGCCTTGTTTTATGTAAAGTAGGTACCTAAATAAAAACAGATAGGTAGATATTATAATTTTTATTATTATACAAAATCGTAATTAACTAAAATTCTTAAATAATATTCGAGATTTCGTATTCTAGGCAATCACATTGTTCATCTTCACAATCTTGAATCTCGTGATCATCATTCTCCTTGTCTTCATCAATGTTTTCATCATTTAGTACTTGTTTATACCATTGTTTGTACTGTATCCTCTAAAATCGACGGAGATTCACTTCCTGGATTGATGTCTTGTGCTGTATTCTCTGAAATCGACGGCGATTCACTCATTTTTGTTTTTGAAAAATACAAAGCACACGTAAAAAAACATCAGACAGAATCGAACATGAAAAACACTGACAGCGAGATGACAACAGATATTGACAAGTTTGTTATATTCTCTTTGTTGACAGGTAGCCAATAACGTCAGCGTAAGAGGGGTGTTTACGGAGAGTGTTAAGATACGTAGAGGGAATCGATTTTTAAAAAGAATCGAAATAAAAATTAAGCTTATTTGAAAACCTGTATTTCTCGGCATTTGAACCGACCACTATTAAATTATGTTAAACTTCTTAAGGAATTATCGGTTTTTGATACGACAACTAGAAACTGAACCTCCTTAGATATGTATGTGTCGGGTTTTGATTGGACCACTGTTTTGTGATATTTTTTAAAGCTGGAAATGTCTGTTTTTGAATAGATTTCTTTCCTGAAGGGTATGTAATACAACATTTTGCAACGGAAAAAAAATTAAAAAAAATAATGGCATAAATGCGACATATCGGTTTTTGTTCCGACGCTCCTCAAAGGAAAAAAACGGATAGGATCACTTTCTTGTCTGTCTGTCTGTCTGTCCGTCCGTCCGTGTGTCTGTCAAGACCCTTTATCTCAGGAACGCGTGGAGGTATCGAGTTAAAAACAAAACCATAAGAATACTCCGGTCTACAGTCCCATAAGGCTGTGAAAAAATCAAACTTCTAAGTTAACGTAAAAAAATAATACGGCGGTTTATGCCGCAAAAAACGTATATTTCGAAACTCTCAAGGGAATTAAAATTTATAGGGTATTTTACGTTGACCTAGAACTATTAAACTTAGCAGATAATACCGTCCTAAACTACGAGTACTACTATAGAGAAAAATCTGAAAACTCTACATTTGTAAGTAAAACAAAAAAAGTTTTTTTTAAGTATGTAATGAATTGAGTTAACCATGTCATGTGAGGTATCGTATGAGAGGGCTTCATTGGCACAAGCTTAATTTTTTTTTATGATGTCTAATTTCAATTGATGAAATCTTTTCTCTTTTTTATGTATAGGTAGGTACCTAATAGTTTTGGTGTATGTAGTACCTAACAGTTTCCACTGTTATGATTTATATTATGTACCTACAACAGAGATATGCTATATAATGGGGAGGTAGATAGGTTACATGCGTCCAAAAAGTGAAGCAAAAAAAATGATTCCAATTGGCATCTCTTTTCTTAGTAGCATTCGGTGCAATGGAAGCGAACAACCTATTAAATTGTGTGTGTAAATGGATTCGATTTTTAAATGTTGTTTGTTAGTGCATAACCCATCTATGGTAACAAATCTCTGACCTACAAATTTGTATGGAACCCTCGATAGGCGAGTCCGACTAGCAATTGACCGGGTTTTTGTGTTATAAAATCCTTCAGTATCTAGACTGCAATTAGTCCAGGGTGATTATTGCGTATTCATATTTAAATTAAAAAAATAACATTTAATAGCGGCGGCCAGCGCGTCACTTATTGTTGTGCCCGCGCACCAAACTAGGTCTTTATAACTTCACTCTAGACTAAAAAGCACAGATAAGATAAATAAGGTTGGATTGGCAATAGTCACACTTTTGTTTCAGAACCAGCGTCGCCGCCTGTCTCCCACCCATCAACTCCACTACACAAGCAATAAAATCTATAATATAATAAAACTGTAACGGAGCCGTGTCTGTACATGAAATATTTTTGGAAAATAATAACTGCGGTGGACATTACTAACGATACAGAGGCCAAAACAACAACTTTTGGAATTTTTGTCTGTCTGTCTGTCTGTCTGTCTGTCTGTCTGTATGTTCGCGCATCACGCAAAAACTACCGGGCCGATTTTGATGAAATTTTGTATGGTGGTTCCTTATAGCCCGGGTTAACATATAGGATACTTTTTATCCCAGAAAATTCAAGAGTTCCCGTGGGAAAACCAAAGTATTCATTTATAGAATGGCTCACCACGTATGTGGCTTGACCTATTACAATCAAATTTTAAACGTTGATACCCTTATCGCGAACTAAAACTGGGACATTGTAAATCCAAAAAAAAATTAAGGGTTCCCGTAGGAATGCAAAAAAAATATCTTTAGAATGGCTCAACGTAACAATATGAAACCTTTACATTGGGATGGGGTGTTTTGACCATCATTGTATAGTCGGGTATTCTTTATCCCGGAAAACTAAAGAGGTCCCGTGGGAAATTATGTATCGATACTTACAATAATAACAATAGAGTACTTTTTTCCACACATTAGCTACACATACCACACATTATAATCATAACAACAGAATGTCAATAGATGGCACTGCAGGGATAATAAAACGAGCTTAAGATGTATTAAAACATTAAAATATTATTTCATACTTTTGAGTGTATTTCTTTTATGTATTTTTCAGCATACGCTACTTTAAACTCTGGAACTATGGTACGTAACGATGTGTTTCATAGACGAACAGAGAGGTATATTTTTACAGATTCCAATCGTGTAAAAAAATAAAAACACATAAATCGAGTTTAGCATCTTTTAACAGGAGGCACAGGATATGGGAACTCTTCTGACGGCGACTATTTGCGTGTGGCAGTTGCTCTCCGCCTGCAATATCAATATCTGTGAACCTCATCAATGTATTTGCGGGTCCACGGTGGAGGCAATTGGCCATCACTCACTGAGTTGCAGTCGTGTTTGTGAAGATTCCCACGTCACCAATTCCTTAATGACCTCACTCGGAGGGCACTGGTCTCGGCCAGATGGAATATTCCATCTTTAATGCAGCCGCCGGCAAAAGTAGTCGATCCGATGGCAAAAGGCTGGAGGGTTTAAACAGGTGCTATGGCAGAGAGGAACGTGTCTGCTTTGGGAAGCCACTTTTTCTGCCTCACTGTACGGTACTGCTGCTCAATTTTCGGCGAGAAAGAAGCATAATAAGTACTCGGTCTTGGAGGCAAATTACTGCTTTGTGCCGCTGGTCTGTGAGACAACCGGCTGCTGAACCCTCAGAGGCCTTTGCCTTCACAAAGAAGATTGGCCTTCGTCTTCGAGAGAGGAGATGTGACGTGAGGTCCTACCTGCTGCTAAGGTTGTCTATTGCCATCCAGCGCGGCAACGAGAAGTGCGTCTTGGGCTCCTTAGGAGCTGATACGACTCGAGTATTTGACCCATATTAATATTGTTAGGAAATTTTATTACTAGATTGATACCTATAATGGTTTGAATTAGTTTTTTGATAATATAGGTATATATGTTATTTCATCATATCAGTTTATATACGTCCCCACCAAGGGGCTCAACCTGCCCTGAGTTAGGGCGATCTGGCCTTAGACGATCACGCGGGCCCATTGCGGGTTGATTGACTTCACACATAAGCTTCGAATTTCTTCGAAGGCGTGTGCAGGTTTCCTCACGATGTTTTTCTCACCGTAAGAGCGTCGGATAAACGTACATACCAGTATGAAATCGATATTCGTATAGATATTGATAAGTGGCAGGATTCGAACCACGGCCTTCCGGACAGGAGGTAGTGGCCCTAACCGTTTTGCCACTGACGCTTTATATTTTATTTAAGATTTAGAAATCCTTACTTAATATTATAAATGTCAAAATGTGTTTGTTTGTTTGTTACCTATTCACACTTCAACACCTCTATCAATCTTGATGAAATTTGGCATGCAGGTAGCCTGTATCACTGGGAATGAAATAGTCAACCTTTTATCTGTGGAAATTATCATAGCCCGATGCAGTTCCTGAGGAGACTAAAACAATACTCTTTGTTCGTTTTATATAAAATCGTAACGAAAAAATGGGTTGGTGTGATTTTTAGCACAGAGATGAGGTGGAAAATGATATAATTTACTAATAAGTATGTCCTGACATAGTTCCCGAGGGATCTGGGAACATTTGTTTTCTACGCTCGCGCACGTCGGTGGCGTCGCAACGGAGCAACGGATTAAAGTGATTTTTTGTATAGAATTTGTTGAGGGGGTGGGAAGTGACAAAGAATGCTAAACTGAATAGCCCGATACAGTTCCTGAGGTACCTGGAGAAAACTCATGTCCACGCTTGCGAGCTGATTGCGACTCGCGCACCACTCACCCTCAAAAAGAGTCATAAAAGCTATGTCCACGTGGGCGAAGCCGCGGGCAAAAGCTAGTAATACATATAGACGAATTGCGCGCACTAATAAACAAAACGCACTTGGAACACAGGGCTGCAATTGTGTCTCACACCATTTCGAGAGTCTTTACGTTACACACAACCACACGCAAATAAAAAGTATGAACGCGTGCTTCGGTTAAGTATGTTTGTCTAATCATACTTGAGGCGCGCCTGCCCAGCGCACATTTCCAATCCAACCTTATTTATCTGATCCGTGCTAAAAACCATACGTTGACATTTCATAAGGTTTGCCGACTCGACTACCAAGAATTAAACATGAAATTATTCCAATCACAGATAGCTGTCATTCATTGACTAACTTCACATAACTACTTTTTTATTTTCTAGCGACGAAGGAGTGCAGAAGGTATTGTGATGGCAAAACCTTTTTATTTTCGAGCGACGAAGGAATACATATTAGTACTTTCATACAGCAGTCTTAAGACCAATGTCTTCGACCAGTGTGTGTTGCCAGTGATGACATACGGAACTGAGACATGGTCGCTTACTATGGGCCTCATAAGATAGCTCAAGGTCACCCTAAGGGCAATGGAGCGTGCTATGCTCGAAGTTTCTCTGCGTGATCGAATCAGAAACGAGGAAATCCGTAGGAGAACCAAAGTAACCGACATAGCTCTCAGAATTGCTAAACTTAACTAACCATGGGCATGGCACATAGCTCGTAGAACGGATGACCGTTCGGAAGTAAAGATCTCGAGTGGCGACCGGAAAACGTAGCGTAGGATGCCCTCCCACGCGGTGGACCGACGACCAGGTGAAGATCGCGGGAACCCGATGGATGCGGGCAGCGCAGGACCGGTCATCGTGGAAATCCTTGGGGAAGGCCATTGTATAGCAGTGAACGATTTTCGGCTGACATGATGATCATGAATAAAGCCTACTGCACTGGGTACCCACTTATTCCAGGAAAAATCCGAGTACGGCAACTCCTAGACAAATCCATATTCTTAGTGAATGTTTCATCAAGTCTGATATACCTAGCTTTATTCTTTGCTACTAAGCAAGTGTAATGTTTATTGTAGATTTGTGTATACCCGACTACGACAGACGGAGAAGGCTTCGCGAGAAAGTATGCACAGCGTGGCTGTTTATTACAATATGTATGTATAAATAGTACTTATAATCGGTAAACGTTTGTGCGTATCCTTTTCGAAACTTTGATGTGCCGACGAACCGACCGACACGACACACAGATTCCTGCAATTATCGTATTAATATTCCTTGCATGTGTTAAAGTGTCTTATAAATACTTTCTGATTCATAGTATTGTGTGCTTATTAACAAATACTAGGTATCAATGGTGCTTTTCAATACAAGATTGTTTAGGTAATATTGAAGTCCTGAATTTATTAGCTTGAGTAAAACAGAAAACACGATTGATTGATTGATTGAAAACACTTTATTGTACAACATAAGAGAAAAAAAAGATACAATGATTAAGGAAGTTGTACATTTACGCGGTCTTATCACCATGGTTTTTTTAAAAAGCTTTTACTTAAGACGGTATTATTATAGATTTTCGTTATTTTTAACGTTAATTACTCCTAAACGACAGAAACCCAAGGTTGGAAAAAATACCCTTATTGTTGATGATGTTCCTTAAAGCCATTAGAAACACGATTGAGCAGTTTTGGCTAGTTTAAAAATTTTATCAAAATTGGTCTAGTACTTTATTAACAAATTAAAAAAAACGAAAAATAATAATGCAAAATTGTACTAAGTTGTTGGGATGGAAGTTTTTTAGGTCAAATCTTGCAATCGATTTTAGAGCGTCTTCCAGTATTTCCGGTGACTATATAGATCCTTTTGGTATTTTGAAGTTGATCTGATGATGAACTTAGGAGGTGGAATCAAGGTCCAAGGGAGGTTTTAATGCTTCCGTACCCAAAGGGTAAAAACGGGACCCTATTGCTAAGACTTCGCTGTCCGTCCGTCTGTCAGTCTGTCACCAGGCTGTATTTTCTGAACTGTGATAGCCATACAGTTATAATTTTCACAAATGATGTATATCTGTTGCCGCTATAACAAAAAATACTAAAAATTTGAAAATGTGAAAAAATAAGTAGGATCTCCATACAAAAAACGGGTTTTTTTTAACGTGAAGAAACTAGCGTCATCTAGTATGATGGAACGTAATCCTTTATACTAGCGCCACCTAGTATGATGGTAAGATACCCTATGTGTGCGGTTCTGACTCGCACTTGGCCTGTTTTTATTTTTAATAAATTTTGTAGGAAATAATAATAATAATACTTAATAATAATAATAATATAATAATGTGCTCTTCTTTTTTTAAATTTGGAAACGTGCCGTGAGCATTTGGCTTTTGAGCATACAATCTCTTTTTAAATAAACGCTTGTAACCAGAGATATGCTATATATAAGGGCTTGTAACTAGAAGATTTTAGGAATTTCTTTAACTTATTTCAAAAACTTAACAAAAAAAAATCATTTTTAGGCTACCCACACATCTACAATAATATTGCGCAATGTTGATGATTGCACAATATGATTGATGAGCTCCCGGTACAATTAAATCTTCAATACTACTCCTATATGTTCAATAATATTGTGCAATCATCAACATTGCGCAATATTATTGTAGGTGTGTGGGTAGCCTTAGTGATATATTTGTTTTAGTGGGAGATTTAGCACGGGATGTTAAGTTGTAAGTAGGTATCTCAACACACGAAATAATATTTGGTGCGTATAAGCTAAAGTTTCAAAATCCTACTATAAAAAATACAGTCTGAGAAACAAACCTTTTTGTAGAACCACAGATAAAAAGTGTATTTACTTAATATAGATATCCAATCTTTTTACAGAAGTACTCGCTTATTTTACAAGTACACTAAAGATCGCATGCCAATGAACCTATTGCAAAGAGGTTGATCAAAAATTCCATGAGCTCATCATGACATATGATCTGTTTACTCTAAAGAGCCTTTAGAAAAAAAATGCCAGGCGAAGTGTAAAATGTCTAATGTCTACGCCTGATTATATAAGCTACAATCAATCGAACATGCAATTTGTATTCCACAATGCATCTAGTCAATTCAAATGGCTAACAGGAAAGCTGACTCACTTAACTCAGCCAAACTGACAAATCAATTAATAGAAGTGCATTGGAAACGCATTGAAATGCAGCGTAGATCGGAACGTATTCCTTTGCACCGGCCGCGGGGACGTGCATCGCATGATGCCTTTGCCCATTGATGGAGCCGCAATTAAAAAGTTACGCGGATGTCGTAAACTTTAGTTTATACCAAGGAGATTATAGACACGGGAGGAAGCTCTCAAGTCCGTGTTCCAGACCAGATACACCTGTGTCACAGTGTGTGTGTCCTCATTTCGTTCTAGCAACCAATAGTTTAGAAACACTGGAGACAGGTTCTTAACAACTTTGCCAAGCTATAATTGGGAACGGCATTACGGCATACTCTACAAAATTAAGTTATTTAAAAGCACCTATCATTTAAAAAGACCAATTAAATGATACCCAACACGGGGGGGGGGGGGTTCACAAATAGTAGATTGTAAAACAAGAGTACAACACAAGCCATTTTACCCGAGACGTTCATATAATTATAGTAACGTCGAAAGTAAAATCGATTTCGCTCGCGTGGGTGGTTTTTGTGTCTGTGTTTGAGGGCGAGTGGTACGCGCGCCATTAGCGACTCGCAAGTGTAAACAGAATTTTACTCAAGATCCCTCGCAAACTTAGGTCCCTTCAAGGGGCTCGAGCCTACCCTGAATTAGGGCGTTCGGGCCTTAGTAAACCACGCGGGCCCAGTGCGGTTGGTCAACTTCACACACAATCTTCGAGTATCTTCGAAGTTGTGTACAAGTTTTCTTCACGATGTTTTCCTTCACCGTAAGAGCGTCGGATAAACGTACATATGAGATCGAAATTCGAAAACACATCGTGGCAGGACTCGAACCACGACCTCCCGGATAGGAGTAATAAGATAATCTGTTAGGCGTCCAAATATACAAAATTATATAGGTGTTTGTAAGTTTGTTTGTCCAAGCATTTCTATCAGATTGTGACCATTCCTTTTGTTTATTGGCTTGCATTTACTTTGATTTAGGAAACAGTGCAAGTTTTATTAACATCGGTTTAGTAGTTTTCAAAATATGGTCTGTTAAATATGTACCAATCACTGGAATAACACATCTCGGTTTGTATACTCTTTATTTTTTGTTTGTATACACCTGAAACAATAATTTAAAAAAAACAACTTAGGTACAAATGCGGACTAATCCCTTAGAGGAATTTCTTCCACTCAACCTTTTCAAAATATAGATATACAGAGGACTTAACTAGGGCAATTTTGTAACTAAAGTTGGTTGTTTTTAACATTTTTATCGTTTCCAATTTTAACACCCTTTGTTAAATGTTACATGTAAATATAGCTTGAATAAATATTAAATAATATTTCTTATAGAAACACCAAGATGTCGTCAGCGAACCGGAGGTGGGTTATGTACTCGCCGTTGACATTGATGCCGAGTCCAACCCAGTCCAGAAGCTTGAAAACATCTTCCAGGGCGGCGGTGAACAGTTTCGGAGATATCACGCCTCCCTGTCTCACCGGAAAACGTAGCGTAATTATTATTGGAGCGGAGGTACCTTTCTACGCTTTTTTTCTGGAATAATAAGTGACCTGGTGAAGATCGCGGGAAGCCGATAGATGCCGGCAGTGCAGGACCGGTCGTCATGGACATCCTTGGAGGAGGCCTTTGCCCAATAGTGGACGATTTTCGGCTGATATGATGATGAATATGATGATGGAAACACGTCTTATCAACCACATTATATGAGCGTTTTAGCGATTTTTACTTTGATTGAAAAGTAATTAATTCTTACTTTCCTTCACTCCGGTACCTATTACTCACACATTCATAGAGTTAATAATTTCCGTTTTGTAGAAGACAATACTGAATGTAGGGTTAGAAAAAAAGGATTTAATTATCATAATAAAGAGATTTGTTCACTTTAGGTAGAGGAGACCGGGTCTACGGCGCCTGACCGTGTAGCGTCAGCAAAATAGTTTTCTTTTGGCTGTCTGTCAATCAATTACCAAAATCATTGAGAACGCTAAAAACATTAAGAAAAAAAATTGTGAATAAAAAAAAATAACAACCGACTTCATTTACAGAATTGCGGCGTTAACTGACGACTTGTTTTTCACACTTAACAGTCTATAATGTTGAAAACCGCTAAACCGATTTTGATGACACTTGCACCGTTCCTTAAGTTAAAAGGTGTTTAATCCTACATAATACATACGTGTCAAATTGAATACCTCCTTCTTTTAAAGTCGGTACATAATAAAATTTATTAAATTTAGTTTTATTAATATTAGCCATTGGTTGAATTAAACAGCCCGAATAGAGTGAGATAAACATCTTACTTAATCAAATTCCTACCTTAAATGATCCACAGACAAAATTTCAACAAAGGAAAATGCAAAATGTAAAACGGTCAATATTTTATTCCTCTGTGGCGACATCTGCAGTACCCGCCACATACAACTACATAACCTCAACTCAAGACTGAACCATCGATCATACTATATGGAATTACATCTTCATCTCGATAGATGGCATCTAGAACGCGCTATTAGAATTTCTTCAGCGCTAAGCATATATACAAGTACCAACCATACACGGTTGGTCCACGGCCGGACCCCAGGCACAACACCTCGCCTGGCGGAGATCTCTCCCTTTGTTCTCGTCATGTAGGAACACATCCATTCCTACATTGGTGACCCGACGCTGAACAGTGACGCACCTTCGGCAACAACTCCTCAACAGCCCTCCAGCCGGTAAAGCAAGCCAACAGCAGCATAGCAGTCCAATGCGAAGTACCAGGACCATCGCAGCCGTCATATCGAGCTTCCTGGCCCTGCACTTCACCCCGAAGCCTCATCAGGTTCGCAGCCATCGACGCAGCATCAAGGACCTGCAGCTTCACTCTTCAGGCAGCAAGTCGTCGGCAGCTCACGCTGTAGAGCACGCGCTCCACGTTACCTGCTTCCCTTGCACCGTACGCCTGAACCACCTCCTCGTCCCGACTCACCGTGGACTCGAGTAGAGCAACATTGGCCTGGCGTCTCGACTCACCGCAGACGCCGCATCGCGACGCGTATCGTCGCTCCGCCGCACCCGCAACATTGGACTGCCAACTCAATATGGATATCGACCTCCGGTCTCGGAGGGGGAGTAATGTGGCGACATCTGCAGTACCCGCCACATACAACTACATAACCTCAACTCAAGACTGAACCATCGATCATACTATATGGAATTACATCTTCATCTCGATAGATGGCATCTAGAACGCGCTATTAGAATTTCTTCAGCGCTAAGCATATATACAAGTACCAACCATACACGGTTGGTCCACGGCCGGACCCCAGGCACAACACCTCGCCTGGCGGAGATATCTCCCTTTGTTCTCGAGAGTAGGAACACACCGTTCCTACATTGGTGACCCGACGCAGAACATCGACGCACCTTCAGCCAGCAACACCGTACCTACACCTCCATTCTTGAAGTTTGTTTTATTAACTTCAACACTATGGAAATCTTTGGAGCGCCATCTTTTTGTTAGAAGTTATCTACTTGCAACTCTGATGAGATCGAGAAAAACTGTAATATCGATATATATCGATATATTTTCTTTGCTTTGTCATTCTATGAAAACTAACAAATGATTTAAAAATATAATATTTTTTTCTTCTTCATTCTATAAAAACTAAAAAATGATTTAATTATTATTTTTTTCTGACCGTACCAAGGCGTGAAGGCACGCGTCTGTCGCATCATCGTCGAATAATTCACCAAATAATCTATCGCTGACACTGCAATAGTAACTCAGTGTCGACTCGGTATGTCGGACGTCAGTGACGTCATTATGATGTCAGGCAGCAAACAAGTAGTGACATCAATATGGTATTGGCAGTATCAAAATAAATTTATAAATGTTTCTCACTATTTCGTATTTCTTCTAAAAAGCACAAAAACTTTCTCATTTGTTATATTATTTTAATAAAATAACTAAAATATTTCGTCAAAGACAACTCGAAAGACCGATGCACCGATGACTTGGTAAATGATGCGGGCAGCGCAGGACAGGTCGTTGCAGGCCTGCCACTTGGTGGACAGATGACCTGGTATATTATACGGGCAGCGCAGGTCAGGTTAATGTAGGCCTCCAACTCGGTGGACCGATGACCCGGTAAATAATGCGGGCAGCGCAGGACAGGTCGTTGTAGGCCTCCCGCTGGCTGGATCGACGATCTGGTAAATGATACGGGCAGCGCAGGATAGGTTGTTGTGGGCCTCCCACTCACTGGACAGATGACCTGGTAAATGATGCCGGCAGATGGTAAATGATCGGTGGACCGAGTGCGACTTTTTTGTTGAGTAGATTATGCAGATTGTCTTTTTAAATAATATTTTTAATTTAATATATTATTTTTTTATATTACAATATTTTTTTATTAAAAATTCAAGTGCGTTTTTCTGACTGTTTCACTGTATTTTTCACGACACGTATAGCCGCTGGTGACGGTTGCTATTGCTGTTATATATGGCAGTCGTTAAGCCGTGTCAGACGCCTTATATAGGCAGCTTGAAAAACCTTCTGACAGTGGGGCACGCCACTAGCCCTACAACCTCCATAAGCCCGGACTTAGCCCCGTGTGTGGAGTGTGGCCTAACCTTCCCGAGATTAGGAAGAGACCCGACCCAGCAGTGGGGACTCTAAGGATTGACGACATTCCTTGAGGAGCGTTTACACAAAATCGTTTCTCATACAAACTTAAAATACCAATCATCATTACAGCTCATATACGTCCCCACCGAGGGGCTCGAGCCTACCCTGAATCAGGGCGATTAGGCCTTAGTCGACCACGCGGGCCCAGTGCGGGTTGGTCGACTTCACACACAACCTTCGAGTTTCTTCGCAGGCGTGTGCACTGTGCAGGTTTCCTCACAATGTTTTCCTTCACCGTAAAAGCAATCGGTAAGTATGTACGTAAGTTTTTGAAAAACTCATTGGTACATTGGCCGTCCAGATTTGAACCCGGCAGATTTGAACAAAAATACCAATAGTCACACTTAATATTATAAAGGCGAAAGTTTGTGAGTGTGTGAGTGTGTATCTTTGTTACTTCTTCACGCAGAAACTACTGAACGGATCTGGCTGAAATTTTGTAGGTAGACAGATTAGGACCTGGATTAACACAAAGGCTACTTTTTTCAAAAGTCAAAGAAACGATGTCCACGCGGGTGAAGCCTATTTTATGCTTATTTTTAAGTTTATTATTCACTAGGAATAATAAAAAAACCGGCTAAGTGCGAGTCAGAACCTCACACATAGGGCTCCGTACCATTACTAGATGGCGCTAATTTTATGTTTCAAAAACCATTATACTAGATCGCGCTATATTCTTCATACATGTTTTTTTAATGGATTATTTAATTTTTTCCCCCTTATATCCTCTTTATTTTTTAACTTTTTCTTATTTTTAGTATATTTGTTGATAAAGTGGCAACAGAAATACACTGTTTCAGCTGTCTTTCTATCACGGTTCATGAAAATCAGCCTAGTGACAGACGGACAGACAGACAGACAGACGGATGGACAGCGGAGTCTTAGTAATAGGATCCCGTTTTTACCCTTTGGGCACGGAACCCTAAAAACACTTATTGAAAATGGATGGGCTAATTTTAATGAAACTTTATACACATATGCACACAGTCACGATTTTCTAGTTTGTGGATTGATTATACATTATCAAAATACTTTATTTTAAAAAAAATAACGAATTTTAAGATTACAATTTAAATTATTATTATTTAGTGACAACACAAAATATTTTATTAATGTAATCTATCTACAAACTAGAATTTCGTGACTCGCGTGTACAAAGTTACATTAGAATCAGCCCATCCATTTTCAAGAAGTAGTAATTTAAATTTTCTATGGCAAACGATTTTGTGAATAAGTTCTTAGACTTAAGTAACCAAAAAGAAACGAACGGTTAAATATTAAATAGGGATGACGAATGCTAGTCATCTGATTTACTTTTTATCATCTGTCAAAAACGACATTTTATTCTAAAAATGTTTGACGTCATAGGCGTGACGTCATAGTTTTGCAGCGTCATTTACGTACTCATTTTGTGATTTTGATGAATTAAAAATCAAAGACTTGATGGAAAACAAAACGAGTAAGGTTTTCCGAAGTTTAAGTAGGAGGACAATTTAGTGATCAAGAGTTCATAATACATATATTTCTGATGCTGTCGTCATCCCTATTAGCGGCACTCGAACTATTGTTTCGACAAATCAGAATGATAACAATGAGCCCAAAATGGCGCGTCTGAGGACTAATTTGTATTGTTTTGCGGCCAAAGTGAATAATAATTATAACAAACAAAAGCGTTGCGGCAGGCGGCGCGCCCTCCGTCTGCGCCGTCGTCGCACGTACGGTGAGTCGATGAGAAATAGTATAATGGAGGGCAGTGCAGGGTCCAACAAATCAAATTAAAATAGAAAATTCAAGCAAACAACAGAATATACTAAAATGAGGAAATAAAACATAAAAATATGGTAATGGATGGACTGATGTGATGATGAATAGGATCGGAATTGAATTCCCTGACAGAGTGTCAATTTTAAAAAACATGCAAATTAAGTCGAGTTTATTTTTTTATTATTCACAATTGGTAAGCCCTTGGCATCATATCACCTGATGGTAAGTGACGATGATGCCGAGTGCAAGATAATAAGTGTATATTAAATTAGTCTGCGTGATCGAATCAGTAACGAGGAGATCCGCACGAGAACTAAAGTAACCGACATAGCTCACAGAATCGCTAAACTGAAGTGGCAGTGGGCAGGGCACATAGCTCGTAGAACAGATGGCCGATGGGGCAGTAAAGTTCTCGAGTGGCGACCGCACACCGGAAAACGTAGTGTAGGCAGGCCTCCCACGCGGTGGACCGATGACCTGGTAAAGATCGCGGGAACCCGATGGATGCGGGCAACGCAGGACCGGTCGTCGTGGAAATCCTTGGGGGAGGCCTTTGTCCAGCAGTGGACGATTTGTGGCTGATATGATGATGATGAAATAAGTTTAAGATCCAATAGGGATGACGACAGCATCAGAAATAAATTATGAACTCTTTATCACTAAATTGCCCGCCAACTTAAACTTCGGAAAACCTTACTCGTTTTGTTTTCCATAAAGTCTTCGATTTTCAATTCACCAAAATCACAAAATGAGTACTTACTTAAATGACGCTGCTAAACTATGACGTCACGCCTAGGTATTTCAAACATTTTTAAAATGTCGTTTTTGACAGATGACAAAAAGTAACTCTGATGACTAGCATTCGTCGTCCCTATTAACAGATTCTTCAGAAAATATTGATTCACCCTGTATAAGTAAAACTTAACGATGTATATGATTTTTGCATACAATCGACTATTACCGTCGTAATGGGACTGTCATTTAATTGTTTATAGATTTAGAAATTGAACGTATAAATTGGTTTCATTATAAGTTGTAAGTAAAAGATATTTATAGCAACGAATTTAAAAAAAAACTGGCAAAGTGCGAGTCGAGCTCACGCAATGTAGGGTTTCCTGGTGTTTTCCAAAAATAAATTTCGACTGACTCGGTGGCTCAGTGGATAGTGCCCTTGACTACTGATCCGAGGGTTGTGGGTTCGATCCCCACCCAGGGCAAGCATTTGTGTGATGAGCAGATTTGTTTGCTCTGTCAGTCTCTGGTAATCCATAACACAGGGAATCCTACTTTGGGGCATGATGACCATGTGTGATTTGTCCCAGAATATTGATTATTATTATTTATTTATTTAATTTATGTTTTAATAAACGAAATAATTTGCAGTTGGCATTGTATAGAAAATCTATGAACTTTCTACAAATCCAACTGCACGTCTTTAGTTGGTCGACTGTTAACCCTACATTAAGAAAGCCTACTTAGCCGTGAGAGTTTTCTTTTTAAATTTATTATATGTCCTACTATCAATTTTTTTTTCAAATGTCCTGAAGTAGCAGTTTAGCTGGTAGGGGGGAGGCATATTTGACTCTAACAAAAATTAGCACTTTAAAGCTTAATATTTAAAAAACATGCAAATACAATAGCAAAAAATTGTAACGGATCCCTGAAACGACAAATCATTTTGCCAAACCCTCAGTAGTTTTAAAAATACCTATTCAACGACACCCCACACGATAGGATCCAATCGGCTGGGCAGCGTTCGGGAAGCTTCGCAATATCTTCACGTCCCAAATACCGCAGTGTCTCAATACTAAGGTCTTTGACCAGTGTGTGTTGCCAGTGACGACTTACGGAACTGAGACATGGTCGCTTACTATGGGCCTCATAAGAAGGCTCAAGGTCACCCTAAGGCCCTAAGGGCAATGGAGCGTGCTATGCTCGGAGTTTCTCTGCGTGATCGAATCAGAAACGAGAAGATCCGCAGGAGAACTAAAGTAACCGACATAGCTCACAGAATCGCTAAACTGGTGTGGCAGTGGGCAGGGCACATAGCTCGTAGAACAGATGGCCGATGGGGTAGTAAAGTTCTCGAGTGGCTACCGCGCACAGGAAAACGTAGCGTAAGCAGGCCTCCCACGCGGTGGACCGATGACCTGGTGAAAATCGCGGGAAGCCGATGGATGCAGGTAGCGCAGGACCGGTCGTCGTAGAAATCCTTGGGGGAAGCCTTTGTCCAGCAGTGGACGATTTGTGGCTTACATGATGATGATGATGATGATTTTGTTTTATACAGTCCTACTAGTTTTTTTACAAGCTGTATATTAACTTGCCGTGTTGTTAGTTTGTTTGGGACAATTCTTAGAAGCTACAGCCACTTCCCGGTTTCCGATTGAGCTGAAATTTTGCAAACACTTTAAATTTAAGGCACAAAGCAAGTTTAGCTAAATGACGTATTTCTAAAGCCATCCATTGAAACTATAACATTTGATAGGTAAGTAGCTGCGTGCGTGCTTCAAATCAATGCGGGCTTCAACGCGGCTGTTACGTTGAAAACGAACGCCCATTCTCGATTTTTACATGTTTTTATTACTTTTCTTCACTTTCCAAAAAGTTTTAATTAAAATGAAAGGTGTTAAAGTCACCGATTTTTGTGTGTTGGTATTATTCAATATTAACTATTTGTTTTTGAGAAATTTTGCAATAATGCCAAAAACAGGGTTTACAGTATATTTTTTTACATCAAAAGTGGTAATATTTTTAAAATTGTATTCAAGTAAATCGATTTTTTATTAAGTATTTTAAGTATATTATATTTTTTTCTATGGTGATAGCTTTACAGTCTTTCAATAATTTGAATTTAAGATGGTAATTTACCCATCTTAAGGCCTCAACATTGATATTTGGCGGCAAGGCAAGACAAGATGGTAGCTAGCCAGGTGGGCTTATAAAATGCAATACCACCAACCAAACCAAGTCTTTACAAGTGCCTTAGCTAGGCGCTACCATACAGTTTAATCAAAATTCTCGTCACGTATTGAAGCCTGATTTTAATGAAGCGCCGATAAATCATTCTGGACGGTTGCATGGTGCTTATAATTGGCATATTGTGACCTCACCACAACTGCTTAGTCAATAATAAGTAGTTTCAATCTAGAATACGTTAATCCTTAATAATATCAAAGAATCTTACGTAATAATAATTATAAATGTGAAAGTTTCTATGTTAGGGATGGATGTGTGTATGGATGTTTGTTACTCTTTCACACTTTAACCATTGGACGGATCGGGATGAAACTTGGCACACATATAGTTTAGGTCCTGGAAAAGGACATAGGCTACTTTTTACCCAGGGAAAACTTCTTATTCCTACGGGAAAATCGAAAACAATGCGGACGTAGCCGCGGGTAAAAACTGCTAGTACTAAATATTATTACTAATATTATGAATTTAAAAAAAGGTGTTAGGTTGTTTGTTACCTTTTCACGCTTCAACACCTCGACCAACCTTAATGAAATTCGCAACGAAGGCTATCCACCTGGAGTTAGCTTCAGATTCAACCACAGATACCTTTCTAGCGTGCTTCAGAAGACTAATTTCGAGAAGAGGGCTCCCCAGTGAAGTCCACTGTGACAACGCTTGTACGTTTAAATGTGCAAGAAGCCAATTAGTTGAACTCTATAATCTGCAATCATCCCAGATCCACCAGGCGAGGATTCACGGATTCTCTGCACAGCCGCATTAGTTTTCATTTAATCCCAAGTTATTCGCCTACATTTGGGGGCCTCTGGGAGGCTGCAGTAAAGAGTACTAAATACCACTTAAATAGAACATTACAAAAAACAGTCTTAACATATGAACAATTAAATTCTCTTATAATAGAATTTGAATCTTTACTTGATTCGAGGCCGTTATTATTCTTGTCTTCTGATCCAAATGATTATTGTTACCTAACTCCGGGCCATTTCATTATCGGCAGTGCCTTAATTATGTACCCTGAAAAAGATGTTTGTGAAGGGCCCCAAAATAGACTAAAGTCCTGGCAACAATGTTTAAAGTTAAAACAATCACTTTGGAAAACCTGGCATAAATATTATTTGAACGTATTACAAAATAGGCCTAAGTGGCAAACCACTGTAAACAATGTAATATTAGGTAGTTTAGTTATTTTAAAAGATGATAAATTCCCATCTATGTGCTGGCTCATGGCTAGAGTTATCAATTTTTTTCCGGCTCATGATGGAAATGTAAGAGATGTGGAGGTTAGTACTCCTAACGGCAAAACCCATACTGCTGGCATTCATAATATGTATTTTGCATATAGATGATAATTAGGTATTCATATTAGTTATATGTGAAAATGTATGTTGCAGTTAGTGTAATTGGTGTTTTACATATTGTTTTTGTTAAATAGCTACCTACTTCCTTAGCGCTGCAACACAACTTACAAAGACGTTGTAAATATTAATGGAATTATCTATTTACATGTAAGTTAGCATTTACACTCTTTTTTTATATAAAATTAAGAAGATACTTAACTAAATTAATTAGATATAGCCATCCCAAAAAAATGTCGTGGGGCTAAGATGTCCCTCGTGTTTTTTCTTTTTTTAAACATAAATGTTTATTTCGGCGGCCGCAGTATGTTGCAAATAGTAATGGCAACGTTAATTTGTATGTTAATAATATATTTAAAGCTGGCAATGTCCCTCTACTCTTTGTCCTTCTTGTGATGTGAACAGAAAATAAACCAGTGCAACAAATTAACGAGTTTCCAATAAAATCCCGCCACCTGCAAGCTCCAGCACTACAACAAATACAAATATACAGCCTACTGCCGCTCAGCCATGGATAGAGGGGTTAGTCCTTTATCACTGGCTATGAAAACTCTATGCAACTCACCATTGACTTTCGTCAGGAAGTAAATTCGAAGGCTGCGTCTCGTGGTCGTGCATTTTTTTGGCACTTAGAAGGCCACGACGGGATATACAGCCTCATCACTGACGACCTCGGGTGATGCATCCTATGGAGTGTCATAGTAGTGCGGACTTTTCGATCCAGGGCGTCCAGTTCGGTCTGTGACCATCTGAGTATGCCAAAGCTGTACAAAGGAACAGGCATGACCCCAAGACCCAGGTGTTTAATGCTCGTATCCTGTTAACGCCCGACAAATAGCTCTCAAGAAATTTTGTCAGGCGCTCCCAAGACACGTCACAAACCGCCGTTTCACCCCTGCCTCATGAACACCAATGTTTCAGAGAGAACATCCGCATGTTCATGGAGTCGATTTTGGCGAGCCTGAGAAGACCCTGCCGGCGCCAATCGCACTGGCGGTGAGGATGGATGAGACCAGCCAGATGGTCAGGCCGGTCGTGGTGCGCCGACTAGCATTCTGCCACGCCTGGAATCAGCGTGACCAGACGCGCCCCGGCGGCCCCCGGGCAGCGACCCTATACGTATCTCGCTGTCGTTGTCTATCATCGTTTTTACGAATGACCGTCACTAACCCGTATATTTTATTACCTGGGGTCAAACTGGAGCTCAGCACGGTCAACACTCCAAAGGGTACAGACTGATTACACTGACGAGTATTATTATTATTTAAATAATTCTACAAATCATGGTATAAAGTAAAGTATGTAAGTCTTGAATAAAACAGAATTATATTGAGGGCCACGAATCACTTGCGTCGCCAGGATTTTAACACTTGAATCACGAGCGTAGATGCGGTCGTTAGAATTTTGTTTTATTTTATTTTTATTTTTGTTTATTAGGGAAAACAACAGCCAACACTTTACATTAAACATGTACTTAACAATTTCTTATACATAACAATTTCTTATTGGGCTAATAAAAGTCATCCACTGTATATTCTTCACCTGCTCTTGATTCGTTCAATGATGGATTTAAAGCGAGGGCCATTATTTTAATCCGTTGTTATTCACTAATTGTTTAATATACTATTATGAGATAAATGAGAGAAAGTTCTAGGCAACAAATATGCATATAATATATTGATCATAAGTTTAAGTATTAATATTTACTCGGTATGTTTGAAAGAGAAATACGGTGCAATTTGGTGAAATTGATTTTTAAAACATGCTGCCAAACCTGGCTCAACCTAAGATCTCATATATTTTTAGGGGAGACTCACGAGACTTGGCGAATTTTTACAAAAAAAATCTTTTTGATGGGATATTCTATAAAAGGTAGGTAATGTTTCTCGTATTTTAATGTCCACGGGCGACAGGACTATAGGTACCTAATTATTAACAGTTTATTGTAAGTAAGTAAGCAAGTAGTAGCGTGCTATGCTCGGAGTCTCCTGCGTGAACGAATCAGAAACGAGGAGATCCGCAGGAGAACTAAAGTAACCGACATAGCTCACAGAATCGCTAAACTGAAGTGGCAGTGGGCAGGGCACATAGCTCGTAGAACAGATGGCCGATGGGGCAGTAAAGTTCTCGAGTGGCGACCTCGCACCGGAAAACGTAGCGTAGGCAGGCCTCCCACGCGGTGGACCGATGACCTGGTGAAGGTCGCGGGAAGCCGATGGATGCGGGCAGCGCAGGACCGGTCGTCGTGGAAATCCTTGGGGGAGGCCTTTGTCCAGCAGTGGACGATTTGTGGCTGATTTGATGATGATGATGATGAAGCAAGTAGTGGCCGTAAGTAGGTACAACGTTTCAAGGCAATTTTTTTTTTATTCTTCTTCGTCTGTATATACACCTCCATTATAGTACGAATTAAAGGAGATCAGTGTATAGAATCCGAAGGGCGTGACGAGTATAAAAGCAGCTGTAAATAGAGCTTCCCACAGCGGCTTTTGTATTATAATCTCTGTACTGTTTACATCTGGGAAAACAGAAAACAACAGGTTTAGAAAGGAAGGCATCTACCCTATTTTTATAACCGACTTCGGAGGAAAAAGGAGGAGGTTCTCGATTCGACTGTATGTTTCTTTTTTTTTGTACGTTTGTTACGCGATATCTTCGCAGATTGTCAACCAAATATCATGATTATTTTTTTTTATTGTATAGGGTATGCTCCCGAGTTGGCCCTGTATAAATCTTTATCATATCGGTGTAGTATTTTATAAGAAAATAAACACAACTCAAAAATAATAATGCAAAAGTGTAATAAGTTGTTGTAATGCAAGTTAGTTTTTTAATGTGTTTATCGTTTTAAATTATTATAAAGCCTGGTTTATATTTTGATAACATTTATAAGGGATCAACCCTATCGATTAAAAAAAGAATCATGAAAATCGGTCCACAATCTGCGAAGATATCGTGTGACAAACATAAAACATAGCTGAGTAAACTTGGGAACCTCCTCCTTTTTAGAAGTCCGTTGAAGAACAAATGTAGACCAGGCTGTGATTATAAAACAATTATTAGGTGAGTGCATCTCATTTTACGAAGCCTGCTTACATAATCTCGGTCTGCAACCTCAACAAAGTCAATAACTCTACTAAACCTATTTATTTATAAACTTACTTGTCTACTAATCAGCCTTCTTTAGCTGATGTGATCATCATCTAATGATTATCATCACATCAGCCAAAATACGTCCACTGCTGGACATAATATGCCTCCCCAAGTTGGGGGCGTTTTGCCATAATCTCCACGCCTGGCATACGTTTTGGCGATCGCAGTGTGCAGTGTGGTGGCACATTACGCAGTGAGGTCGCTGCTGCCCATCCTCCGGTTTGGTATCCCCTAGTCGTGTTACGACACCCTCGGGAAGAGATGGGTGTAACTATTCTAGGGTTGTACAACATATCAGCCGAACGATTTCCTCTGCTGGACTTTGGCCTCCCCCAAGGTGTTCCACGACGACCGGTTCTGCGCTGCCCGCATCCAGCGGCTTCCCACGATTTTCACCAGGTCATCGGCCCACCTAGTGGGAGGCCTACCTACGCTACGTTTTCCGGTGAGCGGTCGCCACTCGAGAACTTTACTGCCCCAACGGCCATCTGTTCTACGAGCCCAGCCCACTGCCACTTAACTTTAGCAATTCTGAGAGCTATTTCCGTTCCTTGGTTTTAGGGTGGGCATTGAAATTTCGCATCTTTACAAAGGTTGTTTGAGGGGTTAGGGGGGGAGGGAGGGCGGAGGGGTACCCATTAGTGGCAATCCCCCCCCCCCCGCGGCGACCCCCTTTTTATGATTTTTTTAATGGGGTTGCATTTTAATTTTGCATCCCGACTTTAGGGTTGCTAAGGGGTTTATAATATGGTGGTCGTGTGCGCCTTTCAAACAACACCACCCTCCCGCCGCGCAGACGCCTGTTTTTTTTAAATACATGTTTAATCAATCAATGTTCGGCCTAATTGGCTAATTGTAGCCCTTTGAACGATTCGGTTGAAATATAGGGGTTTTTTGGGGGGGAGGATACCCCAACCTCCTCCCCAGGCGCAGAAATCAGTAGTTTCAACAAAATGAGCTACGCTAAAACAACCCTACCATCTACTGAGTAAAACTGTGTAAAAAACTGTAAATGAGCGAGCGAAGCGAGCAATGTTAAGTTCGGTCAGGTTTGATTGATTATGTAGTCAAAGAGCCTCGTGAAGTCATGGGTACCAGAATACTTCGCATAAGAAAAGTATCAAACCACCCAGAACGGACTTGGAGCAACACTTTTGGTGGAGTTGTTTTAGTGTACGTAACCTATTTCTTTTTTGTGGTAACTACTACTTTCCGCGCTTGGGGGGGAGGCGGGGTATCCTCAAACCCTCCCCTTCCATCAAAACTCCCTATATAAAGATGCGTAATTCAAATGCAACCCCAATACAAAAATCATTTTCTCAAAAAGGTGGGGGGACTCCGCGGGGGGGAGTGGCATCAATGGGTACCCAAGGCAATGGAGAACTGGCTATCTTATCTTCAAGCCGGAACACATCAATGTTGTTAACACAGATGTTTGGCGGCAAGACTTAGATAAGATGTTGGTAGCCTGCCAGGCGGGCTTAGAAAATGCCCTACCACCAACCAAACCGAATCTTCGAATCCCACCGGGAATTGAACCCGCGACCTCCTGGTGTGAAGCGAATGGACTACCCATTACGCCACGAAGGCAGTTAAAATCATATTATTACTTATCATCTTGTACATTTTTATTATTTTTGGAACTTATTACCAACGGTATGTACTTACAATCACGGATGTTCATTATTCCCGGAGCTATAAATGCCCTTACGAACGCCAGCAACCACCACACGAAGAAAAGAATTCCATGAATATATCCACATACAACAAAAAGAAGCGGCAATAGCTTGGCGAGATTATTTAAACTCAATATGATTGCTAGTCCCAATAAACAAAGAACCGCTCCCACCACGGCTGAACTGTACAGAAAGGGCAGTTGGAAGTACTTCATTATCGTTTCGGCTTTATGAGCGTAATCCAGAAATATGTATATATTGAAAGCACTTAAAAAACCCATCGTCATGTAGTAGATCATCGCAGCTTTGGCGCCTTGCCATAGGCTCATACAGAAACAGTAAGTCTCTACCTGTGGCAACTTCAACACTACGGATGAGAGAGCATTCTCCAAGTCCTCCATGACTTTTGTGCAATTTTGTTAACTAAGAATTTATATTTTGTTACCAACAACTATATTAGGCAAACATTATATAACAAAGGTTCAAATTCAATAGTTGAGTTTTTGTTCAAGCTTTCAATTCCATTCAATTCTAAAATACTTAAATTGTACAGCCACGCCGTTCATACTTTCTCGCGAAGCCTTCAGCGTCTGTCGCGGTCGGGCATACACAAATCAACAGAACACATTTCTCTTACTTACCTACTAGATAGCAGAGAACAAAGATAGGTACATCAGACTCGATCAAAAATTTACAAATAATTTGGGTTTGTGTGGGAGGTACCTTACTCGATTTTTTTCTAGAATACCTAAGTATCTTAATCATCCTGCAGTAGGCCTTATTAGGTCTTTGTTATTCACAAAACTTTATCAAAATCGTTAGAGCCATTTTGAAGTAATAAATAATAAATGTTTTTTTTTACTATTGTGACAATGGAATTTTGAAAAACGGCTGGAGATATAAAAAATAATGTTGTCCTAACCACAGATTTTACCCAAATCTGTCCAGTTCTGGGAACAAGAACACCGGACGCACAGTCATACACACACACCCACACACACACCCACCCACACACACACACTTTTATCGGCCATCACAATAACTTCTGCACTCCTTCATCGCTCGGAAGCAAAAAAGGTGCCGGTTTTGATTTTCTTTCATTTAATTCCACTGACGTGAAAAATATAAAAAAAACATTTTACTGATATTTTTGATCTAAGATGTAAGAAGATTCTTTAAATATTTAAAGATTCACCATTATTTCACAGACTAAAATATGGTGCATGAAATAAAAACTTTTTTCACATCACATAAAGACAGAATAAATTACCATGTTCACACTGGGCCGATTTCTTTGCAGTTTTTTGCATTGGAAAGGTTACATTTCACAGGTTTATATAGCGGTAGATTACCAGGGAGCGCTGCAGCAGCCAGGATAGTTTGTGCTAATGTTGGCATTTATCTCGAATACTATTAGGCCTATTTTTTGCGGTTTTTTAGGGTTCCAAAGTCAACAAGGAACCCTTATAGTTTCGCCACGTCTGTTTGTCCGTGGTTCAGCTCAGAGACTATTAATACTAGAAAGCAGTATGTACTTTTTGATTCAGTTATCAGTTTGCAAATTATTAAGCTTTAAAGTGCTAATTTTTGTTCAAGTGTCATCCCCTCTCCCTACAAGCTAAACAGCTATTACAGAAAATTTAAAAAAATTAAATAGTAGGAAATATACTAGGAGGAAGAAAAAACCTATTATTAAAACGTCCTTGGCAATACAGTGCGTCCCACGGCTATGCCACATGGGGGGAAAGTACCTTGAATAATCTGGATGGAGCGTTTTACTGAAAGAAGACATTATTTTAATTAAGAAACAATTTAAACTGCATTTATAGATTTTGTAATAATTACATGGTTGAACCGAAAATCGAAACCGCTAAACGAGAAAAAAACACCCTGTAGCTTTATCATCCCGATCGAAAGGCTTCATCATAAGGATTATTTTTTGCTAAATCTTATACTTATATAAAATTCTCGTGTCACAATGTTCGTTCCCGTACACCTCCGAAACGGCTTGACCGATTCTCATGAAATTTTGTGAGCATATTGAGTAGGTCTGAGAATCGGCCAACATCTATTTTATTTTAGGGTAGGGTAGTGTAGGGTAGGGTAGGGTAGTGTAGTGTAGTGTAGGGTAGTGTAGGGTAGGTTAGGGTAGGGTAGGGTAGTGTAGTGTATGTAGGGTAGGGTAGGGCAGTGAAATGTAATGTAAGGCGGTACGTAGTTCGCCGGGACAGCTAGTAACATATAAAGTGTCAGAAATAAAAGGACGGGAGCGAAATAATCAAAAGAGTGCGACTTTGTATTCAACAGAATATGATCCAATTTGAGCATTTGATAAATTAAATTGATTAATTTTAAATTAAAGATGGTAAATGGTCTTCCTTTTATTTCTGACACTATGATATTTATTAAAAAATAATCCATAAGATGAAGCCTTTCGATCGGTATGATAAAACTACAGGATATTTTTTTCTCGTGTAGTGGGTTCGATTCCTGGTTAAACCATGCAATTATTAAAAATCTATGAATGCATTTTAAATCGTTTTTAAAATGAAAATAATGTCTTCTTTCAGTAAAATGTTCCATCTACAATATTCAAGGTAATTTCCCTCCATTTGGCATAGCCTTGGGACTAGAGTTACCACCTATGTAAGGGAAACGCTTGTCTAGGATGCACAAAATGCCTGGTTTTTCAGAAAATGCCTGTCTACAGTAACAAAACTGTAAATCTTAAAATAAATAATATAAAACAAATAGTTTTAACTATGATAGGTAATTAGTTTGACTCCTTTTCTCGCACGCAGCGCAGCGCGATTTTTAGTCAGTTTCATCACCTTGTGTGATTGGAGCACGTATGCGAGATTTTAGATTTCACTGAGACCCGCGAAATTCAGTGATGCCTGTCTCAGCCTAGCGCCGCCGGCCGCACGCCTGTTTATACCACAAAATGCCTGTCAAATGCGGCAAATGCCTGTCAGATGGTAACCCTACTTGGGACGCCCAGTATAACCAATTTAAAGGAAAACTATCATAACAAGTTTTTGTAGGCTTTCTTAGTTTAGGAGTAACACTCGACCAACTTAAGATGTGCAGTTGGATTTGTCAAAAGTTCATAGATTTTCCATACAAAATGTTTTATTTCCAACTGTAAACATAATTTTGTTTTTTGAAAAGACTTTGGAACCGTACTTTGTTAGAGTCCGACTCTGGCACTTGTCCAGTTTTTGCATTAAAAAACTTTTTAACAAAAATTTAAAACGACGTAAAAGTAAGTAGGTACCTAACTGAAAAGCGAAAAATAAAAAGAACTTTTATTGTCTAACTGAGCTCCTACACTTAATATGTAAATACCTAAATAATTCTAAACCGTTGATTTTTTGTTAAAAAGTTTTTAATTTTTTAAACTTTTTTGCGGCTAAAATATACCAATGGGTGCTAATCTTCTAAATAAAAAAAAAGAGTTATCAAAATCGGACTACTCTGTAAGAAGTTATGCGTGGTCATTCTTTACAATAAGTGAGTGAACAATCAATCATCCCCTGTTTTCCTACCCTTAGGGTTGGGGTTTTTTTTTCAAATTTATATGGGACCAACTTCGGGGTACAACCTTTCTAATAAAATAAAAAATCAAAATCTGACTACTCTGTAAAAGTTATGCGTGGAGTTACCATGTCACAAGCTATTTCGTTTAATGTTTGAAACATCGTGAATTGAGTTGCTAATTTTAGGGACGGAGAAGTCTTAAGATGGTTCGTTTTGGTTTTAAGACTGTCGCTAAATTGGTTAAATCATGGTCATAATTCACAAAAAAAACTTTGTTAAAATTGAAATTCGCGCCAGAACCAAAACAAACCACCATAACACAAAGAGTACCTATCACGGTAATAAATAACTCAAACAACCATAGATATGTATTATTGTTAGACGATTATAAATGATTTCTTTAGAACTCTAAGATAAGGTATCTAAGTAATGATAAAATAAAACAATAAAATAATATGACAATGGGTATTAAACATTAAAGTGGTTCCAGGTGTATGGTTAGGGCCACAGACTATAAAATTGATGATTACTTCCGATTCCATCGCGATCGGAATATTAATCGAGGTTTATGGACTTCTAGTAAAATCCAAGTATATAAAGTGCAATTATTATTCTGTGATGTTTAGCATTCCAAATAAATCTAGATAGGATTATTCCTGAGAAAATCCCTTTTCACACCATTTTTTTTTTTTATCAACAATTGGTAAGCCATCGTTTCACCTGATGGTAAGTGACGACGAACGGGCTCACCAAGATTCTCCAACGCGATGGGTCACTGGCTATGTTATCTTCAAGCCGGAACACATCAATGCTTTTAACGTAAGGTAGTGGTAGCTAGCCAGGCGGACTTATAAAATGCCCTTCCACCAACCAAACCGAGTCTTAAAAAGTTAGACTCTGCCGGGGATCGAACCCGCGACCTCCCGATGTGATGCTAATAGAATTAAACATTACGCCACGGAGGCGGTTAAAAGACATGCCTGAAAGAGAAACTCGGGAAGAATAGGCCATTCCGAAGTATATAATAATTATATTAGTACTAACTGTAACGTAATCATTTTGGTTTCGTTACAAAATAAAACCTTTTTGGGGATCAGAATCTTTTTCATGCGAAATTCTAAAAAGGCGTTTTCTGACAGAGTTGGATTGATTGAAGGGAAGAAAAAAATTAATGTTGGTCACCGGAGGAGAACATTTTTTGATATTGTGTGTTTTTATCCTGTAAATTTAATTTGAATCAACTTATACAATTTGAATTAAATTTATACAACGGAAGACCCTTTACTTAATTTAATCGTGCAGTTTTCTTGGAAACGTTAGTTTTTTTGTTAGTATGCACGGGATTTTTTTGCTTCTCTTCACACGGGTCGTTTTTTCCCCGGCTTAATGGCATTATTCCTCTTTCGGTTAATAGCTTTCGTGCTGATGAGTTGTTTTTGCCTGTGTATTCCCTTATGATACCAAGAGAATTTTTAATTTAAGTAGTCAATGGCCAGACTCTAGATTTCTTTCAATCGAAAGTCGGGACCGACTTACTTTTTAGTTCACGATTATTTAACGTTGGTTTAAAGAGAAAATCTTTAAGGGTTACTGTTTGGAATATCTTTACGCGTTACTTTGCGAGGTACTCCTTAAATTTTTGGCGTACCCTGTTCACTTTTATGTGACAACGTTTCTGTATTCCGCAGTATTGTTTAGATTTCTTGAGGTCTTATAACAATTTCCCATTTTTAAAATTTCTTTCATTAATCTTGCCCTTGTCTTACCTCGATTGGCCTATTTTTCGGTAGAGTTGTCCCTTTGGACTCTTGCGTATCGCGTTTCAGACTTCCGGTGATAATTTTATCCGTGAGTCGGGTTTTTCACGCATCCGCCTTTACCGCTTTTGTTCATATTTTCGCTGGGGTAACCGACAATGTTTCGCAAGTTTTTTTCAGCTTTTGACAACCCTATTGGTCTTTAATGTTTTACTAGCTGTTTGGTTTCTCATATTTTTCTTATGTGACTAGTTTTAGGCTCAATACGCAGCGTTCCCTTAACACTAGTGTGTTGTTGGGGTTATTAAGTTTGTTGAATTTTAAATGGTGTTTTTGTCGTTTGTACGTGTTGCGTTTCGTGTATAAATGTCAATTTCTTCCAACTTCTAGTAAACGTTAGCGGTTAACTAATTACTTATAGAACTTCCTAATTTTAATTTCTTCTTCAGGGCTGTCCAACGACTTTAGGGTTGTCCAAATTTCTAAAATCTTTTGGATTTCTTGGCTCATTTTTTTTTGTGAGTTCGTGGGTAGTTTGTAACGTAATCCTTTTGGAACTAACTTGGGGATCAGAATCTTTTTCATGCGAAATTCTAAAAAGGTGTTTTCTGACAGAGTTGGATTGATTGCAGGGAAGAAAAAATGAATGTTGGTCACCGGAGGAGAACATTTTTTGATATTGTGTGTTTTTATCCTGTAAATTTAATTTGAATCAACTTATACAACTTGAATTAAATTTATACAACGGAACCCTTGCCTCTGTTTCAAGGTACGAATTTCCTACTTTCTTTCTGATTTTTCCTTGGCGAATGGCGCTCTACTAAATTTGTTTTCTCTCATATTTCTAGGGTTTTTATCATACCCCTTAACGTGTTCAGTGGGGAGGGATTTATTTCCAACAAGATCGTCCCAAGCCGATAAAATCCCGACTGATAATTCCCAGCAGCAACTTTTATTCGGCTGAGCCACCACCATTGTGTCAGCTGCGAAACAGATATACCATCAGTCAGCGAAAGGGATATACCATCTTCTCGTCAGCTGATAAGGGAAGTATACGCCTTTGTACCAGCATGGTCCGCGCCGCCCACGAGAACTACTTTTGCAGATCACTTTTTCTTTCACATGGCGCCTTTTCTTTACAATCGTGTTAACAAAATTCTAAAAATATATGATTTATGTAGACACAGCTGTAAAAAAACAGTTAGACAATGGCTACTAACCTTGGATTATGACGATACTGAGGAAATTGTGCATGCTTAAGCAGTCAGCAGACTGCTTAAATATGTATAATTTAGCAAAGCAAGAATACACACACCACACCACACTACACACACACGCACATACACACTCACACACCTACGCAACCCGCACTCATCCACACACACGCGTGCGCACACGCACTTACACACTCAAATATATGCACAAACTTAATCTTACCCCGGGCACGGCACGCCATACTTTTGACTACATACTCTGTAAATTTAGTAGCTAATCCAAGTGCCTTTAAGCGAGTTTTAAAGCAGCGGCAGCGAAAGCTTTTGTTGTTATAGTATGTCGTGCGTGCCTCAATAACACGTAGGTACAAGTTAACAAAAAAATGGACACTAATTATATATCTACCCACATTTTTATTTATTTTTTATAGATGAGATTAAAGCATTAAAACTTACCTTTTGTTCTTAAATTAGGGAAGAGACTGGTTACCCACAACACAGGGAATCCTAGTGTGGGGACTAGGGGATGCAGTACCGGTTCCGTCTCAAGAACCGGGACTGGATTTTCGGTACTGTACTTGGAACCGGGATTTACCGGGAAATACGGTACTTTCGGTACTTGCTTAAATGTTGCTATTAATTTATTGTGTAAAGGGCACGAGTGCATGAAGTGAGCATAATATAATTAAGTAAACTGTAGAAAATGGGCTCATTAGAAATGGGTTGGTGTTTTATTTTTTTCTATTCTGTGTCTTTTATTGACATTAATCATTAAAACACAATCAGTATCATTAAACATACAAGTTTTGAGATCAAAATAGTAACAAATAATCAAATAGAACTAAATTCGAGTTACATTTTGAATTCGAATAGTCTTTGTTCCTTCTACTATAAACTATAATCTCAATTAACATATTGAGCAAAGCAAAACTGAAACGCTTCTTCGAGATCAAAATATTAGAAAATATTAAAAATCAACAAAATTAGAGGTACCTACACACGGTGGCATCTCAAGCTATACAAAACCAGTAGACACGGGCCTCACGTATTTTGAAACGCACAGGCATCGCGGCCAGTTTATACTGGTTTTATATAGCTTGATGTGGCGCCGTGTGTATATTTCCAAGTTACAAATAATATTATAATTACAAACGTTATTGTTATAAAAATAAAAAGTTTAAAAAACTAAAAATCGACCTCAAAACGCTATTCACCCAAAAGTATAAAATAATATTATTATACAAAAATACACGATATAAACCAACAATAACGAAATCAAAGGTAAGTACGAATTAAATGAGGGTCTTGAATTTTTTTGAGGTCTTTGCCATTACACAGTTACTTACGTTCCAAATGTTTTAGATTTAATGGTTTGCTGACACTGACCTCAAAAAAAAATTTAGGCCCCTAATTTAATTCTTACCCACCTTTACTTCGTATTTGTTGGTTAATATCGTGTATTTAAGTTTAATAATATTATTTCATACTTTTGAGTATATTTCGTTTTGAGGTCGATTTTTAGTTTTTTAAACTTTTATTTTTATTTTCTTTATTTTAAGTAATAATGTTATCTATCTAACAACGTTAAACCTAATCACCTACTCGTCAATAGTAATAATAGTCATAGTGCATGTTTTATTAAAATATACACAGACTTCTATCATCATCTCAGCAGCATGAAAGTTAAGGAGTTAAATCTTCCATCATCAGCTCATCTGAATAACCTGAAACAATACAACTATCTGTCTATGCGTACCTACGTTTAATATTTCAAGAAATATCTTCCAACTCCAAACCATTAGGGAGTTGTACCATCCGTAATCACCTCATTAACATAAGATGATGACTAAAAGACGCTAATACTTTAATAGCTTTAGAAAACATATGAATCACGTAATACGTGCCTATAAAATTTGAGGGTTTTCCCTTGATTTCCCTGGGATCCCACCATCAGATCCCAACTTGGTGACAATGGGACCCCCTCGGAAGTATACTCTTTCAAATAAAAAAATAATTTTAAAAATCGGTTCACATCCTGCGGAGATATCGCGTAACAAACATACAATAAAAAACATACAGTCGAATTGAGAACCTTCTCCTTTTTGGAGTCGGTTGAAAAGTTGTTGCAGTAAATACAATTTAAAACTTAACTTTTGGAATAACTGATAAATAAACTCATCATTTACATTTAAGAATAGCTTTTCTATCTCGGTAATAAGTTCTAAGGAAACTTATAGCATTAACGCTTCTGTCACTCAACGATGTTCTGAGCTTATTACTAATTATACATTATTAATTAAAAATAATACTTAAATTTTAAATAAATGTTGGTGTGACTAAATGATGCAAGTAAAATTGTGTTACTTTATAACATTGTATAAAAAGTAGGTTTTTTATTTGATTTTATCATATATTGAAAGACAGATAGTGAGAAAATTATATGCACGTATAAAGTACCGAAAGTATCGAAAGAACCGGGATTCGTTCGCTGAAGACCCGGTCAAAATCAAAATCAGATCAATTTATTTCAAATAGGTGTTTACACACACTTTTAAATAGTCAAAACAAAAAAAATACTGTATATTACAAATAATGTCATGATTCAGATTACAGTCTCAGGTAATGGTATTTGATATAGAATCAACATAATATATCTTTGTCATTTACATAATCTATTATTTTATAATATCCTCTAGAGCACAAAACTTTTTTGACATGAGTCTTGAATTTATTCTCTGACAAACTAGTTACATTTTCTGGAATTTTATTGTAGAATCTTATACACTGCCCCACAAATGACTTCTTAACCTTACTCAGTCTCGAAAAGGCTATATCTATTTTATTTACATTTCTTAAATTCAAATTATGCCTGTCACTGTTTTTAGGAAATAAATGCAAATTCTTACGAACGTACATGATGTTTTCATATATAAATTGACTAGCAACAGTTAAAATATTGATTTCTTTAAACTTATTCTGTAACGACTCACGTGATCGCATCTGATAGATTGCGCGGATAGCTCTTTTCTGCAGGATGAAAATAGTTTCTATATCAGCCGCATGCCCCCACAGAAATATGCCATAAGACATTATATTATGGAAGTAACTAAAATACACTAGTCTCGCAGTATCTACATCCGTTAACTGTCTTATTTTCTTAACGGCATAAGCAGCTGAACTAAGCCTTCCCGCTAAAGTTTCAATGTGTGGTCCCCATTGAAGTGAAACATCCAAAGTTATACCAAGGAACACCGTGGTATTTACAAATTCTAATTTATTACTGTCTAATATTACACTATTGTTGACCTTTTTTACATTTGGCAAACAAAATTTTATACATTTTGTTTTCTTAGCATTTAATAATAAGTTGTTCACAGTGAACCAGTTCAGTATCTTTGAAAGAGTGTTGTTTACTTCGTCAATTTCGTTTTCTTTCCTATTCACTTTAAAAATAAGAGATGTATCATCCGCAAACAACACAATATTTGACAGATGTTGCACCATAAAAGGCAAATCATTTATGTAAACAAGGAAAAGAAAAGGCCCTAATATGGAACCCTGGGGCACACCCATTTTCACTTTAGATCCAGATGAGTTTGTGCCATTCACTTGTACTTTTTGTGTTCTGTTGTCTAAATACGAATTTAAAAGACTGAGAGCCCCTTCCTCTACACCATAATGCTTTAATTTCATAAGTAATGTTTGGTGTTCAACACAATCAAAAGCCTTAGATAAATCACAAAACACTCCAATTGCATTCTGCGATTCCTCGAAGGCATCATATATGTTTCGAATGAGTGCTACTCCTGCATCGGTTGTTGATCGTCCTTTAGTGAAACCGAATTGTTGGTTATGCAGTAGTTTGTTTTCTGTAAAATATTGTAGCATTTGGTTAAGCATAATCTTTTCAAACACTTTACTAAGAAGTGGCAGCACAGAAACTGGTCTGTAGTTGCCTGGATCAGTTTTTGAACCAGATTTATATAAAGGTATCACTTTACTAAGCTTCATGAGATCTGGAAAGACGCCACTATCAATGCTAATATTAAAAAGACAAGCTAAATATGGCGCTAAAGTATCAATTACATTACTGATCAAGCTTACCGATAATCCCCAGAGGTCTTCGGTTCTTTTCACTTTAAGAGATTAAAAAGTACCGGGTTGTTTCAAAAATCCCGGGATTTCCCGGTATTTTCGAGACCGAGATTTCCCGGGAGCATGCCCTAGTGGGGACCAGGGATACTTACTGTGCTTTAGCTATAAGTCTCTTTTTGGTGCAATAAAATATATATATTTTTTTTTTTGTTATTTTTCCCATTTCCTGGACAAGATTCCTTCTGCTTATATTAAACTTTATAAATTTAACAGTGTGATGTTTATAAGTAATTCGAGGTATTTTCACTAAAATAACTGGAAACAATCTATACGTATAGATCATCATTGCTACTTTTGATAAAATTTCTAAATGGACTAAAGGTTTAATCACACGTATTAATTTTCTATTCAATTTTAGTCATAGTTTTTAATCACGCATATTAATTTTCTATTCAATTTTAGTCATAGTTTTAGTAAATACTAAATTTAATGTTATTACGTGTACGTATAAAAAGGTGACCAACATATTTTTTTAAAACCAGCTGTACAAACTTTACAAATTATAAATTATATTTTTATTTATAACCACGAAATTTCCTTTTCCATTTTTCAACATTGGCCATATAACCCCCTAAATTCTACGTATAATGTAAAGGAATTATAAAGGGTATTTAACCTAATTTTCAATCATTTTCGTTGCATAACATACAATATGTGCACTCAATGCCGCTCTCGAGATTGCGACCTCACCCCCTCGTCACCCAGATTGATACAGATTGGTTACAGTTTGGTTCTAGAACGTATGGGATTTCGCCGTGATTTTGTTTGCTCCGTCATTTGTTTTTAGAAATGTCATTTCACGACCATTTGGCCATACTCCACACACGGGTTTCAAGTCCGGATTCGTGGAGAGATATTATAGGGCTAGTGGCGAACCCCACCTAAGGCCATAAGACGGATCAAATGACAGTATTAAATTCAAATTATTGAAAGAATGTGTAAAGCCATCACTATGGAAAAAATATAATAAACACTAAAGTAACAAAAAAAATTAATTAATTGAATACAATTTTATAAAAATAAACACTTTTGATGTAAAAAAATATACTGGAGACCCTGTTTTTGTCAATAATTGCAAAATTTTTCGAACACAAATAGTTAACGTTGAATGAAAGCAACACACAAAAATCGGTGACTTTAAGACAGTGACTTACTTTAAGACCTTTCATTTGATAGTGTAGAAAAGTAATAACAATATATAAAAATCGAGACATATTACATATACATTACATATATATTACATATACTTACCGATTGCTTTAACGGTGAAGGAAAACATCGTGAGGAAACCTGCACACGCCTGCGAAGAAACTCGAAGGTTGTGTGTGAAGTCGACCAAGCCGCACTGGGCCTGCGTGGTCGACTTAGGCCTAATCGCCCTGATTCAGGGTAGGCTCGAGCCCCTCGGTGGGGACGTATATGAGCTGATATAATAAAAAATAACAATAAAAATCGAGAATTGGGCATTCGGTTTCAATGCGACAGCCGCGTTGAACTTAAAATGAACAGATTTACGATCGATATTATTTTAACACGTACCGTACCAATCTGCTCGGATTGAGGCATCTTAAAGCCTTAAGTTTCAAAGATGCATGTAAGGCCTCTAACACGGCTTGAGGCTTATACCGCCGACAAAGACCAACTTTGTAACCATTTTTTTACTTCAATTGAGGTTTTTATTATCGAACAATTTTTTTTTGTAATTTACATGATGGAGTGATTTTGATTTCATCGAATGCTATTTTAATACACAGAACTAAAGAAAAAAATATCCTAACGCACCCTTTTTATTCTAGCTGTAACCATGGATTTTAATCGAGACATTACGATAATTTATGAACTCCTTAATTAACAAAACAATATAAAATGATTTTTGTTTTCTTACTTTTTTGGAAAATTCTTCTTATTTTATTTATAATGAATTTAAAACCACAATTTTCGCACGATTAGTCCGCAGAGATTGACGTAACAGCCACGTTGCAGGACGAGCTGGCGAGAACTTTATTTCCAAGCTATTTCGTTCGATGTTTCAAACATTGTGAATCGAGTTGCTAATTTTAGGGACGTAGAAGCCTAAACCAGTACTAATGGCTTAACCGGCATCAACGGCTTAAGATGCACCAACGAATTAACGTACCCTGCAAAGCAACAGTCAAACCAATCCAAGTATATATATTAGTACTGACATACAGTATGGACACTCCCTGTCGCTCTCTAGATTCCGACCTGATCCCCCCGTCACTCAGATTGATACAGATTGGTTATAGTTTGGTTCTCGAACGTATATAGGATTTTGCCATGATTTCGTTTGCTCCGTCATTTGTTTTTAGAAATGTCATTTCACGACCGTTGTATGCAGTGTCCGGGGTGTGGTGTATGTGTAAATATCGACTCTCGTCAATTTTTAAGCTATTGTAAAGCTTTTATCGCGGGCTTGAGGGGACCGAATCAAGAAATTTCGTAACAAAAAAAACCTTACACCCCAAAAAAAAATTGAATTCTAAAAAACTAACAGTACCATCTATCTATCCATCATGGTGGTCGTGATGGTGGCGGTGATGGTGGTCGTGATGGTGGTCGCAATTGTGGTCGCGATGGTGGTCGCGATGGTGTGCGCGATGGTGGTCGCGATGGTGGTCGCGATGGTGGTCGCGATGGTGGTCGTGATCGTGGTCGTGATTGTGATCGCGATGGTGGTCGATGACGATGATGATTTAACTTTCTTAACTTTCTTAGTGTTAATTTATTACATTAACTACTGGTAAATACTGCATAAATAAAAAATAAATAAATAATTATAATTGCATAAGTTGATAAAAAATGCTATGCAATAGCTTTACCGCGGCAGTCCCCGAGTGCCACACGTTTTTTTATACTTTACTTGTATCTACCTAACGATTGTTTATATTTTTTTATAAATAGATGTTTGTATTGGGAGGGGTTTGAATATTACTTCTTGTGAAAATATATTTTCTTGATGTTAAGATTAATTTCCTATGAAATGAAACATTTTTTCTGAGCCACGATCTGTCTCTTGCTGGAGCATGTAATGGCCACTTTTCACCAGGAGATATCATGGCACAGGTGGGTTTTGCCAAGTTTTACTTACGGCGAGAATTGGGATGATGACTGCATCAAAAATAAATCAAAAACTATTGATCGAAGGAAAGCGCGAAAGAGGAAGACCTAGAAATGCTTATTTAGACGATAGAAATCCCTACTATAATATATATTAATATTATAAATGCGAAAGTAACTCTGTCTGTCTGTTACGCTTTCCCGCAAAAACTACTGAACGGATTTGGCTGAAATTTGGTAGGTAGACAGATTAGGACCTGGATTAAGACATAGGCTACTTTTTACCACGCTCGCGAGCCGCTTGCGGCTCGCGCACTGCGCATCCTCGAAAAGTCATAGAAACGTGGTTCACGCGGGTGAAGCCGCGTGAAACAGCTAGTGCTTATATAAAGTGGAAACGTATAGAGAAATGAAGGATATAGTGTGGGAGAGAGAGACCTGAAAAGAGCTACACCAACAAGCTCTTAAATTATGATGATGATGAGGATCGTTAAATTTCTCCCCTACCAAAGATTAAAAAATATTACTTTAAAACCCCTACTGAAAATTTAAAACACCTTACCTGTTTTGTTATCCTTTAAGTTTTCAAATTTTGTTACATTAAAATCACAAAATTAGTATTGGTATATGTGCTGTAAAACTATGACGTCACGCCTAGGTATTTCAAACATTTTTAGAACAAAATTTCGTTTTTGACAGATGAATAAAAAGTAACTCAGATGACTAGCTGGTTTTAGTTTTTATTTTCTGATTAGTAGAAAAGCCCTAATCGTACAGTAATTTTGTTGTATCCTGTATATCATCATCAATAAACAAAACTCAATCTGGTCTCCATTGCCAAACTCCGTGTTCTATGCTAAACGGCCAGCGATACCATCATTAAATTATCTATGGGTGGAGCGTTCCAATTTCAAAATGCAGATCGATGACAGAGGCATTATTGAGAGGAAGCGTGATTTCTTATTTTGATCATTCTACAATATAACATTCATGTTATAATCATCGTCATATTATTATAAGCCGAAAGACGTCCACTGCAGGACAAAGGCCTCCCCCAACATTTCCACAACGACGCGTCTTACGCTGCACGCATCCAGCGGCTTCCCAAGGTCGTCGGCCCACCGTGTGGGAGGCCTACATTACGTCTTCCGGTGCGCGGTCGACACTCTAGATCTTTATTACCCGAATTGACATCTGTTTTACCGTAGTTACATACGTAATACCTAGTAATATAGGTAGGCATTTTTGATGACATATCCTAACTGGATATCTCAATCTGAATTAAGTTGTTGAATTTTTTAATGAAGAAATATGTACTCGTACGATTTCACACTTTTAACGGTTTACCAGGAAAAGGTTTAGCGGTAAACGGTTTCACTTGACGAATTACTGATCAACGGTTTCACTTGACGATTTACTGGTTTTTGGTAAACGGTTTGACTCTACGATTTACCGGTAAACGGTTTAGCTTGACGCTTTCGGGCAACTGGTTTGACTTGATGATTTACCGGTAAACGGTTTAGTTTGAGGCTTTCGGGCAACTGGTTTGACTTGATGATTTACAGGTAAACGGTTTAGCTTGACGCTTTCGGGCAACTGGTTTGACTTAATGAATTACCGGTAAACGTTTTGTCTTGTTGTTTGCTGGTAAGGCTTTGACCGGTTGTATTTTGTTACCTCCCCTATGCGACCAAACCTTTTACACGTTTTTTTTTTAATTACATACGGAGCACAGAGTACTTTTTCATATACGGAGAAAACAATATCTATAAAATAATATTTTTATACATGAATACACGAAATCCAACAACAACGTAACCAAAAGGAAGGTATGAATCAAGTTGGAGCCTAATATTTTTTTTGAGGTCGGACCTATCAAATGTTTTAGATTGCTTTGCTGGCACCGACCTCAACTTAATTGATTCGTACCTACCTTTGATTTCGTTGTTGTTTGATAATTTCGTGTAAATATTATTTCATTTTATTAAGAAAATTTCTTTTTGAAGTCGGTTTTTAGTTTTTTTTAACTTTTATATTCATTTCAGAAAATACTTGAATCACGTAAAATACGTGCCTAAAAAGTTTGAGGGTTGCCCTCGATTTCCCTGGGATTCCATCATCAGATCCTGACTTGGTGGAAATGGGCCACCACGGATAAAAAATGAATACTGAAAATTGGACCACAAATTGACAGAGTAATCGGTGAACATACATAAAAAAAATACACGTACAGTGGAACATAGAAACTCCTCATTTTTTTAAACCGGTTAAAAATTCGCATTTTCCTTAAGTTATTTACATAAACTAGTTAACTTACTTAATATGTTTTTTATTTAATTTCGGTGGAGTAATGAAATTTGGATTCATTCGCTAACAGGGTAAATATTGCTATTTGTTTTTATCTAAAAAAACATTTTTTTTCTAAATCAAAACCCACTGAATGATTATGTGATATTACATAACAATTTATTATAGAGGAAAAACTTGGAAAAAGTAAAAAAAAACCTTTATTTTTGTCCTTAATAATAGCGATGTTCACTCAACATAGCCACCGTAAAAAAATATTCTTGTTTTTTTTTCATAATAGGCGATTACTTAGGACATCTGACATTTATTGATTCCTTGACACCAAACACACATAGATAATATCGGAAAGTAAAAAAAACAAAAGGAGGAAAATAGAAAATTAACAGAATAATAGCGTTACATGTGGAAAAATAAAATCTGCAGTTAATTGAAATAACTTTTTTAAAATAACCGCCACCGTGGCGTAATGGTTAGTCCATTAGATTTACACCAAGAGGTCGCGGGTTCGATTCCCAGTGGAGTCAACTTATAAAACTCGGTTTGGTTGGTGGTTGGGCATTTTCCTGGCTAGCTACCACCATCTTATCTAAGTCTTGCCGCCAAACATCAGTGTTAACAACATTGATGTGTTCCGGCTTGAAGATAAGATAGCCAGTAAAGTTTACCATTGCGTTGGGGAATCTTGGTAAGCCCGCTTCCATCTTCGGCACCATCGTCACTTACCATCAGGTGAGATGATGCCAAGGTCTTACCAATTGTGAACAAAACAAAAACTATCAAAGTGTGGTGTAATGTGTGTGTGTTTAACTTGAGATTTCTTGCACTGGGTTAATTTTGTATGTGCCGCTGAGTCTTTTTTCAAATCAAACTTAGAGTAGATCTCATGAAACTGAACAAATTTCCTAAGAAAACTATAAATCTAGAAAAAAAATACCTTTCAAACTAATTTTCCTGATTTGGCAACATGACAACAAGGCTACACGGCTACAAGGCTACATGACAACTGATTACATTCCGCTTTCGCTACTTTAAAGTTGAAAACGAAAGTCTACTCCAGCGATCTCTGTTCCCAGCAAGCAATACCGCGACATGGCGTCGTCGACTCCACAACAAATTGGTACGGTGACGCGGCAAAACGCTAAATAATGATATTTACATAATGTTTTGTCACTTTCAACTTTATTATCATTCAAACGGCCTTGGTTTAGTAAAAAAAATAGTTTTAAAAATTAAAGAAAGGATTTGTTGATTTGGTGTCAATTTTTGTACCATAGCTAGAAAAACACAATCAAAGTTTCTGTATTCAAATAAAACTATTTAATCCATACTAACTAATATATTATAAACGCGAAAGTTTGTAAGAATGTATGGATATATGTTTGTTACTGTTTCACGCACTACCCACCCTCGAAAAGTCATAGAAACGTTGTCCACCAGGATGAAGTCGCGGGAAACAGCTAGTTCAATTCAATTCAATATAATTATTTAAAAGAGGTGCAAATTACACTCTTTCTGATAGTCATGAAATAATAATAATAATGTAATTTGTGAAGAATCAAGAAATAAACAATAATTAGTAAATAAAGTCAAAATTCAATCCTTGATATAAACCAGATTATGTCATTAGGACATGAAAACAATATGACACAAAAAGTTATAGTTAAAAATCATTGAATGCCTTTAACAAGAGTAGTGAGTAGGCCAGTTCACACGGACAGCACCCGGTCACGAGTATAACGCGAGAGTCAGCCATCGCTCCCATCAACCATATTAGAGGGAAAGGAATGACCCGGCTCATCCATATTTTACCGAATTATTACTTTTTTATTTATAAAGACACGTACAAATTTTAAATTAAAAGGATTACGATCCTGCTTCGCCAGTAATATAGAAGTCATTGGAACCTGCAAATTTTCAGACAAAATGCGGCAACGTTTTTCCCCCTACACCTAGTCCTATTTTCACACTTTTTGAAAATTTTGTAGGAGTTATGGAAAACTAGGTTTTAAATAAACATTAAAAATATTAATTTGCAACTCAACATACTTGTTTTTCTTTAAAACTTCCTTATTTTTTTTATATTTTACAATATAACTCAACCGAATTTCTATAACAAGAATTAGTTATCGTAAAACAAAAAAAAAAGAGTGTGTGGTTTTATGAAACCACGGCAAAAGTAAAACTTTTTTTCACATTATAGACATTAACAGAGCACGAAACGATCATGGCTGCTCTCGTCTTGGACCTACGGTACAGAGGACGAAACGATCATACCGACCGTCACGCGACACACAGAAGAAAAAATTCGAGACGATGTAATAAAAGTTTCACTTTAAAAATGATAAACTGTATCGTCTCCAATAACGTCTACCTAACTCTGTACTTAAATCTGATAATATCACTCTTCTTGTTTGGAAATTGGCGCGATTGTCTATGGCATTGGTACCTATATTGTTTTCCATTTCAGCCAGTCATCGCGATTTAAAGAGGTTTAACTCTGTTTGTGTATCGTTGTTAAACTTCACACCTCTCATAACAACCAATTTATTTTACATCCGGTGGTGGTGTAAATCTTGGTCTCAATTTTAAGCCTAAATGTTATTTTTATGTTATTTGAGTCATGAATTATGAAGTAATAGGTAATGTAGAGCTGTTCGGGCGCCATTAATGTAGCGAAAATAAATTAAAACTTGGATAAATTGATTTCAAATAGCAGCTACGGTTCCGCTACATAAAACGTAAAATTTGGATCAAGGCCTAAATAAGTTGAAATTACCCCGAGGTTAAAAGGGTAACTTCGGAGTTACACGAAACAATTACTAAAAAAAAAAAAAATAACTAGGTAGATCACACAGGCAAGAAGTTCAAATAAGAGCTCCGTTCAGCGCTAGTAGTGTTGAGTTGAAAAACCAGCTAAAAGGAAGTATGATAAAAAAATAAAGGACTCTATACTACGAAAACGTTTTCGTTACAGTAAGTAATGACAGATGTGAATAAAAAAAAACCGACCAAGTGCTAGTCAAGATCGCATACAAAGCGTTTCGTACCGTCGTACTATATGTCGTCGTATTAGTCTATTCACGGAAAGGAAGAAGTGGAGCGCTTTCCTATCACACAATCGCTTACAAAAGATAAGGATGCGAAACTGCATCACACGAGAGAGGAGGTTTGAGATAGATTTTTTGCTTAGAAAGTAAAGACGCGTTCATATAGTGCTTCTTTTAAATTCTAAAGAACTTTAATTTTAAAATTATAATTAGATTTTTGTTATTAAAATAAATTATGATACCATATGGGTTACATACTGAGTATTAAAAGGTATAAGTAAGTACTACTTATACCTATAAATGGAAAAATATAACATTAGTGAACTATATTTTTTATTAAAATATTATTATTAAAACACAGGTCTACAAATTTATTTATTTTTGGTGCCGCTAATTCTAGGTTATAATTGGATTAGTTAGGCCACAAAATGTCGCACGAAGCTGTCAAAATCTTGAAGCTACGTTCAGGTTTGTATCGAACGGTAATAACCTAAAAATGTATTTTAGCATACTTTATGTCATTTAATTCAATTTTTTTAATTAATAATATCGATATGTCGTCATCAAGAAGGTGTTGTGTAAATAATCCAAATACATTTTGTTACATTTGTGGTGAATATGTAGTGAAAAAGTTTAGAAAACCTATAACAGATTCATTGAAGAAGACATATGTTGATTATTTATTTACTCCTGCGACATCTCAAAAACTACACGGAGCCAGAGATTTGTTACCATAGATGGGTTATGCACTAACAAACCACATTTGAAAATCGAATCCATTTACACACACATTATAATAGGTACCTACCGAATGCTACTATGAAAAGAGATGCCAATTGGCATCTTTTTTTTGCTTCACTTTTAGGGTGCATGTAACCTATCTACCTCCCCTTATATATAACATATCTCTGCACGGAGCATTAAAAAAGTAAGTATCGACTTTTTATCAGAGTACCGAATGTACTTGAAATTAATTTTACTTTTGGCGGCACCAAAATCATTGTAGACCTGTGTTATATTATTATTGCTATTCGCTATCCCACTATTTATCATTGCTGCTATTTGTCACTTCCCACATCTTCTACTATATAAAAATAAGTCGGGTTTTCCTTCCTGACGCTATAACTCCAGAACGGCTGGACCGCTTTGGCTAATTCTTTTTTTGTCGAGTTCGTTATTGTCAGGAGAAGGTTCTTATGTAGGGTAGGGTAGGGTAGGGTAGTGTAGTGTAGTTTAGGGTAGGGTAGTGTAGGTAGGGTAGGGTAGTGTAGGGTAGGGTAGCGTAGTGTAGAGTAGGGTAGGGTAGTGTAGTGTAGGGTAGTGTAGTGTAGGGTAGTGTAGTGTAGGGTAGTGTAGAGTAGGGTAGGGTAGTGTAGGGTAGGGTAGGGTAGTGTAGTGTAGGGTAGTGTAGAGTAATGTAGTGTAGTGTAGTGTAGTGTATGTAGGGTAGGGTAGGGTAGTGTAGGGTAGGGTAGTGTAGGGTAGGGTAGTGTAGGGTAGGGTAGTGTAGGGTAGGGTAGTGTAGGGTAGGGTATTGTAGGGTAGGGTAGTGTAGGGTAGGGTAGTGTAGTGTAGTGTATGTAGGATAGGATAGGGTAATGTAGGGTAGGGTAGTGTAGGGTAGGGTAGTGTAGTGTAGGGTAGAGTAGTGTAGGGTAGGGTAGTGTAGGGTAGGGTAGTGTAGTGTAGGGTAGGGCAGTGTAATGTAATGTTAGGCGGTACGTAGTTCGCCGGGACAGCTAGTTTATTATAAAACTTTCAGTCATTTCGTCAATATTCCTGTCCATTTCATTCATTTTAGGCTCAATAACTTCTGTTACATGTTGTATGCATTTCTTTCTATTTCATACTGTCAATTTTGTCTATCCCTTCTAGTGTAGTGTATGTAGGATAGGGTAGGGTAATGTAGGGTAGGATAGGGTAATGTAGGGTAGGGTAGTGTAGGGTAGGGTAGTGTAGTGTAGGGTAGAGTAGTGTAGGGTAGGGTAGTGTAGGGTAGGGTAGTGTAGTGTAGGGTAGGGCAGTGTAATGTAATGTTAGGCGGTACGTAGTTTTGTCTATCCACCCTAAAATTACTCATTACGTAGGCACTTATTACGTGATTCATATGTTTTCTAAAGCTGTTAAAATACTTGCGTAAAAGCTGATGAAGGAAGGTACAACTCCTTAACGGTTAGGAGTTAGAGGAAAATTCTTTCAATATTATACACAGATATACAGGGTGTCCCGTGATAAAGTGCAACCCCGAAAGAGGGTGAAACTAGATCAAAAATTATCAGCAAAAAAATTGATAATTTTTTTTATTGCAGATTTAAGATTTTAATTTTTACAAGGACTCTAATGTGCAAAAATATCAATTTCTTCCAAAGTAATAGGTCGATTTCGTTGAAAGAAATATTACGACAAATACTTGTCAAATGTGCTGAGATGATGATGGAAGCCACAAGACTTTGTATCTGTTAATGAAACACACGTATTATGATTTGATAATAATTCCTATTGGTGAGTAGGTGATTGGGTTTAACGTTGTTAGATAGATAGCATTATCACTAAAAATAAAGAAAATAAAAATAAAAGTTTAAAAAAAACTTAAAACCGACTTCAAAATGAAATTCACTCAAAAGTATGAAATAATATTATTATACTTAAATACACAACATTAACCAGCAATAACGAAATCAAAGGTGGGTACGAATTAAATTAAGGGCTTAAATTTTTTTTGAGGTCGGTGTCAGCAATGCCATCGAATCTAAAATATTTGATATGTAAGTAACTGTGTGCTGGTACCGACCTCAAAAAAATTAAAAGCCTCTAATTTAATTCGTACCTACCTTTGTTTTCGTTATTGCTGGTTAATGTTGTGTATTTAAGTATAATAATATTATATCATACTTTTGAGTGAATTTCATTTTGAAGTCGGTTTTAAGTTTTTTTAAACTTTTATTTTTTCGAGAGTGATACGAGGCATTATCCATTATCATAACAACACTATTATCTTCTAATTAGTCCAAAATATCAGAAAACCAATTTTCAAACACCTGGGCGTTCATATCTTGATGGTAATTGACCTTATATTTTCGATTCATACATCATTAGGCCACCATTCACAAAGCCGTATTCACTACCAATGTTTACCAATTATTAGACGTTTGCCTTTTTCTATAACAATACAATACAAAATAATTAGTTTTCTACATATTACAAAAATACATCAATTCTGATACTTATCAAAACAATCGGATTGCGCGCGCATGTGCAAGTCGTCGTTAGGAGTCATATTATTGCCGAAAAAGCAGCCCGCTGGCCAAAAATAAACAAAAGAATGATGAAAGATGTTGTTTTTAGGTACATAAGTAATTGAAAAGAAAATATGAAGTAGGTAAAGATATGTGAGAATAGAAAATATGAAAGTCCCAGAAGGGTTTTTTAGGCCCGTAGATAAACCTCTGATAAATGCATTTCGCGCCCTGTTAACAGTAGTATCAAGCCGCCGCTGTCTCTTATTTACAGAAGAAACAGCGACACAGTTCCATTAAAATCAGCCATATCCTACAGCTCCATCAAGGTACCATGGGTAATTTAGAAAAAACAAAAGCTCATGCCGATCGCGAGAAATGGCAAATTATGCTAGCTTTTTAAAAAGGTAGCAAAGTACCTCATTAAATTGCATAATATTCTCCTGACCATGACAAAAGATTTTGTTGCTAATTTGTTGCTTTATTATATCAGCTCATATACGTCCCCACCGAGGGGCTCGAGCCTACCCTGAATCAGGGCGATTAGGCCTTAGTCGACCACGCGGGCCCAGTCCGGGTTGGTCGACTTCACACACAACCTTCGAGTTTCTTCGCAGGCCTGTGCAGGTTTCCTCACGATGTTTTCCTTCACCGTTAAAGCAATCGGTAATGATATGTACGCAAGTTTTTGAAAAACTCTTTGGTACATTGGCCGTCCAGATTTGAACCCGGTACCTCTGGTTAGATGGACCAAAAAAATTGGATTTTAATTATTTTTATTTTTCGGGTCTATGCTATATTGAACATCGTTTTTCCTTGAATGAAGAATGCTCTGAATTTGTTGCTGATCAGGATATTGATAAGGTACTTGTAAAGGACAAGCAACAAAATAAGTGGTACCGATCGGACGATTTTTTATTTATTTTATATTTTTCGAGTCCATGCTATCTTGAACACCGTTTTTCCTTGAATGGAGAGTGCTCTGAATTTGTTGCTGATCAGGATATTGATAAGGTACTTGTAAAGGACCAGCAACAAAATAAGTGGTACCGATCGGACGATTTTTTTTTCAGGTCCATGCTATCTTGAATACCGTTTTTCCTTGAATGGAGAGTGCTCTGAATTTGCTGCCAATCAGGATATTGATGATTGGTACCGATAGGCCGATTTTTTTTTCAATTTTTTTTTTCGGGTCCACGCTATCTTGAATACCGTTTTTCCTTGAATGGAGAGTGCTCTGAATTTGCTGCCAATCAAGATATTGATGATTGGTACTGATAGGCCGATTTTTTTTTCAAATTTTTTTTTCGGGTCCACGCTATCTTGAATACCGTTTTTCCTTGAATGGAGAGTGCTCTGAATTTGCTGCCAATCAGGATATTGATGATTGGTACCGATAGGCCGTTTTTTTTTAATTTTTCGGGTCCATGCTATCTTGAATACCGTTTTTCCTTGAATGGAGAGTGCTCTGAATTTGTTTCTGATCAGGATACTGATAAGGTACTTGTAAAGGACCAGCAACAAAATAAGTGGTACCGATCGGACTATTTTTTTTTCAGGTCCATGCTATCTTGAATACCGTTTTTCCTTGAATGGAGAGTGCTCTGAATTTGCTGCCAATCAGGATATTGATGATTGGTACCGATAGGCCGATTTTTTTAAAAAAAAATTTTCGGGTCCACGCTATCTTGAATACCGTTTTTCCTTGAATGGAGAGTGCTCTGAATTTGCTGCCAATCAGGATATTGATGATTGGTACCGATAGGCCATTTTTTTTTATTTTTCGGGTCCATGCTATCTTGAACACCGTTTTTCCTTGAATGGAGTGTGCTCTGAATGTGTTGCTGATCAGGATATTGATAAGGTACTTATAAAGAACCAGCGTCAAAATAAGTGGTACTGATCGGCCGATTTTTTATTTAATTTTTATTTTTCCGGTCCATGCTATCTTGAACACCGTTTTTCCTTGAATGGAGAGTGCTCTGAATTTGTTGCTGATCAGGATATTGATAATGTACTTGTAAAGGACAAGCAACAAAATAAGTGGTACCGATCGGACAATTTTTATTTATTTTTTATTTTTCGGGTCCATGCTATCTTGAACATTGTTTTTCCTTGAATGGAGAGTGCTCTGAATTTGTTGCTGATGAGGATATTGATAAGGTACTTGTAAAAGACCAGCAACAAAATAAGTGGTACCAATCGGACGATTTTTTATTTTTTTTTATTTTTCGGGTCCATGCTATCTTGAACACCCTTTTCACTTGAATGGAGAGTGCTCTGAATTTGTTGCTGATCAGGATATTGATAAGGTACTTGTAAAGGACAAGCAACAAAATAAGTGGTACTGATCGGCCGATTTTTTATTTAATTTTTATTTTTCGTGTCTATGCTATCTTGAACACCGTTTTTCCTTGAATGGAGAGTGCTCTGAATTCGTTGCTGATCAGGATTTTGATAAGGTACTTGTAAAAGACCAGCAACAAAATAAGTGGTACCAATCGGACGATTTTTTATTTTTTTTTATTTTTCGGGTCCATGCTATCTTGAACACCCTTTTCACTTGAATGGAGAGTGCTCTGAATTTGTTGCTGATCAGGATATTGATAAGGTACTTGTAAAGGACAAGCAACAAAATAAGTGGTACTGATCGGCCGATTTTTTATTTAATTTTTATTTTTCGTGTCTATGCTATCTTGAACACCGTTTTTCCTTGAATGGAGAGTGCTCTGAATTCGTTGCTGATCAGGATTTTGATAAGGTACTTGTAAAAGACCAGCAACAAAATAAGTGGTACCGATCGGACGATTTTTTTTTTTTTTTTCGAGTCCATGCTATCTTGAACATCCTTTTCACTTGAATGGAAAGTGCTCTGAATTTGTTGCTGATCAGGATATTGATAAGGTACTTGTAAAGGACAAGCAACAAAATAAGTGGTACTGATCGACCGATTTTTTATTTAATTTTTATTTTTCGGGTCCATGCTATCTTGAACACCGTTTTTCCTTGAATGGAAGAGTGCTCTGAATTCGTTGCTGATCAGGATATTGATAAGGTTTTAGTAAAAGACCAGCAAAAAAAGAAGTGGTACCGATCAGCCGATTTTTTATTTATTTTATATTTTTCGAGTCCATGCTATCTTGAACACCGTTTTTCCTTGAATGGAGAGTGCTCTGAATTTGTTGCTGATCAGGATATTGATAAGGTACTTGTAAAGGACAAGCAACAAAATAAGTGGTACCGATCGGACGATTTTTTATTTATTTTTATTTTTCGGGTCCATGCTATCTTGAACATTGTTTTTCCTGAATGGAGAGTGCTCTGAATTTGTTGCTGATGAGGATATTGATAAGGTACTTGTAAAAGACCAGCAACAAAATAAGTGGTACCAATCGGACGGTTTTTATTTTTTTTATTTCTCGGGTCCATGCTATCTTGAACACCGAACTCTCCATTCAAGGAAAAAACGGTGTTCAAGATAGCATGGACACGAAAAAAAAAATTAAAAAAATCGTCCGATCGGTACCACTTATTTTTTTGCTGGTCCTTTACAAGTACCTTATCAATATCCTGATCAGCAACAAATTCAGAGCACTCTCCATTGTATACAGTCAAACCTGGATAAGCGAGAGTTCAAGGGAGCACAATCTCATTCTCATTAAAGAGGTTTCTCACTAACCCGAGTTTCTCGCTAATGCAGGTACATGGGTAGCGTTTCTCTCTTATAGAGGTACGCAGCAATAACAAGTCACAGCAAGTACGAATGTAGTAAATAAATATGTAATATGATAAAATTAGGTATGTGCATGATATGCACAACATGAATTATGTACATATATATTTTTAAATGTTTACGAAAACATAACAAAAATAAATGCACTATGTAATTTCATTTTATTTAGAACTTATTTACACTTAAAAAAATACGTCAATTTCGTTTGGATTTCTGTTTTTGTATTTTGAATGTTTTTCTTTAACTCATAAATTTTGTCGAATATGTATTGCTTGATCAACAACCGCAAAGTACTGATGGACCGTCTCCAACGCATTTAAAGCTAGCTTCATTGAAATGATTTAATTTTCCGTTTTGACATGATGCAGAACAGAACTTTCCTTCGCAGTTGATAACTATAAACTGAGTAAGTCCGACAAACAGGACGGTACACAGGCACACGTGTCCATTCGAAAAGAATGCGATAGAATAACAACTTTATTTAGTTCCACGAAATAGAATAGGTACAATATTGACGAGAAAACAATACAAAAACAATGGTAGGAAGTTCCACGAAAGTTAAGAATGAGTCATAAAATAGCAGAGATGTTAAATTTGTAAATAAAGCTCGACTGTCGCTTATAGAGGTATAGATAAATAGCAGTCTCATTTTACGGAGGTCTATGAGAGAAAAACGACTCTCTCTTACAGAGGTTTCTGTTTCTCGCTAATAGAGGTTTTGGGAGCTTAAAATGACGGGTCCTGGCTATTACTCTCACTTATAGAGTTTTCTCACTTAACCAGTTCTCACTTATCCAGGTTTGACTGTAGTTCTTTAGTAGGAAAACGAATAGGCCTAAAAGACATTACTTTTAGTATATAGCTCTTTGGGCTCGTTCTACGCGTAGGAAATGAGTCTTACATGAAACACACCACACAATAACACAGTAGGAGATGATTGAGTAGTCAAAAGCAAAATATACTGTTTTTAATGCGGCAAAGGCAATTAAAGGCAATAAATCGAAGACAAGGACCAGTTGCGGTAGGTCTTGCCGGCCAAGACGCTTGTCCTGGTACTCTGCAAGGCGAGCTAGTGCCTCGTGGAAGAGAATCACTACCTACTGTCCAGGTAGGTCCCGGAGCTGTAGGCACGCTCACCTCCCGCGGCTTTCGCTGCTGGCGGTTCGATCCCCACTCGGGACGCCACCAGAGAAGCTGGCTCCCAAATCACCGGTGTGGTACCGGAGCTGTTGGCGCGCTCACTTCCCGGCGCTTATCGCACCTGTCCAGACTTACTCCTATTACGCGGCTGGATCGGCCGGAGCAGTATTAGCTGAACTCTACTTGCTATCCAGGCAAGTTCCGGAGATGCTTAAAGGACAACTCCCGTGCGCTGCGTTGTTTTCGCCCAGAGCCCACGTGACCGGCTACGACAACACTAGTTGCGCGCGGGGGAGGACGCCTGGACGCAACGTGCTTGCCAAGCAACCAACATTGCCCAACCCCGGCAACTAACCACATACCACTACGAGTCCTTGACCCTGTCCGGGGACGGACAAGCCAGAGTGCCGAAGGCAACAGATCCAACGGCAGGCAAGCGGTGGGTTACCCCCAACCCCGTAGTTCCGGCTGCGACCTCCAGCTAGCCGGGTAGCTCTAGGCAGAGAGTGTTGTTAAAGCGGCAATAAAAATACACACTTAATGAATTCATTTTGCATTTTAAGTTATCATATCAGCCGAAGGACGTCCACTGCTGGACATAGGTCTCCCCAAAGGATTTCTACAACGAGCCGTTCCGCGCTGCCCGCATCCAGCGGCTTCCCGCGACCTTCACCAGGTCATCAGTCCACCGAGTGGGGGACCTTCCTACTCCAAGGTTTCCGGTGACCATCACTCGAGAACTTTACTGCCCCAACGGCCATCTGTTCTACGAGTTCCTCGTTTTTGATTCGATCACACAGAGAAACTCCGATCATAGCACGCTCCGTTGCCATTTGGGTGACCTTGAGCCTTCTTATGAGGCCCATAGTAAGCGACCATGTCACATTTCCGTATGTAACCAATATTCTGATGTTTAATTGGCATTAATTACAAGAAATAAAACCTTAAACGAGGTCGTTGAACATAAGTAAGGTTTCTTTAATATTATAATTATAGTAATAGATTTTTTACAGTTTAATAGAATAAGCAACACGAAATTAAATCTCAAAAATAACATGACATATACATACAGAAAATATGTGGCATTCATTATACAGTATAATACTATACTAATCTAACTTTACTTTTTCTCTTATGGGATAGACAGAGTATCAGACGCCTAGAGTGAAGATTCTAACAATTTTCGTTTTTTTACTGACATCTGCCCTCGTACGAGAAACAACACTTCTAGGTGGCCGTGTGTCAGCGGACAGATGGACAGCCTTGCGGGTCTGCCAAGTTTGCTCATGCCATTTGGCCACCCGGAACACTCGAACGGTAAGAGGTAAGTCGAGGCGCGTCGGTTGGACAGGCGTTACACCGCCGCCGCTAAGGATCCAGCATGTGCCTACTGTAAGTCCACAGGTCATGACGGTCGTGACGGCGTGTGCTGATTTCCAGGCAGGGGGATTCAGAAGCGCCGTGGAGTCACGCAGGTGGTGCTTCAGCTGCCTAGGGTCGCATATGGTGCGAGACTGCCCTACGTCTGGGAACTTTCGGTTCTGCCAATGGCTTTACCACCAGCTCCTGGGCATGAACCGGTGTAAAGTGGCCACTCAGGAGCGGAGACAGTCTCTCGTATCGGAACGCGAAAGCAGGGGACAGCATTCACCAGCTCCACCAAGACGATAAGTTTCTGGATAGGGGAGGAACGTACCCTCGCCAACGTACGTTCCTCCCGCACGCGCAGGATGAGCGTAGGTACGTACGTTATCACAGGTCCCCCCCATCGGAGCTTCGTGAAGCTGAAGCACGGGACCCTACTGGCGGGTGCCACGTTTGTACACAGGGTATGCAACACCATATATGCAAGAATAGGGGCCTTACTCACAGTATTCGGAGTTAGTCAGCGCCATGCCGCCTCATTTGAACCCTTGCATCTTTTCACAACTAGTGGAGCATCCCCTCGTCTGTCTACACTCCCCCACCATTTCGCCGTATTCCGATGGCATATTACAGACCCCCGAGGTAGCTCAGGTAAGTACGGGGCTCTTCTATTCAGCATGCAACCTGGCCTGAAACCCCTATCACCGTTCCAAGTCTGCCGGACTTACCGTCCTTGCCGCCCAGCTAGTTACAATACTCTTGCCCACTACTAAGAATTGCGCTAGGGGATCAAATGGCAAAGAATGTCGGTACGAGCTCTGCCAGATACCGAAGCTCAAGGGTGTATCGTCTTAAGTGAACCGATGAGCAGGCTAGGCTTACGTTTAGAGGCAAAATGCCATGGGCATTGGAGGACAGGTTGCCCCTCTAAGTGGTCAGGTTGACATAATCTTTGAGCTGGACGGCGCTGGACGGCGATGGACGGCTGTTCCAGGCAAGCGTTGTCATACGACATTAGCAGTGTCGGACAATGTGGTCGGGGTTTTTCCTCAGTTTCGGTTGCCGTCAGTTGTGCGAGAGCTGATCACAGGTCTGGATACGCATGTCCGCAGCCTGATGTTGCGGAGCACCATAAGTAGAATCAACTAGTGGTATTTATTTACTAACAGCATACTTATCCAATACTTGCGGTCTTGAAACTAGTTAAAACGTTAATAAAGACATGTAGCACAAACATACTCAAAATTTTCAAGAATCAAAAATCTAAAATAGTGGTTAATTCGTTTTCGAATCAAGGGTATATAAAGAATATATCTCATTATGTTGTCTCTTCTTCCTTTCGACATTGTCAGTGAATTTTTTTTCAATTTCGTATATTATTTTGTTGTTAAAACGATACATTTACTAATGTACCTCCGACTTCTTATTTGAGCTTACTAAAAAAAACAGAGCCAATAATCAATGAGACATATACAATAACACTGTGTTAAATACGATAATCGACGATGTCAGCCGTATGGCTCCCGGCTTAGAATAGGGCCATCCTATTTCATCCAATAGGTGTCGTAAGAGCCGACTAAGGGACTCAAACCGGAGGATGGGCAGCAGCGTCTTTCCGTGATTTGCAGCCAATCTGCAACACTGCGATCGCCAACCCGCCTGCCAAGCGTGGCGATTACGGCAACACCCCCCAAATGACCGACACAAAGAAACAACGGCCCCTAGTCCCCGGCGGCCCCGCTATTCCTGGCTCCGGTAGCGGTCAAGGTAACGGCGGGGCATGGGGTGCGAAGAATCCCCGGCAGATGCCAGGCTACCTCAACAAAAGACCTCTGGCCCTGGCAACCTACAACACGCGCACACTGCGAACCGACGTAAAGCTAACAGAACTCGAGGAAGCATTGAGCAGGTTACGATGGGACATCGTAGGATTGTGTGAAGTCCGAAGAGAGGGGGAGGACACCATAATCCTTAAATCCGGAAACCTGCTCTATTTCCGGGAGGGCGACCAACTGTCCGAGGGTGGTGTCGGGTTTCTAGTCCACAAGTCCCTCATTAACAATGTGGTCCGGATCGAGAGTGTTTCGACGAGGGTAGCGTACCTCATTCTCCGAATTACCAAACGGTATTCGCTGAAAGTTATTCAGGTATATGCACCGACCGCGCAACACTCCGACGATGAAGTGGAGCTCCTATATGAGGATATCTCTAGAGCTCTACATAATAGCTCACGGACTCAATACACCATTGTTATGGGGGACTTTAACGCGAAACTGGGCAAACGAAGTGATGGTGAGCTGAGAGTGGGGCAATTTGGATATGGAGAGAGAAATGCACGTGGCCAGCTGCTGGCCGACTTTATGGAGAAGGAGGGCCTCTTTATGATGAACTCCTTCTTCAAAAAGCCTAAACAGCGAAAGTGGACATGGTTGCATCCCAATGGCGTAACGAAGAACGAGATCGACTTCATCTTGTCGACAAGAAGGCAAATATTCAATGATGTCTCTGTGATCAACTCAGTCAAAACAGGAAGCGATCACCGAATGGTAAGAGGCACATTGAATCTAAAGACCAAGCTAGAAAGATGTCGACTGATGAAGTCCACACTCCGACCAGCGCCCATCCAGCTCCAAAACCCCGAAAACTTTCAGCTCGAGTTGCACAATCGCTTCGAATGCCTAGGAGACTGCGAGAATGTGGACGATTATAACGACAGGTTCGTGGAAATTGTCCAAACGGTCGGGTCTAAGATTTTCAAAACTCGCCGTTCAAACAGAACCAAAAAAATCTCTGACTTCACCAGCAACCTCATGGAAGAAAGACGCAGATTGGTTTTGCAGTCCTCTGAAGACGCTACTCAGTATCGGCAACTAAACAGGAAGATCTCTAAGTCTCTAACTCGCGATTTGCGCCACTTTAATACAAATTGTATTAAAGAGGCGATTGAGAACAACAAAGGCTCAAAAGTGTTCGCTAGAGATCTGTCTGTTAGTCAAAGCCAACTGACCAAGCTGAAGACTGAGGACGGCAGGATCATATCGTCTAAGACTGAGTTGCTGGAAGAAGTTGAGAAGTTCTACGGACAATTGTACACGACCACACGTCTGCCTGTCAGCGATCTGGCTAAAGACCCAAGAGCTAGACTTACCCGACACTATACCGAAGATATCCCGGACGTCAGCCTGTACGAGATTAGAATGGCTCTCAAACAGCTTAAAAACAATAAGGCACCGGGTGATGATGGAATTACGGCTGAACTTCTGAAAGCAGGTGGAACACCGGTACTTAAAGCTCTTCAGAAATTATTTAATTCCGTTATACTTGAGGGACAAACGCCTAAGGCATGGCACAGAAGTGTGGTCGTGCTTTTCTTCAAAAAGGGCGACAATACCCTGCTGAAGAACTACAGACCCATCTCACTTCTGAGCCATGTCTACAAACTGTTTTCGAGGGTCATTACGAATCGTCTCGCACGCAGGTTTGACGACTTCCAGCCTCCCGAACAAGCCGGTTTCCGAAAAGGATTTAGTACCATAGACCACATACATACGCTGCGGCAGATTATACAGAAGACCGAAGAGTACAATCAGCCACTATGCTTGGCGTTCGTGGACTATGAGAAAGCCTTCGATTCGGTCGAAACCTGGGCTGTGTTACAGTCTCTCCAGAGGTGCCAAATTGACTATCGATATATCGAAGTGCTGAAGTGTTTGTATGAAAACGCCACCATGTCGGTTCGCCTCCAGGATCAAAACTCGGAACCTATCCAGCTGCAGCGAGGGGTGAGACAGGGAGACGTTATATCTCCGAAACTGTTCACCGCCGCCCTGGAAGATGTTTTCAAGCTTTTGGACTGGGGTGGACTCGGCATCAATATCAACGGCGAGTACATCACCCACCTTCGATTCGCTGACGATATCGTGGTCATGGCTGAGACTATGGACGACTTAGGCACAATGCTCGATGGCCTCAGTAGAGCCTCTCAACAAGTGGGTCTTAGAATGAACATGGACAAGACGAAAATTATGTCAAACGTCCGTGTCATACCTACTCCTCTGAAGGTTGGAGGCTCTACACTCGAAGTTGTTACCGAATATGTATACCTTGGACAAACAGTCCAGTTAGGTAGGTCCAACTTCGAGAAAGAGATCAATCGTCGAATCCAACTCGGCTGGGCAGCGTTCGGGAAGCTTCGCAATATCTTTACGTCCCAGATACCGCAGTGTCTTAAGACCAAGGTCTTCGACCAATGTGTGTTGCCAGTGATGACGTACGGAACTGAGACATGGTCGCTTACTATGGGCCTCATAAGAAGGCTCAAGGTCACCCAAAGGGCAATGGAGCGTGCTATGCTCAGAGTTTCTCTGCGTGATCGAATCAGAAACGAGGAAATCCGTAAGAGAACCAAAGTGACCGACATAGCTCTCAGAATTGCTAAACTTAAGTGGCAGTGGGCGGGGCACATTGCTCGTAGAACAGATGGCCGTTGGGGCAATAAAGTTCTCGAGTGGCGACCACGCACCGGAAAGCGTAGTGTAGGCAGGCCTCCCACTCGGTGGACCGATGACCTGGTGAAGGTCGCGGGAAGCCGCTGGATGCGGGCAGCGCAGAACCGGTCGTCGTGGAGATCCTTGGGGGAGGCCTATGTCCAGCAGTGGACTTCCTTCGGCTGATATGATGATGATGATGAAATACGATAATGTCAAAATTTTGAATAGGTCAAATCAGACCACCATACCTAAGTTACTATTCGTTATGGAAATGACTTTAAAATAAATCGGTCACTAAAATGAACAGTAACTTCAAAACTAAAATGGTGTAAACTTAAATAAGTCATTGGATTTTTGGTAATGTCGGAAGAAAACAATCACATATCTAAATCGGTCGTTTTAATACTAAATAAACTAAGGTGAACTTACTGATGGTATCGGTATAAAAACGACTTAATCTGTGTTAGGTCACTATCTTTCCGTGTGCGTAAAGTCCTCTCCACATCAATGTCAACTCAACACTGAAAGCGTCGTTTTAGAACTGGCCACGCCCCGAAATTCTCCGAGTGGGAAAGAGACCAACTCAGCGGTTTTGTCCTGTTCCCGCTCGAATGTGGCTTTTTATTAATTACAGATAGTTTGACGTGATTGTTTTAGGTCTTTTCACGATCATAACTCATTTTTCAATTTTTTTGAATTGAGTCGTTTTCGTACTGGAGGTGCGATATATTTAGAGAAACTTCACTCAAAATCAAAATTGATGTCTCGTAAGTACTGCAAATCGCGAGTGAATGTGCGCAAAATTTACGTTGTTGTTTCTGTGTTTCTGAAAAATATTTATGGTGAAAACGATGCCAGGGTACGTAATCATTTATTTTAACTACATATAATAACTTATACTTCTGATTTTCTGTGAAAACTTATCCTTCAAACTATGGCCTTTTTGTGACTGTTTTTTTTTTGTCTTTTTTTGTTACTTTATATGGTCTAAAAATTACTAGAAAAGGATTATGTTCTTTTATTTTTATGTTATAAACACTCTAATTGAGATTAATATTTTATATGGAAATACACAATATTCTATTTAGATTCACAGAAAATCCAATAAAAGTAAACAATAGCGCGCCCAGCACCCCCTGTCTGTCACTGTCCATCTGGCGGTTGGGCCAGGCAGGGAGGGTGTTTGACTGCAACTCACCTGATGGTAAGTGATGACGCAGTCGAGGATGGTACACGCAAACTCAAATAATACCTATTCACTCTTGCCTTGAAGATCTCCAAATTATAGGAATCGGGAAACACTGACGCAGCCATGAAATGGACAGAACATAGACGGGACATGTTTATGTACCAAGACCAATTTTTTTTTACAGACGAAAGGTGGACCACGAGTAAACATCCGAAAAAAAGGAGGAGTTTACAAGTCGACCCGAATATTTTTTTATTATAGGCATACGAAATTCAGATGACTGAACTACGATAATTTAGCGCAGCGCCATCTATATAAGAATAAGTAATCGAAAAATATTGCCATCTGTTACCGAATAGCTGTACTTGTTTGTTTTGATGCAAACGCATAAATAATTCGTCATAGAGTATTCTGTATGTGCTCTTTGTCATAGAGTAAAGGGGTCAATCAACCCAACCAACCAACACAACACATCTGTCAATGTCAAAATTTGTTGTGTCATGTCTCCGTAATATTTTGTTGGTGTGATTTTGTGTAAAAAAACAATAAAAAAAGGGAACACGGTTTTTCAACTGTGCTGGAGGACTGAAATTTGTGAACCACAATGCATTGGTACGACGGGAGCATTGCCGAGGCGGTCACACTGTCTAAACAGCGAAATGCAATTTTCGTTGTTTTTGTAGAAGGTAACGGGAAATTCGTGCTTTGATTATGCATTTAACCAATAAAATTGACTATATTTACGCGGTACCATAGCGACCTTAAATTTCTATGAGCCTACTTCTCTTCAAAAAGTTTTGGAAAAAAACACGAAATTCGTGACCAAAATACACGTCATTTCCACAGACACCTTCGATTTTTATACCTAACTAGGAAAAATTGAACGAAAAATTCACAATTACAAGTTAGGTATTTGTCTATAGTTGTCTTAAATTCAAAAAATAATTTCATATTTAGGTACATCTGTAATTCTAATTACTAATTAGCGTTATTGGTTAACCATATTAATAAATGTAAATCATCATCATGATCATCCTATCAGTCGAAAAGCGTCCACTGTCTAAATATAAATAATATTAAATCAAAATAGGTACTTGGTAGCATGTGTGACTATACTAGGTATCCGTTCCCTTCCCTTTGGGGGTGATTTTGCCGCCCTGCAGATTTCTCAGTATTTTTTTTATAAAACCTGTAAAAAATAATTACTGATATAGTTAACTAATGAAATCGTCTATCTATCCATGTATATTTTAACACAATTGTATTTTTTTTGCAAACTACAGTGTCAGGTTTTGTACAATCACTAGAGGATGCCTGCAGCTTCGCCCGTGCAGTACCCGATTTTTGCGGTTCCCGTGGGAATTTCCCAAAATCCTTTCTTAGCGGATGCCTACGTCATAACATCTACCTGCATGCCAAATTTCAGCCCGATCCGTTCAGTGGTTTGGGCTGTGCGTTGATAGATCACTATGTCAGTCAGTCAGTCAGTCACTTTTGAGTTATATATATTTAGATTGAAACCTGACACCATTGTTTTCAAAAAATTTAATGAAAGAGTTAAGAACCCTTCACCCAGAAAAAAAAAAATGAAATGACTAAAATAAATGATAGATATATAATATATATTGATGGCTAAGTCCCTCCCCAGTATTATGGTATAATTTTACATAGATCAGAGTAATATAGATACACTTGTTCTGCAATACAATAAAACATCAATTAGCCTGCGAAAAAAGTGTGCCGATTTGAATGAGGTCGCACTTCTGCTAAAAAGTGAAAGTGTGCAGATTCACATGATTGTGTCCTGGAAAAGATATTTGTCATTCGACTGTCAAAACTTCAGGATTCAGGAAAGACTGAATACTTTTGCAATACTTTATAACAAAATATTACCTTATTTAAAATTACTTACCATAAAAATCGAAATTGCTTTGATTTAGTTACTACACATTCTTTTTGGAAAAGGTAATCTAAACATTCCATAGATTTTTGTCTTGCATACGTGCGTAAAGTGTCATTAGAATTTACTTGTCCATTTTTAAGAAATTTAAAATATTAGTTTGTATTTGAGCTGAGTTTCCATAACAACAAGCCATACAAGGCCCTTAACACATACAATATTTTTTTATCCACAATTGGTAAGCCCTTGGCATTGTCTCACCTGATGGTAAGTGACGATGATGCCAAAGATGGAAGCTGGCTTAGCAAGATTCCCCAATGCAGTGGGAAACTGGTTATCTATCTTCAAGCTGGAACACATCAATGTATCAATGTTTTTAGCATTGATGTTTGGCAGTGTGACTTAGATAAGATGGTGGTAGCTAGTCAGGTAGGCTTAGAAAATGCCCTTCCACCAACCAAACCAAGTCATACAAAGTTAGACTTTGCTGTGAATTGAACCCAGGACTTGCTGATGAAAGGCTTTTGGATTTAACCATTACGCCACGGAAGTGGACAATGCTTATTTTGAACTGGCTTTTATTGTTCATTTAAGAAACTGATACAAATTTCAGGTGAGAATGACACGTCCCAGGAGATGGCAGAGATGATTGATGACACAGCAGTTGTGAAACGTCTCTCCGATACAAAGAACTTCTTGGCAGTTAAACTGAAAAGCGGCTCCACACATTACACACACTTTGCACAAATTTGTATCCTTTACAATATTTATAATGTGATATATTTCTTACCATTTCCATGACGACCGGATCTGCCCTGCCCGCATCCAGTGGATTCCCGCGACCTTCACCAGGTTATCGGTCCACCGAGTGGAAAGTCTACCTATGCTACGTTTTCCGGCGCGCGGTTGCCACTCGAGAACTTTACTGCACCAACGGCCACCTGTTCTACGAGCTATATGCCCCCCCCCCCCACTGCTACTTAAGTTTAGCAATTCTTAGATCTATGTTGGTTACTTTGGGTCTCCTAGGATCTCCTCGTTTCTGATTCTATCACGCAGAGAAACTCCAACATAGCATGCTTCATTGCCCTTTAGCCTTCTTATGAGGCCTGTAGTAAGCAACTATGTCTCAGTTCAGGTATGTCATCACTGGCAACACACACTGGTCGAAGATCTTGGTCTTAAGACACTGCAGTGTCTGGGACGTAAAGATATTGCAAAGCTTCCCCGAACGCTGCCCAGCCGAGTTGGGTTCGATGATTAATCTCTTTCTCGAAATTGGACCTACCTAACTGGAATTTTTGTCACAGGTATACATATTCGGTAACTACTTTGAGTGTAGAGCCTCCAACCTTCAGAGGAGTAGGTATGAAATGGGCGTTTGACATAATTTTTGTCTTGTCATTGTCATGTTCATTCTAAGACCTACTTGTTAGGAGGCTGTACTGAGGCCATCGAGCATTGTGCCTTAGTCGTTCATAGTCTCAGCCATGACTAAGATATCGTTAGCGAATCGAAGATTGGTAATGTACTCGCCGTTGATATTGATGCCAAGTCCACCCCAGCCCAAAAGCTTAAAAACATCCTCCAGGGCAGCGGTGAACAGTTTCGGAGATATAACATCTCCCTGTCTCACCCCTCACTGCAGCCGGATAGGTTCCGAGTTTTGATCCTGGAGGCGAACCGACATGGTGGCGTTTTTATAAAAACACTCTACCTTTAAATATCGATAGGCAATTTGGCACCGCTGGAGAGACAGACACAGCCCAAGAGACAGAGACACAGCCCAAGTTTCGACCAAATCAAAGGCTTTCTCATAGTCCACGAATGCCAAGCATAGCGGCTGATTGTACTCTTCGGTCTTCTGTATAATCTGCTGCAGATGGAAGAATCATGGAAATCCTTGGGGAGGCCTATTTCCAGCAGTGGACTTCCGTTGGCTGATATGATGATAATGATTTCTTTCACTTCAGGTAAATTACAATGCCTCCTACCTACACTATTTAATATGGGCATTTAAAAAAAATTACAGTATAGGACTGGTATAGGAGTATAAGGATCTCTTTTTTTACATCCACAATTGATAAGCACTTGGCATCATCTCAGCTGGCGTAAGTGTCGATGATATGAAAAAATGAAGCAGGAAGTACTACGGGGAACTGGCTGTCTTATTTACATGTGTCACCCATGATCCCTCTCATAAAATCGGAATCAATGAAAAGCCTAAGCATCCATAGCCCAATTATTATCAAGTATCATTGAACTATCAAAATTTTGTTATTCTATTGTGTGGTGTATTGTAAACTGTAAGATTGAGTACGCATCACAGAAACTAGTCAAAAAGTATTTAAAAATCAAACCTGCCAAAATTAATTAGAAACATTTTATATGAACAATGTAAAGAGCTAGGCCAAAGCAGTGCAAAAAAAAAGGCATGGTATTACTGCAGCGTCGGCGCACCCTCCAATTACGCCGGTGCACGCACAAAAAGAAGTTGGTTATGGAGGTGCCTCTCTTTTAAAAATAGGCAAATCCACCAAAACTAATATATATTAAAACTGGTTATGGCAAAAGATATGAAAAAGAAATGAACGTAAAATATGGAAATAGATAGTAGTATGGTATTGATGATCAGGATAGGTGTGACAATTTTGACCATTGAAAAGTAAAAATAGACAAAAAGATGATATAAAAGCAGTTTGGAAATAAAAACCAAAAAGATTAACTTTGTGACATTACCACTTGTTCTTCGTTAACATACTCATCCTACTTAGAGGCTCCAACAGAGGCTGGCTTTTTATGACCCAGCATGATGAATACAAAGTAATAAATAATATTCCATGACTCCCACACAGACCAATTTGTGCCCGTGCCGTCTTTGTTCTTCATCGGACGAAACGGCACCCCGTTAGAGGTGGTGTGCCCCGGAGTGCAGCCTGACAATCTGGCCTCCAGGATCGACAGGATATTGGAGGAGCACCGTGAGTACCAGTTTTTCCAAGTTTATAAGAACTTTTCTTAGTAAAACTCAAGTACACTATTTCTTCATACTCTTTCTTGTGCAATCGTAGATTTTTTCGCAACCTCAGTTTATTTGAAGCTGTTATTTTCCTTTGAAGACCTGTTTATTAATTTCATCCCAACCCGCACTGAGCCCGTGTGGTCGACTAAGGCCCGATCGCCCTAACTCAGGGAAGACTCAAACCCCCAAGGTGAGGACGTATATGAGCTGATATGGTGATACAATATTACATAATTAATATATTATAACAGTTGTACAAATAAAACAAAATTAAACAATAGGTAGCCTATTTTTTCATACATGAAGTGTCTGAAATTTTAAATCCAGCCAGAAATAAATGCGAATTTTTATTTGTGATTACAGTGTTCTATAATCAGAGGCCTTTGTCCAGCAGTAGATGTCCTTCGGCTGATATGATGATGATGATGACAGTTTTCTTATTATTCAATCTATTAAAATATTACTTTTTCACATAAGTTGTACCTCTTACCATGAATGTCAAGGAAAAAAATGTTTTTCATGCTATCAATGGTTTTATATTTATCATCATATCAGCCGAAAGAGTTCCACTGCTGGACAAAGGCCTTTATATTTTTCACTTATGTTAAAAAATAGTGTAACATTTTATTTATTTCAATTCTTTTTACCTATATTAATTACAATTTTTATTTACACAGACAAAGAAAAGCAGCCGACTCACCAACAATCCCTCTCACAATCCCCCACAAGTCAACCACAACCCCCCTCAGCTCAACAACAATCCCTCTTAACTCAACCTCTGATCCAACCTTCGACTTCGACGCAGAACATAAAAGAGCAGACAGTCAACTTCATGCAAGCTGAGACGGAGCAAGCGAGAAAGAAACAGAAAATTGAAGAGCCTGCAGGTATAGCTACTTAGCTAGCAAGAAATATTATATATACTGTAGGACTCTATAATCTGGACGGGCAAAAATCCAGGCTCTGACGGATTATCAAGGCGTCCCGTCCGGATTATAGTCTGCAATTTTTGATGCTAATAAAATCCTTCATACACAGAATCTTAAATTTAATTACCATTGACTGAGAGTTAATAAGCGCTAAGAGGAAACAAGCATTAATTTAAATCAAGAATTCGTATAAACTCCGTAATATTCAGCTCATTTTAATCGGAAAATGTCCCAGGCAGTATGCAACACTACGCCTCCCCCGACCCCGTTGCGGCTCTGACGGCCACGCGGACTTACCGGATTACAGCGGGTCCGATTATCGAGGACCTTCCGTATTATTTTAATCTTAACTAAACCTATTATGCATGTAGTATCAAGGAGAGTACAGTGACTGCCTGGTGTAACACTTGCTAGCATGTGCTTGTTGTTACCTTTTCACGCTTCAACACCATGACCAATCTTGATTAAATTTGGCATGCATGTAGCCTGTGTCACGGGGAAGGACATACGTTATACTTTTTATCCCGTGAAAATAGCATAGCCCGATGCAGTTCCTAAAGGAAACTGATAAGATAATCTTTTTTGGTTAGTTTCTTTAAAATCACAACGGAACAATGGATTGTTGTGATTTTTTGCACAGAGGTGGTTGAAGAAGTGGGAAATAGCATAGACTGCTAATCACAATAGCCCTATATAGTTCCTGAGGGATCTGGAGAAAACTCACATCCACGCTCGCGTGCCGCCGCACCACTCACCCTTAAAGACAGTAATAAAAACGATGCCCACGCGAGCGAAGCCGCGGGCAAAAGCTAATAACTAAATAATAATAAATTGTATAAAAGGCAACTTTGACAGAATATCTAATTACAGATAAAAATCGATTAATCACTGGTCTACAGTGGTTTTGTTGCCCTAGATATAAGATCGATTTTGAATATATTTATGCTCACAATTCATGAAACTATCAATGATTTTATAAGATTTGCTCTCGTTTTTTTTGCGTAGAATTCAAATCATGACTGACAAAATAAATATTATTACTAACATACCGATAATCCCTACTAATATTATAAATGCGAAAGTAACTCTGTCTGTCTGTTACGCTTTCCCGCAAAAACTACTGAACGGATTTGGCTGAAATTTGGTAGGTAGACAGATTAGGACCTGGATTAAGACATAGGCTACTTTTTACCACGCTCGCGAGCCGCTTGCGGCTCGCGCACTGCGCACCCTCGAAAAGTCATAGAAACGTGGTCCACCGCGGATGTAGCCGCGGGAAACAGCTAGTTTATCATAAAAACAAGAGCACATTCAATACTTTCATGAATAAATTCGTAATCTGGGCACCTGAAAACATCAAAATTTGCTAAGATATACAGGGCAAAAATTTTTTTTTTTGTAGAGCTGTAATAATCAGATAATAAAAAATACAGTGGCGTAGCTACCGGAGGGCTAGACGGGGCAGTGCACCGGGGCCCCCAAGCTCAGGAGGCCCCTCGGACTCTGACTTACAAACAGTAAATTGAACTAGCGAAAATTTCTTCCCATTTCTCCTAAATTCTCCAAAATATCCCATGTTTTTCGAATTTTTGCATACCAATACCTATATTAATTAATTTATTCAATTATTCATTCCTAAGAATTATTCTGGAGTACCTACGTCGAATTCGGAACACGGCGAATACGGAACAAACGATTTTAAATAGTTTAGTTGGGGCCCTAGTATACTTTTTGCCCCAGGGCCTTTGGTTACCCAGTTACGCCACTGAAAAAATATCTTGATAATTTTGCAACCATGTATCATTTTCACCATGTTTGTATTACCCCACAGACGAGAAGCCGGGCAGCAGCGTGCCGGTGACCCCGGTGACCGTGGTGCACGAGGTGACCAAGTCGGGCGCAGAGTACGACGTGGTGTGCGACGGAGACGTGTGCGTGCGCCGCCCGCGCGACAACCAGCCCGGCACCAGCCAGCTGGTACGCTGTCTCTTTCACTCTTACAACAGCGTGCCGGTGACCCCGGAGACCGTGGTGCACGAGGTGACCAAGTCGGGCGTGGAGTACGACGTGGTGTGCGACGGAGACGTGTGCATGCGCCGCCCGGGCGACAACCGGCCCGGCACCAGCCAGCTAGTACGCTGTCTCTTTTACTCTTAAAGCAGCGTGTCGATAACCCCGGTGACCGTGGTGCACGAGGTGACCAAGTCGGGCGTGGAGTACGACGTGGTGTACGACGGAGACGTGTGCGTGCACCGCCCGCGCGACTACCAGCCCGGCACCAGCCAGCTGGTACGCTGTCTCTTTCACTCTTACAGCAGCGTGCCGGTGACCGTGGTGCACGACGTGACCAAGTCGGGCGTGTAGTACGACGTGGTGTGCTACGGAGACGTGTGCGTGCGCCGCCCGCGCGCCAACCAGCCCGGCACCAGCCAGCTAGTACGATGTCTCTTTCACTCTTACAGCAGCGTGCCGGTGACCCCGGAGACCGTGGTGCACGAGGTGACCAAGTCGGGCGTGGAGTACGACGTGGTGTGCGACGGAGACGTGTGCATGCGCCGCCCGCGCGACAACCGGCCCGGCACCAGCTAGCTAGTACGCTGTCTCTTTTACTCTTAAAGCAGCGTGTCGATAACCCCGGTGACCGTGGTGCACGAGGTGACCAAGTCGGGCGTGGAGTACGACGTGGTGTACGACGGAGACGTGTGCGTGCACCGCCCGCGCGACTACCAGCCCGGCACCAGCCAGCTGGTACGCTGTCTTTCACTCTTACAGCAGCGTGCCGGTGACCCCGGTGACCGTGGTGCACGAGGTGACCAAGTCGGGCGTGGAGTACGACGTGGTGTGCGACGGAGACGTGTGCGTGCGCCGCCCGCGCGACAACCAGCCCGGCACCAGCCAGCTAGTACGCTGTCTCTTTTACTCTTACAGCAGCGTGTCGATAACCCCGGTGACCGTGGTGCACGAGGTGACCAAGTCGGGCGTGGAGTACGACGTGGTGTGCGACGGAGACGTGTGCGTGCGCCGCCCGCGCGACAACCAGCCCGGCACCAGCCAGCTAGTACGCTGTCTCTTTCACTCTTACAGCAGCGTGTCGATAACCCCGGTGACCGTGGTGCACGAGGTGACCAAGTCGGGCGTGGAGTACGACGTGGTGTGCGACGGAGACGTGTGCGTGCGCCGCCCGCGCGACAACCAGCCCGGCACCAGCCAGCTAGTACGCTGTCTCTTTCACTCTTACAGCAGCGTGCCGGTGACCCCGGTGACCGTGGTGCGCGAGGTGACCAAGTCGGGCGTGGAGTACGACGTGGTGTGCGACTGAGACGTGTGCGTGCGCCGCTCGCGCGACAACCAGCCCGGCACCAGCCAGCTGGTACGCTGTCTCTTTCACACTTACCTCAAATCCCTCTTTCACGCTTTTGTTAGCTCCGCTCGCGTGGACATCGTTTTAATGACTGTCTTTAAGGGTGATTAGTAAATTATGTCGTTTCCCACCTACTCAACCATCTCTGTGCAAAAAATCACAACAATCGAGTATTTTTTTTGCCCCCTCAGGAACTGTATCAGATTACATGCTATTTTCTCGGGATAAAAAGTAGCCTACCAGCATGCCAAAATTGGTGTAGGTACCGTTAACTGGGGCTTCTACTCATCATACTGAACAACTTTGTTCTACGACTTTGCTGAAAACGCAAAAAAAATCGTTACTCTTCATACAAATCGATCAGCTGATTGACCAATTTTTGTATGGAAGATCCAATAATTTTTTTGCGAATCGACTGTGGGTTCCTTTGAAAGAAAGTTGTTCAGTATGATGAGTAGAACCCCCAGTTAACAGCTGCTACACCAATTTTTTTACACCATGTACATTTATTGTATTGAAGTATTTTATGTAACTGTTTATTTTCATTTTTTTCTGTTTTTCATTATTACACGGCCCCTTATCTTATTCTATCGTTGTTTACCTACCCAAAGGTTGCCTGGAAGAGATTGCTACCTAGCAATATGGCCGCCTATTATGTAGGCTTTCTTCTGTGTTGTTTATTTCGTTTTTTATGTTGTGATGCAATAAAGAATATTGTATTTATTTCAGAGCGACACAGTGAATATATACAGACAGGGCTAAGGAAAGAGCGGATATGGGGAGCTCTTAGGAACACTAAGGGACATTAATTACTTGAGAATCCAAGCGGACACTCTTTAAAACATTAGAAGACGCTCTTTATATTATGTACTAGCTTTTGCCCGCTGCTTCGCCCGCGTGGTCATTGTTTTTATGACTGTCTTGTAGGGTGAGTGGTGCGCGAGCCGCAAGTGGCTCGCGAGCGCGGACATGAGTGTTCCTCAGATGCCTCAGGAACGATATCGGGTTATTCTGATTAGAAGTCTAAGTCACTTCCCACCCCGTCTATCAATTCTATACAAAAAAAAACACTTCAGTCCGTAGCTCCGTTGCGACGTTGACGTACGCGAGCGCGGAAATGAGTTTTCCCCAGATCCCTCGGGAACCTGTCAGGATATGCTAATTAGTAAGTTATGTCATTTCTCACCCCCTCAGCCAGCTCTGTGCAAAAAATCACAGCAATCCATTGTTCCGTTGCAATGTTAAAGAAACTAACTAAAAAAAGAGTATATTTTCAGTTCCCTCAGGAACTGCATCGGACTATGCTATTTTCACGGGATAAAAAGTAGCCTATGTCCTTCCCAGTTACACAGGCTACCTGCATGCCAAATTTCATCAAGATTGGTTAAAGTGTTAAAGCGTGAAAAGGTAACAAACAAACACATTTTCACATTTATAATATTAGTAAGGATGACACTTAGTAAGCGAGTTTTACAGAGTTATTGTTTTTTCGTAGAAAGAGCCAATACCCACTCCACCGCCAGAAGCAGCTGTCACCGGCAGCTCCAGCGAAGAAAAGCTGAAGCAGGAGCGAGCGAAGGAGCTGATAGAGGCCAGAAAGAGAGAGAAGGCTGAAAAGGAAAAGGAGGTAAGATCATCTACTGATGGCCTATCGCTGAATATAGACATCTGTAACTGAGAAATTATCTTTGATGATCCTTGAAGTCCGATTGCCGGTAATCATGTAAGCTATCTCATCCCAACCGCCGGAAATCCACACACGGTGGCAAAGTATATATATTAGTACTAACATACAGTATGGACACTCCCTGCCGCTCTCTAGATTGCGACCTCACCCCCTCGTCACCCAAATTGATACAGATTGGTTACAGTTTAGTTTTCGAACGTATGGGATTTCGCCGTGATTTTGTTTGCTCCGTCATTTGTTTTTAGAAATGTCATTTCACGACCGTTGTATGCAGTGTCCGGGGTGTGACGGGGGCTATTGGCTGCACCTATAAGTAACACCAATGATCTTATTCCACCAACCCCATTCTATCTTCAGTTAACCAATCAAAGGGCGCGCTTCAATTCTTATGTGCTAGACATTCCACCTTTGCGCACAAAGCGCTTCGCTTCCTCATTCATTATGCGTTTTTTTTTTATTCACAATAATTGATAAGTCTTTGGCATCGTCTCACCTAATGGTATGTAATGATGCCGAAGATGGAGGCAGGCTTACCAAGATTCCCCAACGCAATGGGTAACTGGCTATCTTGTGTTCAAGTCTGAATACATCAATGTTGTTAGCATTGATGTTTGGCGGCAAGACTTAGATAAGATAGTGGTAGCTAGCCAGGCGGGCTTAGAAAATGCCCCACCACCAACCAAACAGAGTCTTACAAAGTTGACCCTGCCGGGAATCGAACCCGCGACCTTCTGGTATGAATCGAATGGACTAACCATTACGCCACAAATAACGCCAGTTAAAGCTCCTCAGACTTAGGAGATTTCAGCTCCGCAAGGTAACAGCCGCTATCACTGGACATGGTAATTTTAAACAACACCTATTCGCTCTATGCAAAGCCTGCATGTAGGCTGAGGAGACTACTAACAGCATTGATGTGTTCCGGCTGGAAGATAAGATAGCCAGATACCTATTGCGTTGGGGAATCTTGGCAAGCCCGCCTCCATCTTCGGCATCATCGTCGCTTACCATTAGGGGAGATGATGCCAAGGGCTTACCGATTATAAAAAAAGAGCTTCCTGGATAAGCCAGGGTTAAGTTCCCGGCAGGACCACCCTCGCTTGCCTGCAGATTTCCAAACCGGACCAGTAAAAATTGTGTTCATATCTGGTGCATACAGGTCTCTTACACTGATCAATCCAGTAGGAAAGTGGGGACGCTATATCATAAACCTGGTAGTTTTAGCGTATCTGGTAGATATACAAGAGAGAATGATCAATCCATTAATAATAAAATAAACCTCTGAAATAATAATGTTTATCTATTTTTTTGTAAAATTGCGTCACCAAAAAAAACCATAAGTTTTATTTTATTTTCAACCTGTGTCTAATTCTCCAGCTGGAAAAACAAAAGGAGTTGGAACGGCGCTCTACGGGCCAAGGTGTAGCAGAGCTGAAGCGCTGGCAGGCCGACCAGGAGCTCAAGCAGATACAGGTAAAATTACTAATATCATCACTTTATATTTTAACCGCCTCCGTAGCGTAATGGGTACTTCATTCGCTTCGCACCAGGAGGTCGCGGGTTCGATTCCCGGTGGGGTCAACTTGAAAGACTCGGTTTGGTTGGTGGTAGGGGATTTTCTAAGCCCGCCTGGCTAGCTATCACCATCTTATCTAAGTCTTGCCGCCAAACATCAGTGTTAGTAACATTGATGTGTTCCGGCTTAAAGATAAGATAGCCAGTTCTCCATTGCATTGGGGAAATCTTGGTAAGCCCGCTTCCATCTTCGGCATCATCGTCACTTACCATCAAGTGAGATGATGCCTAGGGCCAATTAAGAATAAAAAAAATATATATGGAAGATGTCACCTGCCGGACAAAGGCCTCCCCCAAGGATTTCCACAACGACCAGTCTTGTGCTACCCGCATCCAGCGGCTTCCCGTGACTTTCACTAGGTCGTCGCCGTCCGCTCTATGAACTATGTGCCCCGCCCATTCTTCAGTTCCACGATTCTGTCAGTTATGACGGAAACTTTGGTTTTCCTACGGATCTCGCCATTTGAGTCGATCACGTAGAAAAACTCCGAGCAAAGCTCGCTCCTAATTCGTTTTGGTGACCTTGAGCCTCCTTATGAGACCAATAGTGAGCGACCATGTCTCAGTTCCGTATGTCATCACTGGCACTACACACTGTTCAAAGACCTTTTAGTCTTGAGACCCTGCGGTACGATAGATCTCCATCTCTAAGTTGTATCATCACATCACTAATATCGTCATATCAGCCGGAAGACTTCCACGTTTGAACACAGGGCTCTTTGACCGCCACTTGTGTACTTTGGGGTGATTATTGTAGAAATCAGATTAATGAACAAACTGCGTTGGAGAGCATTTTTAATAAGGTAAAGAAAATTGAACTGTAATGTTTGCCACTTAAAATTCATATTTACATGGGCCTTTTCACCTTGGGAATCCTGTCGGTTGCGCGAGTTCGGTCGGACGCCGCCCCGTGCATTGGATTCCGGCCGGCTGCTTTTTGCTCAAGTTGTATTCAAGTCAGATCTTGGTCGAGCATGCGCGAGTATTTCAGCACATTTTTTCCATCGGACAAAATATATTTATTTTATTTTATTTGGAAAACTTATTGCTGTTATACAATAATGATAAATAAACTTTATGTATCTAGAAGCTGTATATACGTACGCATCTACTCTAATACATTTCTTCCCCTTTCTTTGAATTATACAGTCTAAATGGCCCGTCCATATCAAAGAACATCAACTATTACCACACCCTGGACACTTCATACAACGGGCCAGAAATGACATTTCAAAAAAAGGACAGGTGGAACAAACAAAATGGCGGCGAAATCCTATACGTTCGACAATCAAACTGTAACTAATCTGTATCAATCTGGGTGACGAGGGGGTGAGGTCGCAATCTAGAGAGCGGCAGGGAGTGTCCATACTGTATGTTAGTACTAATATATATACTTTTATATTACTACGCAAAGAAACGAAGTTCACCTCCTCTCGCCAATATGTTCCATTCCCACCGGATGCTTCAAACCCTTTTCAAACCACATCTCGCTTTTCAAGCGACTTCCAAAAAGGTGGAGGTTCTCAATTCGTCTGTATGTTTTTTTTTATGTGTGTTACTTAAAAAAAAACATACAGACGAATTGAGAACCTCCTATTTACTTTTGACTGGGTGAATCAATTTTTATGATTCTTTTTTTATTCGAAAGCTAGTGCTTCCCGTGTGGTCCCATATAAATTTTTATCAAAATCAGTTTAGTACTTTATTAAAAAATTAACAAAAACCAAAAATAATAATGCAAAAATGTACTAAATCGTTGCGATGGAAGTCGGTTTTTTAACGTGTTTAGCGTTTTCAATTATTAAACCTAATTGTTGTTATTCAGGAGGAGCGCAAGCGCGAGAAAATGGAGAACAATCTAGCCCGCCAACGTATCTTAGAACAAATAGCACAGGACAGGCTCGAGAGGAGAGCCAGGGACGCGCCGGCGCCCGTCACCGCTGCCACTGCATCTGCGCCGCCGCCCAGTAAGTATTATGACTGTCATCGTCATTATACAAGTCAAAAGCCGTGTACTGAATAAAGGCCTCCCCCAAGGTTTTCCACAACGACCAATTCTGCACTGCCTGCATCTAGCAAAAAGCCATTATTTAATTTTTAAGAAAATGTTATAAAATTGTATCACTATTTCAGCCACTCCGCTACCTGGTTCCGTGGTGTAGTGGTTATCACGTCTGCTTTACACGCAGAAGGTCGCCAGTTCGATCCTGGCCGGAATCATAGTTTTTTTTTATATTTTTGTACTATCCTTTTTTACTTTCTCGACCCTAGTACGGTACATACGAGAGCTGTTTGATAAGTCCTTTTAAAAACTATTTGTAAAACCTTTTTTTTTTTTGGTAAATGGCATTAACACTGGCAGGCACAATCTTTCAAATGAAGACTGTCAAAAATTTTTACCATTGCTTGAAAGTGATCACTTGTAAATTTTCCACAACTATGGAAAAATCGGAATTTCGTGCCGTTATAAAACATTTTTTTTATGAAGGGTTGCATTGCTGCCACGATAAAAAATGAACTTGATTTTGTTCATGGCACTAACGCACCAACGTTGCAGAATGTTTATAACTGGTTAAATGATTTCAAACGCGGTCGGTCAAGCACATCTGATGCTCCGCGCTCTGGTCGCCCAATCGAAGTCACTAAATAAAAAAATAAAATAAATAAATATTCTGGGACAAATCACACATGGTCATCTGGCCCCAAAGTAGGATTCCCTGTGTTATGGAAACCAGAGACTGATATACATACTTATATACGTTTAAATACATACATATATAGATATTTTTAACACCCAGACACAGAGCAAACAAATCTGCTCATCACACAAATGTTTGCCCTGGGTGGGGATCGAACCTACAACTCTCGGATCAGTAGTCAAGAGCACTAACCACTACTGAGGATGTTGTTGAAGAAGTCCATAATATTGTACTCGACTACCGCCGCCGAGTCGGCGAGATTGCTAGGCAACCGTAGTGTTGGTGTAATAATATAAGGAGATGATATGTACCTATTATATTTTCACAATCCCTACTAATATTATAAATGTGAAAGTAACTCTGTCTGTCTGTTACGCTTTCCCGCAAAAACTACTGAACGGATTTGGTTGAAATTTGGTAGGTAGACAGATTAGGACCAGGATTAAGACATAGACTACTTTTTACCACGCTCGCGAGCCGCTTGCGGCTCGCGCACTGCGCACCCTCGAAAAGTCATAGAAACGTGGTCCACGCGGGTGAAGCCGTGGGAAACAGCTAGTGTTCTATAAAGCGTTTTAACCCAGTGGTTACAGAGTGTAGCTCACAAACCGTAAGGCCCGAGTTTTTTTTATTTTATTTATTATTTTAACTATATTTCATGTTATGGATTTCATTTCAAGTTGTTTATTCTGAAAATCCTGTTTTACAAAAAAAAATAGTTTACATGACTAGGATACTCCGAGCATCGCTCGGTCGCGTATGTAATTTTTGATTAGGCTCTATCGTAAAAACGGTAACACTGAGCGTGAAACTTGGTGCGACTATATTAAATCCTGAAGTAAAACAAAAATAACCAAAACCAATTGTTCTCGCGCTAAGTGGTTCAAACTCAATAAAAAAAAAGTATATTTCTGTCGCTCGCGTTGATTTCTTTTAATAATAATAATTTAAAAAATGCCCGCAACCTCACCAGGTGATCTGTTCACCGAGTGGGAGGCCTGCCTACGCTATGTTTTCCGGTGCACGGTCGCCACTCGAGAACTTTACTACCCCAACGGACATCTGTTCTACGAGCTATGTGCCCCGCCCGGCGTGGCACAGAAGTGTAGTCGTGCTTTTCTTTAAAAAAACGTGACAACACCCTCCTGACGAACTACAGACCTTTCTTATTTCTGTCATGCCATGTCTACAAGCTGTTTTCGAGAGTCATTATGAAGCCGGTTTCCGAAAAAGCTTTAGTACGATAGACCACATGCATAATTTTATTACACATTTTTGTATTAAAAAAAATATGAAAAAAAAAATGTCGAGAAAGTTATTTACAATTTATTTAGTGTTTTTTTTATATTTAAATAAATGAACTGTCAGAAAATTAAATTAAAATATATTACACTGTGTATTGCCCTAGTTCAGGGTAGGCTCTAGCCCCTCGGTGAGGACGTATATATGCGCTGATATGATGATGATACTGGGTTTGATAAAATGGTATAAGACCCTTGAAAAGGTGCTAGAACTCGTCATAATGAACAACTTTTCCGAAAGAACCCATAGTCAATAAAGAAAAAAAATTACGCTCCATACAAAAATGCACAAAATTGGTCAATCAGCTGATCGATTTGTATGAAGAGTTCTTTTTTTGACGAATCGACTTTGGGAACGTTGTTTAGTAGGACGTGTAGAAGCCCCAGGGAACTACCCGTTCATCAGTTTTTTCACATCGGCCCATTCATTCTCAAGAAGTAGTAATTTTAAGTTTGTATAGGAAATGATTTTTTGAATACGCTTTTAATTAAGAGGTCGCCGCGTCACTCTAATATATTGCGCATGAGTTTATTGTGTCTGTCGCCTGCAGCACAAGTTTGGCTCACTACACGTAATCAATATTAATTAATTAGTATATTAGGACGACGCAGCAACCTCTTAATTAAGAGCATATTCATAAAATCATTTCCTATACAAACTTAAAATTACTACTTCTTGAGAATGAATGGGCCGATTCTAATGAAAATTTATGCACATAAGCAATTCACTAAATTCAAGCTTGTCTAGATTACATTTTCGAAATATTTTATTCTAAAAAAGATTTGCAAATTTTAAGATTATACTATGAAAACTTATTATTTAGTGACAACGCATTTTTTTATAAAATTTTAAGTTGTATGGGAAACGATTGTGTGAATACGCTCTTAATACTAATATTAATGTTTTGTGTCTTCGTAATTGGACTTTCGACTTATCATATTATTTTAATCACTCTTCGAATTAGATATGGGCAAAAAGCGTCGGTGGCTCAACCGGTAACGACTCGGTCCATCTAACCAGAGGTACCGGGTTCAAATCTGGACGGCCAATGTACCAATGAGTTTTTCAAAAAACTTACGTACATACTTACCGATTGCTTTAACGGTGAAGGAAAACATCGTGAGGAAACCTGCACACGTCTGCGAAGAAACTCGAAGGTTGTGTGTGAAGTCGACCAACCCGCACTGGGCCTGCGTGGTCGACTAAGGCCTAATCGCCCTGATTCAGGGTAGGCTCGAGCCCCTCGGTGGGGACGTATATGAGCTGTAATGATGATGATATAGCTCGTAGAATAGGTGGCCGAACTTCTTACGGCCAAGGAATAGGTACTAATTCTACTGAATATGCAGCCTACTACACTGTGAAGTACATTATTAAAGAAAATCTGAATAAGAAAGGCGGAAGTACCATTACAAGTCCAGTTTTTTTTTTTTTTTTTTCCAACAAAAGCTCTAAAGAATTTTAGTGAGTTACTAAAACTTAATTACTAATACTTAATTACTAATACTTAATTACTAATACTTAATTACTAATACTTAATTACTAATACTTAATTAATTAGGCCTAGGACACTTGAGTAGTTTATTATTCCAGAAAAAATACAAAACAAGGAACTCGCAAACAGAGATATGTTATACTAGCTGTCCCGGCGAACTCCGTACCGCCTCACACTACACTACACTCAATGACTTATATATTACTGGCGTAACTACACTACTACTACACTACTACTACACGAGCACTACCACTACACTACACTACTTTTTGTAGATATTGCAGGAATTTTTAGGTCATTTTTTACACCTCGGGTTACATTATTTGAGTTTTAGTAAGGATCCCTAATTTTTTTAAAAATTTAATATATATTTTTTTATTTAATATATATGTCGAAGGTGGTGTGGTTAGGTTATGGATGGCCTGGTGGTTCACGTCCTTAACTATTTCGGTATTGGGCGTCGAAATAACAATGCAGCTATATCACAGGGGTCCTTCTTCAATAGTCTTGATCATTCGGCAATAGAAATTGTACAGGATGCCTTGGATTACAATGGATGCAAACGCGGTGATCACAGCGATGGCGTGACACGTCCATTTTGCTCACAGATCACCACTACTTGTGTTCTGCTCGACGCTCCGTCAAAAAGTGTCTGCCCCGAGACTGACGTCCAGCTAATATGACTTCTCCACAGATCTAATAAATTCTCAACTCAGTGTGGCAGCACAAACAGCCTTCCGTTAATACGTCATATTTGCTACCACAAACGATCGTCTCACGAGTACAAGCGATTGTCACGCCACCACCGGTTTCACCCAGGTACTAATACCTGACGTTTGATCCAAACAAAGTTTAACAATCTATGTAAACTTATCTCGAGCTAGTATTGGTCATGTTTTCAATGACGCTCCGACATATAAAAACTATTAATATTTTTGAATATTAATAGCAACCGTGGATTTTGTAGCTTCCCAACGGTGAAAGAATTTTTCAAATCGGTCCATTAGTTTCGGAGTCTATCCATTCAAAACAAACAAACAATCAAATTTTTCCTCTTTATAATATTAGTATAGAAGTATAGATAGATATAAGGGGAGGTAGATAGGTTACATGCGTCCAAAAAGTCTCTTTTCTTAGTAGCATTCGGTGCAACGGAAACGAACTGCCTATAATGTTGTGTGTGTCAATGGGTTCGATTTTAAAATGTTGTTTGTTAGTACTGTTTTTTATTATTTTTAATAAAAAAAAGTACTAACAAACAACATTTAAAAATCGAACCCATCGATTTTTAAATGTTGTTTGTTAGTAAAAAACTCATTTATTGGTAACAAATCTCTACTCGCAAAAAGTAAATTGTTCGTCAAGTCCGATACACCTCTTTTCTTTGCTACTGAGTAAGCGTATCATTTAATGTGTAATGGTTAAATTCATTAGCTTCACATCAGGAGGTCGCGGGTTCGATTCCCAGTGGAGTCTTTGTAAGAATCCGTTTGGTTGGTGGAAAGACATTTTCTACGGCCGCCTGGCTAGCTACCATCATCTTATCTAAGTTTTACCGCCAAATGTTAATTATAACATCATTGATGTGCATTGGGGAATCCTGTTAAGCCCGACTCCATCTTCGGCATCATCGTCACTTACCATCAGGTGATATGATTCAAGATTCAAGATATTTACTCAAAATAGGTGCAAATTACACTTTTTCTGATAGTCATAAAATATTAATAACAAAATTTCATATGTGAAAAATCAAGAAATAAACGATCATTAGTTAATAATGTCAAAATGCAATCCTTGATATAAACCACATTATGTCATTAGAACATGAAAACAATATGACACGAAAAGTTATACATAAAAATTAATGAATGAATTGATACCTTTGACAAGAGTAGCCCAGTTCACACGGACAGCACCCTGTCACGAGTATAACGTGAGAGTCAGTCATCGCTCCCATCAACCATATTAGAGGGAAAGGAGGGCTTACCAATTGTGAATAGAAAAATATATCAATGCCAATGCTATCTATCTGTGATGGCTACACGAGAGAGTATACAAAGCGTGGCTGTAAATTTTTGTTCGAGCGTCGGTGGCGTAACGGCTACGGGCCGCCGCCTCCTGTCTGGCAGGTCGAGGTTCGAATCCTGCCACGTACCAATGTGATTTCGAATTTAGATTTCATATGTACTTTTATCCGAAGCTCTTACGGTGAAGGAAAACATCGTGAGGAAACCTGCACACGCCTGCGAAGAAACTCGCAGGTTGTGCGTGATGTCGACCAACCCGCACTGGGCCTGCGTGGTCGACTAAGGCCCGATCGCCCTAATTCAGGGTAGGCTCGAGCCCCTCGGTGGCGACGTATATGAGCTGATATGATGAAATTTTTGTACAGCTTCCGGGGATGGCAGCCCGCGAGCCCGTATCCAGTTCAAGCTGCCGGACGGCACTTCGCACACGACGCACTTCGACGCGGATGGGACCGTGTCGGACGTGAGGCAATACGTTGCTATCAACTTGCAGGTAACTATAGACAAAAGAGAAAATGGTTGTCTGTAAAGTCGGTATACGGACGATAGTTTAACGTGATAACGTCATTACAAAACATTGATGAAATGATTGCATACTTATTCCTTACTTACGTTACAATGAGCGTAACGGGACAATGAGTCATCCTTTTTCGCGCGTGCAGCCGGCGTCCATCGATTTATTATACGTTGGCACCTACGAAGAAACTATGTAAAGAAATGTAATTCACTTATTATGTCCGCGTCAGACTCGGTACAACCGCCAACACATTGAAACGCGTAAGGCAACGAAGCACTCACACATATAACAGTAAAAACTTAAACAAATTTACGACTCCTAATAATGTACTATCCGGTCTTACATTTAGTGGCCTTCTCAAATTAGCAAGGCAATAAGAATGAAAGAGAACCCGCTAATAACTCGTAAGTGTAAGCGAGAGCGGTCATTACTCGTCATCGATGTCACGCTAACGTCATGGCGAGTGCTAGTGTTGTCATTGCTACCGCAATTGCCGTGCTCTACGGCAATTTTCTTACAATTTTTTAATGGTAAGGTCAAATATGATCTTAGGAGTATTGTAAGGTTTTATTCTTATAAAGGACGAAATTGACAATGATTTCAATTAAAAAGTACATTTATCAGTCAACAGTTCGAAGAAAATCCCCACAAAAAAATTACGAAAAGTAAGAACTTGTAATAAACGAAGATTAATATTGTTTCAACTATGTAACATTTAGTATTTGGTTGATTTTTTTAATGATAACAATACCAATATTAACTTTTTTTATAATTGGTAAGCCCTTGACATCATCTCATCTATCTCACCTGATGGTAAGTGACGATGATGCCGAAGATGCAAGCGGGCTTACCAAGATTCCCCAATGCAATAACTGGCTATCTTAACTTCAAGCCGGAGCACACTAACCAATGCTGTTAACATTGATGCTTGGCGGCAATACTTAGATAAGATGGTGGTAACAACCAACCAAAGCGAGTCATACAAAGTTAGACTCTGCTGGGAATTGAACCCGCAACCTCCTGGACGCTAATGGCAAGCTTAACTATTACACCACGGAGGCGCTTAAAACTTCCAATAGTATGGTTGTACGTATTTTTGTCGGAGAAAATTGTTTTCAGGGTTATTTATCTCAAAAGGTAAAAACGGAACCATATCAGGATCACTCGCGTGTCTGTGTGTCTTTCTGTCCGTACATCACAGCGAATTCAACCGAAATTTGGTAAATTTATGTAAATCGGTGACCTAAAGACGGACATGTACCGTAAATTAAAAATTTCAATCCTGGCCAGTTTTGGGGGTAAATAAGATTTAAAAAATATTTTCAAACTATATCGTGTGACATATCAAATGACGACTTTTTGTGACCGAATATTTTTTTTTATAATATATAATAACTACTTTTATTTTTTTTAATAACAAACCGGCCAAGTGGGAGTCGGACTTGCGCACCGAGGGTTCCGTACAAACCTGTTTAAAAATGGACTTTTACCCTTGCTTCCACCCAACCCAAACAAACAAAAAACAAACGGTACTGAATTATACATTGGTATTTATATTTAAGTATTTCTTAGAAACATTGTTCCCGAGAGATCGAAGCGAAGTATTGGTCGTATTATTTTTTAAATGAATCATGTTTTAATCTCAATTTTCCTTATTGTGGTACGGCAATCGAAATGCTTATTTTCCATACAACACGCCGATTTAACTCACCGAACACGGCAATTAAAAATTTGGTCATGGCAGCACTGATTGCCACATTTGTTGGTACGATTGTTACTTCGCTTCGATCAAATAGAATATAATTACACTACGTTTAGTACGTATTTTGTAAATTAAATTTTTACTTATCGGTGAAAAGTGATTCCAGTGTTTTTGAAATCGGAATGACTTCTGCACCACTTAACAACACACGATGGCATATTTGGGTGTGGAACCTTAGCCGTCAATTGTTTGTATTTGGTTTTCGACGCAAAAACATCCGGGAATCTGACGTCAGCAGCTTGCCAAAGACAGTGACCGACTAATCGCGCTGCGCGGTAGACATTTTAAGCCCCACCTCCTCAGGTAACTATTTCGTGGGGGCATTTTCGAACCTCACTTAGTTTTCTTTACATAGTTTCTTCGTAGGTTGGCACGTCAAAAAATTAATTCTTACTGAATCCTTACTAATATTATAAATGTGAAAATGTGTTTGTTTGTTTGTTACCTTTTCACGCTTCAACGCCTTGACCAATCTTTATGAAATTTGGCATGCAGGTAGCCTGTGTAACGGGGAAGGACATAGGCTACTTTTATCCCGGGAAAATAGCATAATCTGATGCAGTTCCTGAGGGAACTAAAAAATACTCGATTGTTGTGATTTTTTGCACAGAGATGGTTGAGTAGGTGGAAACGAGATAATTTACTAATCACCCTTAAAGACAGTCATAAAAACGATGTCCACGCGGGCGAAGCCGCGGGCAAAATCTAGTAATATTATAAATGTGAAAAAACTTAAGTGGCAGTGGGCGGGGCACATTGCTCGTAGAACAGATGGCCGTTGGGGCAGTAAAGTTCTCGAGTGGCGACCACGCACCGGAAAGCGTAGTGTATGCAGGCCTCCCACTCGGTGGACCGATGACCTGGTGAATGTCGCGGGAAGCCGCTGGATGCGGGCAGCGCAGAACCGGTCGTTGTGGAGATCCTTGGGGGAGGCCTATGTCCAGCAGTGGACTTCCTTCGGCTGATATGATGATAAATGTGAAAATGTGTTTGTTTGTTAACTTTTCACGGTTCAACACCTTGACTAATCCTGATGTAATTTGGCATGCAGGTAGCCTGTGTCACGGGAAAGGACATAGGCTACTTTTTATCCCGTGAAAATAGCATAATCCGATGCAGTTCCTGGGGGATTTGAAAAAAAAAAATTTTTTTGTTAATTTCTTTAACATCACAACGGAACATTCCCTCTCGTATATCTACCAGATACGCTAAACTACCAGGTTTATGATATAGCGTCCCCACTTACCGACAGCAAGGTCATATAGTGAGGGCCGCTATTCCTGCCAACACCATAAGGTGAAGACAAGTACCAGTTACGGTAGGTCTTGCCGCCAAGACGCTTGTCCTGGTACTCTGCAAGGCGAGTGCCTCGTGGAAGAGAACCACTACCTACTGTCCAGGTAGGTCTCGGAGCTGTAGGCGCGCTCACCTCCCGCGGCTTTCGCTGCTGGCGGTTCGATCCCCGCTCGGGACGCCAGAGAAGCTGGCTCCCACATATCCGGTGTGGTACCGGAGCTGTAGGCACGCTCACTTCCCGGCGCTTATCGCACCTGTCCAGACTTACTCCTACGCGGCTGGATCGGCCGGAGCAGTACTAGCTTAGCTCTTCTTGCTGACCAGGCAAGTGCCGGAGATGTTGTGGATTGTTGTGATTTTTTGCATAGAAATGTTTGAGGGGGTGGGAAATGACATAATTGACTAATTAGCATATCATGACATAGTACCCGAGGTATCTAGAGAAAACTCATGTCCACGCTCTATGTCGTGTCATAATAACTATGTCCTCGCGGGCGAAGCCGCGGGTAAAAGCTAGTAGATAAATAAAAAAGACAATAGATTTCTTATAATAATATTGCTGAAATTTTGTCTTGAAAACTAAAATAGCGCTTTGAGTTCATCGGTACCTAGGTATTTTTCTTTGGCCTCGAATTGCATTAGATATTTTTTTATTAAGACATTTCAATGGAAGTTAAAATGTTTCAATAAGTTAAATCATTGCGTTGGGGAATCTTGGTAAGCCCGCTTTCATCTTCGGCGTCCTTATCACTTACCATCAGGTGAGATGATATTGCTTACCAATTATAAATAAAAAAATAATAAGATAGCCAGTTCCTCATTGCGTTGGGGAATCTTGGTAAGCCGTTAGCCCCCTTCATCTTTGACGTTATCGTCACTTACCATAAAGTGAGATGATGCCAAGGGCTTACCGTCATTATATCAGCCGAAGGACGTCCACTGCTGGACATAGGCCTCCCCCAAGGATTTCCACGACGACCGGTTCTGCGCTGCCCTCATCCAACGGCTTCCCGTGACCTTCACCAGGTCATCGGTCCACCGAGTGGGAGGCCTGCCTTCACTACGTTTTTCGGTGCGTGGTTGCCACTCGAGAACTTTACTGCCCCAACGGCCATCTGTTCTACGAGCAATGTGCGCCGCCAAGAGCTTAACGATTGCGGATAGAAAAAACTATTTTAGACGGTGCTAAACACTCTTGTATACTTAATTCAATATTTTCACAAAACGATGCCACCTTCCCAGCTATCAGCATCCTCGTTCTCAATCTGGACGGCTTTCCCTCGCCGCGAGCTGAACGACAACGAAGCCACTTTGCGAGGGTTGCAGCTGACTCCATCAGCTGCTCTGCTGGTGCTGCCCAGGAGACAAGTTACTGCTGTGCAGAGACCCTCCAACTATGATAACATAATAAGTGAGTATTGAAGTATATGTCTATATGGCTAGGGCCGCCGGCCGCCTCCTGTCCGGGAGCTAGTGGTTCGAATCCTGCCACGTACCATTGTGATCTCGAATTTAGATTTCATATGTACGTTTAACCGACGCTGTTACGGTGAAGGAAAACATCGTGAGGAAACCTGCACACGCCTGCGAAGAAATTCGAAGGTTGTGTGTGAAGTCGACCAACCCGCACTGAACCCGCGTGGTCGACTAAGGCCCGATCACCCTAATTCAGGATAGGCTCGAGCCCCTCAGTGTGGACGTATATGAGCTGATACGATGAAGTATAACCCGAGGATAAGCCTCGAGGAAGGTCGCTTAAATTTAATGAATGACGTTGTTAACACAAACATAGCTGCCAAGCGTTGGTGACCTGACTTAGCCCACCCGATGCTACTTTGGCAAAAATCTCTTTATTCCGAAAAAAACATGCTGCTTATATATCAGGCTATTAGAAGCTTTGAAGAGTTGTAGTCATTCATACATAAATTTCAACAGTCTTTGTAAAAATTAGCATGATCCTAGTACTTTTAACGCAGAAGGCAGATGTTGAAATCGGCCACCCATCCCAAAATTTGATCTCACTCAACGTCACTTACCAAATTAGTAGGCATCTACAAGCCCAGAAGGTAATCCGCCCAAATTTTGCCTACGGCTGTGGTCACTTAACTCTGTTTCACCCAAATCCGTCCAGTAGTTTGGGAACTAGAGAACCGGACGGACGTACACACACACACTCACTCAAACACACATTTTTTTTACACTATTACAGACAATCACTTTGCGAGGGTTACAGGTAACTCCATCAGCAGCTGCATTGAAGCTGCCCAGAAGATAGTTTGTGCAGATAATTTTCAAATTTGAGCCGTAATAAGTATTTGTAGCCCATCCGAAGGCAGACCTCGACGAAGGTCGCTTAACTTTGATGATTATCCTAAAATGAGTCAACACATTATTTGGTGTGTAGAATTATTGGTATTGCTCGGTATTTTCATCCCCTCACTTATTGTTGTTTTTCTGAAAATATGGACCATTTTGAGAAACCGATTTGAAGGATTTAATTTTATACGCCCAGCTATTTTTTTTAATCCCTACTAATATTATAAATGCGAAAGTAACTCTGTCTGTCTGTTACGCTTTCCCGCAAAAACTACTGAACGGATTTGGCTGAAATTTGGTAGGTAGACAGATTAGGACCTGGATTAAGACATAGGCTACTTTTTACCACGCTCGCGAGCCGCTTGCGGCTCGCGCACTGCGCACCCTCGAAAAGTCATAGAAACGTGGTCCACGCGGGTGAAGCCGCGGGAAACAGCTAGTACTTTTATAAAAACACGAAATTTCAGCGCCGGAAGTACGTTATCAGTGGCATTACATCGTAAGTAACTATGTGCTGGTACCGACATCAAAAAAAATATTTAAGCCCCTAATTTAATTCGTACCCACCTTTGATTTCGTGGTTCCATTAGCTTCACTTCACATCAGAATGTCGCGGGTTCGATTCCCGGTGGTGACTAATTTTGTAAGACTCGGTTTGTTTGGAGAAAAGGTATTTTCTACGCCCGCCTGTCTAGCTACCACCATCTTATCCAAGTCTTGCCGTCAAACATCAAAGTTAACAGCATTGATGTGTTCCGGCTTACAGGTGAGTTAGCCAGTTTCCCATTGCGTTGAGGAATCTTGGTAAGCCCGCTTGCATCTTCGGCATCATCGTCACTTACCATCAGGTGAGATGATGCCAAGGGATAAAAAAAAATGTTTTAGAGGCACAAGCGAATAGAGGTGAGTGTTGCAATGTTGCAAACTATAAATAGTTACAGAAACTGTTTATTGCTGTACTCGTAATACCGAAAACTATGTATGGCTTCTGCAAAAACTGTTTATCGGAGAAAAATATTTATTGATCAACGAACGATCTCACTCGAACCGTAACGGAAGAGTAAACGAGATAGAGGATCGGCTTTCTTGTGCACTTATGAAAGAGCAAGAAAAAAAAATTAATGTCTTGTTTCTATGCACAGGCCGCGAGCGTGAAAAAAAGTAGCCTAAACTACGTTTCAGATTTCGGGAGACTAGTTTGACAAGAGTTTGAAAGATAAAATGTTGCCAGATTTGGACAAAATTTAACAGTAATGAGGTGAATATCGATAGTTTACTATCGAATCGAACTATGTCAAAGTTGGCTTCGTAATTTTTGCTTGCAAAATCGGAAATTTGAATTTGTTCTACCCATATTTATGAACTTCAGAATTCAAATTTGCGACTGTGCGTCTGCCAACTTAGGTTGGGCGCACACTACGACAAAGCTGTTTCAAGACTTAAGTAGTGCTTTTTGTGACAATTTCTAAAGCAGTCGTCTTACAGTATGTTGAGACTCTGAAGGCGCGTAGCTGGTATCGGAGGTATTGCAAAAAGGGCTCCTAAAATAAAATCCTTTTTAAAATTTGTTTTACTAGGCTTCAGGTTTCTCTTTACTATGAGGCTTAGAACTTAAAATTATTTTCATTTATTGTTTTGATTTGGAAGAAAACATTTAAATTCAAAATTGTTTTTAACACAAAAATATTAATATAAAATAAATTATTAACACAAAAATATTAATATAAAATAAATTATTTTATATTAATATTTTTGTGTTAAAAACAATTTTGAATTTAAATGTTTTCTTCCAAATCAAAACAATAAATGAATTATTTATATATTATATATTATATTATTATATATATATATATATATTATATTATTATTTATTTTATATTTATTTTATATTAATATTTTTGTGTTAAAAACAATTTTGAATTTAAATGTTTTCTTCCAAATCAAAACAATAAATGAAAATAATTATGTTTGTTTTTGTATTAAATATTTTTATTGTCATTAATATTATATAGGTATATATTATTTAAAATAATATATACCTATATAATATTAATGACAATAAAAATATTTAATACAAAAACAAACATAAAGCTTAGGTACTGAATTTACTTTCAATGCGCTATGCACTAATCATTGCCAATTATTTCGTCATCAGAATCATAAGCTGTTAATTCGTCATCAGAATCTTCATTGTCGTCAGTCACATTTATAATGAAGCGGCGGCTTTGATATACACGCGCAAGCGCCGTCGGCGCCTTTGATATACACGCGTAAAGGGTTAAGCAATGTTCATCTAACTGTACTTGTACTTTGTAAACTGTACTTTTATAAAACGGGCCTCTGCAACCTGCATTATAACATGTAGGTACCTACTTACCAATATTACATCTTAAAACTTTGTAAATCCTGAAGCCTAGTAAAACAAATGAAAAAAAGATTTAAAAAAAAATAGGAGCCCTCTGTCAGGTTTTAGTAGCTGTCCTCGCAACCGATTCCGGTAGCCGTGTCGCAAGCGGTATCGGCAGCTATCCTAGATGCCGGTGCCGGCAGCGGAGGCACTGTCAATAAAAAACTAGGCAGCCCTTTTAAGAGCACTACAGCCCGATTATTTGTTTAATTAGTTTACTCTTTGCAATAATTAGTGTTAATACAATGTCCATAGCATCCAAAATGCCTAATTATTAGATTAGATCACAGTAATGAACAGGTCACTATAACTTGTATCCAAAGCCGTAAACTTTTTTTATCGATAGGAACAGCACTATCTATATTGTGGCAACATTTGTAAATATTGACTTGTCAAACTAGTCTCCCGAAATCTGAAACGTAGTTTTTTTTATGTGTTAATCCAGGTCCTAATGTGTCTAATGAGCATCGGTAGCGTAACAGCTGCCGCCTCCTGTCCGGGAGGTCGTGGTTCGAATCCAATGTGATTTCGAATTTAGATTTGCACACGCCTGCGAAGAAACTCGCAGGTTGTGCGTGATGTCGACCAACCCGCACTGGGCCTGCGTGGTCGACTAAGGCCCGATCGCCCTAATTCGGGGTAGGCTCGAGCCCTTTGGTGGGGACCTGATATGATGAATCTGTCTACCTACCAAATTTCAACCAGATCCGTTCAGTAGTTTTTGCATTAAAGAGTGACAAACATACATCCATACATTCTTACAAACTTTCGCGTTTATAATATTAGTAGGATGCTTTCAATACATTAAATAAAATGTGTCAAATTATTTGAAGATTAAAATGAGCTTCTCATTAATAACAAAGAAGAAAAACAAATATTCCTACATATTAGTGGAACACAAAGATTTTATTCAAAATATCCAAAATACCCACCGAAACGAACCAAAGTTCATTTGTAAATTTCATTGCAAATAAAGAAAACTAACTGTTACATAGGCCTCCCCCAAGGATTTCCACGAACGGGTAGCGCAGAACCGATCGTCGTGAATTTAGTAGGTTGACAGCTTAGGACCTGGATTGACATATAGGCTACTTGTGTCCACACTCGCGAGCCGCTTGCGGCTCGAGCACTGCGCACACTCGAAGACAGTCATAAAAAACTATTTTCAAGCGTGCGAAGCCGTTGGCAAAATCTAGTTAAAATAAATAATTCATTTCACACGCTCAATAGACTCGTTACCTACTATTGAAATTTAAAGAACTGGCCAAAAACAAAGCTTAATTGTTTTACACCAAAGCTTAAAACGCTACACTTGGTGTTTAATTCAATACCAGAATTGGTTGGTAGGTATGGTACTGCCAATACATAGTTACTGAAATGAAAATAAAATAAACAGTTTCAAAACGAACGAAACCGATAAATAATTAAGGTATTTCAAACACGCGTACCGAATTACCGACCCATCGCTAGATTCCAAGAGCTTTCTAATCTCCTAATGTGCATTAGAATTAAAGTTGTACATTACGCCCATAAGCAGTGTTTACTGTTATTAGGACTGTCAAAAATACTTATAGGTGTAAATCTATAATGCCGTGGATTCCAGAGTTTAATTTCTGCATATCAAAATAAAATGTAGACAGTGTTAGCGCGTTTTATTGTACTAGTGGCGCCATCTCGTTTTTACCCTCGTAATTTGTTGCTAGAATTATTGAATGTGTTCATTAAAAAAGCGTTTAGTCTAGAAAACCAGTTACCAGATTATGCAGAATACGTGTCCTAAGCAAAGATGACTTTAGGGCGATCAGGCCTTGGTCGACCACGCGGGCCCAGTGCGGGTTGGTCGACTTCACACACAACCTGCGAGTTTCTTCGCAGGTGTGTGCAGGTTTCCTCACGATGTTTTCCTTCACCGTAAAGCAATCGGTAAGTATATTATGTACGTAAGTTTTGGACAAACTCATTGGTACATTGGCCGTCCGCATAGGTTAGGTATGGTACTCGCCAATACATAGTTACTGAAATGAAAATAAATAAATAGTTTCAAAACGAACGAAACCGATAAATAATTAAGGTATTTCAAAAACGCGTACCGAATTACCGACCCATCGCTAGATTTCAAGAGCTAAAGAAGACAGTCTTAAGAATCTATACAGTTTTCAAACGCTACACAGGGCAATAGTGCGGGGGCCGAGGGCGCGTCGGGGGAGGTTTAGCCCTAACTGTGAGTCACCGTTCGGGACCAAGTTCAAGGAACAAGAAATGCTATGTATATGTCGCCGGGATATTGTCCAAACCGCGATATTACAATCTCACTTCACAGTTGAAGTTGAATTTAGGGACGGGCTGATTTCCGCAATCAGGCGACCGCTGCGCCCATTTTGCGTGATTGGCCGGCATCACTATATTGTCAAAACCGCGATATTACAATCTCATTACACTAAATGCAGTTAGATTATAATATGACGGTAAATTGTCAATCGGCTTACAATTTCACGGCCTATTCTTGTATCTCTGAATAAAACCGATGATTTCTTCTTCTGCGAAGCATTCTGCTACCGGGGGGGGGGGGGGAGGCACTGACTGTTTAATCAATCAAGCTCGCTTCGCTTGCTCATTTATTTAACGGTTTTCACTTCGCTTAGTGTTATTGTAATGTCACTAGTGATATTACAATGACAGTAGTGAAATTGTAAGCAGTACGTTACGGTTCACAATCTTTCGACAGTTCACAATCTCGCGAGATAGATCCCGTTATAATCTAACGGTTTTTACAATTTTACGGTGACATATACATGCGTCAGTGTTGACCAGTGATGTCGGCTTTAATGCAAAAATTCAAGGAGTTGAACCATTGTACGGATTCTTATACTTTTTGTTTTTTTTATTCACAATTGGTAAGCCCTAGGCATATCTCACCTAATGCTGAAGATGTAAACGGACTTACCAAGATTCCCCAACACATTAAGGTACTGGCTATCTTATCTTCAAGCCGGAACACATCTACATTGTTAACATCGATGTTTGGCGGCAAGACTTACATTCTTAGATCAGCAACACTTAGTTAAGGTGGTGGTAAAGGTAACACCACCTTATCTAAGTGTTGCTGATCTAAGGATGTAAGTCTTGCCGCCAAACATCAATGTTAACAATGTCGATGTGTTCCGGCTACCAAGCTAGCCAGGCGGGACTACAAAATGCCCTTCCACCAACCGAACCGAGTCTTACAAAGTTATACTTCGCCGGGTATCGAACCCGCGACCTCCTGATGCGAAACTAATGGACTTAACCATTACGACACGGAGGCGGTTATAAATGTGGCCGTACTCTACACACGGGGACCAAGTCCGGACTAGTGAAGGTTTTAGGATCAGAGGCAGACCCCACACTACCCTATGAGGCCTCTGACACGGCGCCAACAACGGCTAAACGTGCCTTGCGAAGCACAGACACTGTTGAAACAAATGCCACTAACAGCCAAACTCATCTAGATAATAACCTTGCTTCATCATATCAGCTCATATACGTCCCCACCGAGGGGCTGAAGCCTACCCTGAATTAGGGCGATCGGGTCTTAGTCGACCACGCGGGCCCAGTGAGGGCTGTTCGACTTCACACACAACCTTTGAGTTTCTTCGCAGGTGTTTGCAGGTTTCCTCACGATGTTTTCCTTCACCGTTAAAGCGAGGCATTTGTAAAACAGTTGTCTCTGTTTTTTCCTTTACGTGTAAAGAGTCAAGACAATAACCACACTTTTGCACTTTTTCAACGTTTTACGTTGTTATTTCTCTTAAGACTTCAATTTAAAAACTAAATTTTAGCAGGTTCTCTGTAGTACTTAAAAAGAAATATCTCCATTTAAAAACTTTGTGCAAATTTAGAAATTTTATTAATAAACAATTAGTTTTTTACTTTTTTTTAGACGTTTTAGGCCTGTTTTTGGGATTTTTTATGATCGAGTAAAGTACGCACTATCGTGTAACATATTAGCACATTCCTTAGACAATATCCTAAGTATGTCCAATTTTTTTTGCAAGACGGATATTTAGTTGTATTTACCCAAAAAATTTGATCTAGCAAAAGGGTTTCTCCGCTTCTCCACCGGTGCCTTGCCTTAAAGCAATAGGCGAGTATACTTACGTAAGTTTCGAAAAACTCATTGGTACATTGGCCGTCCGGATTTGAACCCGGCACCTCTGGTTAGGAGGACCGAGTCGTTACCGGTTGAGCCACCGACGCTAATAACCTTGCTTATGGTCGGTTAACTTGCGTAATCGACGCGACAACGCAAATTGCACTGAGCCACGGCGGCTTGCATACCATTGGTAAAATAAAATACTCCTTTGTTTCAGCATTCCTCACCCAATTCCTCACGTCATTCATCCTCGAACCGACGCGGCAAGCGTACGCGTGGTTAGCGGCCCGCCTCTTCCCCACCCCCGGCCCCGGAGCCGCCCCTGTGTCTCCCCCCCGCGCCGCCCCTTCGTCTATCCCCCGCGCCGCCCGCACGCCCTCCCCGGGCGGGGTGCGCCGCCGGACCAACATCCACCGTCTGGCGGGGGAGGCGGATGACGACAACAACACATGGAATGGGAACTCCACGCAGCAGATGTGAGGTGAAGCCAACGCGAAGAAATGACGGCTACACTAGATGTTTCTACAGTAATACCTCGGTTTACGCGACCTCACTCTGCGCGATTTCGTTATAACGCGGTTTTTGAAATTTGCGCTAATAAAAAAAAATAAAAAATATATTCTGGTCTAGAGATGTTGAAAAGTTCGGACAGTGATGTCAACCGTGTTTTATATCTGCGGCAATCCATAGAAAACGGTGTTACTTGCTACGAAAAAATTATACTTGAGCGCAAGAAAAATTGTACTCAAAAAATGTTAGATGAGTATTTCTCAAATTAAAATATATAGGTATTTCGTTTTTTTGTAATCTTATAGGCAATAAAAGTAAATTTGTAATTTTTTTTGTTTGTAATTTCATTGACCTCGTTATACACGTATTTTGCTTAGCGCGAAATTTATCGGAAGGCATCCTTCGCGAAAACCGAGGTATGTATTTAAATTATACAAGCTGACTTTTTAATCGCTCAGCTCAGTTCAAAGCTTTGATTATAATTCACTCTCTAGATAAAGCGTCACCCTGTAATAACTGCGATAAAAACGGGCCAGATTTTTTATGCTGTGTGCGTGACAACCACTGTCTTACACCCTCGCCCGCCATGATATTTGTCTCGGTGTGCGTGGATTACCGGACAACAGTTGTCTGTTGTTTTTATCGACGCAGCGATAAAAACGGGCCAGCTTTTTTATGCTTGTGTGCGTGACAACCACTGTCTTACACCCTCGCCCGCCATGATATTTGTCTCGGTGTGCGTGGATTACCGGACAACGGTTGTCCGGTATTTTTTTCGACGCAGCGATAAAAACGGGCCAGCTTTTTTATGCTTGTGTGCGTGACAACCACTGTCTTACACCCTCGCCTGCCATGCTATTTGTCTCGGTGTGTGTGGATTACCGGTCAACTGTTGTCCGGTATTTTTTTCGACGAAGCGATAAAAACGGGCCAGCTTTTTTATGCTTATGTGCAAGACAACCACTGTCTTACACCCTCGCCTGCCGTGCTATTTGTCTCGGTGTGTGTGGATTACCGGTCAACTGTTGTCCGGTATTTTTTTCGACGCAGCAATAAAAACGGGCCAGCTTTTTTATGCTTGTGTGCGTGAGAACCACTGCCTTGCACCCTCGCCTGCCATGCTGTTTGTCTCGGTGTGCGTGGATCACCAGACAACTGTTGTCCGGTATTTTTTTCGACGCATCTGCGCCGCCGCGCTGTATCTACAGAGGAAATAATCGGAGGTTCGAAGGGGTCGGTTTAGGTCAAGGTCACATGTGTGGCTACTCAGGGTTTCTGTACCATCATAGGATATTTAGAACCGAAGTTGTAATATAATCGTACTTATACAATTTTTAAATATAATTTTTGGTAAGGTTAACCGTAAATTGTTTCCCATACAAACTAAAAATTAAAATTTCTTGAAAATGGATGAGCCGATTAAAATGAAACTTTTTACACGTAAGCTAGACTCGAAATTAAACAAGTTATTTAAATAAATTCAGGTAGTGTGTGTTTACATTTTCGAAATACTTAATTTTTAAAAAAGACTAGCGAATTTTAAGGTTACTTAAAATTACTATAGTTTAGTGACGACACTATTATTCGAAATTGTACTTTATACGCACAATACAACTTGGTGTCTAGTTTACGTGTATAAAGTTTCATCAAAATCAGCCCATCCATTTTCAAGAAATTGTAATTTTTAGTTTGTATAGTAAGAGTTTCGGTAAGGCTTCTTAAGATACACCATTACGTGTTTACTTTCTGCGACAGAATTAAAAAAAAAAATGTATTTTCAGACAAAAAATTCCATAATGTGCGAAGTGTGTTAGTGAAATAAAAAAAATAACCAATAAATTACCACAGATTACAATTTTAAAACAAGCCCTCTTGTCCATCTACCAGATACGCTTACTACCAGGTATGTGATTGATATAGCGCCCCCCCCTTGCCGACGGTTGCAGCTGGCGGTTTTTTTGGCACATCAAAGGGTTTTATCACGATAAATAACTCAACAACTCTTTTTAGATAGATAGATAACTCATGTATTTTTCTAGCAAAACAGCACCATACAGCAAACAAGCGATGGAGATAAAATTTTTTGGCTACGTTAGCGTTGTGTGACGCGCATTTTGACTTTAACGTTAATATCAACGTTAACGCAGGCGGAGCAGTAGCATTAGGGAGGCATTTAGCGCACTTTCGCCACATTTGTTCAACTTGTTTTGTTCTGAAATGAATGAATGAAGTGTACAGTTATGAAATGAAATTGAAATGTTTGGCATGTAAATATTCATAACGCCTATATAACATGAAATCTTGGGCATGTTTTTAATTTAGAAGGTGTGAAAGTTAAATTTAGTGGCATACAGCTCGCGGCAAACTTTATAACGGCTGTGAAGTTGGTCTCAGTAGCAAATCTTTGAGTGTTAATAGGACGTAAAGGTACCTACTACTCGGTTATACCTGCGCAGTAAGCACTCGCATCATAGTTTTCGACCAGTAATAAAGTTTGGCGCGAGCTATACTTTTGATACTTTCGATAATGTAATATGCCCCAATAGGAAGTATTGTTTTTTCTTGTAATTGCCACGCAGCAAATGCATTATGAGTCTACTATTTTGGGTAAGTTGTTTTTAATTATTCCGAAGGGAACTTTAGTTTAAAAGTGTATCAAGTTTAAAGTTATACCCAAAGTATTGTACAACGAAACGTCAAGTTATCGTATAGCTTCGTATTATAGACTAAAAATTCATAGTTTTTTTTTATTAACCACGTTTTTTTAATTTAAAACTAAGACCAAATTTTCTACAAGTTTTTTTTTTTTCAAATTAATAATAGGGGCTTGGACTGCATCAAAAATGAAATCTGAAATATGATTGCTAAATTGCTCTCCTCTTGGAAGTTTCAAAAAACCTTACCTGTTTTGTTATTCCATCAAGTCTTCAATTTTTAATTGAAAAAATTCACAAAATAAGTTCGTCAATGACGCTTAAAATCTATGACGTCACTTGTGGGTATTTCAAACATTTTTAGAACAAAATTTAGTTTTTGACAGATCATAAAAAGTAACTCAAATGACTAGCAGTCCGATCCCCTATTTCAACTGTTTGGTAATTGATTTCTTTGTTCTAGGCAATTATATCATGGGTCCTTAGAATTTTAATCTATGATAGTTATTATCGTGTAAAGATATTAAAGAATAAGACAAATGTAAAAATATTGGTGCTTTTAAAAGACAGGTATTTAAACTAATACAGTTTAGCAATCCAATTACGATATTTATTTTATTCATTCCAATATTTTGTTACAAACTGATATTATACAGTATGTAACAAAATTTGTGTAGGGCCTGTTGACTAAGGCATCTACTTATATCATACTTAACAGTTTCCCTCGAAGAACCCATAGTCAGTTCTCTTAAAATAAAATTAAAAAAAAAACTAAAAGGTACAAGCTTTTATTTGAAAAGAGTTTATATGCTCAAAAATACCAAATGCGAGCACAGTATTTCTAACGATTCTGTTGAAAACAAAAGACTATCCTGGTACCTTGATTTCACCTCTAAAGTTCATCATCAGATCAACTTCAAGATACCAAAAGGGTCTGTTGTCACCGGGAAAACGGCTTCTTACCAAATTTCAACTAAATCGGACTTCTAGAAGTCGCTCTGAAATCGCTTACAAGATTTGACCTAAAGAAATTAACATACAAACATGCAAGTTAAATAAAAGCTTGTAAAATTAGACTCTATTCAAAGATGCACATTAATCAATCAGCTGATTAATTTGTGTAAAGATCAAAATTTTTGTGAATTAATTGACTTTGGGTCTTTTTGAGAAACTTGTTATGTAGAGGTGTCATCGTTTTTCTTCTATCATTAGTATAGTATCAGTAAAAAATCCTGTAAAAAAAATGTGATCATAATATGTATACTTCACCATCGATGTCATAATATGTTTATTCTAGAAAAGTATGGAATGTTTTAGTCTGGTCATGTTTGTAAAATATATTGTTTTTAAATTTATATTATTTTTTGTTGTAACGTTAGTCTAACATCATCCATGTATAAGTTCCTTATTATGTACAGCACATCAGGCTAGACACTTTGGACTTTGTACCGTTCTTATGCCGAATGGGTATGGATCAGAATCGCACTACGACTCGTGGTAGTCTACGAGCCCAAATAAGGGAGTCTCAATCGGCTTAAGCCGGTAGAAAAAAAACCCTTATGTCAATGCAATAGAGGCGTTAACGGCGTCGGTCGACCGGAAAAGCCGAAACAGGCCGGGCCCTTTTGGATGACAGAAGTAATGTACGATTTACACCGAACGGGCCGCGGCGGGCGGTGCGCGTGATGAGTTTTTTTTAATAAGGTGATGGAAACCAAAATTCATATTTCCATGGAGCTTTTCATCTTGGGAAATTTGGAATTATTTCTTGGGTGCCATCGCGTCCGTTCGATTCTGATCAGATGCCGCCACTTGTGCTTGGGTTCCAGCCTGCTGATTATTTTTATTTAAGTTGCATTCAAGATAGATATCGATCGAAGGCGCGCAATATGAGCGAGGACGCGCGGGCATGCGCAAGGACTCCAGCGCATCTCCGCTGCGGCCCATCCGTCCGGTCTGAATCGCGCTTAACGCTCTTATTGCGTTGACATAAAGGTTTTTTTTTTCTACGGGCTTAAGCTGTTTCCGCGCATATATATGTGGTTATGTCGCGTGTTTCGACGCGCGCGACACTCTACGTGCTGTGCAACACTCACAGAACTATACGAGTAACTAAAGCTTCAGAAACCGCCTTAGAAATGAAAAATGTCACAAATTCGGAATCGTTAAATGCTCGTAAATGTATGGTGGTTGTAATATGATACTACCAACAAAAAAGTTGTTCGTTGTAAAGCTCTACGTCTACCGTCACTGTATTTTTCTGTCTTTCCGCATCGTCCGGAAAATCTGAAACAGGGACAGCGCTATACAACACCATGTGGCGGTGGACGCGAAGCTTAAGAGAGCGCTTTAACCACTGTGCCTTCATTTTGTGGTTGCATTGCTAAGACGCTAAGGGCTACTAATGGTGGATTTAAAAAAAACTTCTTTACGTCACCCAAAGTTGTGACACGTTGAAAATCGAATATAAACAATTATATATTTTTCCTTTTTCTGTACTCAAAAATAGTAATTTAAAGAAACGCAGCAACGAATATTCTGTTTGTTGTAAATTTAGTATGGTTATATAGCTTTAGTAATATTTCGTTCTGTGGCAACAGTGCTGTCTAGCGTGGTTTACACTATACGAGTACTTTTGGAACGAGTGCACTCGTACAAGCTAGATCGTATAGGAGCCCACTCGGAATTTGGTTTACGCACAATTCATACATTTATCTCCTCTATGATTAAAACGAAGAGGACTGATCTGCTTCTGCGAGGTATAGAATTTGTAGCAGATATGTTACAATTACTATTTCACAACACTTCCTTACACCTTATCACCTTACCATACAGTGTCACATTTTTTATTGACTTCCATTTTTTTTTAGTTGGAGTTGACGCCATTTTGTTTTTATAAAATTCTCCGAGTCAGCTTGTAGGAATAGAGCCAGGGTTACGAATTGTCAAGATAGTTATTTTCTTTGATAATCATCGTATAAAATATAATTATAAATTATTTTTTACAAAAAATGAAAGTACAAAAATATTATGCAGAAAAAATAACTATTCACATTTTTTTATTGTTTTCTTACTAAGAATTATTTAATATTACAGTATAATCAGCATCTTTTTTTAAGTCATATAAAATAACAAAACTTTAAAATGTCGTTTCTTACTCAATGTATTTTTTTTATTTTAAATATATTTATCAATCACGGTTATTATTTCGTGTTTGTAACCTTTTTTGAGTTTGAAGTTTGACTCAATTCGATACGACACGAAACGTGTTCGGATACACTACACATAGCAGAACATAGCGCGAGCACAGATTACTAATTAGTTACTACGTAACAGATACTTCACTCAGTAGTAAATTTCCAATACCTACTGCTATAATAGCCTACTCCATCGCGTCAGCAGCCGCAGTACTTGCTTCACACCGCGCGATCGCAGGGCTGCCTCTTCGATAAAATTAAATTAACATTACTTTTTGTGTCTATGTTATTGAGAACTGTGAATATGTTTTGACTTATAGGTGGTAGTTTAAAATTGTATCATTTATCTATCTATCTATAATATAAAAATGAATCGCAAAATGTGTTGGTAAGCGCATAACTCGAGAACGGCTGGACCGATTTGGCTAATTCTTTTTTTTTCGAGTTCGTTATTATTTTCATACCTCTACGCGGGCAAAGCCGCGGGCAACAGCTAGTAAAATATTTTTTTTTTATAAATTGGTGCTGACTGTGCAATACATCTAGATAACACATAATTTTAGAGGTCAGTGTGTAAGTAAAATGAAAAAAATCTTTAACAGTTACATGTGTTTTATTTTTATATATTTTTTTATTAATTTCTTACCCTTTCTAAATTCTCGGTTATTAAATTTTAGTGTAGCAAAAATCCTGAATCTTCTAAAAAGTTTTATTAGATATTGTTTTGGGAAACAAGGGCAGGGAGAGTCAAAATGTATGTCATTTAAAATTTCATATAGAGTACTACCCGGCCTTTGTTTTATATTTTTTTCAAAATTATTAATAAACATAGTCTCAAGTTCTCTTACATAATTATAAAACACATCTGTTGGTACTTTTAACTTTCCATAAAAAGACGATGTTTTGTTGAATGCTTTGCACATATATGCTTTGCACATTGTTGAATGCTACAGCACATAAGGCACCAGATGGCATCGTAGGTACGCGTACGAACGAACGAAACGATTTAAATTGAAATACGTGCGTGCGCTTCGTTTGTGAAAACCGCACTGAATTGGGTCCGCAAACGGCCCGAGAACGGCCGGGCGGTAGGTTATTATAGCGCGCAAGTACATGGAGTGACGGAGGCCTGGCGCGAGCTACCGTTCTGTTAAAGATAACTATAGGTATTACTGTTTAGCTTTTCCAATTAATTGTGTAATTATGATATCTAGATTATTATTATCAACGTTATAATTTATCGATAATTATCAATGATAGTTATCACTCGAACCCTGAATGGAGCCGCGTCCTAGTCCACTCTGATCGGATGCTGATATCCGAGAGCGCTCGGATCACGTGTTTACACTGTACGAGTATCGTCCGAGTAGTCATCCGAGTGTACTCGATGAGTAATCGTATATTTTTTTTATACTGCGTCTGTCGCCCATCGCACAAGCGACGGCTCAGTAAAGTAGTAGATACGCAGGTTTATAATTTGATATTTACCCAATGACTTCTATATTACTGGCGTAAGGACCCGGCCAACGCGCGCGACTAATGCTCCTAGCGAATTGGTGCGAAAATCAAAAGTTTCGCACACTCGCGACTCAGTCGTCTGCGGGAAATTTAGAGAGGGCGGTGGAAAGATATTCCATATAAAAATACCGAATTGTGTTGTTAGAGGCTGTAAAATCATGGAAGAAAGGCTAAAAAGAAACATGGGATATCGTATCATCGTTATGTAACCTTACGTTTTATTTTTTCTTGTAAACAAATAAAATAACCGCATTTTTAAAGAGACAATTCTACCAAGGTCCTTTCAGCGTGGCACTGACGTCAACTCTCGCCCACGCTAGTTCGTACGAGTTATGTCAGATGGCGCTACTTTTTGCTTGTATGAAGAAAATCTGAGTAAAATATAGAGATGGGCGAATCCTTTATTTGTCCTATTTTACTGTGAAAGTTTTAAGATGATGTATTTTTGTTTCATTATTATTATTATCTTGAGTTATGCAGAGCTCTAGTATAGTTGTAAACTACTACATGTTTTCAAATTGTAAATTATCCTAATAAATTTTGTTAAACATATAGGTACTTGCTTTTATTTACTTACTAGCTGTTTCCCACGGACAACGGTTCTATGACTTTTCGTTTTCGCAAGTTGTCGCAAGCGACTCGCAAGCGTGGAAAAAAGTAGCCTATGTGTTAATCCAGGTCCTAATCTGTAATTTCAGTCAGATCCGTTTCTGTTTTTGCGTGAAAGTAGGATGTAGTTTCGCTTTTTGATGTTTCTTTTCTTTTATCTTTTTTTTATCCTTAATTGGTATGCCATTGACATCATCTCACCTGATGGTAAGTGACGATAATGCCGAAGATGTAAGCGGGCTTACCAAGATTCCCCAACGCAATGGGGAAACTGGCTATCGTATCTCCAAGTCGGCCTACATCAATCCTGTTAACATTGATGCTTGGCGGCAAGACTTAGATAAGATGGTAGTAGCTATAGCTAGCCAGGCAGGGTTGGAAAATGCCCTTCCACCAACCAAACCGAGTCATACAAAGTTAAGCTCCGCCGGTAATCGAACTTGCGACCTCCTGATGTGATGCTAATGGACTTAACCATTACGCCATGGAGGCAATTAAATGCGCTGCAGATGTGGCGTAATTATGTTATATAAAATTCACAAATTTAATTCGTTTTTTAAGGGTCGGGGTCAATTCCTACTCTCTTATTTATTTATTTATTTTATTAATTTAGGAAACAAACAGTCTTAAATATAGTATTACATATAAATTTTAAATTAAAAACGACCTGGAGTTCCACTTAATAAAATAGATACATAGATGACACAAATATTATTTTATCAGACAAGGTGCCTATAGCTGCACTGGCTATCTTTACGCGTATAAACCTACACAAACCGTGACAGAGAATATCCGGTTCATGTACCCTTTGCATGGACCATTATGGCTAGAAGACAAGCATAGATAATACTGAAACGGCACCGTTTCACTTAAACCAACAATCAACATTATCATGCAAAACGGTTAAGCAATGCTTAAACTTTACCGTCCTTTAACTGATTTCCGTTAGACTTTCTAAAATATTCACACTGGCGCGCGCGCAGATCGAAAATTTAAATTTTTCCGCGACAGAAAACTCACGCATTGTCCAAGTTTAACCGACTTCCTTTTTTCTTCAACATTGACATCATGACATGACATCTCTAAAATGGGTGACGCTGGTGCCAATGGCAGAAAAGCGAAAGTCCGAAATGTGTGTCTACTTGTGATGCTAGTTAGCGGTTCTTTGGTGAAAGAAGAAATGTTACGTCCACATTGCAAGACAACCAGTTTCGAGCCTGCACTGCGGGCGAAATGACGTCCGACTGGATAAAACGCTTTGAAACCACGCGAGTGTTTACAAAAAAAAGTTGTTTATAACTGAAATTTAAATGAAAATGATGGACTTGAAAGAAATTATTAAGTGGTTCATACCGTGCTTCCATATTTTGACACTGAAACTGAAAAAAGTTAACGTTTTACTAATTTTTGTTTGTTTATTTTTATTTTTCTATCCGTGTACAGTTGTAGCTAAAGTAAGTATTAAAAATAATGATATTGTAGTTAATGAAGCAGTAGAAATCGCCAAAAAGCTAAGTGTTCATTTTAATAGTTCAAATGACGTGCAACGGTATGAAAACAAGAGTGAAAAAAAGGAAAATAATTCGCATTACGTGCGGTCGCGAAGTTTGCAAGATATCTCTACCGGTAAGCGCATTTTTATCGCTAATCATCAATTTTAATTAAGTATTTATGTGTTATTTACTTTTGAACCGCCTCCGTGGCTTAATAGTTAAGACCATTATTAGCTTCACATCAGGAGGTCACGGGTTCGATTCCCGGGGGAGTGTAACTTTGTAAGACTCGGTTTGGTTGGTGTCGGGCCATTTTCTAAACACTGCTACCACCATCTTAACTAACCTAAGTCTTGCCGCCAAACATGTTACGGCTTAAAGATAAGATAACGAGTTCCCCATTGTGTTGGGGAATCCTCGGCATCATCGTCACAAGGGATGTAACTAGTATCTCATCTATGGCAAGGGCTTACCAATTGGGGATAAAAAGAACGTCTTAACTGTCATACAAATACGCGTGCGGAAAATGTGAAATTTTGCACGGGCTGAGCGTGCGGGAAGTGAGTTTCACCCCCACCTGATTGTGGACCACCGATGGTCTTTATTTTCTTCGTAGGTGTATATATTATAGGTAAACACTGTTCACCTCGGGAGTAAGTACACCGGGCCCCAAACTACGCCTTCGTTGGAAATCCACCACTTTCTGCCCTCGATAAACAATTCCTTTAAAGAACTTCAATCAAAGAATTCCAATTAAAGAACCGGCAAGCATTGATGTCATTGCTGTGGACGTCTTTTGGCTGTATGATGTTGATGATGATTGATGATCTTCGCAGATTGTGAACCGATTTTCGTGACTCTTTTTTCTTCGATAGGGTATGCTAGCAAGTTACTCCCATATAAATGTTATCAAAATCAGTGTACTTAGTATTTTTTATAAAATTTTAAAACCAAAAATAATAATGCAAAATTGTACTGAGTTCTTGCGATTCAAGTTGGTTTTTTTAACGTGTTGAGCGTTTCCAATTATTAAAAAATGCTTGGCTTTAATTTTAATGAAACTGTAAATTACTAAAAATGCGGCCCACTACACTGGGTAGTTCTTTATTCCAGGAACAATCTAAATAGGGAGAGTACAAGCAAACCCAGACGTTATGTAAATACTTTAAAAAAAATACTAGACCACTTTTAGTAGGTACACATATACACACAAACACACACGGACGAGCACACACATGCGCATCTAATTTTATTCTAATTATTTTTAAAATTTTTACTACTTTAATTTTTATTAGGTATGTTTTGTTTCATTTATTTTGTACTAGCTTTTGCCCGCGGCTTCGCCCGCGTGGACATCGTTTTTGCGATTGACTTGGAGGTTGCGCGGTGCGTGCGGAGCGTGAACATGAATTTTCTTTAGATCCCTCGGGAACTATGTCAGGATATGCTTCATCCATTGTTCCGTTGCGATATTAAAGAAATTAACCAAAAAAGAGTATATTTTTAGTTCCCTCAGGAACTGCATCGGGCTATGCTATTTTCACGGGATAAAATTTAAGATTATTTTAAGATTTTGTACAATAAAGTGTTTACAAACAAACAAACAAAAAGTAGCATGTCCTTCCTCGTAACATGCAGGTAGCTTGCTGCATACCACATTTCATTAAGATTGGTGAAGGCGTTGAAGCGTGAAACGGTAACAAACAACAAACACATATTAAAAGTAAGGATAATCATCTTAGGTATAATTTCTGAAGAATGTATAGAAGAGCGGTGCCACCTGACAGAGGCATTTCTAGCTTAAAAGGAGGCTCCAGCCACAGACAAGTTTACTGTAAAATCTATAACCCACGGCCGGTGTCGCCTTTTTCTTTTCGACCTTGGCGGACACACTGTCTTAGATATGGAGAAAATAAACAATTTCTTTATTATGGTACCTCTATTCTTTGCAAATAATTAAGCGTTGAGAGCCTCGATGGCGTAACGGATAGGGCCGCTACCTCCTGTCCAGGAGGTCGTGGTTTGAGTCCTGCCATCGTACCAATGTGTTTTCGGATTTCGATTTCGTAATACGTTTATCCGACGCTCTTACGGTGAAGGAAAAACATCGTGAGGAAACCTGCACACGCCTGCGAAGAAACTCGAAGGTTGTGTGTGAAGTCGACCAACCCGCGCTGGGACCGCGTGGTCGACTAAGGCCCGATCGCCCTAATTCAGGGTAGGCTCGAACCCCTCAGTGGGGACGTATATGAGCTGATTTGATGAATTAAGCGTTATGATGATTGTTGACGTTGATTCGTGTATGCCCGATCACGCCAGATGTAAAGTTCTATGCGAGAAAGTATGTACAGCGTGGCTGTACAATTTTTTACTTACCTTCACCTTGAGGCCTCGCTTGTTTTGTTCATGCATTGCGAAGATACGAAACTTGTTTATTCGGCATTTCATGGTAGCCAGCAACGAATCACTTTCTAAACAAAATGCGTGGCCTCATTTTTCTGTAAGCGTCAATCGTCAAACATGTGTTTTTAATATTGTCTTGGGGAAGCCCGCCTGGCTAGCTACCACCATCTTGTCTAAGTCTTACCGCCAAACATCAGTGTTAAGAGCGGACGCTAGCTGAGAGACATTTGGAAAATAGGTATTTAAAACAACTGTTGCTGTTGCACTTTGACTAAACCGCCTCTAAATACAGTGCGATAAAGACAACTGCAGCTCCCGGTGAATACTTCGATTAAAAATTGCAAAATTCGAGGTTTGGCTCTCGACGATTTCTCCTCCAAAATACGACCTATGTTAAAGAAATTGTTCACATAGAGTAATAATTAGTTGTGCTAGGCCCCTATGTTAAGCTTTTTTTGTAAATAATTTTTGAATCTCCATTCTAGACGTCTTTAGTGGTGACAAAAATTAGGTATTTTTCTAGCATTTTTGAAGGGTTCCAGTTGCTCAAAAAAAATTATTATTGAAAAAAGGAAGACATAGGAGCATAGAAGAAATTAATATTTATTTCATGTATTAAAATCATTTCTTTAGTGTTAATAATCAATGAGAAAACTGTCGAGAACGTTTGTATGGAAAAAGCAGTGCCAGTCTCCCCTCTTCACAACATTGATGTGTTCCGGCTTGAAGATAAGATAGCCAGTTCTCCATTGCGTTTGGGAATCTTGTTAATCCCGCTTCCATCTTCGGCATCATCGTCACTTACCATCAGGAGAGATGATGCCTACCAATTGTGAATAAAAATAAAAAATAAAAATAAAAAACTGTATTTACTTACATCATCATATCAGCTCATACACGTCCCCACCGAGGGGCTCCAGCCTATTCGAATTAGGGCGACCGGGCCTTAGTCGACCACGCGGGCCCAGTGCGGGCTGGTCGATTTCACACACAACCTTCGAGTTGCTTGGTACGTGGCAGGATTCGAACTACGACTTCCCGGACAGGAGGTAGCGGCCCTTGCCATTACGCTACCGAGACTTATTTACAACTTAATTTACATAGAAGAACAAAAAATAAAATAAAAAAATATGCAAAAAGGCGGACTTGTCCCTTACGGGATCTCTTCCAGTCAACTCGTCTTCATTGTAGGTGTAACAATAGTTATAATGTAGAGACCTTAGGAGACCTTATACAAATCATCTAACTCCAACAACAACATCTCTTTCCGAAATATTATATTTACGTTGGCTAAACTAAGATGTTATAATGAAATGCGTAGATGAGGCATACGAGGGTTGATACATGAGCATAGAATAGAATAGAATAAATTTATAATCAGTGATAAGTACTCACAAGTGAAATATAGTATAGTTTTCAGAACACATAGTTTGTCCGTGCAAAGGTATCAATGACATTCAATGTTTTTTATGTGTAACTTTTCGTGTCATATTGTTTTCATGTTCTAATGACATAATCTGGTTTATTTCAAGGATTGCATTGTGACATTATTATCTAATGATTATTTATTACTTGATTTTTCACAAATAAAATTATGCCATTATTATTTTATGCCTATCAGAAAGAGTGTAATTTGCACCTATTTTGAATAAATACCTTGAATCTTGAATCACTGAAAAGGTACCAGCTCAGCATATGCTGTCATCGAAGAGATCACAGCGCTGATTTTCAGCTACTACCCCTTCAGGGAAGGCGGGTGGACCTAGACGAAGTACAGACATCATATTTTAAAATTGAAACTAAATAAAAATTGAAGTATATTAAAAAAAAGTGAAACTAAAGAGCTACAACAACTTTTTAAGAGATAAATTATTTTTTAAAAAGTATCCGAAATGAACAAGAAAAAAACAAATAATCATTGTGGAAACCATTTATTTTTCTACGTAATTTCCTTCTACCTCGATGCACTTCGACCACCTTTTTTTCAGGGCCAGGACACCGTTCTGGAAGAAAGTTTTGTCCAGGCTATCAAAATAGTAATTTACGGCGACCTCCGCTACGGAATTGGTAGAAAATTTCTGTCCACCTCTCCACTTTTTCAGATTTGGGAACAAATGGAAGTCGCAGGGGGCCAATTCTGGCGAGTAAGGTAGGGCAATAGTTCAAAGTGCAGTTCATGCAATTTGGCCACTGTAATTGACGTTGTATTGATTTAACTGGGGCGTTGTCGTAATTAATTTTATTCTTTGACAAATGCAGCTGTTTAACCTTCAATTCATAGCTTAATTTTTGCAGCAAATTCGCATAATATGGCCCATTTATCGTTCTTCCCTTGTCTAAGTAATCCACAAATATTATTCCACGAGAAAAAAGTTGCCATCACTTTGCCGGCCGATAATTTTGCTTAGCTTTCTTTGGACAGGGTTCACCACTTTTTGTCCACTGTTTTAGACTGCTCTTTGGTCTCTGGTATATAGTGATGAATCCAAGTCTCGTCGACCGTTATTAAACGTCGCAAAAACTCGCTTGAATTGCGCGTAAAGAGCCTCAAACACTCCTCTGAAACGTCTACTCGATGTTGTTTTTGGTCTGCAGTGAGCAAACGCGGCACCCAACAAGCACAAGCTTTTTCATGCCCAAATGTTCGTGTTAAATACGCGTTCAGAAGAAATGTTTACCGTCTCTGCTATCTCTCTCAACTTCATCCGGCGATCGTTCATTACGATTTTATGGATTTTTTTGATCATTTCCGAGGTGGTTTGTAATTTCACCCGAATTTGGAATTTCACCCGAAATCAGATGGTTTTATAATACTTATTTATAAATAAAATACAATAAATATTCAAAAAGTGAGAAATCAGCATCACACTAGATTGTTTTTTGAGTTAGATCATAAATTTTCAAACTGTTTTATTAAAAATTGCAGCAGTAAAATGGTTACAACTGAAAAAAAAGGGGGTGTATTAGATATTTTTTTTCTATGGTTCTGAAAAATAAAATAGAATTCTGTGAAATCTACATCACTTCCTATATCGTGTAGATTATTATGTATTTTTTTCTGGTAGAAATATGCTATGGTTAACGTATAAAATGGTTACAAAATTCTTCAGTTTTAGAGGTTTTTCGAAGGACAAGCCTTAAAACAGCGTCTAGCTTATTTTTTATCTGAGTTGCATTTTTCCCTTTCAATACGTGAAACTTTATGACAGCACGAATTAACATTTTCTCCATTTTAATAGAACCAAAACACTGAATTGCTTTGAGAAATTCTCGAGCACAATGTAGCCGATAAAATAAGCAGATTTTAGGTGAATACTAACAGTTGACAATGCCAATTTTGTTTTTAATTTATCAGATTTTTAAATGGCTCATTTCGGATACTTATCAACAGCTCTCGTACCTAGACCATAGGGCTGTTGATTGCATCAAAAACAAATTATCAAATGTTATTATTGTTATTTTGTGTTTTTAGCCGCCTCCGTGGCGTAATTTTTAAGTCCATTAGCTCCACATCAGGAGTTCACGGGTACGATTCAGTTTAGTTGGTAGCAAGAGATTTTCTAAGCCCACCTGGCTAGCTACCTCCATCTTATCTAAATCTTGCTGCCAAGCATCAACGTTAACAGCATATACAGGGTGTAACAAAATTGGTGTAGGTCCCGTCAACTGGACCTTCTAAACATCATACTGATCAGCTGATCGATCGATTTTGTGCATTTTAGTATGGAGGATCCTTTTTTTTGAGAATTGAATATGGGTTCCTTGCAGAAAGTTGTATGACGAGTAGAACCCCCAGTTAACGGGACCTACACCAATTTTGGTACAACCTGTATATGTTTCGGCTTGAATGTAGGATAGCCAGTTCCCCATTGCGTTGGGGAATCTTGGTAAGCCCGCTTCCATCTTTGGCATCACCGTCACTTACCATCACATGAGATGATGTCAAGGGCTTACCAATTGTGAATAAAAAAAATCATTAAAATGGGAGTGCCCATTGAAATTTCACAAAATCTTACTCATTTCGTTTTACACTGCGTCTTTACATTAGTACGTAATTAATACATCTGTTACGGGTAATGCTAGAAGAGAGAGTAAACCTAGGTTTACTTAGGATTACCCAAGCTCTTTGGGTAATGTCCGAATATTAATTTGTATTCGGCGTTTACCCGTACACAACTAGGTCTACCCAACACTGGTTGGGTAATATTAGGTGCTGCTTTGAATTGTTGTTCTTGTTGTTGCGTGCAATGCAGTGCTCTTCGCTCGCTCGGCTCGCGCGTTGACTTAAAAATCAAACCTAACAGCTCGTCGCTTCGCTCCTTGCTACCTAACCAGCCGAACTTGCCCCGCCTAGACCCCACTACACTTCGCACACTGTATAAAAAGATCGTGAAATGACATTTCTAAAAACAAATGAAAGAACAAACAAAACGGGTACTAATTAAACAAGCTTCTTTTTAATAGCATTATTCGCCTCAGAAAATATAAGTTACCTTCTAAATTACTAAGTCGGCCACAACCAACGCGCGTCTGAATAATAGTATCTCAGCCACTAGTTATCTTCTATGTAAGCCACAGTAAATATAACTCAGCATGATGGTTATTTTTTAACATCTAAATTTGTGGCATGTATTCAAATAGCAAACTTTTAAAATAATAATATATGACACCAAAATAGTAATTCTATTAGCTTCTAATTGTATAATTTAGTATGTTTAAAATGTAAGTCATCCTACATTAATTGACGAACCTAACCTAACGGAACCGAACCTAACGGATCCGAGTCGGGGTGCTCCGCAAGTCCTAGCTCGCTTCCATTTAGAACTCCCCGTACCACACTCTTCCTGCAGTGTTGAGTTGTCGACGGGAGCCCCGACGGGGCTCCTACTTCTGTGTTCTCATGTTAAACCTAACACTACGACTGTGCGGGGAGGCGAGCTAAGCTCGCCTCCCCGCACAGTCTCCGAACCTAACGGATCCGGGTCGGGGTGCTCCGCAAGTCCGAGCTCGCTTCGCTCGCTCCCGCTTCCATTTAGAACTCCCCGTACTACACTATTCCTACAGTGTTGAGTGGTCGACGGATTAGTGGCCGAGTCAGTAAATTAGTTGGCAATGTATAAATCTTGAGTCGACGCTTTCTTTAACATTTTTAGTTGGCGTTGTAAAGAAGATGACTTAGTTTATTAGAGGCTATCTCATTTTCCCGATCCTTAGTTATTAAATGAGAAGGTTGACCACGTGGCCAAAAAAAAATTCTGTGGCCGAATTTATTATTTCTCAAACAAAATCACTGCGAAATCCTATACGTTTAAGAACCAAACTATACCTAATCTGTATCAATCTGGGTGACGAGGGGGTGAGGTCGGAATCTAGACAGCGGCAGGGAGTGTCCATATTGTATGTTAGTACTAATATATATGCTTTGAACCCACGTTGACCTAATCTACTATGTATCTCACCTAAACCTCAACACTGACATACGGCTACTTCAGATCAGAATCGTTGCTAATTCATATTAAGTGAAGCTTGTTTGCAAAACTATAGTCGACAAAAACAGTATAATTGTCGGCAAAACAAAATACTTTTAGATGCCCACAAATAGTCGCTGACCTAGTAATTTATTTGGAAGACGAAAGTGCTATTATATTATTGAACAAAAAAAAACAACTTCTAACAGGAAACTAAGGTTCCTCTCGATTTCTCTGGGATGCCATCATCAGATCCTGGTTTCCTTATCATGGTACCATCCTTAGGATATCTCCTTTGCAACAAAAAAAGAATCATCAAAATCGATTCATAAATGACGAACTTATCTGCGATCACACTTATAGAATACTAGCTGTTTCCCGCGGCTTCACCCGCGTGGACAACGTTTCTATTACTTTTCGAGGGTGCGCAGTGCGCAAGCCGCAAGCGGCTCGCGAGCGTGGAAACTCAGGTAGCCTATGTCCATTCTCAGGGTCTAAAGATTGTCTGTGCCAAATTTCATCAAAAACGGTTGAGAGGTTTAAGCGGGAAAGCGTAACAGACAGACAGAGTTACTTTCACATTTATAATATTAGTTATTATTATTAGTAGGGATTAAAAATACATACGGATGAATTGAGAAACCTCCTCCTCTTTTTAAAGTCGGTTAAAAAGAAGTCGATTCAAAGATTAGATGCAAGGTTAATTATTTCTCCCATTTTATTCCGTTAGCTAACTTCTCTTTCAAAGATTTTTTCCTCTAAAATAAACATATAAATATCACACACAGGCATCTTTCTTATTATACTTATTATTTGCAACGCGCGCTTCTTACCATTCCGCAATAATTTATTAAATCATTTGATGAATTACTACTTGAATTATTTATTCTTATAATCTTCTTTCACAACTTTCACCAAATAAATATTCCTACCTCCAAATGATAATTTATTTGTCCTCAATCCCGATCATCAGACACGCAAGCTTACCTATTTTCTATATTAAAGAAATGCTTGATCTTCTTCTGCGCAGGCTTGCCAAGTGTTCGGTATTTCACTGAACTGTTCAGTATGTCAGCCCTGCGTTCGGTGTTCGGTATGAAGAAAATACCGAAGTAAGGATGGTTCGGTGTTTGCGAGTGTCCCAACTATTTGTTAATGTTTACTAAGTGTTTCATTGTGTTCACCCTAAAGGGATGACGACAGCATCAGAAATAAATTATGAACTCTTGATCACTAAATTGCCCTCCTACTTAAACTTCGGAAAAGCTTACTCGTTTTGTTTTCCCTCAAGTCTTTGATTTTTAATTCACGAAAATCACAAAATAAATACATAAATGACGCTGCAAAACTATGACGTCACGCCTAGGTATTTCAAACATTTTTATAACAAAATTTCGTTTTTGACAGATGATAAAAAGTAACTCAGATGACTAGCATTCGTCATCTCCATTTCCTTCGTCAGGTAAATTTTCGGTAATTTCCTCAGTTTAATCTGGTCAAAATCACCCTTTGATTTCCCGTCAAATTGTGCCAAAAATATCGGTTTGATAGAAAATGTTGGTTTTTTTTATCTGGACCACCCGGAAACCGAGCTTCTGCGTGATTTGTGAGCATCATTTTAAGGTTCCGTAGTCAAACTAGCAACCCTAATAGTTTCGTCATGTCCGTGTGTCTGTCTGTCTGTCCGTGGGTATGTCACAACATTACAGCTATAATAAAGCTGAAATTTGGTATGGTTATACGAATCTGTCACCCCTATAAAGGAATGGAATAAAATCTGTAAAAAAATGTATTAAGGTTACTTCCCCTACTTGTAAAGTGGGGGTGATTTCATTTGTTTGCTTGCCCTATTGTGTGGGGTATCGTTAAATAGGTATTTCCAAATTAAGCTTGTTTGAGGGTTGGCTAATGTCAATTTTTAAGATTATTTTACAAAATTTTACTAAATACATAATTTCAAAGTGGTGATTTTTGTAGAGTCGCTAGTACTCTTTTTTGTACTGTGGTAGAGTTTCATGTACCGAACCCCCTGTCAGCTAAACCGAAATCTGGAGAGTACCTATTGGAAACATCATCACTTTAGCTCATATACGTCCCCAACGAGGGTCTCGAGCCTACCCTGAATTAGGGCGATCGGGCCTTAGTCGACCACGCGGACCCAGTGCGGGTTGGTCGACTTCACACACAACCTTCTAGTTTCTTCGCAGGCATATGCAGGTTTCTTCACGATGTTTTCCTTCACCGTATAAGAGCGTCGGATAAACGTACATATAAAATCGAAATTCGAAAACATATTGGTACGTCGCAGGATCGAACCACGACCTCCCGGACAAGAGGTAGCGGCCCTTGCCATTACGCCACCGACGTTGTGTTTTTTTTTTCACAATTGGTAAACCCTTGACAACATCTCACCTGGTGGAAAGTGACGATGTTGCCGAAGATGGAAGCGGGCTTACCAAGATTCCCCAACGCAATGGGGAACTGGCTAGATACGAACTGATAAAATATCTGGGAACTGATAAGATATCTTCATGCCTGAACACACCAATGATATCAACATTGATATTTGGCGGCAAGACTTTGATAAGATGGTGGTAGCTAGCCAGGCGGGCTTAGAAAATGCCCTACCACCAACCACACCGAGTCTTACAATTGACCCCGCCGGGAATCGAACCCGCGACCTCCTTTGTAAAGCCAGTGAACTTTGGCTCTGAGCTATGGAGGCGGTTTTTCACAGAGTGGTCCGATTTCGATAATTTGTTTTTTAATTAATAGGTCATGCCTCCAGGTCCCACATAAATTTTACGAAAATCTGTTCAATCCTTTTTTTAAATTAGCAAACACTTACGATTGAAGTCGTTTTAACATAGTTAGCGCTTCCAATTACAGCAGGGCCTCGATAATTCGAACATCCTGTTAATGTAATGTGTACGAGGCGTTCGGACTGCAGTATGTAGATGTTGCGAAATATATTTTTCGAAATGAAACAAAATTGTTTTCCACTTAAAAGTATGTTTTTTTTGTTTTTTTTATTCACAATTGTTAAGCGCTATAATATATTAGTACTAACATACAGTATAGACACTCCCTGCCGCTCTCTAGATTCCGACCTCACCGCCTCGTCACCCAGATTGATACAGATTGGTTACAGTTTGGTTGTCATACGTATAGGATTTAGCCTCCATTTTGTTTGTTCCGTCATTCCTTTTTTTAAATGTCTTTTCTGGCCCGTTGTATGAAGTGTCCAGGGTGTGCCCTTCGCATCATCTCACCTGATGGTAAGTGACGATGATGCCGAAGATTGAAGCGGGCTTACCACGATTCCCAAACGCAATGAAGACCTGACTATCTTATCTTCAAGCCGGTACACATTAATGTTGTTAACACTGATGTTTGGCGGCAAGACTTAGATAAGATGGTGGTAGCTGGACAGGCGAGCTTAGAAAATGCCCTACCACCAACCGAACCGAACCCGCGACCTCATGGTGTGAAGCGAATGGATTAACCATTACGCCACGGATGCAGAAATTTCCAATAATATAAGTACTTTAGTAATAATAGTTTATGAAACTGTTGAAGACCTGGTGAAGATCGCGGGAAGCCGATGGATGCGGGAAGCGCAGGACCGGTTGTCGTGGAAATCCTTGGGGGAGGCCTTTGTCTAGCAGTGGACGATTTCCGGCTGATATGATGATGAAACTGTTGCACAATAAGGGTTCCTAAAATACGAGTGTAAGTTAAATAAAAATAAAAGTTTGAAAAACTTAAAAACCCACTTCAAAATGAAATTCACTAAAAAGTATGAAATAATATTATTATTATACTTAGATACACAACATTAACCAACAATAAAGAAATCAAAGGTGGTTACGAATTAAATTAGGGGCCTAAATTTATTTTTGAGGTTGGTACCAGTACACAGCTACTTACGTATCAAATGTTTTAGATTCGATGGCATTGCTGACACCGACCTCAAAAAAAATTTTAGGCCCCTAATTTAATTCGTGCCTACCTTTGATTTCGTTATTGTTGGTTAATATTGTGTATCTAAGTATAATAATATTATTTCCTACTTTTGAGTGAATTTCATTTTGAAGTCGGTTCTCGAAAACGGCATTAAAGATTTCTATGAAATTTGAAATTCCTTCTCGTAGGTTAATGAGTTCGATCCTCGGTTGGTTTGAATTTTTTTTGTATTATTTTTTTTTTGGTCTTTTCCGAGCAAAGCTCGGTCATTCAGGTACTATAGCAACCTAAAACGTGTAACACGCTACTGAAAAATGGTGCTAGCTATGGGCTAGGGCTCGTCCCGATTATAGAGGCGTTCGGATTTGCCTGGATTATGATTATCGATGCCCTGCTATGTATGCCTTACCCACTTACTACGGAAATTACATTTTTGATTTGTAACATCTTTGCTCTCGCTTTCCTGCAATTTGTGGGAGTGATTTCGTGAAATGGGACGGAAATGTGTCCCATTGTAACAGGAAGTCGCGTTTTTTCAGGCTTTAAAAGCGCGGAAAAGGCAAAGGTATCTATGACCATACAGCCTAGTCTGCCGTATCTTTGCCGTCCTTTTTTCAGGCTTTAAAAGCGCGGAAAAGGCAAAGGTCTCTATGACCATACAGCCTAGTCTGCCGTATCTTTGCCGTCCTTTTTTCAGGCTTTAAAAGCGCGGAAAAGGCAAAGGTATCTATGACCATACAGCCTAGTCTGCCGTATCTTTGCCGTCCTTTTATAAAGTATTTTGTCACATGTTACACATCATATGCGAGTACTGTAGGTCTCGCTCGAATTTTTTTTTATAATTGCATGTGATTTGTAATCGTTCTACTAGCTTAAAAAAAATTACGGTGTTATAACAGCTGGTAGGCGTATCTGCGTTAAGAGGAAACGCGGTCTAAAGAATATGAATTTGAATGAAAAGTTGCTGTCTCCCTCCCCCAAACCTCTTCGTATACAGCAGGAAAGGAAGGGCAGCGCAGACCGAGACCGATAGTAGGCACTAAAATTGACCAAAACAGCATTTCGTTGTTCCTCCTCCAAAATTTTAGCTATGATATTTTTTTTTCAAAAATATTTAAAAAAAAAACGCTTTACATATGCTATTGTGTTTTCATTTTATTGTTAACATGCGTATTGTTTATTTTTGGTGGGTGTCTGAAAACGACGTTTCAATTGGGCAATTTTCTTAGTTTTTGAAGGCTCCTACTTCCTATTATAATTTTATTAGAACAAGGGAAAAAACAAAACATAGGGGCATAGCCATGGTAGATATAGGTTTGATGGAAAAACATTTTTTGCTCTAGTGACATTATCCAGGGAAGAAACAGGGGACTACGTTTGTATAGAAAATATGGCGTCCGCGTTTCCTCTTAAAAACAACAGTCGTGTTAAAATATTAAACAAATTTTGTTTCTTCTCCTTCAGAATATTTGTTTACCTTCAGAATGTCGGTCAAGCTATCGCCTTCACCTTGACTTGCTTTTTTTTAATTCCAAGTTATTTGCACTTATGTGTTATGTTCTTTATTATGTTACCTACTGATTTAATAACTTTGGTCTAATGCTTTTTATCCACCGGCTATGCTAGGCTAGGCTATGAATACGGCAAAATTTCAATTCACTAGTCCGAGGAGGGGAGGGGTTCATAGGGGTAATGACCCAAAAAGTCGAACACGTCAAAACAATTTACGACAAGTTTTTTTATTTTACTGTTAAGGCTTTAAGATGCCTTAATCCGAGCGGTTGATACGTGATAAAATAATATCGAACGTAATTCTATTTATTTCATTTATTTATAGTTTATTGTACACAGGAAACATAAGTTACACATTTTACAAAGTAAGGTCACACAAAGGTTACAGCTTATTTCTAAAGAAATTTCTTTCAGCAGACCCGGGAAAGATGAAAGTTTTGACTGAGATGGCAGAAAAGACGTGTACAAACGTGTTTTAAGTTCCTTAGGGCACAAAAAGTCCTTAGGGATAGCTAGTTCACAGCATGCCACTTGTATAGAACGATTGAAAGAATGATTTAAACAATATGACGTTCACATCATCTGTGCAATTAGCGAACCTGCGTCACACACAATCGTCTTTCAGATCTGTGGTGACAATGTGCCCTAGGAAGGTACTTAAAATATTCAATTTTCAATTATTAAAAATTTGAGTGCGTTTGGCTGTACCTCACCTGATGGTAAGTGCTGCTGCAGCCGAGGATGTATCACGCAAGCTCAAATAGTGCCTATTCACTGTCGTCTTGAAGATTCCTAAATTATACGATTTGGGGAATACAGACGCCGGCAAGGAATTTCAATGTAATCGCAACGTCAGAATCGTATTGATTGATTATCAGTACAAACGTGGGCAAAATTTTACGAATATGTCAACGTTGCTTGGAATCTAAGGAAGAGCGTCGGTGGCGTAATGGCAAGGGCCGCTACCTCCTGTCCGGGAGGTCGTGGTTCGATCCTGCCACGTACCAATGTGTTTTCGAATTTCGATTTCATATGTACGTTTATCCGACGCTTTTACGGTGAAGGAAAACATCGCGAGGAAACCTGCACACGCCTGCGGAGAAACTAGAAGGTTGTGTGTGAAGTCGACCAACCCGCACTGGGCCCGCGTGGTCGACTAAGGCCCGATCGCCCTAATTCAGGTGAGGCTAGAGCCCCTCGGTGGGGACGTATATGAGCTGATGTGTGTGCTTGGAATCTAAAAATCATTGTCTTACCTTCGCAGCAAAAACAGTATAGGTAGGTAATCAATCAGTAATCACACAAGTTATAGCATGCTGAATTATCGAAGGTGTTTTAAATTGAGTCGGTTATCTCCAATCACCTCATATTTTCCTAGTACATTAGCTTGGTAATAACGAGGTCAAAACCCACTTGTGTAACAAAATAGTATTGTTGGTTCCTTTTTTTCATCGGATGTACTGAACCCAAAAACAGATTTAATTGCATCGCAGAAGATAAGGAAGGTGCATTTTAACGAACTATTTTTGTTCTTAAATATAAAATAAAAATACTGGGCGTCATTTCCGATTGGTACACCCCTGCGCTTCCTATATATCCAGGGGCTTCCCGCGACCTTTAACAGGTAGTGCGGTACACGAATGCCACTCGAGAACTTTAGTGCCCAAACTTTAACCTTACGTTCCAGAAGACGTAGTGTAGGCAGGTCTCCCACTCTCTCAGGTCTCAGGAAGCTGCTGGATGCGGGCAGTGCAGGACCGCTTGTTGTGGAACTACTTTGTCCAATAGTGGACGCCTATCGGCTGATATAATGAAACACCTAGCCACAGAGCAAACAAACCTTCGTCACACGCATGTTTGCCCTGAGTGGGAATCGAACCCACGATCCTCGGCCCAGCAGTCAGGTGCGCTGACCACTGGACCCCGGGTCAGTCAAGTTATTAAGTGCGCTGACCACTGGACCCCGCGTCAGTCAAGTGATTAAGTGCGCTGACCACTGGACCCCGGGGTCAGTCAAGTTATTAACTGCGCTGACCACTGGACCCCGGGTCAGTCAAGTCATTAAGTGCGCTAACCACTGGACCCCGGGTCAGTCAAGTCATTAAGTGCGCTGACCACTGGACCCCGGGTCAGAAAATTCATTAAGTGCGCTGACCACTGGACCCCGGGTCAGTCAAGTCATTATAGCTAGCCACACGGATCAGATAAATAAGGTTGGATTGGAAATGTGCGCTGGGCAGGCGCGCCACAAGTATGACTAGACAATCATACTTAACCGAAGCACAAGCGTTCAAACTTTTTTGTGGTTGTGTGTAACGTACAGACTCTCGAAATGGTGTGAGACACAATTTCAGCCCTGTGTTCTAAGTGTGTTTTGTTAATTGGTGCGCGCAATTCGTGTATGTATTATTATTGCTTGTGTAGTGGAGTTGATGGGTGGGAGATAGGTGGCGACGCTGGTTTTCAAACAAAAGCGTGACTTTTTTTTTTCGAAAGGACAAGCTTGTTGTTGGCCGTGGGGGCCTTTACAACTTCACCGGGCAGGGGAGGCGAGTACGGAAGGCACTCAACCTAGGGTGTGACTATTGCCAATCCAACCTTATTTATCTTATCCGTGGCTATTCATGTGGTCATCTGCATGGCCGAGTGACCTTGATGCGCATGCGTGGTAGGCACGCGCCATTCTCATTCATATTGCCCACTTGTGATTGAATGCGGTTTTTGAACTAAAAACGTAAAATGAAAACGGTATTTAAGTCTAATGATGATGATAGAGATAAGAGCAAGAAGTAGATTTCGCTACGATTAAGAAGGGGTATAAAAAATGAACATTTTAGAAATGCTTTATTTAAGTCATGCTTGCATTATATATTTTTTAAAAAAACATGGACTACTTATCTGATTCCTTAATCAGCATAATGCATTCTCATAATTTCCTTGAGAAAAATAAATCTTAACCGCCTCCGTAGCTCAGAGGCAAAGTTCACTGGCTTTACACAGGAGGTCGCGGGTTCAATTCCCGGCGGGGTCAATTGTAAGACTCGGTTTGGTTGGTGGTAGAGCATTTTCTAAGCCCGCCTGGCTAGCTACCACCATCTTATCTAAGTCTTGCCGCCAAATATCAATGTTGATATCATTGGTGTGTTCCGGCATGAAGATAAGATAGCCAGTTCCCCATTGCGTTGGGGAATCTTGGTAAGCCAAGGGTCAAGGGTTTACCAATTGTGAATAAAAAATAAAAATAAAATGTGTATACAGTATGTAAGAAAATTGGTCTAGATCCTATTAACTGGGTATTCTACTTATCATACCGAACAATTTTTGTTCTAGATGACTTTGATGAAATTGCAAAAAAAACTCTTCATACAAATTAATCAGCTGATCGATCAATTTTGTGCATTTTTGTACGGAGGATCCAATTGTTTTTTGAGAATTGACTATGACTTCCTTAGGGAAAGTTGTTCAGTGTGATGAGTAGACGGGTCCTTCACCATTTTTTTACACCCTGTATAAAAAGAAACCTTGAGCTTGAGTGACTGGATTGACTGATCGATTCGTTAACGCACAGCTCATACCACTGGATGAATCGGGTTGAAATTTGGCATTCAGGTAGGAATTGTGTCGTTGACATCCGCTAAGAAATGATTTTGGGAAATTCCCACGGAAACGACAAAAACGGGATATGAGCGGGCGAAGCCGCAGGCAACAGCTTGTCGCGAATAATTCGCTTGTACCTCTAAAACATCTTTTTTTTATTTTTTTTATCCTTTGGCATCATCTCACTTGATGGTAAGTGACGATGATGCCGAGATCGAAGCGGGGTTACCAAGATTCCCCAAAGCAATGGGGAACTGGCTATCTTATCTACAAGCTGGAACACTGATGACAATTTGTTAACATTGATGCTTCGCGGCAAGACTTTAGATAAGATGGTGGTAGCTAGCCAGGCGGGCTTAGAAAATTCCCTTCCACCAACCAAACAAAGTCTACCGAAGTTAGACTCCGCCGGGAATCGAACCCGCGACCCTGATGTGAAGCTAATGGACGTTACCATTACGCCACGGAGGCGGTTAATATTTAATTTATTATATCAGCTCATATACGTCCCCACCAAGGGGCTCGAGCCTACCCTGAATCAGGGCGATTAGGCCTTAGTCGACCACGCGGGCCCAGTGCGGGTTGGTTGACTTCACACACAACCTTCGAGTTTCTTCGCAGGCGTGTGCAGGTTTCCTCACGATGTTTTCCTTCACCGTTAAAGCAATCGGTAATGATATGTAGGTACGTAAGTTTTTGAAAAACTCATTGGTACATTGGCCGTCCAGATTTGAACCCGGTACCTCTGGTTAGATGGAACGAGTCGTTACCGGTTGAGCCACCGACGCTTTTAATATTTAATATGTCTGTCTTAATGTGTGTCTGAGTTCCGAAAAAGAATTGTCATATATTTTTACGGAATTTTGACTAACCACATGCTAACACATAAGTATCTAGAACGTGTTTAATTTTTTTAATGAGTGGACTGGTTTACGTTCAAATTCCGACGCTCTTACGGTGAAGGAAACATCGTGAGGAAACCTGCCCACGCCTGCTAAGACCCTCGAAGGTTGTGTGTGAAGTCGACCAACCCGAGTCTAATTTAGAGTAGGCTCCAGCCCCTCGGTGGGGACATATATTCCTTACTTTTTAGCAGTGTGAATATATGTGTGAGATACAAAATAGTTTTACAGACGACACTATGACGGCACCTGTATTTTTTTATTACTACTCCATTTGGGGCGCAGCAATAGTTACTTGTTTTACAAGGGTACAAAGTATTTTTTTGTTTCTCAAGGGCATTAATTTTAATTCAGAGCAAAGCGATGAATTCTAAAGAAGAATCATGAGCGCAGTGAGAGAATAAAATATATGAGGCCGAGTGACGCACATAATTTTTCATCACGACCTATGAGAATACAGAAGCACGAACGCGGACCAATAAGAAGCCAGATAGCTCAAACTTCAGTTGGAACGCGGCCCAATAAGAAGAGAGAAACCAAACTCCCCCTAGAACGCAGTAGATTTTTGTTTGCATTTATTGAGGAACCAATCTTCGTTTTTAGAATATGTGTGATGAAACAGTTACTTGTGTAACAAGGTTACAAAGTAACATTTTGTTCCGAGGGCGTTAGTTTGAATCCCAAGCTTAGCGAGGAATTCAATATACGTCACCCGAAACATTTTGGTCCCGAGTGACAGACACAATAGGGATGACGAATGCTAGTCATCTGAGTTACTTTTTATCATCTGTCAAAAACGACATTATAATCCAAAAAATGAATGAAATACCTAGGCGTGACGTCATAGTTCAGCAGCGTCATTTATGTACTCATTTTGTGATTTTGGTGAATTAAAAATGGAAGACTTGATGGAAAACAAAACGAGTAAGGTTTTCCGAAGTTTCAGTTAATTAAGTTGAATTTAGTGATCAGAGTTCATAATTTATTTCTTATGCTGTCGTCATCCCTATTGTTCATCACAACCTGTAAGAAAAAAAAACTAGTACGTACCTCAGACATTGGTTTGAGCATCTGTCTCTAATTGGTCAGCGTTCATATCAGAGCACGAATGAGGACCAATCAGAAGACTTTTCAGAACAAAGATCAGAACAGATCAACACAGAATTTTCGAATAGGTGTGATTATATTTTTTTTTTCCTTACATGTATACCATCTTCGAGGAAAACAAAAGATAACTGCGATCAATGTCCGTACGTTCAGCCGAAGCGAAATGGATTTCTATACATTTTTTTCCGCCCGTATATTCGTATGACAGTAAAGACAGTCAGGCTTCCCACACGGTGGACCGACGACCGGTGAAGGTCGCGGGAAGCCGCTGGATGCGGACAGCGCAGGATCGGTCGTCGTGGAAATCCTTGGGGGAGGCCTTTGTCCAGCAGTGGACGTCTTTCGGTTCATATGATGATGATGATGAAAGACGTGTAAGTATGAAGATTATTTTCAAGCAGGTGTCGTATGAAAGCTTTTACCTTACCGGGCCAGAAGACGTAGCGTAGGCAGGCCTTCTAATCGGTGGACCGACGGCCTGGTGACGGTACGGAAATCCGCTGGATGTGCGCACCCAGGAACCGTCGTTATGGAAATCCTTGGGGGAGGCCTTTTCCAGCAGTGGACATCTTTTGGCTGATATGATGATGATGATGATCAAACAACTTTAACATTCCAGGGCGCACCTTCGGCCGTCCCTTCAAGAAGATGATGGCGGGCCTCCTGCCGGTCATCTTCCAGATCGGAGCGGCCTCCACCTGGGCCGTGGTGGCTGCCCTGGTGGGGGTGAAGACCTTGGTGGTCACTCTGGTGATATTGAAGCTTCTACTGGTTGCTGGAGCCGCCAAGGTAAAGAAATACTTCCTGAATGCTTACTGTTTCAAAATAATGACCCATATTAAAGACATCAACAAACGCTGTAAAGTATTTTTACGATTTTCTTGGGATATTTTTTTATTCATAATTGGTAAGCCCTTGGCATCATCTCACCTGATGGTGGTAAGTGACGATGATGCCAAAGATGGAAGCGGGCTTACTAAGATTCCCCAACGCAATGGAGAACTCGCTATCTTATCTTCAAGCCGGAACACATCAGCATTAGATGTAGATATATGGTGGTAACTAGCCAGGCGAGCTGAAGAAATGCCCTTTACCAACCAAACCGAGTCATACACAGTTAGACTTCGCCGGGAATCGAAGCCGCAACCTCCTGATGTAGGTAATGGACTTAACCATTACGCCACGGAGGTGGTTAAACTTTCGAGCATTTTGACGTATAGCGTCACTTTTTTTTGTGAAAATTTTTAGTGCGTTTGACCACATCGCACCTGATGGAAAGTGACACTAATGAGATATTTTGCAGATAGAGAGGGAAATGAATGCTTTGACCTTTACACGAAGTAACTATTTAGTCATCTGTGTAACTATTTAGTAATCTGTGCCTTTACATCATACAAACTATGTCAGTAACGTGACGCTTTGGGTAAACGTCCTAATAGATATAATTAACTGATTGTTTTTGCATCGAAATGTGTGCGGTGGATTTAGAAAAAAACCCAAAGTAAATTGATTGAAGTCAGTACAGCGGTGTGAAGTCAGCGCTGACTTACCTACATATTCGCACACGAATATTTTGAAGTCAGTTGGCGCGCGAAAAATTATTGTTGTTCGTCATTGATTTTAAAAAGTAATTATTGAAGTTTTAATTTCCGCGCATTTTTTTTAAAATTGCTATACGAGCCTTGGCCACAACTAGGCATTGATAGACGTACGTATGTGTGCCTCAGCTTCGCCTCAGATCACATTTACACGTTCGTCCATCCATGCCTCTTTTGCTGGCCGCTACAGTAATGAACTATTAACCACCCAAAAAATAGAGAAAAAGTCAGGTGGGGCTGTGTCAGGGCACGCTGCCTTTGGTTTCATCATCATAACAGCCGAAAGACGTCCACTGCTGGACAAAGGCCTCCCCCAAGGATTTCCACGACGACCGGTCCTGCATTGCCCGAGTCTTTGGTTTAAGAGGAAACGCGGTCTAAAGAATAGGTATTTGAATAAAATTTTGCTGTCTCCCTCCCCCAAACCTCTCCGTATACAGCAAGAAAGGGAGAACTGCAGCGCAGACCGATAAAAGTCACTAAAATTAACGAAAACAGCATTTCGTAGTCCCCTATTTCCTCCTCCAAAACTTGAGCAAAAATAATATTTTTTTTTTCAATAATAATTAAAAAAACGCTTTACATACATATGCCTTCTGTTCTGTTCTGAGACTCGCACTTTACCGATTTTTAATATATACTAGGCTTACAGAAGTCAGTAAGAGCAATATAGAAAACAAATTGTACACTTTTAAACGATAAAATAACGATAGTACATTTCTAGAATGGTTAGGGAAAGGGGTTTGAAAATTTTTGTATGGAGACTGGCATACGGGGGACCGCCATTTTTTTTTTTCAATTGGATAGGGGACTCACAGACAAACAAAAAATGTTATATAACATTATGGCCTAAAGTGACACCTTACGGAGATAATTGAATATAAATGTCCCAAAATAATTTTTAAGCCGCCTCAAGTGAACTAGTGTTATATGACATTTTTTGTTCTTCTATAGGTCCTCTATCCAAAAACACAGGTTAGATCGTGCGACGCCATCTTTATATATATAAATCTTCTGTCCGTGTGTTAGTCATTGAACTCCTCCTAAACGGCTGGACCGATTTGGCTAATTCTTTTTTTGTCGAGTTCGTTATTGTCAGGAGAAGGTTCTTATGTAGGGTAGGGTAGGGTAGGGTAGGGTAGGGTAGTGTAGTGTAGTGTAGGGTAGGGTAGTGTAGGGTAGGGTAGGGTAGGGTAGGGTAGTGTAGTGTAGGGTAGGGTAGTGTAAGGTAGGGTAGGGTAGTGTAGGGTAGGGTAGTGTAGGGTAGGGTAGGGTAGTGTAGTGTAGGGTAGTGTAGTGTAGTGTATGTAGGGTAGGGTAGGGTAGTGTAGGGTAGGGTAGTGTAGGGTAGGGTAGGGTAGTGTAGTGTAGGGTAGTGTAGAGTAGTGTAGGGTAGAGTAGTGTAGTGTAGGGTAGAGTAGGGTAGGGTAGGGTAGTGTAGTGTAGGGTAGGGTAGTGTAGTGTAGGGTAGGGTAGTGTAGGGTAGGGTAGGGTAGTGTAATGTAAGGCGGTACGTAGTTCGCCGGGACAGCTAGTTTTGAAAAAAAAACAAAATGGCGGATCCTCCGTATGCCAATAACTTTCAAACCCCTTTGACCTTATTGTACTTTAATGTCAGTTAACAAATTACTATTTTTTGCACCCGTACCATCAGTGGGTTTACGAGAAGACACCGCAAAATTCAGCTCAATCGGACCCCTGGAAGTTGCTCTAAAATCGATCGCAAGATTTGAACTAAACAAACATGCATAAAAACATTGCAAGTTAAAGCAAAAGTTAAAATGGCGGGATTTCTTATTTTTATTGAAATTTCAAACGTTCACCCCTTTAATGTTATATGACAACCTGCCAGGCATAAATAATACGAGCAAAGAGATTTGATTACTTTATACTTACAAAATACCAAAAATTTTATCCCCCGATTTTACAGCTCTACTATATTATTTTTTTGTTGCCCTGAATATCTTAGCAAATTTTGATGTTTTCAAGTGCCCAGATAACGAATTAATTCATGAAAGTATTGAATGTGCTCATTATGTGCTTTTTATGATTATTGCATATCTTATATTTTGATCAATTATCGGCTTGTTAGTAATAAAATTTATTTTCCCAGTCATGATTAGAGTTCTGCGCAAAAAAACGAGAGCAAATCTTACAAAATCATTGATTTTTTCATGAATTGTGAGCTTAAATATATTCAAAACCTATCTTATATAAGGCAACAAAACCACTGTAGACCAGTAAACTACAATTTTTTTATACTTAAATCAAAATAATTTATTTTAAATTAAATGATTCAGATTACAGTCTCAGGTAATGGTAATTGTTATAGAATCAACATATATATATATATATTTGTCATTTACTTAATCTATTATTTTATAGTATCCTCTAGAGCACAAGCATTTTTTGACATGAGTCTTGAATTTGTCCTCTGACAAACCATTTAAATTTTCTCGTATTTTATTGTATAATCTTATACACTGCCCCACAAATGACTTTTTAACATTATTCAGTCTCGAAAAGGCTATATCTATGTATTTTATTTACATTTTTTAAATTCAAATTTGCCTGTCACTGTTTTTAGGAAATAAATGTAATTTTTTACAAACGTACATAATGTTTTCATATATAAATTGACTAGCAACAGTTAAATATTGATTTCTTTGAACTTATTTTTAACGACTCACGTGATCGCATCTGATAGATGAAAATAGTTTCTATATCAGCCGCATGCATCCCCAATAAGATGCCATAAGACATTATACTATGGAAGTATAGAGGTAAAGTTTCTAGGCTTGACTATCGATAAGTTTTTTAATTGGAATGCACAAGTTAATAATATTTGTGGTCGAATTAACAGTTTTGTATATGTTTTAGGCAAATTGACTAAGGTTTCGTCACTACAAACTACTTTGATGGCGTATCACGGGTGTGTATGCTCTATATTAAGATATGGTCTATTGTTGTGGGGGAACTGTTCATTGGCGAATAGGGTTTTCATTGCACAAAAAAAGTGTATTCGAGCAATGTGCAGTGCCCATCCTTTCGACTCATGCAAACCACTATTCTCTAAGTTAAAGATTTTAACTTTGCCTAGTATGTATATATACGAAGTTTGTGTTTTCGTGAAACAGAACAATAAATTGTTTAAAACTGCCAAAGATATTTACCCTCGTAACACGAGACACCCAGACAGACTGGTTCTAGATCATTGTCCACGAACAACCTTATACCAAAATAATTGCTTCAATATGTGCATCAAAATTTATAATAAAGTACCACATAATATAATTATTCTGCCCATAAATCTGTTTAAGAGGAGGCTATTTAATTGGTTATTAGAGCATAATTTTTATAGCGTTAAGGAATTTCTTGAAGAAAATTTAACGACTAATTATTATAACTTTGACATGTGATATAATTCGGAAATGTAATTTAATAATATAAATGAATAATAAGATGTACCTATTGACTTGCATATGTAGTGTAGCCAAGTAAAATTATAATTGTATTTAACTTATTTATGTTTGCATGCTATTTTAATAGTTGTACCAGGAGATTTTTTGTGCTTTGTTATCTTGCATTTTTGTATCTTTACCCTGTACAAAGCGAATAAATGAATTATGAATTACCTACTCTACACACTATAAAATACACATACAAATACAGTAGTCTCGCAGTACCTACATTCGTTAAGTAACTGTCTTATTTTCTTAACGGCATAAGCAGCTGTACTAAGCCTTCCCGCTTAAGTTTCAATGTGTGGTCCCCATTGAAGTGAAACATCCAAAGTTATACCAAGGAATCCCGTAGTATTTACAAAATTATAATTTACTAGTGGATGCCCGCAGCTTCGCCCGCGCAGATCCCGATTTTTGCGGTTCCCGTGGGAATTTCCCAAAATCCTTTCTTAGCGGATGCCTACGTCATAACATGTACCTGCATGCCAATTTCAGCCCGATCCGTCCAGTGGTTTGCGCTGTGCGTTGATAGATCACTATGTCAGTCAGTCAGTCACCTTTGAGTTATATATATTTAGATTACTGTTTAATATTACACTATTGTTGACCTTTTTTACATTAGGCAAACAGAATTTTGTACATTTTGTTTTCTTAGCATTTAGTAATAAGTTGTTCACAGTGAACCAGTTCAGTATCTTTGAAAGAGTGTTGTTTACTTCGTCAATTTCGTTTTCTTTCCTATTCAATTTAAAAATAAGAGAAGTATCGTCCACAAACAACACAATATTTGACAGATGTGCACCATAAAAGGCAAATCATTTACGTAAACAAGGAAAAGAAAAGGCCCTAATATGGAACCCTGGGGCACACCCATTTTCACTCTAGATCCAGATGAGTTCGTGCCATTTACTTTTCCTGAGTGTGCTTGCAGCAAACGTCCAACTTACTTATAAAATAAAATATTTTAGTCGATTAATGTCGGTTTCTCTCGTAATTTTTCACAAACATTCCAGTTTTCGCTCTTGCAAACAATAAAACTGTTTCAGTTATTAACTTAAGTTATCTTTAACTGTTCTTTTATTGTCGGCTAACCGTAACGCGACTCGTGCGTAGATCTTAAGCGATAATCTGACATTGTTACAGATATATTTTAAAGACAACAATTTGCACTTGTAATGCTGCATTGTATTGTTAGATCGCTCTCTCGACTGTATCCGATTCTGCTCAGATTTTATAGATATCAATTAGTCATACATAAGAGTTTCATCATATCAGCTCATATACGTCCCCACCGAGGGGCTCGAGCCTACCCTTAATTAGGGCGATCGGGCCTTAGTCGACCACGCGGGCCCATTGCGGGTTGGTCGACTTCACACACAACCTAGTTTCTTCGCAGTCGTGTGCAGGTTTCCTCACGATGTTTTTCCTTCACCGTAAGAGTGCTTATGAAATCTAAATTCGAAATCCACTTTTTACTTGAAAAAATTCTTTCGCAATTTTTTTTATTTGAAACATATATGCAACTAAAATTTAATAACAATAAGAAAAAATCTGATGATATTTTTTTTGTTTGAAAAAATGTTGTTATAAAACTACAGTAGTAATAATAGGTAGTTAACTAAATAATTTTATTTTGAAAATAATTCGATAACCTCGCTGTGATCTTTGTGATGACACCATATGCTGAGCTGCTATCTTTTCAGTGATAGGTACCAATGTATTTTAAAAACTACGAAATATTTCACTTCTGTGTACTTATCACTTAATATACATTTATTCTATTCTATTCTATTCTAACCTTGAATGACTATCATCATCATCATATCAACCGAAAGGCTTTCATTGCTGGACAAAGGCCTTCCTCGAGGATTTCCATTACGACCGATCATGCGCTGTCCGCTTCCAGCGTAGTCAGTCTACTGAGTGGGAGGCCTTCTACGCTTCCATACTCTCCACTCTCCTGTGCTTGGTCGCCTCTCGAGAACTTTACTACTTCAACGGCCATCTGTTCTACTATCTTTATGGCTGGCCCAACCACTGCCACTTAAGATCAGCGATTATGTGAGCTATGTCGGTTTGTTTGTTTGTAAACTATTAACATGTCAGAACATATAACAGAATAAGTATGGTATAAAGGCGGACTTATCACTAACGGGAAAAAGTCAAAACAAAGTCAACAGAGATATGTTAGTACTAATGTATATAATAATACTTTGCCAGAGACTACAGTTCGTGCCTCGTTTACAAGGTAATAGACGAAACAAGAGGCGCGTTTACATTACTTTTTGAAAGCGCGAGTCGAGTGTTAGTTGAATCGGCAATAAAATTATCACCGATGCCGATATATCGGCAAACCCAAAATATCGCCGATACATCTGTATCGGATGCATCCATTAGTTATCGGGTGTAAGTTTTTTTTTGTATGGAGACTTTGACTTTTTCTATTCATTTATTTTTTTAGGCCTAAAGAGATATTTTATTTATTATAGGGTGTTACGTTAAACAGAAACATATTTTTTAAGGGGGCGTCTACTAATGAAACTGAACAAGTGTTTGTCTCAGAAAAAAAAACAGGTAAAGTACGAGTCAAAACCGCGCACATAAGGTTCCGTAACATCATACTAGAAGGCGCTAGTTTCTTCAGATTAAAAAAAAAACACGTTTTTTCGATAGAGACTTTCACTTTTCCTAATTTTTAGTATTTATTGTTATAGCAGCAACAGAAATACATCATCTGTGAAAATTTCAACTGTCTATATAGCTATCACGGTTCATAAAATACAGCCTGGTGACAGACGGACAGACAAACAGACGGACGGACAGCGGAGTCATAGTAACAGAGTCCCGTTTTTACCCTTTGTGTACGAAACCCTAAAAACACTTCTTGTACAAATTTGACGAATCAGCTGATTAATTTGTGTGAAAAGTTCAATTTTATTTTAATTTTCAGCATTTAAGTTGTGAACACAATTTTTAGTTTCATGACATTAGTGGAATAGAAGCCTTACAGTAGTCGCATATGATGTGTAACATCTGACATAAGTAAAAAACCTACCGGCTTCCGGCCTCGCATTAGGCGGCATGGCCCTGTTTCCTTAGCCTTTGTGGAAAAAAAAAATAAGGCGGCATGGCCATGTTTCCTTAGCCTAGATGAATGAAAAAAACTGATTTGGCACATTTCCGTCCCTGTTCATTTCGTTGCAGGAAAGCGAGAGGAAAGAGGTTACATATACATATCAATCAGTTATATTTTACTAAACACCTCTGTATAGGAAAAGTACAGTATGGACACTCCCTGCCACTCTCTAAATTGCGACCTCACCCCCTCGTCACCCAGATTGATACAGATTGGTTACAGTTTGGTTGTCGAACGTATAAGATTTCGCCGCCATTTTGTTTGTTCCGTCATTCCTTTTTTGAAATGTCATTTCTGGCCCGTTGTATGAAGTGTCCAGGGTGTGGTCGCGGGTTCGAATCTTGGCGGAGGCCAAGTTTGTAAGACTCGGTTTGGTTGGTGGATGGTCATTTTCTTAACCTGCCTTGCTAGTTACCGTCATCTTAACTAAGTATTGCCGCCAAACATCAGTGTTAACAGCATTGATGTGTTCCAGTTTGAAGATCGCCAGTTTCTCATTGCGTGGGGAATCTTGGTAAGCCCGCTTCTATCTTCAGCATCATCGTCACCATCAGATGAGATGATACAAAAGGCTTACCAATTGTAGATAAAAAAATTAAAAATCTTTCGCTTATGTGGGCACTAACTTACTTACATGATAGCTGTTATGGGTGTTATAATGTAGTTCTATCACTGTCTAACACATCAAATAAATAACATGACATCCTTTTCTGAAACTCGTATCGGGCCCTAGAAAGTGACTTTCACTGCGGTTTTTGCCTTGTTAGACCGTTCGTGACGTCACGCAATGTGACTCATTCGTGTGTTAAGCAATTAAAGTCACAGAATACCTAAGTGCGTAATATTGTCAATAGGGAAGACGAATGCTAGTCATCTGATTTGAACTTGTTATCATCTGTCAAAAACTACATTGTAATCAAAAAATGTTTGAAATTCCTAGGCGTGACGTCATAGTTTTGCAGCGTCATTTATGTACTCATTTTGTGATTTTGGTGAATTTAAAATGGAAGACTTGATGGAAAACAAAACGAGTGAGGTTTCAGAAGTTTAAGTAGGAGGGCAATTTAGTGATCAAGAGTTCATAATTAATTTTTAATGCTGTCGTCATCCCTATTCAATTACGAAATGAATGCCTCTTTAGTGCAGCTACTATAGTCTGTTCGCTAAATTAGTTGCAACTTTGATAAATGCCGCTCGCTGCTGCCGGTTCGCGTCAAACAGTAGCGACAAAAGGGCCGCCCGGAGTTATTATAACGTCGGTGGCGCCGCGATTAAACTCAGGGCGGTCCCTTTGTCGCTACCGTTTGATGCGAGCCGGCAGCGGAGAGCGGCGTTTATCAAAGGTGCAGCTAATTCAGCGAACGAACTATAACTTTACATAATCCGGTATTTGACTACTAGTCATTTGAGTTAAGTACTTATCAACTGTCAAAAACGACATTTCGTTCTGAAATTGTTCTTGTTACTAGCTTGTGACGTCACTGTCATTGACGAATTAATGTCTTTTAATCAAATTTTGTTTTGATTTTAATAAATGTAAAATTGAAAGTGGTTTAAAATATAAATTTATATTTATTTATTTAATGGCTGTACTGTGCACTAAAACGGTACTGACTCATTTGGCACACCCCTGAACAGGTTTTTATCCTTTTGTAGGAGAAGTTTTATTAAGTGAATAACAATATAGAATTTATTTTAGAAATACTGACAAACACAAAAGATTTAATTGCAAATCGTATTTTTTTAAATAATAAAGTACACTGTTTAAGGTTATAAACTGGTTTATGGAATAACTTATCAAGTAAACTATCTTTGCGGCTTTACTGGCAGACACACTCGTTATTTCAAAACTTTTCATGACCTTTTTCCATAAGTGTGGCTGAATTTCGCTGATACAGCGCCCAGTTCCCACCTTTAGGGCGTGGGTAGACATCAAAAAACCGCAAATGAAAAAGCCTTGATTTGAGCGGCCAAATGATTCATATGCAGTAATTGAATTGTTTCTCGACCTGTATGGCATGTGGACCGTCATAAAGCCGTCCGTTTGACTGACTTGGTGGCTCAGTGGTTAGTGCTCTTGACTGCTGATCCGAGAGTTGTGAGTTCGATTCTCACCCAGATGAGCAGATTTGTTTGCTCTGTGTCTCGGTGTTAAATATCTATATATGTAAGTATTTAAACGTATATGAGTATGTAAACAAAAAAGTCGTGCGTGGATTAAATGGAAAAAATAGAACAATAAATACGACTACAGCAATTTCTCTAGGTGCAGGGCACTTTTCAAGAAAGAATCCTCACGTAGGTACAATGAATATATAGAATATATAGAATTAGTTGAGTTTAATATGAAAAAAAATATAAAATACTTTTGGACTTTCATCTCGAACCGTAAAACTTCTAACAGTAAATTGTGTTTTTTTATAAAAATATTACTGCGGAGAACTCGATTGATGTGTGTAATCTCTTTTCGACATTTTTTTAATCTGTCTTTGAGCCCTCCATGATCACAGATAATTTTGATCTATCCAATCTTTCCAATGGTTCTCAAGTTGATATATCTGTTAAAGTAATAATTACTGATGAGCTACTTAAGGCTTTTAACTCATTGGATGTATCCAAGGGCTCTGGAACAGATAATATTCCCCCTGTATTTTTTAAGAGCACAATGGTTCTATTTGTAAACCGTTATGCTATTTATTCAATATATGCTTGCGAGAAGGATTTTGTCCTAACATTTGGAAGGCTGCTAGAATAGTACCTGTTCATAAGGGAGGGTCAAGAAAGGACGTGGAAAACTACCGCCCTATTTCAATTTTGCCAACTCTGTTGAAGCTTTTCGAAAGATTAGTACATAACGCTATCTACTCTTCTCTTCACAATAATATCCTACCTCAACAGCATGGGTTTGTTCGGCATCGTTTAACTGTTACTAACTTATTTTTATACTTCACAGACTTATTTGAAAACTTAGATGGTAAAAGACAAACAGATTGTATTGATACTGACTTTCGAAAAGCTTTTGATAGATTAGGTCATCGCATACTGCTTGAAAAGATTGCATATAATGGTATTCGAGGCAACTTGTGGCGTTGGTTTAAATCCTATATATCCAATCGTACACAGAAATTTGTTATCAAGGGTTTCGAATCAAGCCCTGTTCCAATTAGTTCTGGTGTGCCACAAAGCTCCATTCTAGGGCCACTCTTATTTATACTATTTATAAATGATATACACGAATGTTTTCGCCATTGCGACTTTTTATTGTAAGCTGAAGATTTAAAAAGGTATACGACTATTAAAAATTATAGTGACCATATCAGATTTCAGGAAGATCTAGATAGATTTACGGAATACTGTTATAGGACTAAATTGAGTTTAAGTATAAATAAGTGTAAAACAATTACTGTAACTAAGAAAAGGAAAGTTTCCAATTATTCTTATTTATTGTTCAATACTACCTATACTTGCACACGTTCATAATACGCGCGATCTTGGTATCGATATTGATTGTAAACTAACTCTGGATACACATGTGGAAAATATTTGCAATAAGGCATACAAAATGTTTGGATTTGTTATGAGAGCATGCAAAGAGTTTAAAAATCCGCTTACTTATATTTACCTGTATAAAACATTGATACGCTCACAGTTAGAATATGCAGTCTCAATATGCAATCCTTACATACATACATACCTATCTAACTCAAAACAACTAGTAAATTTACACAAACAAAACATCTTTATAATAAAGTAATGCAAAATACATAGGTACCTACTTACTGTATATGTCGAAACATAAAAATGGCAAAACATTTATCTTTTTTTAAATATGTCAATTAATAATAAACTTTCAGGAATTACACTAGATAGATTTAGATTTGTTGAATCAGCCTGTATATGTGACTGCGGAGTTCGCACTCACACTACTACAATAATAGAAGTGTGTCGTTTGTTACGCCGGTGACCTGTGTTTACGAAGTAACTAGTATCTCACTGAGCCTGTGTATGCATTGCAGTATGGTTAAGGATATAATATTATGTAGGTATGCATTACTTAACTTATTATTTTTATATATATAATATATGTATATTTTTTCTTTTGTTTTTATAAGTATATAGCTCGTAGACGACTGTTGAGCACCTAGACAAACCATCCAGGTTTAATGGTGCTAGATGATAATTTTTTTTGTATTTTGTTTTAAAATTGGTAAATAAAAAAAATTTAAAAAAAATACTATGATGTCTATATAAATAATATCGAAAGAATAAAGAAAAAGTTTATGATATCTTTTTTTTTATTCACAATTGCAATATAGATGTTTCAGTAAATTCGTACCTTATGAACAACTACTTTTAAAGTACAAAACACTAAGTCTTAAGAATAAACGTCATCAGTTGGAAGAACTTCTATTATATGACCTTTGTCATGACAAATATGACTGTATTCCTATAATTAACAAGCTTCGATATCGTGTGCCGGCTAGATCTTATAACAGAACCTCACGCTCTTGTACAACCTTTATTCCTTCTAGATGTCGCACTAACGCTGGAAAACGCTCGCCACAATATCATCTTACGAATACTTATAATACTACCATATTTAACGACATAGATATATTTGGCAATCATGTGAATGCCTTTAGATCAAATATTCTTAACAGTCTGAATGCTCAAATAGGAATTCTAAGTCAGTTAATTACTGGATACTAAATTAATGTTGCACAGTTAAGTATCGACCTATTCTCTTACTTATCTGATCACAATTATCTAATCTTACCATAACTACCCAATAAACTAAATAACATTAACATGCTGTAAGTGCTTATTGTCTTTTTTTTTTTACAAACCTGTGTTAAACATTTAATTATTTTGTTTTTAAAATGCATCTAGTTGTTACGCACTTTTTACTGTTTAATATTTATCAACGATAACTTAAAATGTAACTGTGGCTAGTGTTGTGGGTTTCACAATTAGTAATAAGATAACTATTTAAGTTGTATTATAATACAGATTAAGTAACTGTTTATTAGTCCTTAAATATAAAAAAAATATCAGTCTCTGGTTCCCATAACACAGGGAAAATCCTACTTTGGGGGCCAGGTGACCATGTGTGCGTTGTCCCAGAATATTTATTCATTTATAAGCTATTTCACGTCTCTAGTTCCCATAACACAGGGAATCCTACTTTGGGGCCAGATGACCATGTGTGATTTGTCCCAGAATATTTATTTATTTATAAGCTATTTCACATCATAACCCTATAGTATGTGTGTACTTGACAAATCTAACGATACCTCGCAATCTAAATCCATCCAGCCGTTTAGAAGATATCGTGGCCTAAAGAAAAATACATACATACACTACACCTCAAAACAATACACTACTTTTTTGTGGGCAGTCGTGTAAAAACCTGAGTTATCTATTAAAATTACTCCTTCTATGAATTTTGGGACACTTCTTATGATTTTGGTAGGAAGATAGGTAGATATTTCCAGTACATACTCGTAAGAAAGATTAACCCTTTCACGGGCATTGGCAATATGTATGTTTGCCTGTGTTGCGCTGTATTGACCTCGAATAAGGTTCAGTTTTCTCTCGTTAGCCGTAGTTGCGTTCCTCGTGAAATGGGTTAAGGGTCGCCAGGAGACCCGAGTTACCATACCAACGTATCGCCGCCGCCTTTCCCCACTGCTGAACCACAAATTCTCAACAAGTTGAGCAGTGGAGTAGTGAGTCGTCGCGTTGTATGTTCGAATTTGAGGGTCTACTAACCCCTGCTAACTAGCGCCACAAAATAATTCCCCGTTGAGTACATAAATAATTTGGCGAAAATTTTATACGGTGAAAATTTAAGAATAGGTAAGTACTGTATTTTATTTGAAAACCATTAATTCTGTGAAATTTAAGTTCGCTGTAGTTACACATAGCATGTGCTGTATGTAAGTGGCCACTTGATATGTACTCAGCGAGTAATTATTTTTGAATTTATGAGTATTAAACAAAAGTTATGAACTCTCAATTACCCTCTTACTGAAACTTTAAAAAACCTAACTCGTTTTGTTTTCGATCAAGTCTTCATTTTTAAAATTACCAAAATCACAATGAGTACCTATGTAAATAATGATGAAACGCCTAGGTCTTTCACACAATTATTAAAAAAAAACGTTTTTGACACGTGATAAAAAGTACCAAACTCAGATGACTAGCATTCATCATCCTTGTTGTCTTCTTTTCAGATTGGCGCGCTTTTCGGTAGCAAGGGCCACCACGAGCACCATGGCCACGGATGGGAAGCGCCGCCGCATCAGAAAGAGATCCACTTGCACATCCACAACGATCACGATAAACATCCAGTGCACCATGAGGAGCATGTTGCGTATTGTGAGTAGCATACAAAATATTCTTTAATAAAAATGTTAAAAAAGTAAAAACTTAAGGGCCTTCCCGTGCGTCAGTGCAATTACTAGTTGAGACATTATCGTAAATTTTCGACTGTATATATTTAGACTCTAGAAAGTAACTATTTAGTAATCTGTGCTCTAGACTTTAGAAGCTATCAACTGTGTGAAATATATTTAGTAGATAGCTTATTGCATATAGTGGCCGCTTAGTAGGTACTCGGTAAGTAATGGCCAGTGTTGCCAGACTGGTCTTGTCAGAAATTACCTGAAATATAAAAAAATGTAACCTTTTTGTATAAAAAATAACCTTTCATATTTTTTTACTGGAAAGGTATTAAAAGTTGACAGAATAGAATATTAGTTGTATTGACTTACAGAAACATCGATGAGTATTTGAGCACTTGCTTATGACTTGCCCACATTTCTTGATTTATTCATATTGATACATACTAAATATGAATTTCAATTTCTTTATTAGATAGAGCTAAGCTCGCCTCCCAGCACAGTCTCCGAACCTAACGGATCCGAGTCGGGGTGTTCCGAAAGTCCGAGCTCGCTTCGCTCGCTCCCGCTTCCATTTAGAACTCCCCGTACCACACTCTTCCTACAGTGTTGAGTTGTCGACGAAGTCGGACCCGCGTGCTTTCCCGCCCTGATACTCCCACATCCCCCTCGGATCCCGAAGGTATATTGGGGGTTTTAAATGGGTGGCGGGGGCTACGCCCCCGTTAGGAGTCCGGGCCCCGCTTGCTTTCCCCGCCCTGATACTTCTACATCCCCCTCGGATCCCGAAGGTTTGTTGGGGGTTTTAAATGGGAGGCGGGGGCTACGCCCCCGTTAGGGGTCCGGGTCCCACGTGCATTCCCCGCCCTGATACTTCTACATCCCTCTCGGATCCCGAAGGTTTGTTGGGGGTTTTAAATGGAAGGCGGGGGCTACGCCCCCGTTAGGGGTCCGGGCCCCGCGTGCTTTACCCGCCCTGATACTCCCACACCCCCCTCGAATCCCGAAGGTTTTTTGGGGGTTTTAAATGGCAGGCGGGGGCTAAGCCCCCGTTAGGGGTCCGGGCCCCGCGTGCTTTCCCCGCCCTGATACTCCCACATCCCCCTCGGATCCCGAAGGTTTGTTAGGGGTTTTAAATGGGTGGCGGGGGCTATGAATCTCGGGGTGCCAATTGACTTAGACCTTGACCTTGACGGATTACCCCCTGGTTTTCGATTTGTTATCCCAGAGTTTTTTCGCCCTCAAGTCGGCTCCGCGTGCTTTCCCCCCGCCCTGATACTCCCACATCCTCCTCGGATCCTGAAGGTTTGTTGGGGATTTTAAATGGGTGGCAGGGGCTACGCCCCCGTAAGGGGTCCACTTCGCGGACCCCATATTATGAATCTCGGGGTTCCCATTGGCTTAGACCTTGACCTTGAAATGACCTTGACTGATTGACCTTGAGCGAATGAGGAGCGGAGCGAGATACAAGGGTGTAAGTGTGAAAGAGTACAACGTAAGACGGCTATGATTTCTAAAACGAGCGTTCCGTTTCACGTTGCTTGCTTTTATGTAAGAAACTAAAAGTTAATTCTACAAGTTCCGAAATATCACCTAAAAGTAACCTTTTCATTAGTGTAACCTAAAAGTAACCAATGCAGTTCAAAAATCACCTCAAAGGTTACAAGAGTAACCTTCTGGCAACGCTGGTAATGGCGGCGCTAGTAAGGTAGGAGAATCGTCTGGCAGTGCCATCTATTAGTATGATAATGAAACTTATAAAACAGCGCCATCTAGTAGTGAGTAGCTGTGTAACCTACATTACTGAATAGTACCAGAATGGATATGGATACATTAGTTTCGCTACTGAACAATAGATGGCAAACTTGGTTAAGGCACAGAGAAGTAACTAGGATGTCATCTGTGGCACAAATGAGAAAAAGTATGTCTTGACTGCGTTGTCGGAATAAACAATACTGCTACTTATTAGTACATTAATAATTGTTGCGGCTTGTAAAATTTTAACATAGGTATGTACATTTTTTGCTGTGTGGCAGGCAGCTATCCTTAAATGGTAACCCAGCCAGAAGCTGCTCAGAATCTTTTTTTAAACTCACAAAACTATTAATTTTGAATTTGATATCAATCGGATTATTAGTTTAGCCGTTATCGATCGCTAGGGTGACGGACAGGCGGACGGACTGACAGACGGACGGACGTTTTTGCCAAACATGTCTTTTTTGTTTAAACTAAGTAGTACCTAGTGCTAACATAACACATTTTGTATATATATTTAAAAAACACAGCAAGAGCAAGTGGGTCACGCGTACCGAGGGTTCCGTACCAAAATATCTTCATAAATCAACTATATAGAAAATACTACTCTATTCTACTACTGAAGCGTCGGTGGCGTAACGGCAAGGGCCGCTACCTCCTGTCCGGGAGGTCGTGGTACGAATCCTGCCACGTACCAATGTGTTTTCGAATTTCGATTTCATATGTACGTTTATCCGACGCTTTTACGGTGAAAGAAAACATCGTGAGGTAACCTGCACACGCCTGCGAAGAAACTCGAAGGTAGTGTGTGAAGTCAACCAACTCGCACTAGGCGCGCGTCTTCGACTAAGGTCCGATCGCCCTAATTCATGGTAGGCTCGAGCCCCTCGGTTGGGATGTATATGAGCTGATATGATGATCCTACTAGATGCCACTAGTTTCTTCACGTTAAAAAAATCACGTCCCCTTTAATTTTTTTAATTTTTATTATTTGTTATAGCGGCAATAGAAAATGCACACTGAAAATTTCAACTGCTTACCGATTACGGTTAATGAAATACAGCCCGCTAACGCTAACAGACAGACGGACAGACGGACGGATGAAGAGCGAAGGCTTAGTATATTAGGGTCCCGTTGATCACCCTTTGTATGTACGGAACCCTAAAAATATTTATTACGACGACAATACGTACTTTGTTTTGTTCCCTCGCTGAGCTCGTTCGCTCAAAGTTTAATTAATATAACTTTCTCGCTTAAGACTCTCCAGGAGGTTATCGAAGTAACTATTTAGTAATCTGTGGTTATGGACGAAGTAAGTATTTAGTAATCTGTGGTAAGGGTTACTCAATTAGCTTCACATCAGGAGGTCGCCGGTTCGATTCCCGGCGGAGCCTACTTTGTAAGACTCGGTTTGGTTGGTAGTAGGGCACTTTCATAGCCCGCCTGGCTAGCTACCACCATCTTATCTCAGTCTTGCCACCAAACATCAGTGACAACAGCATTGATGTGTTCCGGCTTGAAGATGAGGTAGCCAGATCCCTATAGCGTTAGGGAATCTTGGTAAGCCCGCTTCCATCTTCGGCATCATCGTCACTTACCATCAGGTCAGATGATGCCAAGGGCTTATCAATTGTGGATAAAAAAAGTCATTAAACAGCCTTTCGTATTTTTTTTACATTTTTGTGTCAGTTAGCTACTTGAAATGATGAAGCTATCCAAAATTCTTACGAAACTTTTTTTGTAAATTGACAGTAAAGATCGAACCACATTATTACAATAAAATTATTCAATACTAGCTTTTTCCCGCGGCTCCGCCCGCGTGGACATCGTTTTTATGACTGTCTTTTAGGGTGATTAGTAAATTATGTCGTTTCCCACCTACTCAACCATCTCTGTGCAAAAAATCACAACAATCAAGTATTTTTTTAATTCTCTCAGGAAATACATCAGATTATGTTATTTTCCCGGGATAAAAAGTAGCCTGTGTCCTTCCCCGTGACACAGGCTACCTGCATGCCAAATTTCATAAAGATTGGTCAAGGTGTTGAAGCGTGAAAAGGTAACAAACAAACAAGCAAACACATTTTCACATTTATAATATTATATTAAGGATGTTCAATAGTTTAGGCTGTAGTGCTGACTGCTGAGCCACATACATACATACACATTATGGGTTTTGTAGAGTTCCTTGCTCAAAGGTAACACGACCCTATCACTGCTTACGCTGCCTACGCTGCCCGTCTACGTCTGTTCTAAATTAGAATTTTTTATAAATGGTAAAATGAATTTTAAAATTAATAGCTTTGAAGTGATTTAAGAAAATAGACAAAAATTGACCGTTCTCGAACCTAAAATTTTGAAAAAAATACAGGAAATAGACATGGTCGCTTACTATGAGCCTCATAGGAAGGCTCAAGGTCACCCATAGGGAAATGCAGCGTGCTATGCTCGAAGTTTCTCTGCGTGATCGAATCAGAAACGAGGAGATCCGTAGGAGAACCAAAGTAACCGACATAGCTCTCAGAATTGCTAAACTTAAGTGGCAGTGGGCGGGGCACATTGCTCGTAGAACAGATGGCCGTTGGGGCAGTAAAGTTCTCGAGTGGCGACCACGAACAGGAAAGCGTAGTGTAGGCAGGCCTCCCACTCGGTGGTCCGATGACCTGGTGAAGGTCGCGGGAAGCCGCTGGATGCTGGCAGGGCAGAACCAATCGTCGTGGAGATCCTTTTTGAGATGTCCAGCAGTGGACGTCCTTCGGCTGATATGATGATGATGACAGGAAATAGTTTTTTACCTCTAGATTACAGGAAAACCTAAGAAGAATAAAAAGTCTATAGTATTTAAAGTAACATAGTATATTATATTACTCAACCAACGAACGGAACCCTCTCCTCGCGAGTTTAACTCGTACTTGTCTGGTTTTTTTACTTTTTCAGACTCGTTTAGGATTAATCTTACAAATAGTGATAAAAAAATCTCCAAATCGCTTTTTTTTGCGATACGGTACCTCGTTTACCCGAAAGTAAAATATCTCTTTTTCATGTTTCAGCGCCTTGGAGTCGAGACGGCTACGTGGGCCAAGACGCTCAGGGGGTGAACACCCTACTGGACGCTTACAGAGGGGGCCCCCAAACCATAAGCACCCCCTTCGGCAACTACGTGAAAATTGACCCCTCACATTCTGCAACTTAGGCACACACTACAAACAAAGCTTAGAAAATGTTTTTGTGTACTATTTTACTTAAAATATTCGGTTTTGTATGGCTGTTGACAAACAAATATTATTGATACTACTAGCTATCTATACAGTCAGTAAAGTTCTCAAGTGGTGACCGCGTACGGGTAAACGTAACGTGGGCAAGCCTCCTACTCAGTGGACTGACGACCTGGTGAAGGTCGCGGGAAGCCGCTGGAAGCGGGCAGCGCAGGACCGATCGTCGTGGAAATCCTTGGGGGCGACTTTGTCCAGCAGTGGACGTCTTTCGGCTGATATGATCATAGAAGGAAGAATCATGCATGGAAGTATCCTTTTTATCAAACTTTGATCAAAGTCTTGTATCAAAACTATTACTGGTAGTAACTTACTTGAAGCAGAATAAATATAAAAATGAAATGGAGTCTGCCTTTGTATCACGCAAAACTACTTAACAGATTTCGATATTTCTTTTAGTTTTATTCAGATACTTGGTCCTTAACAAAAAAATATCTCCGGCCAGCCGGTTGCGGCTCGCGCACCGCGCATACTTGATATCTACGGGGGCGAAGCCGCGGCCAACAGCTAGTTAAATATAAATTAGCCAAATATAAGTAGGTAAGTATACCTACTCTCCTATTTATGAGAATTTCCTTTATTATTCGAAGAAAAATCGTTGACTGTAAACATATACCCATTTTGTATATAACTACACTAATTCCACATAAAAGAAATAAAAGTTTTTGTATTCTTATTTTTATATTTATAATTTGTTTTGTTATCCTATTAATTTTTCCCTGATATTGGTATTTTTTACCAAATCCGTAGACATTGTAATTACCTGGTAACCCTAAAATTTATTTCAAATCTACCCACACAATGTGTTAATAAATAGTCTCCAGAAGATGGTGTTCGAAACCGGTCGCTGACAAATTATAAACGCAGTTTTATTTCTTTTATGTGGAATTAGTGTAGATATATGTGTGATATAATGTTCCACCGAGAACATACAATCAAAAGTATCAACTATATACCTATAGGTATAGGAACCTATACGTATTTTAGATACTAAATATTGTTTTACCATCTAGTTACTAAGTTAATTAGGCTGCAGTAACGGGTAGGTAGGATTTTGTGTTATTGTACAATACAATATTGTATATTTTATTTAATTATCTACACTCATCAACTTTGCATAAGGACAGTTTCAAGATTTTTCCATACAAAACATGTTTTTTAAGAACTATAAAAGTTACTTAAGGACATGTATAGGGTAGGAATTTTCGAGATGAGTGAGTTATGTATTTACCCTCTCAGGTCTTATAAATTAACTTAGTTTTAAGAGGGCTATGAACCCACGGCGAAAATTCAACTTTTTATACAAACGGCGATAACGATTCAATTCAATTCAACATATTTATTCAAAATAGGTGCAAATTAAACTCTTTCTGATAGTTATAAAATAATAATAAGAATGTAATTTGTGAAGAATCAAGAAATGAACAATAATTAGTTAATAACGTCAAAATTCAATCCTTGATGTAAACCAGATTATGTTATTAGAACATGAAAACAATATGACACGAAAAGTTATACATAAAAATCATTGAATGTAATTAATGCCTTTGACAAGAGTAGGCCAGTTCACACGGACAGCATCCGGTCACGAGTATAACATCGCTCCCATCAACCATATTAGAGGGAAAGGAACGACCCGGCTCCCGATGCGCCACCATCCGCACGAACATTTAAGATAAAATATTAAAATTAAAATATTAATTAAAAGATAAAAATATTAATTAAAAAAAGTACTAGACTTGTACTTGTTTTATCGCTCGATATCCAGCTCTTAAATGTTAACCGATTTGGACAACATTTTGATAGGTTGTCAGTCAGAACAAAATCCAGGCTTATACGTTTTGTTTTTTAAATTAATGATTATAAATAAAAAAAATGGCAGAAATTAGTTTTGTATGAAAACACGTGAACGACAATAAAATTATGCTTTAACAAAAACGTGCCTAGCTTTTGTTCTGACTGACAACCTATCAAAAATTGGTCCAAATCGGTTAACATTTAAGAGGTGAAAATCGTTAACGCCGTTTGTATGAAAAGTCGCAGCTTCACAATCCTCTTAAGTGGTTTTTGTAAAAACGCGCGGGAAATTAAAATTGTGTTTTATATTGTCACTAGTGGATGCCCGCAGTTTCGCCCGCGCAGATCCCGATTTTTGCGGTTCCCGTGGGAATTTCCCAAAATCCTTTATTAGCTCATGCCTACGTAATAACATCTACCTGCATGCCCAATTTCAGCCCGATCCATCCAGTGGTTTGGGCTGTGAGTTGATAGATCACTATGTCAGTTAGTCAGTCAGTCACCTTTAAATTATATATATTTAGAAGGAGGTTTTTTTTTTTTTTTTTTTGTTTAAATTGGCACAGATTGTATGAAACTAGTAGAACCCATGTTTATAAGAACTGAGAAGGTATTCGTAAATATAGCACTTGCCCATCTTGTCAGTTTTTATAAGTACCCTGCACTGCATGTGTCCTAAGTAATTTTAAAAGTTTTTTTAAAAAAACATGTTTTGCATGTAAATTTTAAAAATATCACTTGGCAATGATGAGCAGTTTTTTTGTAAATTAATAAACAATATATAACTTATTTGTACACTTTGTTTTATTACGCGCCTACTAGCTTATGTAGGTACATCGGCGCCCTTATCTTTTTACAAGTTTTAATTTAACTTGCAATGTTCGTAATTCGTGTCTAAGTATTGTAGCAAAAATTATTTAAATTGAATTAAAAATAACTTCTTTAGTTTCGCTACATAATATGTAGAATTTAGATTTAGGGTCTAAAAACTATTTGTGGGGTAAATCGGAAAATATATTTTAAAATAAAGAAAAGGTAAAAAAACAGCTATAAAAGGTGATGTATTAAGCATAAACCTTCAACAAAAAATTTAACTTAAATAAAATTGATGTTACATAAGAACACATTTAAGATTTACAAAATAAAGATTTGGTTGATTTCCGGATAGACAACGATCGTCGCTATAATCCGGATAAAACCACCTACTACTGTAACTTATAACTTATAATTAATTATCGTTAGACGGAATTACCCCGATTGATATTCGGGCGCTTGACTGTGATAGACGTGTTTAGAGTCGCATATCTGTTTTGTAAAGATTGTCTTAAAAATGAAAAAACATATATACTTACCTGGAAGTTCCCAACACTAGTTACTATTTTAAGGCTTAAAATTATTTTCTGTTTTTTATAACATCATTTAAGTTGAAACGAGGTTTTAAGACTGATTTGTGTATGCTTAGTTTTTCAGTTTGAATGAGCCTCATGAGCCTCATATTTCACTGCCAAATTAAATAAAAAAAACCATTGATTGCAAGTGAAAATCGGCTTTTCATTGTCGTTCTACTCGTAACAATCCTGTGAATTGATAAAAACGCATTTTTGAATGTATTTTTTAAAGTATATTTACACAAGAGTCACTTATGTTCGGGTCATTTAGACCCCACTTTGTATGGTACGTAACTTTTTGTCACCTTGTATACGAAGGGTTAAAATACATCACTGACCATGCTTTTTTCACCTTCCTTTTAAAAATAAGACAGACCCCGCTTTTAAAATTTTCCTCTGATTTTTTCCATAAACCGAACCAAACAGTTTTTTTTTGTGACAAAAAAAAGTTTACGTCACATAATGTATATGTGGCAGGCAATTTGTATGATGAGTCATTTTACATACGGTCAGGCAAATTGTATAATTCGTCCGTATGTAAACGGTCAGGCAAAATGTAAAATTCTGTACGCCGATTCAGGCAATTTGTAATAATTCATCCGTATGTAAAGGGTTGGGCAAAATGTAAAATTCTGTACGCAGATTGTAAAATGCCGAGCCAGGCAAATTGTAATAATTCGTCCGTATATAAACGGTCGATGCCGAGTCAGGCATATTGCCAAAATGCCGTACGTTTGGTCAGGTTTCATTGATTTAACTGTCAAAGAGCTCCCCGCCCTCGCCACTATATAATTTGCCTGACATTTGCCCGACCGTATTTATAATAACGAAGTATGCCAGCGACATACGGAAGTTGTCCGCTTCAAAACTTGCAAGTTCCACTTCCCGTTTTCCGATCGAGGTGAAATTTTGTAAACACGAATTGATGAATGGTTAGCTAAGTGACGTTATTCTAAATCCAATATGGCGGACTCTCAAAGATGGCGGACCTGTTATTTTTTTCGCACCCCCATGACCATGATACGGGTGTCGAATGAAATGATTTGCTGAGTAGAATACGAAATAAATCTTTTCAAATAAAAACTTGTACCTAAAAGTTTTTTTTTTCGAGATGAGCTTATTATACTTACATATATTATTTAATAGTAGCTTTTGTCCGCGGCTTCGCGCGCGTGGTCATAGTTTTTATGACTGTCTTTGAGTGTGTGTGGTGTGAAGCGGCTCGCGAGCGTGGGCATGAGTTTTCTCCAGATCCCTCAGGAACTATCTCAGGATATGATAAGTAGTAAATTAAGCAATTTCCCACCCCCTTAACCATCTCTGTGCAAAAAATCACAACAATCCATTGTTCCGTTGCGATGTTAAAGAAATTAACCCAAAAAAGAGTATTTTTTCAGTTCCCTCGGGACCTGCACCGGACTTTCACGGGATAAAAAGTAGCCTACTAATTAGAGCTCAATATTTCGTAAACAGAACCACACCACACCCCGGACACTTCATACAACGGGTCAGAAATGACATTTCAAAAAAGGAATGACGAAAAAAACAAAATGGCGGCGAAATCCTATACGTTCGACAATCAAACTGTAAACCAATCTGTATCAATGTGGGTGACGAGGGGGTGAGGTCGCAATCTCGAGAGCGGCAGGGAGTGTCCATACTGTATGTTGTACTAATATATATATATATATGGCCAGTTTTGTTACATTCTGTATAAGCTCGTCAAAGAGCTAACTTTGAGCCAGCGAGGCCAACCGGCGGCCGGCGCACGCGCGTGTCAAGGGTGCAGCTAAACCATGACGTCACAGCTTCTAAGTATTGCCGTGACACCACAGTCTATGAATTCATACAGTCGTCCAACGGACACGTCTATGCAGGGCATCGTGCGGGGGTCAAGGGCAAGTTCTATTTTAACCGACTTTAAAAATAGAAGGAGCTATTCAATTAGACACGTATGTATGTAATATTGTTGGAATTGCACTTTTTTTTTATCACACTAATATTATAAAGGCGAAAGTTTGTGAGTGTGTATGTTTATTTCTTCTTCACGCACAAAACTACTGAACGGAACTTGGTGAAATTTGGTAGGTAGACAGATTAGGACCTGGATTAACACACAGGCTACTCTTTTACGTTTGCGAGCCGCTTGAACCCTCGAAAAGTCATAGAAACGTGGTTCACACGGGTTAAGCCGCGGGAAACAGCTAGTAGGGTATGTTAATATACTTGGGCTTCTGAACAGATGTTCCCAATTTTTTGAGGGTATATTTATATTTATCGCCCTAATTTAGGGTAGGCTCGAACCCCCTCGGTTGGGACGTATATGAGCTGATATGGTGATGATTATTGTATGTATGTTTATATAAATGTCCACGTATTTCTCAGATACTAGAGATTGAAATGCGATGATTCTTTTTTAATGTATATATAAGTATCTTTCAACTCAGGGAACAGTAAAAGTTTCATAAAAGTCGGTTCGGTATTTTCCAAAATATGGACTGTTATGAGTGTATCAATCTCTGTAAAAACACGCCTTCAATCACAAAATTCCTGTGTTAAACCGACACAGCAATTTTATGATTGAAGGCGTTATATATATTATATTGTATTGTATTGTATTATATTATATTATATTATATTATATTATATTATATTATATTATATTATATTATATTATATTATATTATATTATATTATATTATATTATATTATATTATATTATATTATATTATATTATATTATATTATATTATATTATATTATATTATATTATATTATATTATATTATATTATATTATATTATATTATATTATATTATATTATATTATATTATATTATATTATATTATATTATATTATATTATATTATATTATATTACTAGCTGTCCCGGCGAACTACGTACCGCCTTACATTACATTACACTGCCCTACCCTACCCTACCCTACACTACACTACCCTACCCTACCCTACACTACACTACCCTACCCTACACTACCCTACACTACACTACCCTACACTACACTACACTACCACAGATTATTAAATAGTTACTTCGTAACCCTACCCTAAAATAAAATTGATGTTGGCCTATTCTCAGATTTACTCAATATGCTCACAAAATTTCATGAGAATCGGTCAAGCCGTTTCGGAGGAGTAAGGGAACGAAAACTGTGACACGAGAATTTTATATATTAGATATTATTTGTATTCTTAGCGTTATGAGCGTAACGTTGTCAATTATCAAATCTGAGGACACTCAGTCATACATTCAGGCGGTGCCAGGAGACACGGCCCAGTGACCAGTAGTGAGTCGGCTTTTACGGAAACATCAAACGTGTTGGACTACTGAATGGATTCTTACACTGTGGTGATACTATCAATACTATGAATATAATTTATCATCATTCCGAATGTTAATTCAGCCATTTGATACAGCCTTCTTATGTAAATCTCGTGTCTTCTCACAGCACACCAATTTTTTTTTCTTCTCGCTTTCTTGCAATCTGTGGGAGTGATTCCGTCAAAAGGGACGGAAGAGTATAACAGGAATTGCGGTTTTTTTCGGTCACGAAGGCTAAGGAAACATGGCCATTCCACCGTTTATTCAGTTACGAAGGCTAAGGAAACATGGCCATGCAACCTAATATGAGGTCGGAGGCCGGCGGCCGGAAGGCCGGTTTCTTACTTACATTACACATCATATGCGACTAAGTTAAGGCTTGCTCGTTTTTTTTATTTACAATTGGTAACTTTGGTAAGCCCTTGGCATCATCATCACCTGATGGTAAGTGACGATGATACCGAAGATGGAAGAGGGCTTACCTAGTTTCCCAAACGCTATGGGGAACTGGCTATTTTATAACACATCAATGTGGTTAGTATTGATGTTTGGCGGCAAGACTTACCTACGTAAGAGGGTGGTAGCTAGCCAGGCGGGCTTAGAAAATGCTTTTCCACCAACCCAATTGAGTTTTACAAAGTTACACTCAGCCGGCAAACGAACCCGCGACCTCCTGATGTAAAATTACTGGACTTAACCATTACGCCACAGACGTGGTAGGAGGTATAAATGCGAAAGTGTTTGTTTCACTTTAACGCCTAAACCGCTGAACGGATTTGGATAAATATAGGTAGTTTTATCAAGTACTGGATTAACTCACAGGTTTATTTTAATCTACGCTCGCGAGGCTCCTTATACCGTGCACCCTTGAATACAGTCACAAAAACGATATCCAAGCGAGCAAAGCCGCAGGGCAAAGCTAGTTTTCTATGCAGTTGAAAAGTAATGAAATCTTTTTACATTAATGGCTACCTATAGGCAGCGCCCACGCACGCCCATTGGATAGCACGGTTAATTTTTCTACACGATAAGTCATACCATATCAGCTCATGTATGTCCCCACCGAGGGGCTCGAGCCTACCCTGAATTGGGTCGATCGGGCCTTAGTCGACCTAGCGGGCCCAGCGCGGGTTGGTTGACTTCACACACAACCTGCGAGTTTCTCCGCAAACGTGTGCGGGTTTCCTCACGACGTTTTCCTTCACCGTAAGAGCGTCGGATAAACGTACATATGAAATCTAAATTCGAAATCAATCACGTACGTTGCAGGATTCGAACCACGACCTCCCAGACAGGAGGCGGCGGCCTTAGACGTTACGCCACCGACGATCTCTATTTCCAAGGATTGAAGCACAGTTCAGGGCAGCAAGCAAGAGACCTTATTGCTCTTCACCCGAGTTGCTTTGCAGCATACCGCCTCCGTGGCGTAATGGTTAGCCCATTCGCTTCATACCAGGAGGTCGCGGGTTCGAATCCCGGTGGGGTCAACTTGTAAGACTCGGTTTGGTTGGTGGTAGGGCATTTTCTAAGCCCGCCTGGCTAGCTACCACCATCTTTATCTAAGTCTTGCCGCCAAACATCAGTGTTAACAACATTAATGTGTTCCGGCTTGAAGATAGGATAGCCAGTTCTCCATTGCGTTGGGGAATCTTGGTAAGCCCGCTTCCATCTTCGGCATCATCGTCACTTACCATCAGGTGAGAGGATGCCAAAGGCTTACAAATTGTGAATAAAAAAATATAAAAAAATATCACCCTTGTAGACTTGTACTAGTATATCTCCTCCAAGCCTAATATAATCTATTATGCACGACGCGAAAAAAAATAATCGTCACATCTCGTCTATCGCCACACAAATATGACGACATATTTATTTAAGGCGCGGTTGTTAGCCTGGCAGGTCGCCCTGGCGGTTTGATTGTCATATCAGCCGAAAGACGTCCACTGCTAGACAAAGAGCTCCCTCAAGGATTTCCACCACGACTGGTCCTGCGCTTCCCACATCCAGCGGCTTCCTGCAACCTTCAGTGGGTCGTTGGTCCACTGAGTGGGCGGTGAGACAGTTAAGGTCTTGAGCGGAGGTTTGATACAGACATAGGAATTCCTCGTAGCATAACGTCATTAATAGGTTCTTTGAAGCTAATTCTTCTCAAAAAGTTCTTAATTATTTAACCAGCAAATCCCATCGTTGAGCATCAAAAGCGTTAAATTTATGTAAATATGAACGTGTAGACCTTAACATTATATGGTCGTCGTAATCATGAGGTCATCGAGGCCATTTAATAGTATCACCGCGGTATTTATATAGAAGCTGTGACGTCATGTTTCAGCTCCAGTCTCCTTGAAAAATGGATGACTCCAACCTGATGGGAGTTGCTTGCTGCCGGCTCTCTTCTCCCCTATCGTGTGGCACAATTAACCGTGCTATCCAAGGGGTACACAGCGGTTGCCTGGTGTTGCACTTAGCATCACCCGCGGATACGTGTAGGACATTTAGATTTACACCTACGGATTGCAACGTGACCTTCATACACATCTGGAATCAGATGTGCAGGTTTCCTCACGATGCTTTCCTTCACCGTTAAAGTAAACGGTCAGTATATGTACGTAAGTTTCTAAAAACTCATTTGAACCCCGGACCTCTGGTTAGGAGGACCGAGTCGTTACCGGTTGAACCACCGGCTTTAAACCTCTTTAATAGTATAATAGTCTTAATACTTTGCCAGCAAAGTCATCAGCTGAAGTAGTGGCAGTCGTAGATCAGTGCAATTAATAAGATCTGGGTAGTATACATTTTTTTAAATTCACAATTCATAAGCCCTTGGCATCATACCACGATGGTAAGTGCCGATGACGCCGAAGATGGAAGCGGGCTTATCAAGATTTCTCAACGCAATGGGGATCTGGCTATCTTATCTTCAAGTCAGAACACATCAATTCAGTTAATACATCAGTGTTCAGTGTTAAACATCAGTTTGGCGGCAAGAATTAGATCAGATGGTGGTAGCTAACCAGGCGGGCTTCATAGCCTAGTGGTGTTATAGTTAGTTCATCCGCTTCACATCAGGAAGTTGCAGGTTGGATTCCCGGCGGGGTTAAGTTTGAAATACTCGGTTTGGTTGGTGGTAGGGTATTTTCATAAATACCCTACCACCAACCAATTGCATACCAAAAAATCATTACAGAAACTTAATTTAAATATGTACAGTGCAAAGGCGGCCTTATTGCTATATATATATGTTGTAACAAACGGCTGATCAACGGTGACTATGGCAGTTTTGGCCTGCCCTCTTTCGTCTCAACCCTCACTCTGCACACGATTGCCCTGTCCAGACGTTACCGTTGCTTCAAGTTAGTTTACATGTCTAACTGGTCTGCAGCAGCAACACTAGTCTCCACTTGCCCTATTGACCTTTAAAGAAATAACCTTTAAAGAATCCAACGCCTTTGATGTTTACGTCAAAGCCTAAAAAGTCTGGCCTGAATAAATGACGTGTAGAAATGGTATGTTTCTACTCTCGAGAGCAAAGAAAGAAACAAGAAAAAAGAAATAAAAAAAGAAAGAAATGAAGTTTATTCGGCAAAAAAATTGAAACATAATTACAGTATTAGAAGTAACTATTATCTCATCTGTGCTATAGCTAAAGATTATAACTAAAAAATTAAAATGAACTTTGGTGCTGTGGTTTTATTGTTAGTATACTAAAACCATAGCGCTGATATTCTGTCTAGACCCAAAGGAGGGGAGAAAAAGGAAAAGTGATGTGCCAACAAAGGGAGATATCTTCGACATGCGAGGAGGTAGGTCTATGGTCCGGCCGTGGACCAATCGTTGATGGTTGGTATTTGTCGTCATATCAGCTCATATATGTCCCCACCGAGGGGCTCGAGCCTACCCCAAATTAGGGTGATCGGGCCTAAGTCGACTACGCGGGCCCAGTGCGTGTTGGTCGACTTCACACACAACCTTTGAGTTTCTTCGCAGACGTGTGCAAGTTTCCTCACGATGTTTTCCCTCACTGTAAGAGCGCCGGATAAACGTACATATGAAATCGAAATTCGAAAACACATTGGTACGTGGCTGGATTCGAACCACAACCTCCCGGACAGGAGGTAGCGGCCCTCACCGTTACGCCACCAACGCTCTATATGGTATTTATATAAATATATATATATATATGTAGATGTTGTCAAGGGTTTACCAATAGTGCATAAAAAATAAAAATAAAAATTTATTAAGACAAGCTAGTCTTTCCTAGGCCAAACACGCAAGCGACTCAGCTTATATTATAAATTTTGTCAAAAAAAAAACCGTGAAGTTAGGTTAGATCGGGTTCTCTTTCTAAGTCAACGCGCGAGCCGAGCGAGAGAAGCGAGCCGAGCGAGAGAAGCGAGCGTGCCGCGGCAACGGCCGGCGAAGCGCCAGAAGCGATCCTGCTAATATTACAAATTTTGTGCAACTGGTTTCGCCTAGGAAAATCTAGTTTGTCCTAAAATTGGGTTTGGCTGGTTAATATATATGTCACGGCTAAATCAAAGTATTTATATTAGTACTAACATACAGTATGGACACTCCCTGCCGCTCACTAGATTGCGACCTCACCCCCTCGTCACTCAGATTGATTCAGATTGGTTACAGTTTGATTGTCGAACGTATAGAATTTCGCCGCCATTTTGTTTGTTCCGTCATTCGTTTTGTAAAATGTCGTTTCTGGTCCGTTGTATGAAGTGTCCAGGGTGTGACTAAAGGGTGTTTGGGTAAAGTCCGATTATTAGTTGGTATTCGGCGTTTAACCGTACACAACAAGGTCTACCCAACACTGGCTGGGTAAGTTTTTTGGTTTTTGGGTGGGCGAGCGATATTAGATTCGGTCAGGTTTGATTGATTTCACAGTCGAAAAGCCTCGCGAATCATCTTAACTTTAGCCGGCTAATCTTAAGTTTATGTTAATTTCAAGCCATAACATATATACTCAGTAGCGAAGAAATGTTATTAGGAAGCGCGTTCAAGTTGTCTATATATTTTGTTCTCTCGTCGCTTGTATTAAAGTACAGTATTCTGTGCGTCGGGTTACTGAAGGAAGGTGTCGCTGCAGACGTTTCTTGTCCCCAACTCGCTCTTCGACCCCCGCACCATTGCCCTTCGTAGACGTCTTTGGAAGACTGTATGGATTCTTAAGACTGTGTCTCCATTGAGTCATGTGCATCTACCTGTTTCTTGCTAACCTCACAAGGATTACCAGTGCACTTGACGGAGGCCACCCAAATCTTTCGCCTTCAGGAAGTGGTTATTTATTTTGCAAGGTTGCAAATTGCATAGTTGTTATTTAAGACGAGTTACCTCTACCAGGCCTGTCGCACTCTGCGCTGTTGGTATGAAAATGTTAAAAATGTACCAACGCCGCGCGAAGTTTTCCAACAAATTAATCATCAATCATCTGCAACAACCGAACTTCACAAAATCTGCACCATCATCGTTCCTGCCGACGTGAGCAAGCAGCATCACCGAGCATCAGCAACATCTATTGATATCAATAATTTTATTGTACAGTTTGTTCATTTGTTAAAGGGATCATCAGTTTTACAAAATAGGCACATTCGTATTCATACTCGTATCACAGTAGGTCATTTCATTATTATCATAGGTCATATCACTTTAAAGCCCCCCCAACATTCAAAAAACTGCTACCACTAGCGACCAACAAATTTTTAATATATATTTTCGGCACAATTATTCGTTTACCTAATGCAGCTCACTGAGGTATATTCCAAACTTACCAACGCCTAAAACTTAATTATTATTGACCTGGTATGTATAAAGACGTAGCATTTTTCATCTCTAAATGTGATACTTGTCTAGCCTACAAACACCAAAATCAAAACACTATCGGTTTAACGGGCAAGCCTAAAAATTGCTCCCTACCTTTTCAGACAATCGCTATCGATTTAATTGGTCCCTTACCCTTAACTCGTAATTTAAATAGATACATATTAGTTGGTTGAGCCTCTGTTAGGTTGGCTGCCTTGAGATGGATTCCCTATCCTTGTTCCTTTCTTTTACCATTTTTCAGCTACCTTCCATCCTTTTCGCACCACCGCGCCAAGCCTTCGCAAGGTGCAAATTCAGTAATCAGAAGAGATAAGAGTTACGCTATAGAAAGACAGGCAACTTGTAGGTGAATATAACTGTAGGTAATTAGCGCTGTGCGACCTGAATTTGCACTTTATTGTGTCGCAGCAAGAGTCGCCATTCATTCAAATGATTTTGCGGAGTTAACCTTCTTTTAACTCTTCTTAATGGTCTTTATTCTTTGCCTTTAATGAAAACTGAGCAAGCGAATGATTCTAGGATTATCCGAGATCTCTCGCGAATCAGGATAAAACAACATAATTTTCTCGCTTACTCAATGATTGCAGCTATCGTACCGCACACCCTCAATCATCGTCCATTATCATATCAGCCGAACGACGTCCACTGCTGGACCAAGGCCTTCCCCAAGGATTTCCACGACGACCGTCCTGCGCTGCCTGCTGCCAGCGGGTTCCAGCAACCTTCACCAGGTCGTCAATCCAAGAGTGGGAGGCCTGCCTACTATACATATTCCGGTGCGCGGTTATCACTCGAGAAATTTACTACCCCAGCAGCCATTTGTTCTACCCGCCCACTGCCACTTAAGTTTAGCGATTCTGTGAGTTATGTTGTTTACCTTGGTTCTCCTACGGATCTCCTTATTTCTGATTCGATCACGTAGGGAAACTTCGAGCATAGCTTGCTCCATAGACAAGACATAATAACGATATACCCACGAAGCGAGGGTGAAAAAAAACGTCGGGCTCAACCGGTAACGACTTGGTCCTCCTAACCAGAGGTCCCGGGTTCAAATCTGAACGGCCAATGTACTAATGAGTTTTTGAAACTTACATACATATACTTACCGATTGCTTTAACGGCGAAGGAAAACATCGTGAGGAAACCTGCACATCTGATTCCAGATGTGTATGAAGGTCGCGTTGCACACGTCCGTAGGTGTAAATTTAAATGCCCTACACGTGACCGCGGGTGATGCTAAGAGACGAGGGTGAAGCCGCTGGTAAAAGCTATTTATGTTTAAAAACAGGACGGATAACATTACTTTTCAATTTGCAACCTTCCCTTTGCGTCATTGTCGGTTGAAATAAACACCGCATAGATGTCGTATCTACGTGTTTCGTTTAGCCACAAAAGGCATCTCGTGGGAATGCTTCTATTGGTTTTATCGCCGAGAATGGATGGCAATAAGTCTGTTAATCAATCATTCCAAGGCTAAGTAGTATGCTGAGAGGAAAATGTTGGTCTTTCAACTTCTTAGATGTATTAAAAAGTTAAATCAGTATTCAAACTGTCAGTAATCCGTTTCTTGTATAATTTTACCTTGATTTTATTTTGTTATCGACAGGATGTACTCACACTTTCTTATTTAATGTATGTCGTAACATATGATAAACCTAATACTAAAAACCTTAAAAAATACAATATAATAACTAAAATATATTATTAAAAGGAGTCCCTTTAGGCAAGGTTCCGAAGATAGGTTTGAATAGCTAGACTAATATAATATGTATTTATGGTTCTCGTAAGAAATAGACTCGAGGAAACGCGGACGCCATATTTTCCATACAAACGTAGTCCCCTGTTTCCTCCCTGGATAATGACAAATAGAGCAAAAATGTTTTTTTCATCAAACCTATATCTACCATGGCCATGCGCCCATGTTTTGTTTTTTCACATATTCTTATTATAATACGAAGTAGGAGCATTTAAAAACTGAGAAAAGTGTCCAATTGAAACGTAATTTTCAGACACCCACCATAAAAAAACGCATATTAACAATAAATTGAAAACATAGAGGCATAGGTAAAGCGTTTTTAAATTATTTTTGAAAAAAAAATATTATTGCTCAAATTTTACAGGAGGAAATAGGGGACTAAGAAATGCTGTTTTGGTCAATTTTAGTGCCTATTATCGGTCTGCGCTGCAGTTCTCCCTTTCTTGAGGTTTGGGGAGGGAGACAGCAGCATTTTATTCAAATACCTATTCTTTGATCGCGTTTCCTCTTAATGCCTTAAGATGGGTCAAATGACAATATTCAATTCAAATTATTGAAAGACCGTGTAAAGCTGTCACCATGGATAAAATATATAATATACTTAAAGTAATAAAAAAATCGATTTAATTGAATAAAATTTTAAAAATATTATTTTTTTTGTTTTAAAAAATATACTGTAGACCCTGTTTTTGGCATTAATTGCAAAATTTCTCGAAAACAAAAAGTTGATATTCATTTCATTATTCATTTCATTTTTAAAACTTATTTGAAAGAGATGAAAAGAAAGAAAAACATGTAAAATCAAGAATTGGGCGTTCGGTTTCAACGTAACAGCCGCGTTGAAGTCCGCATTGATTTGAACTTAAAATGAATAGACTTACGTTCGATATTATTGAAACACGTATCAACCTGCTCGGATTGAGTGATCTTAGCGCCGTAAATGCTATCCAAATGCCATAAAAGCGTGTAAAATATCGCATCAGCCAAAAGACATCCACTACTGGACATAGCCCTCCCCCGAGTTGGGGGGCTCTGCCTTAATCGCCACGCTTGGCAGGCGGGTCGGCGATTGCAGTGTGCAGTGTACGCGGGAAGGGCGCTGCTGCCCAACCCCGGCTTAGTCCTTTTGGTCGTCCCTTACGACACTCACAGGAAGAGATTCTAGGCCCTATTCTAAACTGGGAGTCGTACGGCTTACGTACATACATAAAAAAATATTTATAGTTATTTAGTTATCACCATCATTTCATGTCATATACGTCCCCACCGAGGGGCCCGAGTTATCTAATAAATTAATGTAACAACATCCCTTACTCCTTGTCAATTATCAATCCGTTCTATTGGATTAAATCGAAATGGGGGATTACCCCAGATAAGAAAAAAAAATTGCCGTCATACTCCGGGTCATTTTTATTCTGCACAATTGATAAGCCCTTGACATTATCTCACCTGATAATGAGTGACGATGTTACGGGAAACGGAAGCTGGCTTACCAAGACTCCCCAACGCAATGACCTACTAGCTAACTTCAATGCAGAAAACATCAATGCTTGGCGGCAGGACCCAGTCAAGGCGGGCTTAGAAAATGCTCCACCACCAACTACACCCAGTCCTTCAACGTTACACCCTGCCAGGAATCGAGTCCAGGACCTCCTGGTGATAAGTGAATCGACTAACCATTACCACACCCTGGACACTTCATACTACGGGCCAGAAATGATATTTCAAAAAAGGAATGACGGAACAAACAAAATGGCGACGAAATCCTATACGTTCGACAACCAAACTGTAACCAATCTGTATCAATCTGGGTGACGAGGGGGTGAGGAAAGCGGCAGGGAGTGTCCATACTGTATGTTAGTACTAATATATATATACTTTACCATTACGCCATGCAGGCGGTTAGAATAATCAAAGCATCATTTCCATATTTTTCACTTTCCTTAACACAATGCCCCTGTTTGATCTGATCCACACTTCCCAGGACACCTGGTGTAAGCAGCCAATCAAACTTCTTCGCTCATCAGTTTTGGCACCTACTGAAAACCAAAAGACTCCTGTCAATCCAAGCTTTGAACTGAACGTTGGGAATAGAACTATTTTCTTGTATTTCTCGTTTTCTCGCCTTTTGATGGTACTGTGGACCATCTGCATCTTGATTGTTTAAACCCATTATGGAAGATTCAAAAGATTTTAAATGTTTATTCAAAGTAGGTGCAAATGACACTCTTTCTAATAGTGATAAAATAGTAATCACATATACATCATGTCATTTGTGAGAAACAAACAATTATTAGTTAATATAACGTCAAAATACAATCATTGATATAAAAAACAATTATGTCAGTTTAACATGAAAACAAAATGACACAACAAGTTATACATTAAAATCTTTGAATTTTAGGTCAGTTCATAAGGACGACACCAGTATAAAAGCGAGTCAGCCATCGCTCCCCTCATATAACGTCAAAATACAATCATTGATATAAAAAACAATTATGTCAGTTTAACATGAAAACAAAATGACACAACAAGTTATACATTAAAATCTTTGAATTTTAGGTCAGTTCATAAGGACGACACCAGTATAAAAGCGAGTCAGCCATCGCTCCCCTCAACTATTAGAGGGAAAGGAACGACTCGGCTCCCGAAAGTTAAGGAAAGTCAGGAAAAGTTGGAAAAAGTTAGGAAAAGTTACGGAAAGTTAGGAAAAATTAGTAAAAGTTAGGAAGCGTTAGGGAAAGTTAGTAAAAGTTAGGAAAAAAATAAGAAAAATTAGGGAAAGTTATATCATCTGCCACTTTTCAACAAATAATATCACCCTGTTTGTACGTTAGATGTGATATGCAGTATGAACTGCTGTGTTGTTAACAACAAATAAACGTCCCCACTGCGGGGGCACGGGTCTCTCCCAAACTGGGGACAGTTAGGCCATCTCCACACACGGGGGCACGTCCAGGTTGGTGGATGTTCTAGAGCTACTGGCGAACCCCACTGTCAGAAGTTTTTCAAGCCGCCCATAAGGCATCTGATACGGCTTAACGACTGCCATCTAGTGATAGCAACCGGCACCAACGGCTTAACGTGACTTGCGAAGCACGGAAACGGTAAAAAAAACTAACAGTCAAACCCATCTAGGTAATGACCGTGCTTCAGGTCAGTTAGTCTGCGTGATCACCCACCTAACCACGCATACTACACTGAGCTTCTCCCTTTTGAGGTAAGGAACCCTTAAAATTCATTTCATCATCATATCAGGCGCAGGACGTCCACCTGCTGGACATAGGCCTTCCCCAAGGATTTCCACAACGAGCGGTTCTGCGCTGCCCCCCGGCTTTCCGCGAAAGTGGCAGTGGGCGGGGCACATAGCTCGTAGAACAGAGGCCATTTGGGTAGTAAAGTTCTCGAGTGGCGATCGCGCACCGGAAAACGTAGCGTAAGCAGAATCCCACTCGGTGGACAGATGACCTGTTGAAAAATTTATTTATTTATTTCATTTTATAGTTTATTGTACACAGGATACTTAAATTACACATTTTATACAGTAAGGTCACACAAAGGGTTAAGCTATTTCTAAAGAAATTTCTTCTAGCAGATCTGGGAAGAACACAGTTTTGACTGAGATGGCAGACTTAATAAAACCAAAAAAAATGTTTATACTTAAAGTTATATTAATAAAATACTACCTATATTTGAACAAACAGACAACAAGCGCATAAATATAGCCTAGCTTTTGTTCTCTTTGACAACCTATTAAAAATTGGTCCAAATCGGTTAACATTTCAGAGGTAAAAAATCGTTAACGCCGTTTGTATGAAAAGTCGCAGCTTCACAATCCTCTATTTTTGTGTATTTGAACGGTTTAGGAAGATACCATAAGAAGAAGGCTTTGAGACAAATATTTTTTGAAATATTCCATATTTTCATTTTGGCAGGGTGTTTATTCGCCCCGCGCGAGTAACGGCAAGTTAACAGTATAATTAAAATGTAAGTTACCTATGGTAAGTTATTGTAGTAAAACTCTGCTGAGAGCTATAGCTCAGTTATAACTGAACACATAATATGTTGCACCAGCCACTAGCATATCAGTGTAATTTTAAATGTTATTTGGTAATATTACGGTATTGCATCAATGTCTCTAAAGAAACGGTCAAGAAAAATGCCTTTAACAATCAAAGCCATCCGAGTAATGACCGCGCTTCAGGCCAGTTAACCTGCATGATCGTTCTAAGTTGCACTTAGTTACGACTGCTTCTAAAGAAACATTTGAACTGCTGTGATTACAAAATAATGCATACTTAGATATAACATTTTAATCTTTTAGGATGACTTTTAATTAGTTCTTGATAATAAAAGATATGCATGTACTCGTGATTACAAACAACAACTGTATGTCAAATATGAAAAATAAAAAAAATCGAGCGCGACCTACAGTACTCGCATATGATGTGTAACATGTGACAAAATACTTTATAAAAGGACGGCAAAGATACGGCAGACTAGGCTGTATGATCATAGATACCTTTGCCTTTTCCGCGCTTTTAAAGCCTGAAAAAACGCGACTTCCTGTTACAATGGGACACATTTCCGTCCCATTTCACGAAATCACTCCTACAAATTGCAGGGAAGCGAGAGCAAAGATGTTACACATCAAAAATATTTTGGTCCTCGATACGTAACACGTTAACAAATCTGTAAAGATGTATAAAGCATCAAAACTTTTGTTTCATATTTGACATATAGTTTCTTTGGGAAAGTTGTTTGTAATCACCAGTACATTCATATCCTTTGCTATAAAGAACTTATTAAAAGTCACCCTATATACAGTGTAAACTCTATATAGCGACACTCAAGGGACCGGGCATTTTGTGACGTTATTGAGAGTTTTAGAGAGAAATTAGCGTCAAAGTAAACCAACTGGAGCCAGAAAATTTTTACGTTTTGAAGAGTGAATCGTTATATCGAGTGACATTTTACAGAGTTTCCACTGAATGTAATTCTTCTGTACATGTTTTTGTCACCTAACTCCTCCTAAACGGCTGGACCGATTTGGATGAAATGCTGTGTGTATATTTCAGTGGGTTCTTGGATAGCTTGAAAACACAACTGGACCCGGTAGGTGGTGCTGGTGTCGGTATGTCACTGATCTTCTTGGAAACGTCCTAAACGGCTGGACCGATTTGGATTAAATTTTGTGTGTTTAATTCAGTGGGTCCCTGGATGGTTTGAAAACGCAATTGGCCCGGTAGGTGGCGCTGTAATCTGTATGTTACTGATCTCCTCCTAAACGGTAGGGATGTACGTGGCGTAGTGTAGTGTAGTGTGTAGCATGATACGTGTAGCGTGTAGTGTAGAGTACTATTTGTGAGGCGGTACGGAGTAGAATACTAGACAGCTAGTATTATATGTTTCAGGAACACTGAAGGCTAAGTATACAAGGTGTAACAACATTAGTTTAGGGTCCTACTCATCATACTGAACAACTTTTCCCAAGGAACCCATAATCAATTCTCAAAAAAAAAATTAGACCCTCCATACAAAAATGCACAAAAACTGTCGATCAGCTGATAGTTTCGTATGAAAAGTTAAAACATTTTTTTGGCTATTTCACCAAAATCATAAAACAAAAGTTGTTCAGTATGATGAGTAGAAGCCCCAGTTAACGGGACCTACACCAATTTTCTTACACCCTGTATATCATCATTTCAGTTCATATACGTCCCCACCGAGGGGCTCGAGCCTGCCCTGAATTAGGGTGATCGGGCCTTAGTAGACCACGCGGTCCCGTGCGGGTTGGTCGACTTCACACACAGCCTGCGAGTTTGCAGGCGTGTGCAAGTGTCGTCACGATGTTATCCTTCACCGTAAGAGCTTCGGATAAACATACATATGAAATCTAAATTCGAAATCAAATTGGTACGTGGCAGGATTCGAACCACGACCTCCCGGACAGGAGGCGGTGGCTCTAGCCATTACGCCAACGACGCTGTATATATAAAACGTACTGAAGGTTAGAAATCTTAGAATGACGTCATGTTAGCCTGCGCCCTTGATGTGATCTTGCATAAAAAAATACACAAAACAAGTATATGCTGGACCGATGTTGCTAGACCGGTATCTACAAGTCAAATATACGAGTTTAAATTTTACATAAAAACGATGGCGAGACATTAAAAATTGATTTAGTTGATTCTTATTGAAATTTTTAGTAGGTAGGTACCCGATCTGATGATGATAAAACAAAGAACCAGTTTAAAAACATCCTTGAGTTATAATGAAATTAAAGTTCAAATTCTTTCAATTTTGTCAATTTTGCGAATAATTCTACAAGTAATATCAGTATGATACGAGTATATGTATGTATGTGTTCCGACTTGAAGATAAGATAGCCAGTTCTCCATTGCGTTGGGGAATCTTGGTAAGCCCGCTTCCAACTTAGGCATCATCGTCACTTACCATTAGGTGAGATGATGCCAAGGGCGTACCAATTGTGAATTAAAAAAAAGTATCTTACTGAATAACTACAATCTATTAATTTTTTTTTACAATCTTCTTAATATATATAAATCTCGTGTCACAATGTTTGTCCTCAATGGACTCCTAAACCACTTAACCGATTATAATAAAATTCGCACACCATGTGCAGTTCGATCCAACTTGAGAGATAGGATAGGGTAGGGTAGGGTAGTGTAGGGTAGGGTAGGGTAGGGTAGGGAAGGGTAGTGTAGGGTAGGGTAGTGTAGTGTAGTGTATGTAGGGTAGGGTAGGATAGTGTAGGGTAGGGTAGTGTAGTGTAGGGTAGGGTAGGGCAGGGCAGTGTAATGTAATGTAAGGCGGTACGAAGTTCGCCGGGACAGCTAGTAGGTATAATGAAAATAAAGACAATAGCTGCAAATATTATGTTTAAATTTGTTTCCAAAGACGACAAAAAATACCGTTGTCCCTTAAAATTCATTTATTAAATCCACAATACATAGATAACCACTTGTCTGTCGATTTCCGGGACCCGGAAAAAAAAATCCTATCTGTCGACCTACCGGGAGCCGGGAAAAATACGGCGGGTCTAATTTGCGCCAATAATATTAAATATATCTAAATATATATAACTCAAAGGTGACTGACTGACTGACATAGTGATCTATCAACGCACAGCCCAAACCACTGGGCGGATCGGGCTGAAATTTGGCATGCAGGTAGATGTTATGACGTAGGCATCCGCTAAGAAAGGATTTTGGGAAATTCCCACGGGAACCGCAAAAATCGGGATCTGCGCGGGCGAAGCTGCGGGCATCCACTAGTCATAATATAAAAGTAAAAACAATGAAAAGAAATAAGTAAAACACCCTAATTGGAATAATATTTTAAATGGAAACACACAATATTTTATTTAGATTCACAGAAAATCCATTAAACGCACCCAGAACCCTGCCTCACTTTTATACGTCACTTCAGAATCATTTGAAAGGAGAGTTCAACCATTTTGTTACAGTTAATTATAGTTTCCATATTTCTTCTTCAGTTTCCTCATCAGTCATGGGAATTGGCCGTAGCTCAGTTGCTATTTGCGTGGTTGGGTCGATCACACAGGTAAACTGACCTGAAGCACGGTCATTACCGGTATTGGTTTGACTGTTAGTGGCATTTTTCTCTGACCGTTTCCGTTCTTCGCAAGGCACGTTAAGCCGTTGGTGCCAGTTGCCATGTCAGATGCCTTACAGGCGGCTTGAAACAATTCTGACAGTGGGGCTTGCCAATAGCCCTACAACCTCCACCAGCCTTGCCCCCCCCCCACCTGTGTAGAGCATGGCTTAACCCTGTAGCGCGGTGCGCAGTTATTCGTTCTCCTTTCATTCCATCTACAGTGTAAACTCTATATAGCGACACTCAAGGGCCCGGGAATTTTGTGACGTTATTGAGAGTTTTCGTTATACAGAGATAAATTAGCGTCAAAGTAAACCAACTGGAGCAAGAAAATTTTGACGCTTCAAAGAGTGAATCGTTATATCGAGTGACGTTTTACAGAGTTTTCATTGTATTTCTTTTTCGAGCATCCATCTGACATTATTATTTAAAAAATCAAAATTCTTCCGATCCATTCATCCTTCATATTTTTTATTAAAAAAAAATTAAATATTTATTTTATAAAACACCCAATTTGGGTAAGTTAAAGTTGATATTTTGTGAATTTTGTTTCAAATTTCAGTGTATATTATTTTCCTATTTTTTATGTTGTTTTCAGGTATTTTACTCTTTTTTTTTACCAATAAACTTAATTGTTCACGAACGGAATTTTCAAAAACCCACAACCTATACCTACTCCTTGGTGTGACAACCCTCCCCAATTTGAAAGAGACTCGTGGCCCAGAACTGGAGACGTTTTTAGGTGGTTAAGTTAACTTAACTCATGGGTTCTAAACCACACTTAAAGGCTTGCACACTCTTGAAAGTAACATCCTTTACCGAATTCCCAAAGACCTTAATCCTTTCTGTATAAGTTATATTTTGTAGTCCTCTATGTAGACCTCGGAGGGCAGTCTTCTTGATGAAATAAGGGATGAATCGAAGAACGGAGGGACTAAACGTAACCTCTATCAGGCTATGTCTGATACATGATCAACAGACAAAGCCAAGGAGAGGCTAGGTCAAAGTCCACTCGAATCACTGGATATATCTTCTGAGGCTCGGTCAATGTCCACTCGAATCACTGGATATATCTTCTGAGGCTAGGTGAATGTCGACTCGAATCATTTGATATATCTTCTAAGGCTAGGTCAATGTCCACTCGAATCACTGGATATATCTTTTGAGGCTAGGTAAAAGTCCACTCGAATCACTGGATATATCTTCTGAGGCTAGGTCAATGTCCACTTGAATTTTCGGATATCTTCAGATGGTACATCAAAATTCACTTGAATCATAGGAAATGCCTTCAGATGCTGTCAAAATCCGGAGATATCTTCAGAGGCTAGGTTAAAGACCAACCCAAATTACCAATTTCTTATTAATTACTTAACTTAAATCATACATCATACCTACTAATATAAATGTGAAAGTGTCGTTGTTTGGATGTTTGACTAAGCATCACGGCAAAACGGCTGGGTCGATAATGACGAAGTTTGGGAAAGAGATACAATAAATGATTGAGATAAACATTAAATCTAAATAATGTATAGTTCCCGAGAGATTCTAAAAACACATTTCGGGAGGTTAGGCATGGCGAAAAATACCATCAATATTCCACGCTCACAAGGCGAGAGTGAATAGGCACTGTTTGAGCTTGTGTGTTACATCCTCGGCTGCATCGGCACTTACCATAGGGTGAGGTGCAGCCAAACGCACTCAAATTTTAAAAAAAAAACAAGGCGCTAGCGACTCGCGCACCACCTACTCTCAAATTACAAAGATTGTCTATATATTCTGTCGTTGGTAAAGCTAAATAATAAATTTAATTATAATAAAAGAAGATTTTTCTTACAAACTTAGTATGAAATATCCTGAGTAAATAACTAAACGTATTAATTAAAAACCCGTCAGCATAAAAACTTAACCCCACTGTTTCGGCCAGTCGGGTAAAAATGAATTCTATGTAACTCACGGATCAAGACGAATCTAACGACATCTCGCAATCCAAAATCCATCAAGCCGTTTAGGCTACAGAGCGTGCCAAAAAAAATACATACATACATACATTAGAAAGACATAACCTTCCTTCTGGCGCAGTCGGGTAAAAATCCGGCCATGTTCCGCACCACCACACAAGAGGTATGCAATATCTCAGACTGGGTCTAGACGTTCAGACAGACTGACAGACAGACAGACACACGGACAACTAGGTGAACCTGTAAGGGTTCCTTTTTTCTTTTTGAGGTACGGAACGCTAAAAACATACCTATTTCGTCCCAATTTTCTCTCAATAAATATAGATTTTCAAAAGTTTTAAGATAACTCAACCAATATAATTAAACATATTTAGGTTTTTCCTTGCACTATTTCACAATTGATATAAATAAAACACAAGTTTGTCTACTGCCTGAAGATGATCACGAAACCGGTTGCAGTATAAACTTTGTGTTTTATTTATATTGATTGTGGAATAGTGCAAGGAAAAACCTAAATATGTTTATTACAGTGTTCCACCAAGAACCTACTATCGCAAGCATACAATACCCAGCTGCGTAACACATTACCACTCTTATTTGGGCAGAGGGGTAGAATAAATAAAACAAATAAAATGTATCCTATATCGCCCAGGGGACCATGACTAATCTAGTGATACCTGGCACTCCAAATAAAATGTATCCTCTATCGCCCAGGGGACCAAGACTAATCTAGTGATACCTGGCACTCCAAATAAAATTAATCCTATATCGCCCAGGGGACCAAGACTAATGTAGTGATACCTGGCACTCCAAATAAAATGTATCCTATGTCGCCCAGGGGACCAAAACTAATCTAGTGATACCTGGCACTCCAAATAAAATGTATCCTATATCGCCCAGGGAACCAAGACTAATCTAGTGATACCTGGCACTCCAAATAAAATGTATTCTATATCGCCCAGGGGACCAAGACTAATCTAGTGATACCTGGCACTCCAAATAAAATGTATCCTATGACGCCCAGGGGACCAAGACTAATCTAGTGATACCTGGCACTCCAAATAAAATGTATCCTATATCGCCCAGGGGACCAAGACTAATCTAGTGATATCTGGCACTCCAAATAAAATGTATCCTATATCGCCCAGGGGACCAAGACTAATCTAGTGATACCTGGCCCTCCAAATAAAATGTATCCTATATCGCCCAGGGGACCAAGACTAATCTAGTGACAACTGGCACTCCAAATAAAATGTATCCTATATCGCCCAGGGGACCAAGACTAATCTAGTGACAACTGGCACTCCAAATAAAATGTATCCTATATCGCCCAGGGAACCAAGACTAATCTAGTGACAACTGGCACTCCAAATAAAATGTATCCTATATCGCCCAGGGGACCAAGACTAATCTAGTGATACCTGGCACTCCAAATAAAATGTATCCTATATCGCCTAGGGGACCAAGACTAATCTAGTGATACCTGACACTCCAAATAAAATGTATCCTATATCGCCCAGGGGACCAAGACTAATCTAGTGATACCTGGCACTCCAAATAAAATGTATCCTATATCGCCCAGGGGACCAAGACTAATCTAGTGACAACTGGCACTCTAAATAAAATGTATCCTATATCGCCCAGGGGACCAAGACTAATCTAGTGACAACTGGCACTCTAAATAAAATGTATCCTATATCGCCCAGGGGACCAAGACTAATCTAGTGATACCTGGCACTCCAAATAAAATGTATCCTATAGCGCACAGGGGACCAAGACTAATCTAGTGATACCTGGCACTCCAAATAAAATGTATCCTATATCGCCCAGGGGACCAAGACTAATCTAGTGATACCTGGCACTCCAAATAAAATGTATCCTATATCGCCCAGGGGACCAAGACTAATCTAGTGATATCTGGCACTCCAAATAAAATGTATCCTATATCGCCCAGGGGACCAAGACTAATCTAGTGATACCTGGCACTCCAAATAAAATGTATCCTATATCGCCCAGGGGACCAAGACTAATCTAGTGATATCTGGCACTCCAAATAAAATGTATCCTATATCGCCCAGGGGACCAAGACTAATCTAGTGATATCTGGCACTCCAAATAAAATGTATCCTATATCGCCCAGGGGACCAAGACTAATCTAGTGATACCTGGCACTCCAAATAAAATGTATCCTATATCGCCCAGGGGACCAAGACTAATCTAGTGATATCTGGCACTCCAAATAAAATGTATCCTATATCGCCCAGGGGACCAAGACTAATCTAGTGATATCTGGCACTCCAAATAAAATGTATCCTATATCGCCCAGGGGACCAAGACTAATCTAGTGATACCTGGCCCTCCAAATAAAATGTATCCTATATCGCCCAGGGGACCAAGACTAATCTCGTGACAACTGGCACTCTAAATGCCATCAAGCCGTTCAGGCTACAGGCTCAGCCAAAGAAACAGACATACATATATACACCTGCAAAACATAACTCTCCCTTCAATAGTCGGTTAGTAACAATTATATAAATTTTGTAACTAGTTTAAATTTATCATAATATAATATTTTTTTTCATTTCTAAACCGTAGCACAAAATTTACAGAAAAATATGTCTTAGCAAACAAAAGCAAAAGTGATTAGGAAGTAAAGTCACAGTATTACAATATAGCGGCTGTGAAGTACTCTTGAATGAGTGGGTCAGTTCAACAGCTCCATACAAAAGAGTTCAACGCGATCTACAAGTAAATGACATGCACGGCCAATTTTTTTGTGGGTTCCAGTGCCAAAATGGCAATAAATGGAACTATTGTAATTTCTTATATCCATCTGTTAGTTTGTCTGTTCGTCTTGTTTGTCCGTCTGTCACAGTAAATTTTCTCTGAATTTTTTTTTTTTCATTCACAATCGGTAAGCCCTTGGCATCATCTCACCTGATGGTAAGTGACGATGATGCCGAAGATGGAAGCGGGCTTATCAAGATTCCCCAATGCAATGGGGATCTGGCTATCTTATCTTCAAGCCGGAACACATCAATGCTGTTGATACTGATGTTTGGCGGCAGAACTTAGATAAGATGGTGGTTGCTAGCCAAGCGGGCTATGAAAATTCCCTACCACCAACCAAACAGAGTCTTACAAAGTTGACCACGCCGGGAATGGAATCCGCGTCCTCCTGGTATGAACCGAATGGACTAAGCATTACGCCACGGAGGCGATTAAAAACCCGAAATAGAAAAAGTAGTCAATATTTAAAAAAGTTTATAGGACTTAAAGGCAGTTTGTATTAGGCAGTCATAGCGATTTTTTTTAAAAAAAACCTTTTTTTTGTAGCTAGAGTTAAGCCCTTAACATAAATACTTGCGTTTTGTACAGTCATTAAGGTAAATAAATATAGTAAATAAAAAAACTAAAAAACACGCTTTTAAAGCACATCAAACTAAAAAGTGAAGAATAATTCTTAATATGATCTGAAAACAATAATGAACGAATAATACTAGTAATATCTTATAAGCGTGGGTTGCTCGATATACGAAAAATATGGCATAAAGCGCCCCACGCTTTTTTCGCAATAGTACTAGTATTTTTCGTTCATTATTGTTTTCAGTTCATATTAAGAACTATTTTTCACTTATTTTTTTTTTCGTTTTTGATGTGCTTTAAAAGCGTGTAGGTATTTTAGTTTTTTAAACTACATTTATTTTTAAATTTTTAGTTTAGAATAATGAGATAAACTTATGAAATTATTGTATTGTCACTGATTCTTGATAAGTCTACAAAGTTTTAATTAAATCTGTCCGTTTAAAGTGGGTCAAAATCGAGTGCAAAAGAGTCGTTTACAAACATACATACATACAGATGAAGCTAATAAAAGCGTGATAAAAATAAAGACACGTTTAAGGTTATGGTTACATATTTTTGATGCTTTGAACGTTTCTATATTTTTGACCTTGGCCCTTGTTTGTAGAGTATGTTTCAACTTACCCCCCTAGTTCGGCAAGAGACGCGTGCCCCAGTATGGGGACGATTAGGGGTTGTTAATAATGTACAGAGGCCAGCACATCAAGCTACACACTTTGGACTTTGTACCGTTCTTATGCCGAATGGGTATGGATCAGAATCGCACTACGAGTGTCTAGCTTGATGTGATGGCCTCTGTACCTTTTTTTATTATTATTTACAATTGGTAAGCCCTTGGCATCATCTCACCTGATGGTAAGTGACGATGATGCCGAAGATGGAAGTGGGCTTACCAAGATTCCCCAACGTAATGGAGAACTGGCTATCTAACACATCAAAGTTTTTAACACACTTGATGTTTGGCGGCAAGACTTAAATAAGAAGGTGGTAGCTAGCCAGTCGGGCTTAGAAAATGCCCTACCACCAACCAAACCGAGTCTTTCAAGTTGACTCCACCGGGAATCGAACCCGCGACCTCCTGGTGTGAAGCGAATGGACTAACCATTATGCCACGGCGGCGATTAAAATGTGGGAATTTGTTCGAAACTACGAGTAGAAATTATTGAAAATTTAGGACTTTACTACAATTTAGGATATGGAAAGGTATAGGCAACTTGTTGTCATTTTAACCGACTTCAAAAAAAGGAGGAGGTTTCTCAATTTGACCGTATATATATTTTTTTATGTGTGTTTGCGGATAACTTCGTCGTTTATCAACAGATTTTGATAATTCTTTTTTTTTTGAAATGAGATATCCCAATGGTGGTAACATGATAAGGAAACCAGGATCTGATGATGGCATCCCAGAGAAATTGAGAGGAACCTTTGAAAATCGTAGTGGCGTCTAGTACGTTTGAAGTCGTTTTTTTTGTGTATCTCACAACCTGTACAAGCACGTTTACGAGACAGAGCTAGCGAGTTTAAACAAGTGCGAGGAAGACAACCATATGTCTTCCGTTTCGATTGACCGCTCGAGCATTTTTTGAGATACATTTGAGAAAATGTCACCAAGTTGCCTATACCACCACCACACCTTTCCTTACCCAACTGTGGTCACATCTAAGCTGAAATTGCAGACAATTCAGACACGAAATTATACATTTAGACATAAATACTAAGGTAAACAATTTAGATTATAATCTAGCACATGACAGATCGTATCTGCCCACGTGTCCTTGTCTATTCTCGAAAAAGTCTACGAACCGACTCACGCGCAGAATAGTCAAACAGTTATATACAGGGCGTTGATTTGGTCAGCGGTATTTGACTGAGTACTAACTGTATGTAGGTTTAGAGTATATCTTCTAAGTTTATGGTTCACCGCCAGTTAAGGCCATAAGGGTCTGGGGTTCGATTCCCGGCGGAATCTCACTTTGTAAGACTCGGTTTGGTTGGTGGAAGGGCATTTAATCCAGCCTGGCTTGCTAGCACCATCTTATCTTATTCTTGCCATAAATCATCATTGCTAACAATATTAATGTGTTCCGGCTTAAAGACAAGATAGAAAGTTCCCCATTGCGTTGGGGAATCTTGGTAAGCCCACTTTTATCATTGGCATCATCGTCACTTAATTTAATACCATCAGGTGAGATGAACTTACAAATTGTAAATAAAAAAACATAAAAAAATGCACCTGGTATAACCTCAAAATGGCCGTATTTGTAGGTTGGCAATACATGGCTCAAATGGGTTTTTGTTGAAATATGGACCAAGCAACCGTCCGCCAAAAGTGCATTCAGATAGTCAAGTGACCTGTCTTTACAATAGTGATGACGACAGCATCAGAAATAAATTATGAACTCTTAATCACTAAATTGCCCTCCTACTTTAACTTCGGAAAACCTCACTCGTTTTCTTTTCCATCAAGTCTTCCATTTTCAATTCACCAAAATCACAAAATGAGTACATAAATGACGCTGCAAAACTATGACGTCACGCCTAGGTATGACAAACATTTTTGAACAAAATGTCGTTTTTGACAGATGATAAAAAGTAAATCAGATGACTAGCATTCGTCATCGACGGTTACATTACAGGTTACAGTGTCGCGAGTTCAATGGTTTTTTCCTATCTCAAAAAAATTCCCAAAGCGCCTAAACAGGTTTTCACTTCAAAAATCCATACAAAACATCATTTCGCCCCCCCCCCCTCATACAAAATTGGCCAAACAAATACAAGAGTTCTTTCTTTTACGAATTGACTATGGTAGAAGTGGTTCTGTATGATGGATAGGAGTGTGGGTCTTGTACAAATTTTGCTACGCCATGTATAAGCAAGTTGCCACTCTCACGAACGTGGACCTTGGATCTGTCTGTTGGTCCGCCTGCTTAGAATATACAACTATGTACCTAATATGTTAGCACAACCAGTTTTCGCGGCTAGGTTTGAATCACAGTTTATAAATATGTAAAAAATACCAAGTACAGCGCAGGGCCGGTTGTCGTGGAAATCCTTGGGGGGAGGCCTTTGTCCAGCAGTGGACGCTTATCGGCTGATATGATTATGAAGCTAATATCCGGATTTGGCCCTTAACTAAAGTAACCTTCCCGAGTGTGGGATGGAATAACTTAGTACAATTTTGCATTAAAATTTTTGGTTTTAGTGTCGGTTACGTTATATGGCTGCAGTGTCGCGAGTTCAATGGTTTTTTCCATCTCAAATACAGTTTTATAATGTTTGACCCTGCGAGTGTTCCTGGTAAGGTGTCGGTTACATTATAAGGTTACAGTGTCGCGAGTTCAATGGTTTTTTCCCATCTCAAATACAATTTTGTAAGTTTTGTCCCTGCGAGTGTTCCTAGTAATGTGTCGGTTACGTTACATGGTTACAGTGTCGCGATTCAATGGTTTTTTTCCCATCTCAAATACAGTTTTAAAAGTTTTGACCCTGCGAGTTTTCCTGGTAAGGTATCGGTTACATTACATGGTTACAGTTTCGCGATTCAATGGTTTTTCCCATCTCAAAAATGCTCAACGCGCCTAAAGAAGTTATCACTTCAAAAACAACATACAGTCGAATTGAGAACCTCCTCCTTTTTAACCGACTTCATTAGGAACTTCATTAGGAAGTCGGTTCATTAATATTTTCAGTTCACATGCCTAGGAGACTCCGAGCAACGCACGGTCAGCCAGGTTCTTGACTTCAAGCCTACAATGACGCAAAAACGCATAATTGCGTTAAAATTGTGTTGGGTTAGGTTAGGTGTCATTCAGTCATGTCATTGTGCCATCGGAGAAGGCAGCCCTACACACAGACGAAGCGAGCAATCGGAGCTCTAAATAATTGAAACCGCTAAACACGTTAAAAACCGACTTCCATCACAACAACTTAGTAAATTTTTGCATTATTATTTTTGGTTTTTGTTAATATTCTAATAAAGTACTACAACGATTTTGATAAAATTTATATGGGTCTACAAGGGAAGCTTTAGCTTTCAAATAAATAAATAATTATTAAAATCGGATCACCCAGTCAAAAGTTCTGAGATAACGCACATAAAAAAAATATACAGTCGAATTGAGAACCTCCTCCTTTTTGGAAGTCGGTTGAAAAACAACCAAGTTAACGAAGCCCTCATTTCGCGACTTTACGGTGTATGTTCGCAAAAATCCGGAGTTTCGCATAATTAAGGAATCCGCAAAGTGACGGCGACTTAAGGTATGTGTAGGTATAGGTATGTGTGCGTATTTGCATTTTTATATTCGTGTGAATGCAATTGGGATGACGAACGCTAGTCATCTGATTTACTTTTTATCAACTGTCAAAAACGATATTTGGTTCTAAAAATGTCATAGTTTAGCAGCGTCATTTATGTACTTATTTTGTGATTTTGGTGAATTAAAAAAATAATACTTGATGGAAAATAAATAGAGTTTAAAAAACTAAAAAACACGCTTTTAAAGTACATCAGACTAAAAAGTAAAAAATAATCCTTAACATAAGTTGAAAATAATAATTTACAAAAAATACTAGTATTATTGTGAAAAAGCGTGGGGCGCTCTGTGCCATATTTTTCGTCTATCGAGCAACCCACTTTTTTTCACAATAATACTAGTATTTTTTGTTAATTATTATTTTCAACTTATATTAAGAATTATTTTTTACTTTTTAGTCTGATGTACTTTAAAAGCGTGTTTTTTAGTTTTTTTAAACTCTATTTATTTTTTAGTTCAAACTTATGAAATTATTATATTGTCGCTGATTCTTGATAAGTCTACAAAGTTTGAATTAAATGTGTCCGTTTAAAGTGGGTCAAAATCGAGTCCAAAGGAGTCGGTTACATACAAACATACAGGTGAAGCTAATAAAAGTGATAATAAAACGAGTAAGATTTACCAAAGTTTAAGTAGGAGGGCAATTTAGTTATGAAAAGTTCATAATTTATTTCTGATGCTGTCGTCATCCCTATGTTTGGAGTTTCCCTACGCAATAGAATTAGAAATGAGGAGATCCGTAGGAGAAACAAGGTAACCGACATAGCTCACAGAATTGCTAAACTTAAGTGGCAGTGGGCAGGACACATGGCTCTTAGAACAGATGGCCGTTGGGGCAGTAAAGTTATCGAATGGCGACCGTTAAAGCTGTAGTGTTGGAAGGCCTCCCACACGGTGAACCGACGATCTGGTGAAGGTCGTGGGCAGCGCAGGACCAGTCGTCGTAGAAGTCCTTGGGGGAGGCCTTTGTCCAGCAGTGGACGTCTTTCGGCTGATATGATGATGAATGCAAAAATGCAAATACTTAGAAGACATTAGAATGGGATTCATCATCATCATACCAGCCGAAGAACGTCCACTGCTGTACAAAGGCCTCCCCCAAGGACTTCCACGGCGACCGGTCTTGCGCTGCTCACTTACAGCAGCTTCCCGCAATTTTCACCAGGTCGTCGGTCCACCGCGTGGGAGGCCAACGCTACGTTTTCCGGTGCGCGGTTGCCACTCGAGAATGAAATTATCAAGTTTCTAATCCAATTCTATACAACTTCGACTGAATATATCTTACAAGTTATCTTTTATACGATCGAGTCTAATAAAAATAACTCATAGCAGTTCTGTGTATAAATTGAGGTATTAGCATACATTAACAAAGACCAGTTGATCTTGACCTCTGCTATGGCTGAGGTACAACTTTTAGACACAATTAGCGTTTTCCTTATATATTTTTTAAATTTAATATTCTTGAAATGTATTGTTTCTATCTCTGTCACCCCCATAAATAGTGTGCTAAGAAAGAAAGTGAGAAATTCATAGTTATACATAGCGCTGTAAAATGATATATAAGAGAAGTTCTAAAAAAACGAGAGAAACTGAGTTTTTTTATCGAGTATTATCGAACGGCCATCTTTGCCTATGCAACTCATCCCACTCATACGTAAGAACTTAGTTACATATTTTTGAAGTGGATATCTCTTTTTTCGGGTACGTTTTGAACGTCATTTCCAGTAAAAAAAAATAACGCAGGAGAATTTGATTTTTGATTATATATTCAATTGTTTATTGTTTTTTAATCAATCGTGATTCTGCAATCAGTTATTATTCTATATTTTAGTGTTTATTTGATCGAAAAAATGATGTTTATGACCGCGTAAACTAATGCGCCCACATGTATTCCTTCCTTTGATTTGAATTGTAGAAGTGTAAAGAGGCTGGATAAGAATAAAATTATCCACTTAAACAGTTTTCGCTTCTTTTTAGGGTTCCCCACGGGAGCCTATTACTAAGACTCCGCCGTCAGTCTGTCTGTCTGTCCATCTGCCACCAGGCTGTATTTCATGAAACGTGATAGCTAGACAGCTGAAATATTCAAAAATTATGTTTTTCTGTTGTTGCTATAACAACAAATACTTAAAACTAGAAAAAGTGAATAAATAAGGCGGCTCTCCATAAAAAACCTGTTTTTTTTTAACATGAAGATACTAGCGCCACCTAGTATGATGTTACGGAACCCTATGTGTGCGGTTCTGACTCGCATTTGGCTGGTTTTTTTATATTGAAATCTGGCTGTTTTTTTTTAAATCTTTTGTTAACACGCAGTTTATAGCTAGCCAGGCCAGGTGGGCTTAGGAAATGCCCTTCCATCAACCAAACCGAGTCATACAAAGTAGGCTCCGCCGGGAATCGAACCCGCTACCTCCTGATGTAAAGCTAATGGACTTAACCATTACGCCACGGAGGCGGTTAAAAATATTGCGGGGAATTTAGACAATACTCCACACATCGCGGGAAAACTAGACAAAACTCCACATATCGGGGGAAATATCGCGGGAAAGTAAGACAATACTCCACACATAGCGGGAAATAACGCAGGGAAGTTAGGCTATACTCCACACATCTCGGGAAATATCGCGGGAAAGTTAGACAATACTTCACACATCGCGGGTAATATCGCGGGAAAGTTAGACAATACTTCACACATCGCGGGAAATATCGCGGGAAAGTTAGACAATACTCCACACATAGCGGGAAATATCGCAGGAAAGTTAGACAATACTCCACACATTACAGGAAATATCGCGGGAAAGTTAGACAACACTCCACATATTATCTCGGGAAATATCGCGAGAACTTTAGACAACACTCACACATCTCGGGAAATATCGCGGCAAACTTAGACAATACAACACACATCGCGGGAAATATCGCGGGAAAGTTAGGCTATACACTAGTATTTCTCATCTGTGGCTCCACACACGCACGAGACGGGCGCTAAAGCCGGACGGATCGGTGGAGGTTAGTAGCGAGCCAACCCTTCTGCGTTGGAACTATTAAAGCCATTCAAGGTCGTTTTACTTGATCAAATGAAAATACATTTGTCGGTTCGTCGGTCACAAGGTTCTGTTTGCCTAATGGGTCATTAATTAGTGCTTAAGGCGCTAAGATCACTCAATCCGAGCAGGTTGATACGTGTTTCAATAATATCGAACGTAAGTCTATTCATTTTAAGTTCAAATAAATGCGGGCTTCAACGCGGCTGTTACGTTGAAACCGAACGCCCAATTCTCGATTTTTACATGTTTTTATTACTTTTCATCACTTTCAAATAAGTTTTAAAAATGAAATGAATAAATGAAAGGTCTCAAAGTCACCGATTTTTATGTGTTGCTTTCATTCAATTTCAACTTTTTGTTTTTGAGAAATTTTGTAATTAATGCCAAAAACAGGGTCTACAGTATCCCTACTAATATTATAAATGCGAAAGTAACTCTGTCTGTCTGTTACGCTTTCCCGCAAAAACTACTGAACGGATTTGGCTGAAATTTGGTAGGTAGACAGATTAGGACCTGTATTAAGACATAGGCTACTTTTTACCACGCTCGCGAGCCGCTTGCGGCTCGCGCACTGCGCACCCTCGAAATGTCATAGAAACGTTGTCCACGCGGGTGAAACCGCGGGAAACAGCTAGTATTTTATAAACAAAAGTGATAATATTTTTAAAATTGTATTCTTTTAAATAGATGTTTTATTACTTTAAGTATATTATATATTTTTTCCATGGTGATAGCTTAACACAGTCTTTCAATAATTTGAATTGAATAGTGTCATTTAGTAGTGCCTTAAGATGGCTGCAGATAGGAAGAATTGGCGATTATTCCACAGATTGAGAACAGTGCTGTTGAATTAAACTAAGAAATGCCTCCTAAACCGCCTCCGTGGCGTAATGGTTAGTCCATTCGCTTCACACCAGGAAGTCGCGGGTTCGATTCCCAGTTTGGTTAGTGGTAGGGAATTTTCTAAACCCGCCTGGCTAGCTACCACCATCTAATCTAAGTCTTGCCGCCAAACATCAGTGTTAACAACATTGATATGTTCCGGCTTGAAGATAAGATAGCCAGTTCTCCATTGCGTTGGGGAATCTTGGTAAGCCCGCTTCCATCTTCGACATCATCGTCACTTACCATCAGGTGAGATGATGCCAAGGGCTTACCAATTATGAATAAAGAATAAAAAAAAGAAGTGCTAGTAAATAATTTGTTAGGTTAGTTCAAAATGTCACGTGCCACCGCAAAATGGAGCCCAATGAAACGGGGCTCCGTCGACTAACTCGGTGTCCAAAAAATAAAAAGAGTCGACCAAGCCTACGTTACAAAGACCTTCGATTTTTTACCCATCTTAGATTTTGTGCTATGTATATTGTGCTATGTATATTGATAGCACGAGGTGTGATTCTAAAAGAGGATTTTAGACTGAAGAAACCCTCTCTCTGTTCGCATGACTCACACTTGGCCAGTATTTTTACCCGACTGCCAAAGAAGGGTTATATTTTTCGGGTGTATGTATGTATGTCTGTTGCTTTGGCTGAGCCTATTATAGCCTAAACAGCCTGATTGATTTTGGAGTGCTAGGTATCGTTTCGTCTTGATCCCGTGAGTGAGATAAGATACATTTTACCCGACCTTCCAAAAAAGAGGGGTTATGATTTAATGGTGTCGAGTTTTAATTTTCAAATTAATTGGTAAAGTTATTCAAAACAATTCATAAGTGAGATTAAAACTTGTGTATTTGTAAAAACATTACGAATTAAATATCCACAGATTTTAAATCTGTAATTATTTAACATAGTATATTTAATTAATTAGGTACCTAGGTATTTAGGGAATAGCTTCAAAGCATTGAATGGAGTTTTTAACACGGCACTAACCAACACTACTCAAAGAAACTCCAAAAAGCAAGTAGCGTCAAATGTAAGTATAATGAGATATACATACTCATATAGGTAACTTAATATTTCTATGATCACTTTTATCTGACTATAAATAATTTTCAAAAAATCTTGAAAATTTAGTTACAAGCTTTTGATATTGCATAGTCACGCGATATACATATCCATGCAAAATTTCAGCTCAATCGGAAACCGGGAAGTGGGTCAAATTTAACTTGCAACATTTCACCCGAACAAACATACATACATTTCAAGTTAATTAAAAGCTTGTAAAATATTGTAGTAGGTACCCATGTCTTTGATATTACTTCCTAATAAATTTATTTTCAACTTTACCTGGATAAGGCCTGGATTACACTAAGTCATTTATATGATCCTAGATCTAGTACATTGCCGCCTTTGTAGGATCATATTTCACAGCATGCTGTATATATATATATATATGATAGTGTAATATCGGCCTAAGCAACAAGCAAATGAGAAATAAAAACTTAATTAAAATACAACCTTAGCGCCGCACAGTTGATAGAACGCCTTCGCCGCATTCCGTAAAAAAACATTGACAATTGAAACACACGTCTTATTTGCACTTGCACACAAACGTAACTGACAAAGTCTGCGCGGACGCATCGCTGAAGGCAAAAGTATAAAATCGAACGAATAGTATGTCCTCGAAAATCGATTAACGCGAGAACAGGTTTGGATTTTATTAATTTATTTGAACCTCTCCTCTGTGGCGCCATTTTCAGTGGATGCGCGAATACTGGCCGCGAGACGTTAGACCGTTGCCGGATTTAAAAAATAATTATGAAAAAAAAAACAACTTGAGAGATCGGTTGCTTATGGTATGCGGCGGAAATTTTAGCGCGCTTTTTGCGAATGGGTTCCGTCGATGAAACCGCTAATAAATCTACTCAACTAAAAACAGAGTAAGCGAACTCAAGTGGCAGTAGATTGAAGCAGCGCGTAGCTCATGAAAGAGATGGCCGTTAGGGTAGTAAAGTTAAGTTAGGAAGAGTTAAGACCACGCACCGAAACACTAATTCTGGGAAGGCCTTTCACTCGGTGGACCAAAGACCTGGTGAAGGTCGCAGGAATCTGCTGAATGCGGACAGCTCAGGAAATATCATTGTGGAAATGTTTAGGGTAGGCCTTTGTCCAGCAGTGGACCTCTTTGATATTTTTAATTCACAATTAGTAAGCCCTTGGAATCATCTCACCTGATGGTAAGTGACGATGATGCCGAAGATGGAAGCGGGCTTACCATAATTGCCCAACTCAATGGGGAACTGGCAATCTTATCTTCAAGCCGGCAAGACTTAGGTAAGATGGTGGTATGGTAGCTAGCCAGGCGAGCTTAGAAAATGTCCTTCCACCAACGAAACCGAGTCTTACAAGTAACCGAGTGCAAGGCCCGCGCGGCTCTCCTCACTGACCGAGGAACCCCAGTCCCCTTCTCCTAAATGTCAATGTTCAAGGTTACAAAGACACTTCAAATGTCAAATGCAAATACCTACGTGCGACCCACGTATGTGACTGTATCGCTATACTTAGATAATCAAGTATTGCTACCTAATGTTTTAAGACGTGTATGTATATGTTTGAAATTTTTAAGTCGAATTTCGATTTTGAACCACTTAACCAACTTAACTGGATGCCTATGACCAGCAGTGGACGTCCTTCGGCTGATATGATGATGATGATGACGAACCAACTTAACGCTTTAGAAACTTGAAATTATTCAAAAATATCCAACAAAAAACGCTAAACACGTTAAAAAAAACCGACTTCCATCGCAACAACTTAGTACATTTTTGCATTATTATTAATGGTTTTTGTTAATTTTCTAATAAAGTACTATACCGATTTTGATGAAATTTATATGGGACCACACGGGAAGTACTAGCTCTCAAATAAAAGAAGAATAACAAAAATCGGTTCACCCAGTCAAAAGTTCTAAGGTAACACACATGAAAAAAACATACAGACGAATTGAGAACCTCCTCCTTTTTGGAAGTCGCTTGAAAATGGTTTGAAAACACTGACGTTTATCTTTAAGACCTGCTCTTCGTTTTAAAACTATCAATTTTGTTATGTTTTTCGAGTGTATGTATGTATGTATAATTCTTATACAGGGTGACTGGTACGTAGTGCAAACTACATCTAAATTAGAACAGAAAACCACCGTTTTTAACCGCCGCCGTGGCGTAATGGTTACTTCATTCGCTTCACACCAGGAGATCGCGGGTTCGATTCCCAGCGCGGTCAACTTATAAGACTCGGTTTGTTTGATGGTAGGGCATTTTCTAAGCCCGCCTGGCTAGCTACCACCTTCTTTTTTTTTATTCACAATTAGTAAACCCTTGACAACATCTCACCTATCTAAGTTTTGCCGCCAAACATCAGTGTTAACAACATTGATGTGTTCCGGCTTGAAGATAAGATAGCTAGATCCCCATTTCGTTGGGGAATCTTGGTAAGCCCGCTTCCATCTTCGGCATCATCGTCCGTCACTTACCATCAGGTGAGATTACCAATTGATAAAAAAAAACATTAAAAAAAATCAAAAAGATGCCTCAAGTCCCATACTTTCAAGAAACATTAGTTTCATATTTTTTTAATTCTAAGATTTATGACGTTTTTCGCATTGACAGACATGTCTGACACTCTAGCATCATTAACTAACTTTGATTTAAAATCTCTTCCAAAACAATCAAACTTGATATTTTCCATACAAAATTGTTGGATAATTAGTATGGGATCCTTTTGACAACAATCCTTTTTTTTGTTGCAATGCATTTGTATTTTTTTTTACTTTTTTTCTTTGTTGGAAAGCTGATAAAAATGAGGAAGTTTTTACCGGATTTTTAACGCCAACTGTAGTATAACTTTTTTTTTAATCACAAAACATTTAAACAAAGCGTTATTTACACAAAATTTTAAAATTAAATGGTGTTAACTCGAAAACCGTTGATTTAGGGCCCCTAGTTAATATGACTTTTCAACCGACTTCCAAAAAGGTGGAGGTTCTCAATTCGACTGTATTTTTTTTTTATTTGTGTTACCTCAGAACTTTTGACTGGGTGAACCGATTTTTATGATTCTTTATTTATTTGAAAGCTAGTGCTTCCCGTGTAGTCCCATATAAATGTTATCAAAATCTGTGTAGTACATCATTAAAAACTTAACAAAAACCAAAAATAATAATGCAATAATGTACTAAGTTGTTGCGATGGAAGTCAGTTTTTAACATGTTTAGCGTTTTTTATTGGATATTTTTGAATAATCTCAAGTTTCTAAAGCGTTAATTTGGTTCATCATAATCATCATCATATCAGCCGAAGGACGTCCACCGCTGGTCATAGGCCTCCCCCAAGGATTTCCACGACGACCAGTTCTGCGCTACCCGCATCCAGTTAAGTTGGTTAAGTGGATCAAAATCGAAATTCGACTTGAAAATTTCAAACATATACATACACGTCATAAAACATTAGGTAGCAATACTTAATTATCTAAGTATAGCGATATAGTCAAAGTTGTTGCGATGGAAGTCGGTTTTTAACGTGTTTAGCGCTGTTTGTTCTAAATTAGATTAAAAGGATTTTCACTACTTGCCATTGTATAATTATTCCGTTTTGTAGGTGTTTCTTTGGCACGCTTGACTGAACGGCTTGATAGATTTTGGAGTTCAAGGTCACAAGGTGTCATTAGTTTCATCTTGCTCTTGTGAGTAACATGGGATAAATGTTTGCCCAATAGGCCAAAAAAGAGGGGTTCAGTTTTTATGCAGTCGAGGTTTTAATTTGTTTGTTATTATCATCAGCAAAAAGGCAATTTTGTTCTGATATTGTTCGTGCCACACAGATATTATTACTTCACAAATGATTTATTTATAAAATTGAAAATGAATGAAAGCGTTACACAAGTAAGGTTTTCGGTTTTTTTAAAGGTATACTATTTGCTGAATATTTTTGATGTGTAACATCTTTGCTCTCGCTTTCCTGCAATTTGTGGGATTGATTTCGTGAAATGGGACGGAAATGTGTAACATGGGACGGAAATGTGTAACAGGAAGTCGCGAAAGCGCGGAATTCTACTTTACGAGAGTCCGACTCGCACTTGGTCGGTTTTTTTCGTTACTGTCAGATCCGCCACCCAGGTACAATATCGTCATCAAATCTAACTAACCTAAAGTATTTTGTCACATGTTACACATCATATGCGAGTACTGTAGGTCTCGCTCGAATTTTTTTTTTATAATTTATTTTTGATACTGGAAAATAAACAGTTACAAATGATATAAAGGGTGTTACAAAGCTGATGTAAGACCCCTTAACAGGGTCTTCTTCTCTAGTTATTGAGCAACGTTTTTACCACCTCCGCGGAGTTATGTTTAAGTCCATTAGCTTCACATCAGGAGGTCGCGGGTTTGATTCCCGGCGGAGTCCAAGTTTTGTAAGATTCGGTTAGGTTGGTGGAATGGCATTTTCTAAGCCCGCCTGGCTAGCTACCACCATCTCATCTAAGTCGTGCCGCCAAACATCAGTGATGTGTTCCGGCCAGTTCCCCATTGCGTTGGGGAATCTTGGTAAGCTCTTACATCTTCGGCATCATCGTAACTTACCATCAGGTGAGATGATGCCTTACCAATTGTGAATTAAAAAAACATAGAATTTTGTATGTTTTTGGGCGGCAGCACCCACTCAGCAGCCTAGCCAGCTGCGCGCGAGTTGTACAGGTCAAATCAAATGAGACGCTGCGAACGTGCTGACTCACGTTGCTCCCACACGAAACAACGCCTTCGCTCCCAAGGGGTCAGCGTCAGCCCGTCAGGTGGCCTGCCATCAGAGCGACTGAGACCAGGTGGGCTCTAGAGTACCTACTGCTACTGGAAATGCCGGCGAATACAAAAGCGCGGCGGATGAGCTCATTGAGCAAGTGGTGAGACATGCAGCAGCTTATCCCGTGATAACCCCTAGTATCCACCAGCGCCCCACATACACCAGTTTAGTGGCTTGCTAACGTTGCACCCAAGTCTGAGAGCCACAACCACCCTGAAATAGGGTTTCCAGATGATAATTTGATAAAGGAGGGCTGATGGGTATAAAAGGAGGACATTTAAAATTAAACTAGATTTTCAATATAAATTTTTCTTTATTTTATTCATATTTAGCTGAGCTGCCAATTTTTGCAAGAAGTTGTTGAGTTTTCCACAAATCATCATATCAGCCGAAGGACGTCCACTGCTGGACATAGGCCTTCCCTCTGCCCGCATCCAGCGGCTTCCCATGACCTTCACCAGGTCATCGGTCCACCGAGTGGGAGGCCTGCCTACGCTACGTTTTCCGTGGTGCGGTCGCCACCTCGAGAACTTTACTACCCCAACGGCCATCCGTTCTACGAGCTATGTGCCCCGCCCACTGCCACTAAGTTTAGCAATTCTGTGAGATATGTCGGTTGCTTTGGTTCTCCTACGGATTCCCGCGTTTCTGATTCGATCACGCAGAGAAACTGAGGGACACATGGTAGACCAGGTTGTAAGAGCCTCTTCCCTAAAATGCTGAGACTGTCACCCTGTACATGGAGTATTTTAGTGACTAGTCCGACAACCGTCTGGTACCTGGAGAAGGCCAGGAAAGAATGTTCATGTCCCGCACACTCCTAACGCCTAGGCCCTCGTGGTGTACCGGCAAATATGCCTGCACCCACTGCATCTCGTCGAGGTGCACGTTGAGTATAAGCTCCAGCGTAGCTTTAATGTCTTCTTTCAGCTCGGAAATCTCTTGCGGATAAGCCTCGTTAGGGAGGTTCGCAAAAGGTACACCAACTTGGGCACCGAAAAAAGCAGCAGCGGAGAACCATGAGCGCAACTTGAGCCGACAAGAACTTTAAATGTTGTCTCCTGTCTCGCTGTAGCAAGTAACTACCTCTTGTTTTGGAGAGCCGCCGGAACCGCATCCTGGAAGACAGGAGAGACTAAGAGGGAAAATGAGTTTCAGTCTAAGACCTTAATGCTTGGGAGGATGTCCTGAAAAGTCACAATACACTCTCCCTAGTGGCGCCTCCACAGGGGTACAACTCACATTTGGCGCTATTGATAACAAGCCCAATGTTACTCAGCCGGGGAATCAGTGTAAAGTCCTTGGCGACGACGTCAGGGGCCTCGCCGAGAGTGCTGTCATCAAGGTGCAAGACATGTAGGGACACCTCGGTCTTGGTAATGATGTCGTTGATCGCCAAGCAAAACAGCAAAGGCCCCAGAAGTCCCCCTGCTGCGCGCTGACCTGCGAAGCAAACCTGTAGCCGTTGGAATATAAGTCGTGTGGAGAGGCGTAACACTGAGCCAGGAAAGAGCCCGTTATCCCTCACCTCGGCCAGCAACACGTCCCTCTCAACGCATTCTTGATGTCGAACTTCGGGATTACATCACATGCGTTCTTTGGGTCCATTGTAAATAGACGACAGGCGTGGATAGCCGCCTCACAGCCAAGTGGGGTGGCGAAGCCCAGCTGGTGTGGCCGCAGTAGATTTAGTGTTGTCACGAAATAATAGTGACATAAGGTTTTCATAGTGACATTCAAATTCGATAATATTTTATAAAATAGAGTATGTTAAAAAATTTAATCCATCCACAAACTAAAATTTCATGAAGTTTCTATGTGTATAAAGTTTCATTAGAATCGACCCATTCATTTTCAAGAAATAAAAATTTTAATTTTGTATGGGAAACGTTTTTGTGAATACGCTCGTTATTAGTAATTCTCCAACATGGTAATTTTACTTATTTTAGTATAGCAACACTTGCTTCTTTACTTTTTCAAGTACATAATGTGTGTGCTCCGTATCAATAAATTAGTACCTGGGAGACCCGTTACACTCGTTTCTTGCCGTCCGCGTCTTAACCCGCTGGACCAGACGGACAGCCGGCAATAAACACGAAATTAGCGACCATATCCTGCGTGGAAAGAAAAACGCATGAAAACTCGAAAACACGAGTTTTCCCAAACATAAGACTAATGCAGATCGATTGTTTACCTCCAAAAACTCCCATATACCAAATTTCAGCGAAATCGTTAGAGCCATTTCCGAGAACACAGAAATATATATACAAGAATTGCTCGTTTAAAGGTATAAGATTTATTTCACCATACTAAGCAGTTTCCTCCAGCAACAGTCCGCTCAGACGCTAACGCTTGTTATCTTTACTATACCTCTAACATCACGTGATCGAATGTCGTGAGGGCCTAATTGCGAATAGTCGGAGCGCCTAATGACTTGTCGATACAAGGTTGCTGTAATCGATTCGCGATATTATACACTTACCTGCCTACTTTGCATCAAGTCTCCATCAAGTTATAGTTTAAGGTCGTTCTCTAATTAGATTAGATTATAAATTGTATCCTCATTAATTCTTAAAGACATCATGATCATAACTTTAAGTTAAAAATTTAATAAAAACACTAATGCATAAAAACAATATCACTGTTTTTTTGGGAAGTCGGTTAAAATTTATCCAATGTCACTCACGGGATCAAGATTCAAGACGAATCTAACCATACCTAGCACTCTAAAATCTATTAAGCCGTTTAGAAAATATCGAAGAATAAATTAACATATAAGGTCTAACAAAATTAGCTGAAACTATTTTAACTGGTGCTTCTACCCATGAAACTGAACAGCTTTCCCCATGAAACCCATAGTCAAATCTCAAAAAAAATTTTGAACTTCCCATACTAAGGTGGCTGATCATTAGCTGATAGAGTTAGTATGGGAGAGCCAATTTTTTTTTGCGATTTGACTGTGGGTTCCATGGGGAAAGTAGTTCAGTTTCATGGGTAGAAGCACCAGTTAAAATAGTTTCAGCTAATTTTGTTACACCTTATAGTTACCTCGCACTCTAAAATCTATTAGGCCGTATAGAAGATATCGTGGAATAAAGTAACATACACATACATTAGACCTGAAAAGAATACACTCCCTTTTTTGTGGGCACTCGTGATATAATGGATGCATAAATATTTATTGTCCTCATAGATGGTTCTATCTTTTTTGGGTTCAACCCATAAGGGCTAACGGGTAATTCAGGGTAGGCTCTAGCCCCTTGGTGGGGACGAATATGAGCTGATATGATGATGATGATGAAGGGCTAACGGAACCCTATTACAACTGTGCTATTAAGGCTTATACATAGGCCGATTTTAGTATTTTTGCACACGGTTGGTAACCTGGGTACATAATATGCATAAAGGTATTTTTTTAGCAATATGTATTTGTCGCACGGCAGGTAGGTAGGTAGGTAGGTGGCTAGGTAGGGAGTGGGTTCTTTTAAAAAATGCCGATGCGTGCTACAGGTAATTGGAGTTTATTCCTAAAATAAGACCCGATAAGGGTCTTTCCAAGCGACCTAAGAAGGTTCTTAATTCGTCTGTATGTTTTTTTTAATGTGTGTTACCTCATAACTTATGGCTGGGTAAACCGATTTTTATGATTCTTTTTTTATTTGAAAGCTAGTGCATCACTTGTGGCCCCATATAAATTTTATCAAAATCGGTGTAGTACTTTATTAGAAAATTAATAAAAACCAAAATTAATAATGCAAAAATGTACTAATTTGTTGCGATGGAAGTCGGTTTTTTAACGAGTTTAGCGTTTTCAATTATATAAGATAGATTTTTTTCTATAATTAATTTATTTTATTAAAAAATATGAGGTATAGTGAAAAAAATGTGATTTTTGAATGAAACTGTCAGATGGCGTGAAAAAGAAATAGATGAAATGAAAAGAAGATCGGATGAAAGAAGACTGAATAACATATTTAATATTATCTAAAGAGGGAAACCTTGACTGATTCACTTACTAACGCAGAGCCGGAACTACTAAATATCACAAAATTGGAAAGTATATAGTACATTCTACAGTTTCCTATGGTCCTAACATTACAAGCAATAAGGTAAGGATTTCTTGAAATTCAGCATCTAAGTGTGTAAATTTGAGGTGGAAAGTTTGTATGAAGAAATCGTCAGTCAAAGGACGTCCACTGCTGGACATAAGCCTGCCCCAAGGATTTCCACGTAGACCGGTTCTGCGCTGCCCGCATCCAGGTATGCCGAGTGGGATGCCTGCCTACGCTACGTTTTCCGGTGCGCGGTCGCCACTCGAGAACTCTATTGTCCCAACGGCCATCTGTTCTACAAGCTATGGGCCCCGCTAATTGCCACTTCAGTTTAGCAATTCTGAGAGCTATGACGGTTACTTTGGTTCCCGTACGGATCTCCTGGTTTCTGATTCGACCACGCAGAGAAACTCCAACCTCCAATGAGGAAATCATTAGTATTATATCATCTCCTTTGCACTAACCCAAATTATACAATCTTCTTTGAGTAAGTTGGATTTTGAATAAGAGTAAAGATTTTTTCACGTACCTGGAGGAAAGAAATAAAAAAAACCTTAGGCTAGTGCTACATGGTGGTAAATATCGCGATCCGGATTACAATTTTATCAGCTTAAATGAAATAAAACATTTATTTATAACACTGGTTATATGTCAAAAATCGAGACTAATAATAATTACAGCAGTATATTAAAGGTAGCCTTCTTTTCAAGGTACGTTCTCAATAGAGTTAATAAAGAAATCATCGTAACTATAAATTTATTGCTCCTGGAGCCTCCTTCACAACTTATGTTTAAAGGCAGCTGTAGACGCTGCACTCCAAACGATTGTAGACGACGGGGCCGATCACGAATGACGAACTCTCCGATTTAGCAAGCCTACTCGTAAGTGCGTCTACTACCAGGTGGTCCTCCTTTTTGTTGCTCCGAAGATTAAATTTGTTGAAACGGTAGTATTCTTTTAGCAAAATATTCGCGGGCTGAAACATCTCAATAAACCCTATTATTATTATTATATCAGCTCATATACGTCCCCACCGAGGGGCTCGAGCCTACCCTGAATCAGGGTGATTAGGCCTTAGTCGACCACGCGGGCCTAGTGCGGGTTGGTCGACTTCACACACAACCTTCGAGTTTCTTCGCAGGCCTGTGCAGCTTTCCTCACGATGTTTTCCTTCACCGTTAAAGCAATCGGTAATGATATGTACGTAAGTTTGTGAAAAACTCATTGGTACATTGGCCGTCCAGATTTGAACCCGGTACCTCTGGTTAGATGGACCGAGTCGTTACCGGTTGAGCCACCGACGCTTTAATAAACCCTACCCACGTTCAATAAGTACAGATCACGTCAGTACATACGTCACAGGGGACACAAAATTCATTAAGTAGCATACCTTGAAAGTTACAATGTCCTTATTAAAAATACCAAATATTTATTTCAAAGAAACACAGTATTTGTATTAAGATAAAGCAAAATTACAGTTTTTATATGACAAATTTAAAATTAACAAAATTTATCAATAAATACAGTAAATCTTAAGTAACCTCTTAATCGCCTCCGTGGCGTAATGGTTAGTTCATTTGCTTCACACGGATTCCCATCGGGGTCAACTTTGTAAGACTCGGTTTGGTTGGTAGCAGGTCATTTTCATAAACCGCCTGGCTAGCTACCACCATCTTATCTAAGTCTTGCCGCCAAACATCAGTATTAACATCATTGACGCCAGAACTCCATTGCGTTGGAAATCTTGGTAAGCCCGCATCCATATTCGGCATCATCGTCACTTACCATCAGGTGAGATGATGCCAAGGGCTTACCAATTGTGGATTGAAAAAAACCCAGTGCATCTGGAAACACGCTGGATCTCGGGATTTCATAATAAGGATTCAAGATTCAAAAGTAAAGATTATTGAATTAAATCTTTCCCCATAAAACATACCTGAATTTGCGCATTTAATCGTGCTGTTACCTGTACATGCAAAGCTGCGGGCAAAAGCTATATGTTTAGAAAATAAAAAGGTCTTGACTCACTGACTGACTCATCAACGCCTAGCCTGATTCACTCACTCACTGATTCACTCATAAACGCCCAGCCCAAACTCTTGAATCAACCTAAAAAGTTGGAATTTTGCACAAATCTCCTTTATTAATTTAGAAGGCTCTATTACTTGTCTACACGTGATTTTTCTAAATTGTCGCGCGATATTCAAGACTTTTCCTTTAAGTACATTTTATAAAATCAATATCCATGCGGGCTAAGGCCGAGAGCAAAAGCTAGTCTAATATAAGGCACAGTGTTGCCAGATGACTTTTGTTAAATGTAGCTAAATAATGTTTAAAAAGTCACTATAACAATATAAAAATGGCAATTTTGTCGCTAGATCTATGGTGTTACTGTGCTTGAAAAGTCGCTAAAATGTATGAAACGTTGATTTTTTTAGTCGCTAGACTGCTCCGAAAATACGTTAGATCTAGCTACTAAGTAGCTAAATTGGCAACACTGATAAGACAAAATGTTCCAATCTCGGCCGACTGTATTCCGGATGTGAGGGAATTCCACACCGCACCGGTCATCGTATAAGTTTAGAGATTTAGTTTTTAGTTTTTAGCTAGCGTTTTCCTTTTCACAATACCAGTAAAATATTACAAACGAACGTACATCGATCTGTATTATATATTTATGTCACCGTAAAATTGTAAAAACCGTTAGATTATAATGTAACGGGATCTATTTCGAGAGATGGTGAACTGTCGAAACATTGTCAACCGTAACATACTGCTTACATTTTTACTAGTGTCATTGTAATCTCACTAGTCAAAGACATTAAATAAATGAGCGAGCGAAGCGAGCGATGTTATGTTCGGTCAGGTTGTCAAAGAGCCTCGCGAAGCGACCCTCCCCCTCCCCCCTTGTAGCAGAAAGCTATGCAGAAGATGAAATCATCGGTTTTATTCGGAGATACAAAAATTTGCCGTGAAATTGTAAGCCGATGGACAATTTACCGTCATGTTATAATCTAACTGAATTTAGTGTGGTGAGATTGTAATATAGCGGTTTTGACAATATCCCGGCGACATATTATTATATATTATAAAGAGGTAACATTTGTTTGTTTATATGTAGGAGGTATAATCGTCGAAACCACTTATCCGATTTAAAAAAAATCTTTCACCAATAGTTAGAACGGGATTTTAGGATGGACACAGGCTAAAAAATCCCGTTTTAATCTCGATTACCACAGGCGAAGCCGCGGGAAACTGCTAGTATATTACAAACTGATATTCAGTAGCTCATAGTGTCTGAAATAAAATTTGTGAAAACATCAAACTTGCCAAGATAAGTAGGTATCTAATAATATATAGGTACGGTCCATGCAAACAAAAAACTTGAAACATGATAAACCTTATGTCTATCGAACATAAAAGATACATATTTATATTAACTGCATTCCAGCAAAAAAACGTCTCGTCGCCATTGACTTGTTACCGCGAAAGGATGAGCCACCGTGCTGTGGCAAAGTGACGCGATCGGTAGACGTGCATCCATGATTGCCGATAGAATGTGAAATGCCCGAGCTCGATGTTTTTAGCTTTTAGAAGCTTTTTTAGCCGTGTATTTTCAGGCAAGTCCTAGGTATGCGAGACTGAACTCTCGAATTTTTATGCTTTTTTCGCACTTGGCCGGTTTTTAATTTTTTTTCACGTCATTTCGGTGGTCTATATGCTTTTTACTTTCCGGCGACCAAGCAGTGAAGAAGATATTGTGATCGCAAAAAAGTCGAAGTTGAGATTTTGATGGGCATTCATTGTCTTACACTATAGAAGTCTATAATAATAAAAAAAGGTATGTGTGTATGCGTTCGTCCGGTGCAATAGTTCCCAAACTACTGGAAAGATTTGAGTAAAAGGGTTTGAAAATTATTGGCATAGTCCATTTTTTTTTATCCAAATTGTGTCGCGCGATGAAACCTATATATTTGATGAATAAACACATTTAGACAAACAAAAAGCATTGTGTCCTAATACGTCACGTTACGGAAATAATCAGACTTAGAGAAATGAAATAAACATATTTCAAGTTATTCTGGAATTTCATGCCCAGTTATATCTGAAATGTGACGTTTGGTCTAAAGACACTGCGGTATTTTGGACGTGAAGATTTTTTTTATCCAAAATTGATAAGCCCTTGGCATCATCTAACCTGATGGTAATAAGTGACGGTAATAAGTGAAGAAGATTCCCCAACGCAATGGAGAGCTGGCTATCTTATCTTTAAGCTGGAACATGATGTTAACACTGATGTTTGGCAGCAAGACAGATAAGATGGTAATAGCTAGCCAGGCGGGCTATGAAAATGCCCTACCACCATCCAAACCGATTCTAACAAAGTTTACCCTGCCGGGAATCGAACCCGAGACCTCCTGGTATGAAGCGAATGGTCTAAACATTACACCGCGAAAGCGGTTATATTTCGAAGCTTTCCGGACTCTGCCCAGCTGAGTTACATTCAACAATTGATCTTTTTCTCAAAGTTGGACCTACCTAACTGTCTAGACTAGAATCTAGCCCCATCTTTGCTTTTCAAATCAATGTTCGTCTGCCTACGCGTGTCCGCAATGATCTGTCAGTTAGCCACCCGGCTACCTGCACGCTGCAGCTGGGACACGGTCTAGACTATAATCTAGATGTCTAATTTAGGCCCCGTCCTTATTTTTCAAATAAATTCTCATCTGCCTACGCGTGTCCGCAATGATCTGTGGGTTAGCCACCCAGCTACCTGCACGCTGCAGCTGGGACACGGTCTAGACTAGAATATAGATGTCATATGTAGGCCCCATCTTTATTTTTCAAATCAATGCGCATCTGCCTACGCGTGTCCGCAATGACCTACCGGTTAGCCACCCGGCTACCTGCACGCTGCAGCTGGGACACGGTCTAGACTAGAATCTAGATGTCATATGTAGGCCCCATCTGTATTTTTCTAATCAATGCTCGTCTGCCTACGCGTGTCCGCAATGACCTGTCGGTTAGCCACCCGGATACCTGCACGCTGACTAGACAGAATAGAGTCTAGATGTCTAATGTAGGCCCCATCTTTATTTTTCACATTAATGCTCATCTGCCTACGCGTGTCCGCAATGACCTGTGGGTTAGCCACCGGCTACCTGCACGCTGCAGCTGGGACACGGTCTAGACTAGAATCTAGATGTCATAAGTAGGCCCCATCTTTATTTTTCAAATCAATGCTCGTCTGCCTACGAGTGTCCGCAATGACCTGTCGACCTGTTAGCCACCCGGCTACCTGCACGCTGCAGCTGGTATACGGTCTAGACTAGAATCTAGATGTCATATGTAGGCCCCATCTTTATTTTTCAAATCAATGCTCGTCTGCCTACGAGTGTCCGCAATGACCTGTCGGTTAGCCACCCGGCTACCTGCACGCTGCAGCTGGGATACGGTCTAGACTAGAATCTAGATGTCATATGTAGGCCCCATCTTTATTTTTCAAATCAATGCTCGTCTGCCTACGAGTGTCCGCAATGACCTGTCGGTTAGCCACCCGGCTACCTGCACGCTGCAGCTGGGATACGGTCTAGACTAGAATCTAGATGTCATATGTAGGCCCCATCTTTATTTTTCAAATCAATGCTCGTCTGCCTACGCGTGTCCGCAATGACCTGTCGGTTAGCCACCCGGCTACCTGCACGCTGCAGCTGGGATACGGTCTAGACTAGAATCTAGATGTCTAATGTAGGCCCCATCTTTATTTTTCAAATCAATGCTCGTCTGCCTACGCGTGTCCGCAATGACCTGTGGGTTAGCCACCGGCTACCTGCACGCTGCAGCTGGGACACGGTCTAGAATAGAATGTAGATGTTTCTAAACAATTGGCTTTGTTCATAAAATTAAATTAGACTACTAAGGAGACTAAATTGTTTTTTTTTTAAATGATAAAAAGTGATGACGTCAAGGGTTTAAGGTGAGGCATTGATTGGAACAGTTGTCTCTGTATTTTTCTTTACATGTAAGGAATAATGAAAATAACTACACTTTTGCACTTTTTCAATGTTTATTCGTTTCAATTAAAAACTACAATTAATTTTTAAAAATCCAACGGGCTTATTGAAGTGTGTGTTTAGATACGACTAAGACAATCTAAAGGCACAGTTTGCCTGTAGAATGCAAATCTCTATTTTAAAAGACATTACTTTGATATATTTTTTCTGTTATACAAGTTAATGAATCGTGTTTCTGCAACCGAAAAAATGAAGTCATTGAAATGAAGAATTAGGTTACAAAATATCACTTTCATGTGTTTTGTAATTGCTGAGAAAAATGGAGATCCCGGCGACCGAAGTTTCCAATGCGTCGACTTAAACACTATGAAGAAACCGTCTCATTAGAAATTAATCTGGTTATTTATAATAATTAAGTAATTTACTAAATATGTAATATTCGCCTTTCATTCTAAAAAGAAGAGAGAAAATACGTGATTTCAAGAGGGTAAAAAAAATAATAAAAATAATTTTCGAAAAACTTTACAACTTTTAATAATTTCGTATTGTTCTCAGCAACCCCTTTAATTTGATACCCATATTGTAGGAGTGAATTAAAAATAACTAGTCCGCCATGTTGGATTTAGAATGACGTCACACAGTTAACCATGCATTGTCATCCAAACTGAACGTGTATATAAAATTTCAGCTCAATCGGTTAATGATATCTGCTTCAAAATTGATTTGCAAGATTCCATCCGAACAAACATAAGTACATACATAAAATAAAAGCTTGTAAAAAACTACTTCCCGGCTCGTTAACAGGTGATGACGTCACTCACAGGCCCAAATAGTATAGAGATAACGGCCCCAGTATACTAATTTCATTTGACGGTTATGAAATGAATTAAGTTATTGAGTGTTATCAAATGACTTATAATAGTATAAAACCGTTATTTTTTTATTTGTTTTGTAAAAAACTTAACTATTCACTAAATACTATCCATAATCGGTAAGACCTTGACATCATCCCACCTGATGGTAAGTGACGATGATGCCGAAGATGAAAGCGGGCTTACCAAGGTTCCCTAACGCAATAGGGAACTGGCTGTCTTATCTACAAGCCGGAACATATCAATGCCGTTAACATTGATGTTTGGCGGCAAGACTTAGAAAAGATGATGGTAGCTTGCAAGGCGGGCTTATAAAACGCCCTTCCACCAACCAAACCGACTCATACAAAGTTGGACTCCGTCGGGAATCGAACCCGCGGCCTCTTGATGTGAAGCTAATGATCGTTACCATTGCTCAAATTACCGAAATCACTACAAATTAGATCTACAAAGACAATGATGTCACAATTTCAGAATAAATATTTCACAGATTAAGCCAGTAATATATAAGTCACTGAAATATTTCGTTTTTGACTTAATTGATTAAAGCTGTTATATTACGTTATGTTTGACGTCAATTACTTCTAAACAATAGAAAACCCAAGGTTAAAAAACTACCCTTATTGTTGATGATGTTCCTTTAAGTCAAAAGCTATTAGGAACACGATTGAGCAGTTTTAGCTCGATAGAAAAATATCCCAAAGATAGGTTAGATACACCGTTAGTTTAATTCAACTCTAGTTATGACTAATATTTTAAAGTATAAATTTCAAAAAATATACAACCATATTTGTTATGATAATACAAAGTGAGTAATGTTATTATTTTTTATTCTTTCATTGTAGTTTTTGATTGAAACGAAAAACCATTAAAAAAGTGAAAAAGTGTGGTTATGTTCTTTATACTCTTTACACGTAAAGAAAAAGACAGAAAACTGTTCCAATCAACACCTGGCCATAGAAGCAACTCCACTGGCTAGATCCTAGTCAAATACCGGATTAGTAGATTATTACCTACTAGCTTTTGCCAGCGGATTCGCTCGCGTGAACATCGAGTCTATGACTGTCTTCGAGGGTGCGCAGTGGGCGTGCAGCAAGCGGCTCGCGAGCGTGGAAAAATGGAACCTGTGTGGTAATCCAGGTCCTAATCTCTCTACCTACCTTTTATCCGGATCCGTTCAGCCGTTGCGGCGTGATTGAATAACAATGATACATCCAAACTTTCACATTTAGAATCTTATCTTTGAATTTAATCTTATTTTTTCTGAATCTTTATGTGATTAATGTGGGTAGAATGGATGACTAGATGACTATATGTGTGTGTGTGTGTGTGCGTGTGTGTTTGTGTGTGTAAGCGCATTTCGCAAACCTTGCTTATCTTTCAAGACTAATTAATAAGAAGTTTTTTGATGAAGTAAAAATTAAAGAATCCGATGCTTAGAATTCACGGTTTTTCCGTAAATAGTTGTAATATTTCATTGCTCAAGCAAGGTTAAACGAGTCATCGCCTTAGCATAACCGGTTGTTAAGTTATTGCTTAGTTAAGTTTATCTTCAACTCAATAAAACTTTGATTTTGGTATCACTAAATTACTAACAACTTCTACAAGGTGAAATTTAAATCATTACCCAATGTAGTTTGGAACTATTTGTAACGTGTTATAGTGATTATCATCATATCAGCTCATACAGGTACGTCCCCACCGAGGGGATCGAGCGTACCCTAAATCAAAGTATATATATTAGTAGGTACTAACGTACCTGAGTTAGGGCGATCAGGCCTTAGTCAACCACGTCGGACCAGTGCGGAATGTTCGACTTTTCACACAACCTTCGAGTTTCTTCGCAGGCGTGTGCAGATTTCCTCACGATGCTTTTCTTCACCGTAAGAGCGCCGGATATACATACATATGAAATCGAAATTCGAAAACACATACGTGGCAAGACTCGAACCACGACCTCCCGGACAGGAGGTAGCAGCCCTAGCCGAGACGCCACAGACGCTCCCAATAGCACAGATTACTAATTAGTTACTCCAATAGTAACAATACTGTGCGTTATTATGCGTAAGACCATTTTTATCAGAAATCTTTAGCACACGCTTAATAAACACAGGATGTAATAAAATTAGTGTCGGTTCCGGTAACTGTGGCTTCAACTAATCATACTGAACAAATTTTTTTTTATAACTGCTGAATAGGGGATCGGACTGCATCAAAAATAAATTCTCAAATATGATTTCTTGAAGTTTCAAAAAACCTTACTTGCTTTGTTTTTCCATCAACGTCTTCAATTTTATATTGATCAAATTCATAAAACAAGTTCGTCAATGACGCTAAAAATCTATGACGTCACTTGTGGGTATTTTAAACATTTTTAGAACAAAATTTCATTTTTGACAAATCATAAAAAGTAACTCAAATGACTAGCAGTCCGATCCTATATTCGCAAAAAATATAACTTAAAACAACGGGCGAGAAATGGCATTTCTAAAAACAAATGACTGAGCAAACGAAATCACGGCGAAATACGAGAACCAATCTGTATGCAGGTGACGGGGGGCGAGGTCAGAATCTAGAGAGCGGCAATCGTGGATTGAATCCCCCCCCATGGCAAACATTTGTTTGATGAATATTTTTGTTTGCTCTGTGCCTGGGTGTTTAAGTGTATGTATTTTAGCGCGTTATGCGTTCTTTTTTTCATCGGACCTTCTTTTTCATTCCATTAACTTCTTTTCCACGCATGCGCTGTCACCCATCTGACAATATCATTAAAAATCAAAATTATATTCATCATTCATATTAATTACTAAATTAAATAAAGGAATTCTCTCTTTTATATAGGACCCATTTTGGGTACGTTATATTTGTGGTTTTTTCTGTGATTTCTATTTTAAATTTTAAGTGTCTATCGTTTTCTAAGTCTTATTTTCTTTTTTAGGTCATAAATTTCATTTTTAATTCACATAATAAATTAAATTGTACACACATATCCTCATTTCAAATCCACGCCCACTACATACCTACATAAGTCGTGCTACAGTATTTAAACATTAAGTGTGTGTGTGTCAGTCTCTGGTTCCCATAACACAGGGAGTCCTAGTTAGGAGCCAGATGACCATGTGTGATTTGTCCCTGCATATTATTATTATTATTGTCCTTACTAATATTGTAAATGTAAAAATGTGTATATTTGTTATCTCTTCACGCTTCAACATGTCAACCTATCTTGACGAAATTTAGCGAGCAGGTAGCCTGTACCATAGGGAAGGATATACATAATTTTTATCCCGTGAAAATAGAATAGTCCGATACTTTCCTGAGGTAACTAAAAAAGAGACAAATTTTTTGGTTGATTTCTTTAACAGCTCAACGGAGCAACGGGTTGTTGTGATTTTTTGCACACAGATGGATAAAGGGGTGAGGACATAAAATACTAATTAGCATAGCCCGAGATAGTTGTTGAGGGTTCTGGGGAATATTAATTACCAGATAGTTGTTGAGGGATCTGGGGAATATTAATTTCCAGATAGTTGTTGAGGGATCTGGGGAATATTAATTTCCAGATAGTTGTTGAGGGATCTGGGGAATATTAATTTCCAGATAGTTGTTGAGGGTTCTGGGGAATATTAATTTTCCAGATAGTTGTTGAGGGATCTGGGGAATATTAATTACCAGATAGTTGTTGAGGGTTCTGGGGAATATTAATTTCCACATAGTTGTTGAGGGATCTGGGGAATATTAATTTCCAGGCTCGCCGCACGTCGGCGTCGCAAACGGAGGTATGGATTGACGTGTTTTTTCTTGCATAGAAACAATTATGGGGGCGAGGAGTGTCATAGACTGCTAATCAGAATACCTAGCCCGATATAATTCCCGAGCGATCTGGAGTATACTGTCAAAGTATATATATTAGTACTAACATACAGTATAGACACTCCCTGCCGCTCTCTAGATTGCGACGTCACCCCCTCGTCACCCAGATTGATACAGATTGGTTACAGTTTGGTTGTCGAACGTATAGGATTTCGCCGCCATTTTGTTTGTTCCGGCATTCCTTTTTTGAAATGTTATTTCTGGCCCGTTGTATGGAGTGTCCAGGGTGTGTTACTGTTGTCTATGCCCGCAAGCCGCTCACCTCATCCACAAAACACTAAACAAAACGATGCCCACGGGAGTGAAGGCGCGGGCAAAAGCTAGTTTATGATAAGTTACAAAATTTCTTTCAAACCGTTGGAGACATGTTTGAGAAAATAAACTAACAACCTGGGTTTGTTTGAGAGTTACACCTTCGCCATTTTTTTTTCTGAAATAACTAACTCCCTGTAAAATTGCAGTACAAAAATGTTTTTACGTACCAAAAATCTTTGAAATCGTTACAGCCATTTTTGAGTAAAAAAAAATAAAAATAATTAGTATTTTTTCCTATGGTGACAACCCTAATAAATCAAGTTAGGAAAAGTTGAAAAATGGCTAGATACATTTAAATATTTCTAACTTAAATTTTATCTAAATCTGATCTATCTAGTTAAGGAGCTACATACGAGTACAGACATTTTTATGAAGTTCATTATTAAAAAAACGAAATCACGTGCTTTCCACACAAATCAATGTTCTTTAATATTCATAATATCAGCCGAAAGACGTCCACTGCTGGACAGAGGCCTCCCCTACGGATTTCCACGACGACCGGTCCTGCGCTGCCCGCATCCAGCGGCTTCCCGCGATCCTCACTAGATCGTACCCGAAGACTTAGCGTAGGGATACGCTACGTCTTCCGGTTCGCGGTCTCCACTCAAGAACTTTACTGCCCCAACGGCCGTCTGTTATACGAGCTATGTGCTCTGCCCACTGCCACTTCAGTTTAGCGATTCTGCTAGCTATGTCGTTTACTTTGGTTTTCCTGCGGATCTCCTCATTTCTGATTCGATCGCGTAGGAAATTCCAAGCATAGCTCGCTCCATTGCCCTTTGGGTGACCTTGGGCATATGAGGCTCATAGTAAGCAACCATGTCTCAGTTTCGTATGTTATCACTGGCTACACACACTGGTCAAAGACCTTAGTCTTAAGACACTGCGGTATTTGGGACGTGAAGATATTGCGAAGCTTCCCGAACGCTGCCCAGCCGAGTTGGAAAAATGGCTCTAACGATTTTTACTGAAAGTTTGTGACTCAATAAGGCCTACTACGCTGGGTAATGCATCTCTTATATAAACCCAGATTATTAGTAAATTCATCAAGTCTCCTTTTTCTTTGGTAATAGGTAAGCTTATATTTTGTGGCTTTACAATTTATTTACAACATCTTAGTCTTTGCTTTGTACCAATGAGTTTTTCAAAGACTTACGTACATACTTACCGATTGCTTTAACGGTGAAGGAAAACATCGTGAGGAAACCTGCACACGCCTGCGATGAAACTCGAAGGTTGTGTGTGAAGTTGACCAACCCGCACTGGGCCCGCGTGGTCGACTAAGGCCTGATCGCCCTAATTCAGGGTAGGCTTGAGCCCCTCGGTGGGGACGTATATGAGCTGATATGATGATGATGATGATGAGTCTTTGCTTTTGTACTGGGGTGGACTCGGCATCAATATCAACGGCGAGTAATCACCCACCTTCGATTCGCTGACGATATCGTGGTTATGGCTGAGACTATGAACGTCTTAGGCATAATGATTGAAGGTCTCAGTCAAAGTATATATATTAGTACTAACGTACCTCAGTAGAGCCTCTTAACAAGTAGGTCTTAGAATGAACATAGACAAGATGAAAATTATGTCAAACGTCCGTGTCGCACCTACTCCTCTGAAGGTTAGAGGCACTGCACTCGAAGTTCTTGCCGAATATGTGTACCTGGGACAAACAGTCCAGTTAGGTAGGTTCAACTTCGAGAAAGAGATCAATCGTCGAATCCAACTCGGCTGGATAACGTTCGGGAATCTTCGCAATATCTTCACGTCCCAAATACCGCAGAGTTTCAAGACCAAGGTCTTCGACCAGTGTGTGTTGCCAGTGATGTCATACTGGACTGATATATGGTCGCTTACTATGGGCCTCTTAAGAAGGCTGAAGGTCACCCAAAGGACAATGGAGCGCGCTATGCTCGGAGTTTCTCTGCGTGATCGAATCAGAAACGAGGAGATCCGTAGGAGAACCAAAGTAACCGACATAGCTTTTAGAATTGCTAAACTTAATTGACAGTGGGCGGGGAACAGATGGCCGTTGGGGTAGTAAAGTTCTCGAGAGGCGACCGCGGACCGGAAAACGTAGCGTGGGCAGGCCTCCCACTCAGTGGCCCGATGACTTGGTGAAGTTCGTGGGAAGCCGCTGGATGCGGGTACCGCAGAACCGATTGTCGTGGAAATCTGGGGGGGAGGCCTATGTCCAGCAGTGGCCGTCGTTCGGCTGATATGATGAAGTCTTTGCTTAGTCAGAAAGCACAATATTTTATAGTACATAATACATGTAAAAAATATCATGACAATAATTTAAAGCGAAGCCAAGCCAATCACGTGAATTACATTGGTCTACAGTGGCACAGTATAACAATATCATATTGTAATTCTGTGACAGTGGTTTTGTTACATCAATTACAAAATTATGAAGATCAATTTTGGATATAATTATGCTCACAATTCATGAAACTATCAATGGTTTTGTAAGATTTGCTCTCGTTTTTTTGCGCAGAACTCTAATCATGACTGGGAAAATATATATCATTACTAAGAAGCCGATAATTGATCATAAAAACAAGAGCACATTCAATACTTCCATGATTAAATTCGTAATCTGGGCATTTGAAAACATCAAAATTTGCTAAGATATCCAGAACAACAATTTTATTTTTTGTAAAGTTTGATTGGAAAAACTATGAAGGTATATTGATTAAAACTACAATATCATTCAATGGGTTTATTAAACTAAAAATTATTCTTACGGGTATAGTTAAAGTAAGTACATTTAAGTTTAAGGAATCGAAAATCAAATTTTTCGACCAATTATGGCTAAACTAGTCACTCAGCTGTTGTGACGACTTACTGGCGCCATCTTGGTATTCTGTTGCATTGACAGATCATTAACTCATTTTATGTATTTATGTGCCTCAGATAATTATAAGATAATGGTTTAGATCTTAGCATAACTGCTAGCATAGCAACTTCTAACATTTAGGCTGAGCGCAAACCATGCTCAATCTTGAATTTTTAAGTTTTTACCGAAACCAAAGAGGGGGGGTGTTACCCTACGTGGTTGGTTATCTTCCTGTGTTATCTCTAGGAACAAAGGACGTCTGCGGCGACCGCGAGAACTCGTAGAAGTCGCGGCACTCATCGGCTCCGATACAGCCCGCGCCGCCGGCCTCTGGGGCATTCTGCGATCAACGATATTATTCAATTTAATCTATGCCCGGCATTCTATTCTCCGGATTCTAGTTTCTAAATGATTAAATTGATAAATAACGACTTTGCCTTGACATTTATTATTATTATATTTTTGACACAACATGCATAATATTCTCATTTCATTTTAATCCTAATTTTTGAACATGTTTGACCAGATCAAAGTATATATATTAGTACTAACATACAGTATGGACACTCCCTGCCGCCCTCTAGATTCCTACCTCACCCCCTCGTCACCCAGATTGATACAGATTGGTTACAGTTTAGTTGTCGAACTTATAGGATTTCGCCGCCATTTTGTTTGTTCCGTCATTCCTTTTTTGAAAGGTCATTTCTGGCCCGTTGTATGAAGTGTCCATAGGGTATGACCAGATTATGTCTAGTAAACTAAATTTAAATTCAATTTGTACCTAACTAAAATATTTGTATGCTATTTAGCAGAACATGCAGGCTCTTATACCTAGGCTGTTTGATAAGTACCCGTTTACTAAATATATTAATATCACTGGCCGAAAATAAGTATACCACCTTTTTAAGCCATTTTTCAGAGGCGGGAAAAAGAAAAAAAAATTGCATTCTTTTGTTTTTTCTCATTTGACACCGATTTAGTGAAAGCGTGAACTTAAAATTGTTAAAATGGAGAAAGAACTGGAGAAGGAGTAATTAGATTCTTGTTTTTGGAAGGAAAAACATGTGATGAAATAAAAGTAAGAATGCAAGCGGTTTACCATGAATGTGCTCCTTCTATGACAACGGTCAGATATTGGTATAATGAGTTTAAGCGGGGGAAAACAACCGTCTTTGATGAGGATCGCCCAGGCCGGCCAATTGAGGTGACTACAGACGATATGGTTAAGAAAATTGAAAATATCGTTTTAGCCGACCGCTGAATTAAACTTCGAGAAATCGTTGATGGTGTAAACGTTTCAATCGAAAGGGTACAACACATATTAGAAGAAAAATTGGGTATGAAGAAAGTATCGGCGAGGTGGGTGCCGCGTTTACTCACGGAGGAGCAAAAACGGAACCGACTGACTACTTCGGAGCAGTGTTTGGCCGTGTTCAAACGTAACCCGAAGGAGTTTCTGCGTCGTTTCGTAACCGTGGACGAAACGTGGGTTCACCACTACACCCCGGAAATGAAAGAGCAGTCGAAGCAGTGGATTTTACCGGGTGAACCTGCTCCAAAGAAAGCAAAAACCGTCCCATCGGCTGGAAAGGTCATGGCGACTGTTTTTTGGGATTCGCAGGGTATTATACATATTGACTACTTAGAAAAGGGGAAAACGATAACAGGGCAGTGCTATGCTAATTTATTGGATGAATTTGACGCCGTCTTAAAGGATAAACGACCCCATTTAAAAAAGAAAAAAGTACTGTTTCATCACGACAACGCCCCGGCTCATTCGTCCAGAGTTGTGACGGATAAATTAGCACAGTTACGCTACGAACTATTGCCTCACCCCCCGTATTCTCCAGATTTGGCCCCATGCGATTTCTTTTTGTTTCCCAACCTAAAAAAATGACTCGGTGGTAAGCGATTTGTATCAAATGACGAAGTCATTGCCGCCACAGAGGCCTATTTTAATGACTTTCCAAAATCATACTTTTTGGATGGTTTATTGAAGCTTGAGTATAGGTGGAACAAGTGTATAGAGTTAAAAGGTGACTACGTTGAAAAATAAATGCATATATACAAAAAATAAATGTTTTTTTTGCCATAAACGGGTACATATCAAACAGCCCGCGTATATTCTTTGTTACACCTTCATACCGTATGTTTAACAAATAAATAATTTTATATTTGTATTTTGTATCGACTTTCAAAAAGGAGGAGGTTCACAATTCGACTGTAAGTGGTTTTTTTAAGTTTGTTTCGCGATATCTTTACTGATTGTGAACTGATTTTCATGATTCTTTTTTTATTCGATAGGGTATACTCTCAAGTTAGTACCATATAAATTTTATCAAAATCGGTGTAGTACTTTGTTTGAAAACTAGTGGATGCCCGCAGCTTCGCCCGCGCAGATCCCGATTTTTGCGAATTTCCCAAAATCCTTTCTTTGCGGATGCCTACGTCATAACATCTACCTGCATGCCAAATTTCAGCCTGATCCATCCAGTGGTTTGGGCTTTGCGTTGATAGATCACTATGTCAGTCAGTCAGTCACCTTTGAGTTATATATATTTAGGTTTAGATTAACAAAAACCAAAAAAAGGAATGCAAAATTGTACTAAGTTGTAGCGATGGAAGTCGGTTTTTTAATGTGTTTAGCGTTTTTGTCTTATAAGTAGTGGGGGGTGATGTGTCATATAAATGAACAAATTAGTAGGCCTAAAAACGGGTAACTATTGTCACATGAAATTCTGCCATTTTTAATATACTGTACACCCAACGGGAACGATGGGTCAAATGGTAAGCCTCCGCTATCCGTCTGTCCGTTTGTCTGTCATTTTCACTTTCATGTCATTGTCATTTTCACATAGTGCCTATTTCTGTTGCCGATATAATAACAAATAATAAAAAAAAATCGAGCGAGACCTACAGTACCCGCATATGATGTGTAACATGTGACAAAATACTTTATAAAAGGACGGCAAAAATACGGCAGACTAGGCTGTATGGTCATAGATACCTTTGCCTTTTCCGCGCTTTTAAAGCCTGAAAAAAGGACGGCAAAGATACGGCAGACTAGGCTGTATGGTCATAGATACCTTTGCCTTTTCCGCGCTTTTAAAGCCTGAAAAAAGGACGGCAAAGATACGGCAGACTAGGCTGTATGGTCATAGATACCTTTGCCTTTTCCGCGCTTTTAAAGCCTGAAAAAAGGACGGCAAAGATACGGCAGACTAGGCTGTATGGTCATAGATACCTTTGCCTTTTCCGCGCTTTTAAAGCCTGAAAAAACGCGACTTCCTGTTACACATGGGACACATTTCCGTCCCATTTCACGAAATCACTCCCACAAATTGCAGGAAAGCGAGAGCAAAGATGTTACACATCAAAAAATAAAAGGGTCCATGACCGTAACAGGTAGACAGATGAAATAGAGTGTGTATTTCTATTGCTTGTAATTGTAACAAATAATATAAATTAATAATTAAACCCCCTTTTTTGTAAACGATAGTACGGAACCCTTCGTGTATGAGTCAGACTCGCACTTGGCCAGTTTTTCTTTAATAGCTTTTTCCAGAGGCTTCGCTAGCGTTGGTGCGGTTAAGGTATAAAAGTGGTGAGCCTTTGTCCAGCAGTGGACTTAAACGGGAGAGTAAATATTTTTTTGCGTTTTCAGCAAATTCATAGAACAAAAGTTGTTCAGTACGATGAGTAGAAGCCCCAGTTAACGGGACCTACACCAATTTATTTTGCACCCTGTATATCGTAGCATAATCGCATAATCAGAATTTTTACATTTATCCTGATGCCGTAAAATTGCGAAATTTCAAATTTTCATCAGTGGAAGTTGCAAAGTTTTTTATCTGAAATATTCTTCGTTAATTCTTCGGAGCAACTCTCTTAGAATGACCGTTTTCTCACTGCGACGATAACGACACCGACACGATAGTCATATATCGTCAGCTCGCACGACAACGATATCGTCCGACGATATCGGAACGACATCGGTAAGTGACACGATATAACCAACAGCGCCAGAAAAAGTAACAGCGCGATTCCAAAAGTGTAATAGAAATTCGAGGCAATGAACAAGTTACATTTGTGCGAAAAAAACCTCGTAAAAGAACATTTTGGGTTGATCCTGTTCTACAAGTGCGATATTTAGAGGGAATTTATTTCCTTTTCTTCGATAAACTGTGTGCGCGAAGCAAAATGTTTTATATTTTTTTCCGAATGAACCAGGACACTTTCGAGTTTAGATTGTTTCGTCTGGAGTAATAATATATATAGTTTGGTCTGGTGGAGATTATAAAAAAACAAGACACTAACTCTCAGTTTTATCCCACAAAGAGGGCTTTGATTCATCTATGTAGTTCTATTAAGGTGACGATATCGTATTGAAACTTTGACATTTTAAATCATGAAAAACAATAACTTCTTGTTGCAACTGTGTCGTTACCCGATATCGGCACGACAATCTGTCGGCGACGATAACGTTGACTACAACGAAACAGTGTGAAAGCATTTAGTAGTGATTGTATCAAACTACCAGTCCGACGATATCGTGCAGTTATTGTGTACCTAGTTACAGTTATCGTCCAATGTGAATACGCCCAATGTATCTTGCATGAATATCATTGGAGTATGACGTCATAGTACCTGAGAGACGGTGCCGGTCGTTCTGAGAAACGGCTAGACTAGTTGTGCCTGCCTGCCTGGCGCTAGAGTTACGCACGGTTAGAATTGAGCAGATTTTAATTTTACTGGCTTTTACTTAGCCTAAGGTAAAATAGATAGAGATACATCTCGTGATAATAAACGGTACCAACGGCTTAACGTGGCTTGCGAAACACGGAAGCGGTCCAGATAGCAGCTGAAGTGTTATAGATGGCTCGAAAATTTATGATATTGGGGCCAGCACTAGTTAGCTAAACTAGATTTGCAATCTCCACCAATTGCAATTTTGTATGTAAAGTAAGACTTTCCTGAACATCACCTAGAATCCCAATTTTCATAAATATTTTTTTCAAGAGAAAATATCTTTAGGCGCGTTAATTTTAACAGTACCTATATCTGTAGAAAACCACTGTTATGTCATAGTTACAACGGACCAGAAATGATATTTCAAAAAATGAATGACGGAACAAACAAAATGGCGGCGAAATCTTATACGTTCGACAACCAAACCGTAACCAATCTGTATCAATCTGGGTAACGATGGAGTGAGGTCGCAATCTAGAGAGCGGCAGGGAGTGTCCGTACTGTATGTTTGTACTAATATAATTATAAACTTTGGTGGCAGTCTCCATGACTTATTGGTGTATTGAGATATTTATATTATACTAGCTTTTTCCCGCGGCTCCGCCCGCGTGGACATCGTTTTTATGACTGTCTTTAAGGGTGATTAATAAATTATGTCGTTTCCCACCTACTCAACCATCTCTGTGCAAAAAATCATAACAATAGAGTATTTTTTCAGTTCCCTCAGGAACTGCATCAGATTATGCTATTTTCCCGGGATAAAAAGTAGCCTTTGTCCTTCCCCGTGACACAGGCTACCTGCATGTCAAATTTCATAAAGATTGCTCAAGGTGTTGAAGCGTGAAAAGGTATAAAACAAACAAACACATTTTCACATTTATAATATTAGTAAGGATTATTGAGATACTAGCTTTTGCCCGCGGCTTCGCCCGCATGGACATCGTTTTTATGACTGTCTTTGAGGGTGCGCCGTGCGCGAGCCGCTAGCGGCTCGCGAGCGTTCACGTGGATTTTCTCCAGATCCCTCGGGATATGCTTATTAGTAAATCATGTCATTTCCCACCCCCTCAACCATCTCTGTGCAAAAAAATCACACAATCCATTGTTCCGTTGCGATGATAAATAAATTAACCAAAAAAGAGTATATTTTCTGTTCCCTCAGGAACTGCATCGGGCTATGCTATTTTCACGGGATAAAAAGTAGCCTATGTCCTTCCTCGTGACACAGGCTACCTGCATGCCAAATTTCATTAAGATTGGTTAAGGCGTTGAAGCGTGAAAAGGTAACAAACAAACAAACACAGTTTCACATTTATAATATTAGTAAGGATGGACAAAATCACTATTCTGATTGACTGACTGTTTATCTCACTCACATTCTCATCAAAATTATAGACACTTCCAGGTGACTAAGAAACTTGAAAGGCATCAAGGTAAGTTAGTATTGGTCGATACAATTCAAATAAAGAGAACAATTCAAATGAATAATCATACAAATCTAAGATACCTAACAATTGATAGCTCTATTTGTATGGAGAATCCTAAAATTTTTAAGGTTTATTTACAGTGGAAGATCAAAAGTTGTTTAAGTAGACAAACGGATGTCAGGTTAAAAAAAATAACATAAAGAGATTAGAAACCTACATCAATGGAAAAAAATTAACGCTATAGTTTTATATTTCAAATATTTTTAGAAGAAATCTCGTTTTTACAGCTCATAAAAAGTTGTACCCACCCAAGTCATATGCCGAATTCATGAGCACTATCCGAATTTAATCCAAACACAGAAATCGCAATAATAAATCAAACGATTTTGTTGAAAAATTTCCTACTCCTGTGTCCTGTCTTACCTTTTCTAACTCCACGGTTCTTTACGGCAACCAACGCGAACACCAAGAAAAAAGATTGTATCATTGATATTTTGGGACAGATAGATTAATTTGACTGACCATTGTTTTGTGTGTGTGTGGTAGATAAAATATAAAGTTAATCAAATCATGTTTTCAGCTCCACCAAGCTAGCATGGCTACTTTAGCAAAATCAAAAAAAAATAGTACCATAATTTGTTGCTAATTAGTTGTCAAAATGACTATTGTGACGTGAATACGTCTTTAAAATTACCTCCATAGGGATTCAATCCAAAAAAACGAATGATAACAAAATCGGGGGATACAGTTTAGTGTTGTAGCTACATATCTATTATCTCCATCCAAATTTCGTTTACACCACTTGATAGCTAAAGAATCAAAGAATTTATTACGCTAAGTAAGGACTGTAACACATCGCGCGCGGGGGAGGGGGCAGCCCCGCCATTTTGAAGGTCATTTTGCTGCGTATCGAGATTTCCATTTAGTATAACTTTCGACTCGGTGAAGCTACGACGTTCATTCAAATTTCAATCGTCAGCTGTCGTCAAACTCTATCGATTATATATAAAACATTAGTGTAAAATTGTAACTGTGATTATAATAAGGTGTTTAAATAAAAAAATAATATCAAAAAATATATAATGTCGGCCTATACGCGTCGAAAAGCCAAATCGAAATACAGAGATCGTATACGGTTGGAAAGGGCATCTCAACAGCAATCGAATGGTACCAATAAAACACCATATGATCGAGTCAAGCAGTGCCGGCAACGTAAAGTAATAAATGCGGCCGAACGGATCAACGACGGTGCCAGTACATCTGCAGCTGGGACGGTTGAAATTACGCAGATAATAATATTAATAATAATAATATTTTATATAGAAACTACATATTACCCGTTACGAGACGTATTCACGTTAAAACCAACGGCCGTGTGCCCCGTCACAGCCCCACCCGTTTTTTTTTGCTCATGCCGATCGCGAGAAATCGCAAATTATGCTACTAGCTTTATATCAAGGTAGCAGAGTACCTCATTAAATTGCATAATTTTCTCCTCACTATGGCAAAAGATTTTGTTGCTAATTTGTTGCTTTAAGACAGAAATACCAAAAAGTTTGGATTTTTATTTTTTTATATTTTTCGGGTCCATGCTATCTTGAACATCGTTTTTCCTTGCATGGAGAGTGCTCTGAATTTGTTGCTGATCAGGTTATTGATAAGGTACTTGTAAAGGACCAGCAACAAAATAAGTGATACCGATTGGCCGATTTTTTATTTATTTTTTATTTTTTAGTCCATGCTATCTTGAACATCGTTTTTCCTTGAATGGAAAGTGTTCTGAATTTGTTGCTGATCAGGATATTGATAAGGTACTTGTAAAGGACCAGCAACAAAATAAGTGGTACCGATCGGACATTTTTTTTTCAGGTTCATGCTATCTTGAACACCGTTTTTCCTTGATGGAGAGTGCTCTGAATTTGTTGCTGATCAGGATATTGATAAGGTACTTGTAAAGGACCAGCAACAAAATAAGTGGTACCGATCGTCCGTTTTTTTTATTTTTTATTTTTCGGGTCCATGCTATCTTGAACACCGTTTTTTCTTGAATGGAGAGTGCTCTGAATTTGTTGCTGATCAGGATATTGATGAGGTACTTGTAAAGTACCAGCAATAAAATAAGTGGTACCGATCGGCCGATTTTTTGTATTCGTATGTATTCTTTAGTATTATCAATTCATCAGTCATTCATTACGAGCGTTTGTACTTACTTATGAAACTAAAAAAATGTCACAGCCCTATGTGAGTATAGGCTCTTAAAAACCGAACGGGGCGGCAGAACCTTCTATTCTGTTTACTATGTCTCAGTTGTATTATCATAGTTCAAACATTGTAGTAGTAATGTCGTGGACGGCAGATGTAGTTCGCCTCACGATGTCAAGCCATATTTCTCTGCTGGGAGACATTTTTGAGCACTCATTCACGGGGCTACCCACCATGGTCTTTACTTGATGGATCCATCGCATCAGAGTAGAGATCGATTAACTTTTGTTAGCTGTTTTTTTGTTAGTTGACATTATAATCCATTTTATTGAAATATAATTACATAATTAAACGAACTTACCTGAGGTGATAGTTTTATTGTAATTATACGAGTTGCTTAGTCCGAGATCCTCCTATTAACTTCGTAGTCCCACGATCTTTGCATTATGCGTGCCGCGAATATTCAGAGAATCCCAAAACCGAAAAAGGTCCACTTCTGCCTTGATAAGAGAGAAGGCCGTTAAGTAACATTTTGTCGTTTTTTAGTTAACTTAGTCCGCCTTTGCTATATTTACATTCTTTTGTTAACACCTTATTTGTTTTAAATGCAATAAAGAGTTTACAAACAAACAAACAAACTATACCAGTGCTCCGTCACTCGCCTACACCTACCGCAAAATGTAACTACGCTTAGCGACCCACTCGGAAGGGCTCTGGCGAGTCGGGCCGCCACCGTGTCTTGTGTAGGTATAGATATCTCGAGATAGATAGGTAGGTAACATTATTATTGTGTGTTGCTAAATGGAAGATGGTGGAATGTGCTAGGTATGTAGGTAATAAAAATATTAAAAAACAGATCTAATAAAACTGGCTAAGAGCGTGTCGGATCTTAAACAAAGTAGGGTTCCGTAGTAATAAAAAAAAAATTAGAAAAAAAACTAAGTTAATTTTGCAGTTTACATTTAGACATTTTGTGAGGAGTTGAACTTTTTACAAATATAACTGCACGTCCTAAGCACAATCTTATGTTAGTCCACTATCACTCTAGCTGTGATAATTTTTCTTGTTATTTCATTATTCGTTATTTTCTGAAATAGCGGTTTCGAAAATGTAACAAAAATCAGCACTTAAAAACTTAATATTTCGTAAACTAATCATTTATTGAGGGACATAGCGAAACTATAAAGGTTCTTAGTTTTGTAACTTTAAAAATCACCGACGTACCGATAAAAACAGTAACCTCCGTGCTGTAATGGTTAGTTCATTCCCTGCACACCTGGATCATGGGTTCGATTCCAGGCGGGGTCAACTTTGTAAGAGTCGGTTTGGTTGGTGGTAGGGCATTTTCTTAGCCCATCTGGCTAGCTACCACCATCTTATCTAAGTCTTGCCGCCAAACATCAGTGTTACCTGCATTGATCTTTTCTGGCTTGAAGATAAGATAGCCAGATCCCCATTGCGTTGGGGAATCTTGGTAAGCCCGCTTCTATCTATGGCATCATCGTCACTTACCATCAGGTGAGATTATCCTAAGTAAGGGCTTATCAATTTTGTATTTAAAAAATACTATCGGGTCGCAATCAGAACGCGTCAATCAGGTTTTACCTAGCGAGTACCGCTTTTTTTTAACCAAACAAAAATGAAAGGTAATTTTTATTATTCTTTTTAAGCTGGTGCACCTTCTAAGTGCGATTAACTAGTACGACTGTTACTTAAACTAATCAAATAAATAAAAACCATCACTTGAAAAACTTTTATTCTCATTTTCATGAATCAACCCTAGTGCTAAAACGCCGTGCCACAGATTACTAAATAGTTACTTCGTAAGCCGCGATTCGCGCGCTGCCCGGGTACGCAGTTATGACCGCTAAGTCGAGCGCCTTAATGCCCATGTTTCCGTGTATTGTCTGACAGTGGGAACAAGTACCTTATCAATATCTTGATCAGCAACAAATTCAGAGCACTCTCCATGCAAGGAAAAACGGTGTTCAAGATCAAGATAGCATAGAACCGAAAAATAAAAATAAATAGAAATCCAAACTTTTTGGTATTTCTGTCACAAAGCAACAAATTAGCAATAAAATCTTTTGCCATGGTGAGGAGAAAATTATGCAATTTAATGAGGTACTCTGCTACCTTGATATAAAGCTAGCATAATTTGCGATTTCTCGCGATCGGCATGAGCAAAAAAATCGTCATTTTGGCAACTAATTAGCAACAAATTAAGGTTCTATTTTTTTTAGATTTTGCTAAAGTACCCATGCTAGCATAATGTACACACTAGTTAAAAAAACAAATATACTTATAGTATATAGCTTAACTCTGCTTGTAGTATATTATTATCCCAATGAAAACTTTAGATGAATCTGCCATCTATCGGTAAGTAGTATTACTAACGGTATTGCTGACATAATAGTGTCGACTAGTGAAACTTTGTAATAGTTACGTACTCCTATAGTTACGGAGTAGTTATGATCGTTTCCTCCTCTGTACAGTAGCTCTAAGAGGCCTGAAAGCTGAAAAATCTTTCAGTAACAAGTAATAAGTCCTTATTTTAACACACACACCATTCGTAACGCATTCAGTAAGGAATGATTGACTAATGAAGTTGGGCCAGACGACGAAACACCTGAAAACTTTGGTGATCGTTTTTTGTTCGTTAAGCTTTTTCCCGAGCAGATTTGAAGTATCAACAAGCGTTACGTTTCAACGTAACGGTGTCAACATAGTTAGTTTGTTCTCAGAGTGTCTTACTTTTTCTGTAAATAGCCCCCAAAAATTGTACCCGTCCGTTCCATTTTTGCGAGCTATTTACAGAAAAAGTAGACACTCTAAAAACAAACAAACTATGTCGACACCGTTATGTTTGAAACGTAACGCTTGTTGAACCTTCAAATCTGCTCGGGAAAAAGCTAAACGAATAAAAAACGAACACAAAAGTTTTCAGGTGTTTCGTCGTCTGGCCCAACTTCATTAGTCAATCATTCCTTAATGAATGCGTTACGAATGGTGTGAGTGTTAAAATAAGAACTTATTTTTAAGTTACTGAAAGATTTTTCAGCTTTCAGGCCTCTTGGAGCTATGGTACAGGGGACCGAACGATCATGAGTAATTGCTGATGCAACTACCCTCCTAGTAACACCCGATGCGCCTCGTATCTGAGGGGACACCTACCCTCAATACGTTAGCGCCGAGTAGATGCCTTCACCGCGTGGTCGAGCCCTGTCTGGAACCAGCGGCGAGCCCCGGGTAAGTCCACGTGGTGCTGGCCCTGCTCTACTCGCTGCTTTTGGTTGTACGCGCACGCAAAACCCCGCGGAGATGCCTAAAAGCTCCCCCAACAGCGTGATGGTCTCGGGTTCCGACTCGGGGTCACCGCATGCGTCCAGGCCGTCATCGTTGCCTGCCCCCCAGGAAGATGCCCCGGCGGAAGACCTCGCCTCCACAGCGACCACGAGTATTCAAACATCGCAGCCCCTCTCGCCCAGGTCGGCGTTGGACGCTGACACCGTGGTTGTCGTAAGCCTGTGCTAATCTCGGATCGGGTCGGAGGAGCTGCTGCGAGTGATGGCGGCGCTCCTGATAGAGCGCGAGCACCATCTATTGGAGACCCCCGCTGAGCCGCAATACACCAAAGAGAACTTCGCCGCTTCCTGCCTTTGGGCAGCGAACACGGAACTCCTGGATATGCCAGCTGACGTTGAACTCTGTCCCGCCGCCGTCAGAGATGTGGTGCAGGAGTTCTTCCTGAAGCCCGCCAGACGCCCCCGAAGTCCCGGTTCGGAGGTTTTGCCCGTGCAGCTGGCGAAACGCCGCTGCAACGTATTCGGAGACCCCCTGCCGCCGTGGTCACAGCGCGATCCGCGCATACAGTCGCGACAGCCCCAGCTGCCGCTGCCCCCGCTGCGAAGCCCGTCACCACCTCCGCTGCTGCCACCGCCCCCGCCGCTGCCGTCGGCCAGCCTTGGAAGGAGCGCTACCCGCTACTGGTAGTGGAGTCCCTTCGGGGGCAACGAGAAGTACACCACGTTCCCCGTAGAGTTACATAAACATACCAGAAATAGAGTTATATGTGAGATTAAATTGTATGCGACATCTCGTGGTACTGTCCGAACTATAAAGTAAACGCAATACCTAATTTAAAAATTCGACTGGATTTGAACCCGCACTGATTGTTTGATCCGTTGATTGAACGTCCTTATAGTATGTATCCAGGGTTAGGTTAGGTCGTCGAATGCGAAATTGTCAATCGTATTGCGCGGGCGAGTCTAGAGAAATTTAACTAAGCGTTAAAGTATAATTATAATTTTATATTTTTGAAATAGAGGAAAATAAAACCATCGTCTTGTGGAGCCATCTATCAAACAATGTGAAAACTAAAGACCTCAACATTTTCTCATGCAAAGCAAAATGATGATCGTTTCGTACTCTGTACCGTAGCTCAAAGAGGCTTGAAAGCTGAAAAATATTTCAGTAACTTAAAAATAAGTCCTTATTTTAACACTCACACCATTTGTAACGCATTCAGTAAGGAATGATAGACTATTGAAGTTGGGCCAGACGACGAAACACCTGAAAACTTTTGTATTAGTTTTTTATTCGGTTAGCTTTTTCCCGAGCAGATTTGAAGGTTCAACAAGCGTTACGTTTCAAACGTAACGGTGTCGGCATACTTAGTTTCTTTGTAGAGTGTCTACTTTTTCTGTAAATAGCCCGCAAATATGGAATGGACGGGCTCAATTTTTGCGGGCTACTTACAGAAAAAGTAGAAACTCTACAAACATACTGACTATGCCGACGCCGTTACGTTTGAAACGTAACGCTTGTTGAACCTTCAAATCTGCTCGGGAAAAAGCTAACCGAATAAAAAAAAAACGAACACAAAAGTTTTCAGGTGTTTCGTCGTCTAACCCATCTTCTTTTGCTAATAACTCCATAACGAGTGCGGTACGATTGATATTGAGCAAGTATTTCTCAATTGGTTTTCCGGTACTCTAGCATAATAAACCTCTTTAGTCACTAATTGTAGTAATTATGGAGAAAACCGGTAATAAAATTGTATGTAGATCATAAAATTACAAGGAAGTATCCCGAACTCGAAATCTAAGAACAAAAAGCTAAAGGAACAAAAAACGAACACAAAAGTTTTCAGGTGTTTCGTCGTCTGGCCCAACTTCAATAGTCAATCATTCCTTCGTAGTCCTAGGGGAAAGTCCGGGCACACCCCGGACACTGCATACAACAGTCGTGAAATGGCATTTCTAAAAACAAATGATAGAGCAAACAATACTGAATACGTTACGAATGGTGTGAGAGTTAAAAATAAGGACTTATTTTTAAGTTACTGAAAGATGTCAGCTTTCATGTATCATGGAGCTACGGTACAGAGCACGAAACGATCATGCAAAATGTTCTAAGTGAAAAGCCCCTGCGTACTCCGTAATAATAATAGTAAAAATATAGATGGCGCTAGTTCCAAAACTGTCATTGCTGTTTAGTGCGCATGTCAAAATATCGTCCTGTCATTTATTTCAGGTTTCAGACAGTCAAGTCAGATCGTTTTATTTTGTGAAATCACAAAAACGGGTCGAACTTTGTGAAAATAATACTTGTCGGCAGTGGTTTTGGACGAGTCGTCGTTAGGTTTTGCTTCTCAATGTGATAAAAACACAGGATCTGCAAGTGTTGTGTTGTGGCTAAGTGGACGGTGAATGAAAATTAATCTACAGAACATTTTCCGAAGTTTTCCTTCTAGCTCGCTGTTTTCACTCTCAGCTCGTAGTAAATCTATATAATATCATTACATTCGAATCTTAAAAACATTATGTGACTGTGTCCTGAACTTATTCGTTTTGTGTCGATGGTTTTATATTTTTGACTGTAATAAAATTCTAAATATAATAATGTGTGAAATTTAGTTTTGATGAATTACTATCGTCGGCAGGCGGGGAAGTTGCGTAAGTACATATTTTCTTGCATATTTACATGCCAATAAAACTAGTGAAATACCTACAAGTCAAAATGATAAAAAGGGCTGGTTATGCATACCCTTACCCTTTTAATTTTGTCAGGTTAATACCTATCTACATTCTCCCAGGTATCACTACAATTTGGTTGGTTTAATATTTTAAGCAATAAAAGACAAAAAAAAATCTTATCACTCAATTATTTGATAACATATAATCTCTGTGCCATGTTACACAATTTTGGTGCAAAGAAAGTCAAACAACAAGTTATAATTATTTGTTATTTAACTAAAACTTATTGGTGTTTTCAAATTATGATGTCTGCCTGTTATGACTTAATTTATGAATTATCATGCTATAACTATAAGCATAAAAAATGATTTCATAAACAATTTTAACCTTTGTAATGCATCATATCAGCTCATGTACATCCCCACAGAGGGGCTTGAATCTACCCTGAATTATGGCAATCAGGCCATAGACGACCACGTGGGCCCACTGCGGGTTGGTCGACTTCAAATACAACCTTCGAGTTTTTTTCACAGGCGTGTGCAGGTTTCCTTACAATGTTTCCCTTCACGGTAAGAGTGTTGGAAAAATGTACATGAGAAATCGAAATTCGAAAACACATTGGCAGGTCTCAAACCATGACCTCCCAGAACAGGAGGCAGCAGCCCTAGCTAGGGTTTTTGCATTCCCGGCCCTTTTTCATTCTCGGGAATCGGGAATTTTCTTTTTGTATTCCTGGGAATTCCTGGGTACCCAGGAATCACCTAATTACAAATAAAACTCTCTTATTTGTTGTACTTGTGTATTTCTTTATATAGTATTACAATCATAATCAAACAAAAAAATAAACTTCTTTAACAAAACAATAAATCTTCTAGATCTAATGAGCTGAATAGCATTAAATTAAGGAGCAACTAAGTATCTTTGAGATCAAAAATAAAATAAAGTGTCATGAATGTATCACTTCAATATCTAATTAAATTTACGAAGACTTGCCAGAAAGAAAAGCCTTCAAGAACACCATTGCGTTAAAAGAGCGATAAGAAAGTGTGTTTCGTGTTTTAGTCACAAAGCCTCCAGCAATGGAAAAGACCCGCTCGCTTTCAGTAGATGTAGGTTTCACTGTTAGTAGAGCTTTATAAAGAATATCCAAATTAGGAGTTCATTTTTTAGAGACCTCGTACATCTAAAACAAGAATTTACAGCGTCAAAAATGCAATAAAAAGGTTAGATAGGATGTAGAATTATAAAATAATTTATAAAAAACGACAATCAATAGTACCTGAATTTTTTTTTCAGAATGTTTTTAAAAATAATTGTAAATTATGAAGGACGTCCACTGCTGGACATATTATAGGGTGACGCAGATCCTAAGCAGCCCTGCGTTTCCAAATAGTCTGTTACACTCAACCTTTTGGGTCAGTTTCTGTGTTATCATGTGGCTCTGTTTACTCCTTTGTACGACAAGGGATAATTCCACAGTTGCCTGGTGTTAGATTCAAGATATTTATTCAAAATTAGGTGCAAATTACACTCTTTTTGATAGTCATAGAATAGTAATTACATAATGTCATTTGTGAAAAATCAAGAAATAAACAATCATTAGTAATTAACCTCAAAATCCAATTCTTGATATAAAATAAATTATGTTATAAGAACATGAAAACAATATGACACGAGAAGTTATAAGTATGTTAAAATCATTGAATGTCTTTAATGCCTTTGACAAGAGTAAGCCAGTTGACACGGACAGCACCCGGTCACGAGTATAACGTGAGAGTCAGCCATCGCTCCCATCAACCATATTAGAAGGAAAGGAACAACCCGGCTCCCGATGTGCCACCATCTGTAGTTGACCGTGTTGCAGCTAGCATCACCCTCACATAGAGGACATTGTATATTTACATCAGAGATGTAACGGAGCTTCGATTCCGGTTCCGTTAAGTCGGAACTTCCGATTATTATTACACTTTCGGTTCCGACTTCGGTTCCGATACTTTTGTATCGGATGTTAATCGGAGGTCGACAAAGCATCAAAGCTTTTGTTCATAAAGTACTATACATTACTTTTGGAGTCCATTTTGATTTAATTTGTTTAAGCTTTTGTTCATTTATTGTAATGTAACCAAATGTAACATTGGGTTTTAAGTTTTAATTTTAATTAAACTTTAAATTCATTAATTTTATCTTTTGTTTATTTGGAATTATGCCAATTTTTTTTCACAGTTGTTTTTTATTTTATAATAAAAAATAAAAATGAAAAGAATTGACTATAAATCATGTTTTATTTGTCCTTAAACAAACTGACCCTGCCTCCGATTTCGATTCCGATAAATCAAATTTGAAAACTCCGATTCCGATTTCGGTTCCGATAAAACTACCTCCGTTACATCCCTAATTTACATTATACGGACATGTGCAACACCACTTTTCAACCGACCGACATCCAAAAAGTAGGAGGGCCCAATTGTCGAATAGACTGTATGTTTTTTTTTGTAAGTTTGTTATGCGATACCTTGGCAGATTGTGTACAGATTTTCATAACCCTTTTTTTATCCGAATGTTCCTATATAAATTTAATCAAAATCGGTGTACAAAATTAACAAAAACCAAAAATAATAACTAAGTAATGCAATATTGTACTAAGTAGTTACGATTGAAGTCGGTTTTTGAAACGTGATTAGCGTTACCGATTATCTTCATCTGGCTGCGATAGATGTCGGTTTTTGAAACGTGTTCAGCGTTACCGATTATCTTCATCTGGCTGCGATATAATTTTTTTTAATTTTTTATTCACAATTGGTAAACCCTGGACAACATCTCACCTGGTGGTAAGTGACGATGTTGCCGAAGATGGAAGCGGGCTTACCAAGATTCCCCAACGCAACGGGGAACTGGCTATCATAACTTAATGCCGGAACACACCAATGATATCAACATTGATATTTGGCGGCAAGACTTAGATAAGATGGTGGTAGCTAGCCAGGCGGGCTTAGAAAATGCCCTACCACCATCCAAACCGAGTCTTACAATTGACCCCGCCAGGAATCGAACCCGCGACCTCCTGTGTAAAGAAGTCGGTTTTTTAAACGTGTTTAGCGTTACCGATTAACTTCAACTGGCTGCGATAGAAGTCGGTTTTTTAAACGTGTTTAGCGTTACCGATTATCTTCATCTGGCTGCGATAGAAGTCGGTGTTTTAAACGTGTTTAGTGTTACCGATTATCTTCATCTGGCTGCGATAGAAGTCCGTTTTTTAAACGTGTTTAGAGTTACCGATTAACTTGAGCTAGCTGCGATAGAAGTCGGTTTTTTAAACGTGTTTAGCGTTACTGATTATCTTCATCTGGCTGCGAAGGAAGTCGGTTTTTTAAACGTGTTTAGTGTTACCGATTATCTTCATCTGGCTGCGATAGAAGTCCGTTTTTTAAACGTGTTTTAGCGTTACCGATTATCTTCATCTGGCTGCGATAGAAGTCGGTTTTTTAAACGTGTTTAGCGTTACCGATTATCTTCATCTGGCTGCGATAGAAGTCTGTTTTTAAAACGTGTTTAGCGTTACCGATTATCTTCAGCTGGCTGCGACAGAAGTCGGTTTTTTAAACGTGTTTAGTGTTACCGATTATCTTCATCTGGCTGCGATAGAAGTCCGTTTTTTAAACGTGTTTAGCGTTACCGATTATCTTCATCTGGCTGCGATAGAAGTCGTTTTTTTAAACGTGTTTAGCGTTACCGATTATCTTCATCTGGCTGCGTTAGAAGTCGGTTTTTAAAACGTTTTTAGCGTTACCGATTATCTTCAGCTGACTGCGACAGAAGTCTTTTTTTTTAACGTGTTTTGCGTTTCAAATTATCTTCATCTGGCTGCCATAGAAGTCGGTTTTTTAAACGTATTTAGCGTTTCCAATTATCTTCATCTGGCTGCGATAGAAGTCGGCTTTTTAAACGTATTTAGAGTTTCCAATTATCTTCATCTGGCTGCGATAGAAGTCGGTTTTCTTCATCTGGCTGCGATTGAAGTTGGTTTTTTAACGTGTTTAGTGTTTCCAATTATCTTCATCTGGCTTGTCTTATGTCATTTAATGTAGAGAACACATTGTAGTGCTTAATAACTATTATGTCATAATACTGAGTCAAGTAAGTAAAAACGATCTGTCTGATAACCTTTGCTTGCCGATTTCCTAGAACTAGGTTACGACTTACGACCATTACCTACATTGTTGTTGAGTCAGCCCTCCGCCCCCCCCCCCCTTTCCACCCCCCCACAGTAACCCCATGACTCACGGCCGCGACATTTACCTTAGGATCCGTTAACCGTGACGTAAGGGGGTCGACTGTCACAGTTGAAGACCATATACAGCTTATTGTTTTTAACTATGGACGTTATAAATATAGTTTTAAAAAACTAAAAAAAACACGTTTTTAAAGCACATCAAACTAAAAAGTGCAAAATAATTCTTATATAAGCTGAAAACAATAATGAAAGAAAAATACTAGTATTATTGTGAAAAACGCGTGGGTTGCTCGATATACGAAAAATATGGCACAAACGCTTTTCTCACAATAATACTAGTATATTTCGTTCATTATTGTTTTCAGCGTATATTAAGATTATTTTTTTCACTTTTTAGTTTGATGTGCTTTAATAGCGTGTTTTTTAGTTTTTTCAAACTATATTTATTTTTCAATTTTTAAGTTTGATATGCATTTAATCCTGGCGATCCTCATCAGGATAATGAGGTAAACTTATGAAATTATTGTATATTGTCACTGATTCATGATAAATGTACAAAGTTTGAATTAAATCTGTCCGTTTAAAGTGGGTTAAAATGGAGTGCAAATGAGTCGGTTTAAAACATACATACATACAGGTGAAGCCTGGTGAAGCTAATAAAAGCGTAATAAAAAAAAGGATGTTTGAAGCCTTTGTCTGGTGTCTATCGCTATCGTAGTCCCCAAACAGGTGGATCGATCTAATTGTGCTTTTTCAACCGACCTCCGAAAAGGAGGAGGTTCTCAATTCGACTGTATGTTTCTGTACGTTTGTTACGCGATAATCATCGCAGATTGTGAACCGATTTTCAAGATACTTTTGGTCCCATATAAATTTTATCAAAATCGTTTAAGACTTTTTTTTTAGGTACCTAAATGCCAAAAACATACAAAAAGTACAAAATTGTACTAAGTTGTCGCGATTGAAGTCGGGTTTTTAACGTGTTTAGCGGTTTCATTTTTGTTTATTTGAAAGATAGATTAACTGAGATGTTTGTTAGCCATAATTGATAGGAATCCATTTAGCTGTTAATGAAGATGGTCAAACTGCCCGCCGAAACGGTAAGAGATAGAGAAGTGGTGCCTTAACTAAAATAAGTAAGTACTGTACACCCTGGACGAATTTTAGGTGCCATAAAAAATCATAATGGCGAAAAACAAAATGGCCGGCATAACATAAGGTTAGTTGCTTTGATTTGGCTGAAAGTAGGTCAGGGGTTTTTAATTTGACTAATTACCTATGATTTCAGCTCATATACGTCCCCACCGAGGGGCTCGAGCCTACCCTGAATTAGGGCGATCGGGCCTTAGTCGACCACGCGAGCCCAGTGCGGATTGGTCGACTTCACACACAACATTAGCGTTTCTTCGCAGGCGTGTGCAGGTTTCCTCACGATGTTTTCCTATATAACCTACGTACCCTGCTCGATCGGATCAGAAACCAGGAGATCCGTAAAAAAACAAAGTTACCTAGTATAGTTCTTAGAATCGCTAAATTTAGCTTAAGCTCGTAGAACAGATGGCCGTTGGGGCATTCCCTCTCGTATATCTACCAGATATGCTGAACTACCGCAGGTTTATGATATAGCGTCCCCACTTACCGACCCTTAGGGCATAACAGTGAGGACCGCTATTCCTGCCAACACCATAAGGCGGAGGCAAGGACTAGTTGCGATAGGTCTTGCTGCCACGACGCCTGCCCTGGTACTCTGCAAGGCGAGTGCCTCGTGTAAGAGAAACACTACCTACTCTCCAGGTAGGACCCGGAGCTGTAGGCACGCTCACCTCCCGCGGCTTTCGCTGCTGGCGGTTCGATCCCCGCTCGGAACGCCAAAGAAACTGGCTCCCACATCTCCAGTTGGCGCGCTCACTTCCCGTCGCTTATCGCACCTATGACTTACTCCTACGCGTCTGGATCGGCCGAAGCAGTATTAGCTTAGCTCTACTTGCTGTCCAGGCAAGTGCCGGAGATGCTTCCCCGCCAGTAAATAAACCAGCAGTTCCGCTTAATGGACGACTCACGTGCCCCGCGTTGTTTTCGCCCAGAGCCCACATGACCGGCCAAGAAGACACTAGTTGCGCGCGGGGGAGGACGCCTGGACGCAATAATAAATAATAATAATAATAAATATCCTTTATTGCATACCAAAAAAGCATAAACATAAACTTAATTTAAATATGTACAGTGCAAAGGCAGCCTTGTCGCTTTTCAGCGATTTCTTCCAGGCAACCTTAAGCTAACCGACAGGAGTTGGCTGCAGATTAAAAAAAATGTTACTAAATAATACATTTATACTTATATAAATATATAACATACAAATTAAAACAAATAAATATTATATAAATAAAAATAAACATAAAACAGTAATTCAATACGGAACGCAACGTGCTTGCCAGGCAACAAACATTGCAACTAACCACATACCACTACAAGTCCTTGACCCAGTCGGGGGACCGTCAAGCCGGAGTGCCTTACCCAACAGCAGACAAGCGGTGGGCTACCCCCGACCCCGTAGTACCCTGATCCAAACAGCTGGACCCGTTAGTTCCCGGCTGCGACCTCCACCTAGCCGTGTAGCTCTAGGTAAATGTCGTACTGTGTTTATGTGATTAGTGAGATGTTATATCATAAAAATAGCTGACTTTTTTGATGTGTGTATTATTGTACAATAACATGTCGTGAACACTAATACGTTTTCTTATGTACGCACACCTGGAACACAAATTTATTTTTACTTCACGCTATTCCGTGTTCAATCAGTGTGTTCCCGCTGCGCCACAATCAGTTATTCAATAACCTTGTTTTTTTTTATTTAAATCCAAACAATCTAACTAACTTAATCAATTTAATAAAACCGGTAAAGTGCGAGTCAAAACCGCGCACAAAGGGTTCCGTACCATTATACTAGATGGCGCTAGTTTCTTCACGTTTCCAAAAAAAAACCCACGTTTTTTGTATGGAGACTTTCACTTTTTTCAAATTTTTAGTATTTGTTGTTATAGCGGCAACAGACATACATGTGTGAAAATTTCGACTATCTAGCTATCACGGTTCATGAAATACAGCCTGGTGACAGACAGACAGATGGACAGACGGACAGCGGAGTCTTAGTAATAGGGTCCCAAAACAAAAAATCAAAACCCGTCTTCATTAAAACACTACCCCTCTATTTTGCGCAGTCATGTTAAAATGTATCTGTGCACATATTCAAAAAAGAATATAAAATCTATGTTCCTACGAGGGAAGAATGGAGTAAAGGACTTAAACAACAAGGACCAAACACTCTTACATGGTATACAGACGGATCGAAAATGGAGTCTGGTGCTGGTGCAGGCGTTTATGCTAAGGATTACTCAGCGAGTATTAGTCTAGGGCATTATGCAACAGTCTTCCAGGCGGAGACTTATGCTATCATTGCATGTGCACATGAGATTATAGACAAGGAAGTCAAAGACAAAACCATCTATATTCTCAGCGATAGCCAAGCTGTTCTTAAAGCTCTCGACTCCTTCAAGGTTGACTCCGGGCTAGTGCTAAATTGTGTAAAGGTCCTTAATAAGGTGGGCCGACACAACAAACTGCAACTGGTCTGGGTCCCTGGACACGTAGGAGTGGAAGGCAATGAAGAAGCAGACAAACTGGCTAGAATGGGATCACAAACAACAATGTGTGGTCCAGAACCGAGGATAGGGCTACCAAGCAGCACTATTATAAGGGCATTAAAGGAACAGGCCGAGGGAAGACACAGATTGGCATGGCTATCCAGAGATGGACATAAACACTCTAAGCTCTTCATCGGTGAGGTCACCACAGGGGCAACCAAGTACATTTGGAATAACAGCAGGACGCGAGTCAGGGCGATAACAGGAGCGTTGACGGGCCACTTTGCCACAAACGCACACCTGCAAAAAATCGGCCTGACGCACGACCCGACCTGCAGGGCCTGTGGTGAAGATATAGAATCAATGGAACACTTACTGTGTCACTGCGATGTCCTGGCTAGCAAGCGTATGTACCTCCTAGGTGATGGCTACCCAAAACCGGAGGACTACAAGCACCTTCCAATCAGCGGAATTGCTGCATTAATGCAGCACATCTTCGAGTAGGTTGGGGTGCAAAGGTTATAGGGGTAGACACAAAAGATCCCATTGGGTCGAAGTGTCGCTGCAACTGCAGCCCCCACTTACAAAGATAAGATAAGATCATGTGCCACATTCGAATCGAGACGAATCTAACGACACCTCGCACTTAAAAATTCATCAAGCCGTTTCAGTTACATACATACATAGACACATAGATCTTAAAAAAACCTCCCTTTTGGGCAGTTAGGTAAAAAAAAATGCCTTCAGATCGAATTAACTGATGAAATATGATGAAAATTCAGACGAAGATCATGAGTCCACCTGACTGGCTGGATTCTTAGATTAAATTAATAATAACTAATAATATGTTTTCTTACGTACGTCCGGAAAACATATTTATTTTTACTCTTCACACTATTCTACGTTCACTCGGTGTGTTCCCGTTTCGACTCAATAATACAAAAATAAAAAAAATATCCATCAGATCTATTCAACTGTTGAAAGATAATGCAAATGAATCATCAGTCCACCTGATTAGTTTGATTGTTAGATTAATGTTTTTTTATTATTATTGACCTTATGGTGACACTACTTATGGTCTTTTATTTGACCCAAGGGTGACACGACTTTTGGTATTTTATTAGTAACTAGTGGCTTGTCTTTCATGGTGATTTATTGAGTTGAAAATAACCGTACTCTCAAAATATCTAAACACTAACTTTTTTTTTAAAATTAAAGCTTGTAGGTACCTAAAGCATAGTATCCACTATGCCTAAAGTTTTAGGTTATTCGAAAATTATTTTGTGATTTTGGTGAATTAAAAATTGAAGACTTAATAGAAAACAAAATGAGTAAGGTTTTTCAAAGTTTCAGTAGGAGGACAATATAGTGATCCAAGAGTTCATGCTGTGGTCATTCCATTGCATCGTTCAGGACAATTCTTAGAAGCGCCAGCACAGCGCCAGAGGTCACCAGTGACAGTGATGTCGGCTTTGGTGTATGAATTCTTACACTGTGCCTATGTCCAATCCAATGGAAGGCTTTCAGCTGTTATGATAGGACGTTGAGAAATAAGCAGATAAAATGTTCGCAATGGGAACACACCGCGCGCCGACCAACACATGGCTCCATTCACTGGTACTAAAGCTGTTAGCCGACGTCACAACGCCCGACGTTTTATTGGTCCGCCAAAATAATATCGCCGCAACAAACTTTACGGCCAGCGCAAGATAAAAGTGAAACTATTCGGATAGGATTCCTGGAATTTTTATTACTTACACGTGAATGTATTACAAGTAAATAGATATAGTGTGGGCACAGTATTACAATAAAGTGGCTTACAGTAGTGCAACGAATGTACTTACCCAGAGCAACGGAAGGGTACTTGCGGGGCACAGCCTGCCAAACTCCGCGAGTTGACGCATACGTTAATAAAAATTACCAAGGACATAAAAAATTGCCGTTAACTAAATGAACCTTTTTTATCATAGTCAACTAAATGAACCTTTTTATCATTAATTTGTAAGCCCTTGGCATTATCTCACCTGATTATAAGTGACGATGATGCCGAAGATGCAAGCGGGCTTACCAAGAATCCCCAAAGCAATGGGGAACTGGCTATCTATCTGCAATCTGGCGGCAATGCAAGCGACGGTATGCCTGCTGAGAGCACAAACTATGTATCAACCTTTCTTTCTCCATATATTTACAAGAAATTAGTGGAAACCTGTAGTATCAAAGACTGTAAGGTTTATGAAACTAAACAAAAAAATCAAAAATATCTCAAATTCAAAAATACTTACAAGTTACTTATTTAGAAGTAGATAACTTGTTTAAAGCTATTTTTTTTTTTTTTTTTTTTATTTACAATTGGTAAGCCCTTGGCATCATCTCACCTGATGGTAAGTGACGATGGGTGATATCCTAAAAACCAAAACTTCTTTGTCATTCCCCCTCCTCTCCCCGTCTACACCCAACACACACACACACACACACACACACACACACACACTTGCGAACACAGTATAAAAATGCATGTTTAAGTATTAATTATTTTATTATTATATAATTTTGTTATTTTTCATCACAATACAGATTGATACAGCCGCGTAATAGTCATCATCATCATATCAGCTCATATACGTCCCCACCGAGGGGCTCGAGCCTACCACGCGGTCCCAGTGCGGGTTGCTCGACTTCACACACAACCTGCGAGTTTCTTCGCAAGCGTGTGCAGGTTTCCTCACGATGTTTTCCTTCACCGTAAGCTCATTCAACTTAAAATAATCCATACTCAAAAAAAGCCTCAACGTCTCTGATGTCAATCTGTCGTCAATATACACGTGATCGCTAATGCAGTGAATGAAAATCAACACCGCATTCGAAAAAAAATGTTTGTTATGTTGCGGTATTCATATTTTGGCGAATAGCCCAAAGATTATGGACTGCAGTGAGGTGTGTAGGTATCGCACTGTCGACCTTGCCGTAGAATCCGTTTTCCTGTTGCTTGTCCTAGGGTTAGAGCCGGATAATTGCCACACTTTTTGAAATCGCTCTTTAAATCTCATTACAAAAAGCAAAATACTTTATTTGTAAAACAAGCCCGTACTTTGGTTTTTTATCTACAAATTTATGATAAGTAAAACACATTATCCTTACTAATATTATAAATTGACCAAACTTTATGACATTTGGCATGCAGGTAGCCTGCGTCACGGCGAAGGACATAGGCTATTTTTTATCCCGGGAAAATAGCATACACTGATGCAGTTCCTGACGGAACTAAAAAAATACTCGATTGTTGTGATTTTTTGCACAGAGATGGTTGAGTAGGTGGGAAACGACATAATTTACTAATCACCCTTAAAGACAGTCATAAAAACGGTGTCCACGCGGGCGAAGCCGCGGGAAAAAACTAGTCTTTAATATTTTTAGAGTATTAGCGATTTTTGCGGACCTCTATATTTTGGTACATCTATCCCACATACGGGATAGTTGCCTAATCCATGTAAATTACGTTTAGGATAGATGCCCCGCCGAGAAATGGAACATCTACCCCGCAAAACCTTTTATCGCATTTTGCCTTCCCATGCAATCGTACAGAGACATGAGACACGGTCAACTTAGTGATAGTTGGGGAATATTTCGATAGTTTAATAAAATAGCATGCGATTCATCCTAGAAACTAGAGTAATTACAATCGAGGCAACTATACCCCTGGGGCAACTATCCTGGTTTTACCCTATATGAAAACAATTTGACGAGAAAATTATTACGATACTTACTTTATAACAGCGTCGGTGGCGTAACGGCTGGGGCTACTACCTTCTGTCGTGGTTCGAATCCTGCCACGTACAAAAGTGTTTTCCATTTCATATGTACGTTTATCCGACGTTCGTTCTACGGCGAAGGAAAACATCGTCGTGAGGAAACCTGCGCACGCGTGCGAAGTAACTCGAGGTCGTGTGTGACGTCGACCAACCTGCACTGGGCCCGCGTGGTCCACGTGGCCTGATCGCCCTATTTCAGGGTAGGCTCGAGCTCCTCAGTAGGGAGGTTATATTAACTGATATGTTGATTTTATATTATACTTACTTGCCGCCACGCAGTATGGTGGTTTTGGATTTCCTTAATAACAAAAGCATAATATGAAACAGGAAAATTACTAAAAGAGACGCAACAATATATTTATCTAGCGTTTGAGTAAATATCCGTTAAAAATGGATTAAACGAGAATTTTATACAAAACTAGCTGTCCCGGCGAACTTCGTACCGCCTCACACTACACTACACTACCATTACACTACCATTACACTACCAATACACTACCAATACACTACCAATACACTACCACTACAATACCAGAGTACTACCACTACACTACCATTACACTTACCAATACACTACCACTACAATACCAGTGTACTACCACTACAACTACCATTACCACTACAATTACCACTACACTACATTAGTTTTTGTAGATATTGCAGAATTTTTTAGGTCATTTTTTACACCTCGGATTACATTATTTGAGTTTTAGTAAGGATCCCTAATTTTTGAAAATATAATAAAGCCTATAGCAACCGCGGATAGGGTGGGTAGCTTCCCAACGGTGAGAGAATTTTTCAAATCGGTCCAGTAGTTTCGGAGCCTATTCAAAACAAACAAACAACAATAATTTCAACAACCTTTTTATAATATTATATTATTAGTATTATACAAAGTGAATAAAAATTGTAGTATTTATCTTTTGAGCATTTATCTACCGCCCATCACTTGAGCAAAGAATAAAGACTATTTACTACGTAAACTACATTAGATGTTTATTAAAAAAAAACAATACCTATATACGATCCCGGGACCTTGACTCCACCTCCAAAGTTCATCGTCAGATCAACTTCAAAATCATCATCATCATCATATCAGCCACAAATCGTCCACTGCTGGACAAAGGCCTCCCCCAAGGATTTCCACGACGACCGGTCCTGCGCTGCCCGCATCCATCGGCTTCAAAATACAATAACCTAACCAATTAAGTTAAAAATTAAAAACCCGACTGCATAAAACATTACCCCTCTTTTTGGGCAGTCGGGTAAGAAGGTACTATTGTCACTGGGATTACGGCTTAACGTCAAATTTTAGCTTAGTCGGCCCCTTTGATGTCGCTCTAAAATCGAATGCAAGATTTGACCCGGACAAATAAATAAATAAACAAACAATCATGATCTCGTCGTAAAGTAGAATAAAAACTGGTAAAAAAAGCAGGCTAACGGATCCCTCTATAAATATTCGTCGCAGGAACAGAAGCGGTCCACTGACGTGGGCGTGACGTCACGAGACATTTCGGTGCTATTTAAAGCGGCGCACGCGTCGCTGTTGGTGTGCCAAGCGCCAAGCGGTGCATGTGGCTGAGACGGTTTGTTTATAGCAGTGTTTTTCAATCTTTTTTGAGTACGCGATCCCTTTACAATATAAAAAATTCTAGCGACCCCCTGTGGCCATAAACAAACTAAAATTTTTGTGATTTGAAAAACTGCGTTTATTTCTTTTTTGGGACTTACATCAAAATATCTATATATTTATCACTCTGATATTTAGTCCCATATTCAGCTTATATACGTCCCATTTTTTATTGTAGTTTACTAGAAACAGTATTTTGTCCGCGACCCTCCGAGTAAGGCTTCGCGACTCCCCTAAAGGGTCGCGACCCACAGTTTGAAAAACACTGGTTTATAGGGATACACGAGTGTGTCGGGGAATTTTTTTACTAGCTTTGGAAATGCCAGGACAAGGAACAAGATATTACAGTTTGTACCGTTATTCTTGGCCAGTATTAGTCTACTGTTTCTAAAAATCAAACTCAAATTTGACTTCTACAAAAATAGTACCTAGGAATAATTATACCTATGTATAACAAACTACATACATCCGTAGGAGAACCAAAGCAACCGACATAGACTCAGAATTGCTAAACTTAACTGGCAGTGGGCGGGGCACATTGCTCGTAGAACAGATGGCCGTTGGGGCAGTAAAGTTTTCGAGTGGTGACCACGCACCGGAAAACGTTAGTGTAGGCCTTCCAGTCGCTGGACCGATGACCTGGTGAAGGTCGCGGGAAGCCCTGAATGCGGGCAGTGCAGAACCGGTCGTCGTGGAAATCCTTGGAGGAGGCCTATGTCCAGCAGTGGACGTCCTTCGGCTGATATGACGATGATATTACAAACTGCCCAAATTAATAAAACAAGAACATAGAATTATACTATAGTTTATAATAAAAATAAAATAATACGAGTGTCTAATTAGAATTTAGAAGAGCTATTACTAGATCAGCGACTTTTAAAATGACAATTAATTTGCATGACAATAAAAAAACAATAATAATTTATTGTTCAGTAAATTAAATCATAATACTTTGTTGTTCCCCATTGCGTTAGGGAATCTTGGTAAGCCCGCTTCCATCTTCGGCAACATCGTTAGTTTATTTTTTGAAATTATTGTTTATGAATTTAATCTACCTCCCACTTGCACGTTAATAATAATGAAACAATGATAATTTATTCATTTGATCATTAAATCTGTTTTTTTTTTAATTTAGCTCTTAACCCTTTTGAACAGAGACAAAATATGACGGTCTGCTGTGCCCTTACTTATATACAGTCACGGAATTTAAATGTTTAGCAGATTCCAGTCTCTTTAATTTTGCCTGGTTATGAAATTAGTTAGACTGTGTCATTCGTCATCATCAGTCGTATGATCTCGGAAATGTAGGTAGGTACTTATAATCAGGAAAAACTGAAGTTTAATGAATCTGCTAAACAATTCAATTCTGTTCCCTTCCCTCGCTTGTCGCTTGTTCTATAGTGACATATTAGTGAATACCGTTTCAAAATCGATTGCGTGGTTTAGAAGGAGTTAGCGGATAAACAGACAGACGCGGAGGGCGAGTTTCTTTTATACTATGTAGAGATACGAGTTTTTTTTTATCCACAATCGGTAAGCCCTTGACATCATCTCACCTGATGGTAAGTAACGATGATGCCGAAGATGGAAGCGGGCTTATCTAGGTACCCCACCGAAATGGGGAACTGGCTATCTTATCTTCAAGCCGGAACACATCAATGCTGTTGACATTGATGCTTGGCGGAAAGACTTAGATGAGATGGTGGTAGCTTACCAGGTGGGCTTAGAAAATGCCCTTCCACCAACCAAACCCGAGTCGTACTCCGCCGGGAATCGAACCCGCGACCTTCTGATGTAAAGCTAATGGATTTAACAATCACGCCACGGAGGCGGTTAAAAAGTTTAAGTAGACCTCATCCCCACCCCACGGCACAGATGAGATACTAGTTACCTCGTCCCACGGTGCATCAACAAAACAGTCGCTATCAATCCATAACTAAAACTTATCCCTACTGTTGAGACACAGGTCTCTCTTTCCCAGCTCGGGATTGTAAGGCGATACTCCACACCAAGTCCGTGATGTTGAAGGTTGTAGGGCTCGTGGAAAACCCCACAGTCACGAAGTTTTAAAGCCGCCTATACTGCCTCGGACACGGTTTAACGACTGCTATCTAGACATAGTAACCGGTATTCATAAAACAACGCTCTGAAATCAAAATAAGAGACAAGACAGAGCTTTTTGTGATAGTCATCATCATCATTACAGCTCATATTCGTCCCCACCGAGGGGCTCGAGCCTACCCCGAATTAGGGCGATCGGGCCTTAGTCGACCACGCGGGCACAGTGCGGGTTGGTCGACTTCACACACAACCTTCCAGTTTCTCTGCAGGCGTGTGCAGGTTTCCTCACGATGTTTTCCTTCACCGTTAAAGCAATCGGTAAGTATGTACGTAAGTTTTTTTTTTGAAAAACTCATTGGTACCTACATTGGCCGTCCAGATTTGAACCCGGTACCTCTGGTTAGATGGACCGAGTCGTTACCGGTTGAGCCACCGACGCTTTTATGGTCATCATATAAGTAATAAATCATCATATCAGCTTATATACTTCCCCGCCGAAAGGCTCGAGCCTACCCTGAATTAGGGCGATCGGGCCTTAGTCGACCACGCGGGCACAGTGCGGGTTGGGCGACTTCACACACAACCTTCTAGTTTCTCCGCAGGCGTGTGCAGGTTTCCTCACGATGTTTTCCTTCACACCGCAAGAGCGTTGTATGAACGTACATATGAAATCTAAATCCTAAAACACATTAGTAAACCTGATGAGGTTTTGTTGTATTATTTTTATTACAATTGGTAAGCCCTTGGCACCATCTCACCTGATGGTAAGTGACGATGATGCCGAAGATGGAAGCGGGCTTACCAAGATTCCCTTATCTTCATGCCGGAACACATTAATGTTGCTAGAATTGATGTTTGGCGGCAAGACTTAGATAGGATGGTGGTAGCTGGCCAGACGGGTTTAGAAAATGCCCTACTACCAACCAAACCGAGTCTTACAAGTTGACCCCACCGGGGAATCGAACCCGCGACCTCCTTGTATGAAGCGAATGAACTAACCATTACACCACGGAGGCGGAGTTTGGGAAAAGATCCTTGCCGCAACGGTGGGGACATTTGTGGAGTGTCAATGTCAACTAACCCCATGAATCCTAAGCGTTTATGGAGTGTCAACGAACCCCATGAAAACTAAGCGTTTATGGAGTGTCAACGAACCCCATGAAACCTAAGCGTTTATGGAGTGTTAACGAACCCAATTAAACCAAGCGTTTATGGAGTGTCAACGAACCCCATGAAACCTAAGCGTTTATGAAGTGTCAACGAACCCCATGAAACCTAAGCGTTTATGGAGTGTCAACGAACCCCATGAAACCTAAGCTTTTATGGAGTGTCAACGAACCCCATGAAACCTAAGCGTTTATGGAGTGTCAACGAACCCCATTAAACCTAAGCTTTTGCCATTAGTCTTTGTAACGCTTTTACTGGTATCTCAGTATCCATATTTCCCTGCTTACCACCCCGTCATATCCGACGCTTTCATATGCGTGACACGCGTTTAATTATAGGTGCCTACGTCATCCGCTAATGGCGGTTACATCACCGGCTGTCACGGTCAATGTCAACTTGAGATGACGTTGACGTCCGTTGATGGACTTGGAGTTGTTCAAGTTGCGAGTTTTGATAGATACAAGAATATATTTTTTTTCTGGGACAAATCACACATGGCCATCTGGCCCCAAAGTAGGATTCCCTGTGTTATGGGAACCAGAGACTGATATACGATACATACTTATATACGTTTATAAACGTCTAACAAAATTAGCTGAAACTATTTTAACTGGTGCTTCTACCCATTAAACTGAACAACTTTCCCCATAAAACCCATAGACAAATCTCAAAAAATAATTTGAACTTCCCATACTATTATGCTGATCAGCTGATCGAGTTAGTATGGGAGATCCAATTTTTTTTGCGATTTGACTATGGCTTCCTTGGGGAAGGTTGTTCAGTTTCATGGTTAGAAGCACCAGTTAAAATAGTTCTGCTAATTTTGTTAGACCTTATATACCTTATTATATAAATAAAAAAAAAACATTACTGTGTCCTATATCAAATGAAAGTGCTCGTTATGAGGATCTCAAATATATTTTTGTAATTTTTCTAAAATAAATAGTTTTGATTTATTCATGAAAGAAGACGAAAATTGACCATTTCCCCCCCCCCCCCCCCCCCCCCTCCCTGCTCTCCGAAACTACTGAGCCTAAAATTTTGAACAAAATATAGTTCATTGCTTGTAGATTACAGGAAAACCTATAAGAATTCTATCAATTGAAAGTAAAGTGGTAAACTCAATATAATACTTTTAGGTGAGATGATGCCTTGGGCTTACCAATTGAAAATTTAAAAAAAAACAAAAATCTTTCGGAAAATAATTCAATAAAACACCAATTTGTAGCGCTAGTAATAGTTAACTCGCATCTTACTGTGAGGATTTCAAAACTGATATTTTGCATTTGACTTTGGCATAGTACGGAACCCTCTTCACGCGAGTTCAACTCGCACTTGGCCGTTTTTTTTTTCAAATACCAGCCGCTTTCGTCAAGTCGCTGCTCCTACGTTATTACGAATTGTGAAATACATAAGAACACAAAGAAGCAAAAAGCCATTTTTGAAAAAATACTTGACATATGGGATTCCTGAAATACCCGATCACATTAAGGCTTGGGCCAAGTGTGTGGAGTACTTATCATCGTCATCATCATATCAGCCGAAATACGTCCGCTGCTGGTCAAAGGCCTCCCCCAAGGATCTCCACAACGATAGGTCCTGCGCTGCCCGCATCAAGCGTTTTCCCGCGACCTTCACCAGGTCGTTGGTCCACCGAGTGGGAGGCCTGCCTTCGTTAGTCACCCGGTGCGCGGTCGCCACTCGAGAACTTTATTGCCCCAACGGCTCGGTAAGTGGGGACGCTATATCATAAACCTGGTAGTTTAGCGTAACTGGTAGATATACGAGAGGGACTGCCCCAACGGCTCTCGGTTCTACGAGCTATATGCCCCGCCCACTGATACCAAGTTAAGCAATTCTGAGAGCTATGTTGGTTACTTGTGTTCTACTAAAAATCTTTCTGGGCGCTTATATTCAACAGTAGATTGTTTTCGTGAGCTTTGGCATTGAATAATGGTTCTTTTAGGGTCGTATAGTCAAGCCAGCAACCCTTAAAGGTTCGCCAAGTCCGTCTGTCACTGTCAGCCGATTTACTTACTGGTATGATTGTAATAGCGTCGGTGGCGTAACGGCTAGGGCCGCCGCCGCCTGTCCGGCAGGTCGTGGTTTGAATCCTGCCGCGTACCAATGTGATTTCGAATTTAGATTTCATATGTACGTAATGTACGTTTATCCGACGCTCTTACGGTGAAGGAAAACATCGTGAGGAAGAAACGGAGCGGGGAAACTTGCAGGTTGTGTGTGAAGTCGACCAACCCGCACTGGGCCCGCGTGGTCGACTAAGGCCCGATTGCCCTAATTCAGGGTAGGCTCGAGCCCCTCGGTAAGGACTTAAAATCATGATTGTACAAAATATATGTGATGCCTATAAAGATTTTGATCTCGCCTACATGTAAATTATGTATTTATTTTGATGTACACAGGCCAGCTCATCAACCTAGACACTCGCAGTGCGATTCTGATCCATACGCATACTGCATAAGAATGGTACAAAGTCCAAATTGTCTAGATTGATGTGCTGGCCTCTGTACAATAAAGAGTTATTTGAGTAAGTGGGGGGTGTTTCTTACCCGACTGCGCCAGGAGGAGGGTTTTGTTTTTCGAGCGTATGTACACACATCAACTTTATCTAGTTATATTTTGTTTGTTTGTTTGTAAACTCTTTATTGTACAAAATATATACACTTAAAATAATTAAAAAAAACTTAAGTATTTTTAGACTTTTTGTACATGGTGGACATTATTGTGTAGGGTCGAACTTTCGAGATGAGCAAGTACTATATTTCCACTTTCAGTTCTTATAAATTAATTTAATTTTAAGTTGTATTTGTGAAAATTCGCGCAAAATTATAATTGTGTTGTTATAATGTTGTCATAGACGGATGTTATAGTTTGTATGAACTTAGTAGAACCCATGTTTATAAGAACTGAGAAGGTACTCGAAAATATAGCATTATTAGTAGTAGTAAAGTTCGGTTGCTCATTTATCCGCATTTTCGACAGCTTCCGACAAACACTGTCAAAGGTACCGCCGCGCGGCCCGTCGTGCGGCACGATTGAACCCAGAGCGGCACCTTTCACAGAGTTTTAGTCGCGGGAGCCGTCAAAGATGCCTACACATGCACGCACATGTCCTAAGTAATTTTTAATAGCTTTTCAAGAAACCAAATATAAATAAAATAAATAAATAAATAAATATTCGGGGACAAATCACACATGGTCATCTGGCCCCAAAGTAGGATTCCCTGTGTTATGGGAACCAGAGATTGATATACATAGTTATATATACGTTTAAATACATACATATATAGATATAATTTAACACCCAGACACAGAGCAAACAAATCTGCTCATCACACAAATGCTTGCCCTGGGTGGGGATCGAACCCACAACCCTCGGATCAGTAGTCAAGGGCACTAACCACTGAGCCACCGAGTCAGTTGTCAGTCATATTACAGGAAAATTTTTAAAATATCCCTACGCAATGTTGAGCAGCGTTTGTTTATTTATTTCTTTGGCACGCACTGTATGCCTAAAACGGCTTAACGGATTTTAGAATGCGAGGTGTCTTGATCCCGTGAGCGAATAAGGTCACATTTTTACGCGACGGCCAAAAAAAGAGGGGTTAGCATAACAGCTATACCGGCATGCCTATGCCACGTCATCCGGTGCGCGGTCGCCACTCTAGACTTTACTTCCACAACGCGGGCCCCCTAAGGGTCGTCACTCACTTTATACCCTAAGGGTCGGTAAGTGGGGATGCTATATCATAAACCTGGTCTTTCAAAACTAGTGAGCGTTTTCCAAGATTCAGGGATCCGTTTACAAAATATTAAGCCAGAGATAGCCAGTTCCCCATTGCGTTGGGGAATCTTGGTAAGCCCGCTTCCATCTTCGGCAACATCGTCACTTACCACCAGGTAAGATGTTGTCAAGGGGTTACCAGTTGTGAATAAAAAAAATAAAATTAAGCTTCATTCATTCTTCATGTTTATTTTTTTAACTTTCTAATTTGTACCCCAAAATTAAACTCCAAAATCGGAATTCGTTGCATGTTTACGTAATCAATATAAACAGGATGTTACAAAATTGGTGTAGGTCCCTACTCATCATACTGAACAACTTTTGTTCTACGACTTTACTTTAATCGCAAAAAAAATTCCCTTCATCAGCCGAATGACCAATTTTGCGCATTTTAGTATAGAGGTCCAATTTTTTTTTGAGAATTGACTATGTGTTCCTTGGGGAAAGTTGTTCAGTATGATGGGGAGAACCCCCAGTTAACGGGACCTACACCAATTTTGTTACAGCCTGTATGTACAAAATTTTACTTTTTTTTCGTTTTACTAATTCGGAGAAAATCGGGTGTGATTAGACAAACGGACGAACGCACAAAAGCAGACTTTACATTAATGATCTTGTTAGGGTTCCTTTTTTTTCATCTGTTGCACGGAACCCTAAAAACTGTTTATTTTCCGTTCCCCGACCCTTGTCTTCGTTTAAGTCCGCAAAAAGAAATAACTTGAAAAGTTGAAATATTTGGAGATTCAGTAAAGTTATTCATATTTTTTGTTTTCGTGACTAGATCCGAGTTTTTGTGGTTTCTGAAACTTCGCTGGGTCTAAGGGTTCCGACAAACTGTGGAACTACTTTTTCCAAAAATAGAGTAGGTGGGTAGACAAATACGTGCACTACTAGTAGGAACAAAAAGAGCTGTAATATATATGACCTCTTTTTATTGCTACCTATCATCATCATATCAGCCGAAAATCGTCCACTGCTGGACAAAGGCCTCCCCCAAGGATTTCCACGACGACCGGTCCTGCGCTGCCCGCATCCACCGGCTTCCCGCGATCTTCACCAGGTCGTCGGTCCACCGCTTGGGAGGCCTGCCTACGCTACGTAATAAGCTACCTATAAGTAAGTGTAATGTTTATTGTTGTTTTGTGTATTCCTGACTACGCCAGACAGTGATGGCTTCGCGATAAAGTATGCACAGCATGGCTGTACTTTTTTTTACCAAAGTCCACGTTTTCAGCTATGCTATTATCACACCCTGGACACTTCATACAACGGGCCAGAAATGACATTTAAAAAAAGGAATGACGGAACAAAAAAAATGGCGGCGAAATCCTATACGTTCGACAATCAATCTGCATCAATCTGGGTGACGAGGGGGTGAGGTAGGAATCTAGAGAGCGGCAGGAAGTGTCCATACTGTATGTCAGTACTAATATATATACTTTGCTATTGTCCTGTAGTGCCCGTTGGGATGACGTGGATGACGTTCATCGAGTCCACGTCAAAATAAAGGACTATATAGGTATGCACAAACACCCATTAACTCAGGTATGATTAGTGCCAAAAAAACGGCCAAGTGCGAGTCGAACTTGCGCACTAAGGGTTCCGTACCAATAACTATATTTCATCTACAGCGCCATCTATAGACATAGGTAAAAGGGAACTAATTGCTGTTGTCGTATCACTACGTAAATTACGTATGTAGAAGATACTACTAGATGCCACTAGGTGTCGATTTATTTATAGATTTTTTATAGATTTTCCTGTAATCTATGCATTTAACCTCGCACATTGTTGTTTTTCTTAAAGCCCAATAGTTTCTGTAACAGGGGGGGGGGGGGGAGAAATGGTCAATTTTCGCCTATATTTTTTATTATTCACAATTGTAAACCCTTGACAACATCTCACCTGGTGGTAAGCCTATTTTCTTAAATAACTACAAAACTATTTATCTTAAAATTATAAAAAAAAATATTTAAGATTCTCACATCAAGCCCTTTCATTTGATATGTCACACTATGTAGTTTGCAAAATTTATTTTTATTGTTTTTATTTATCGTTTACCCCCCAAGTGTTTAAAATTAATTTATTTACGTTACATGTCCGTCTTTGGGCCACCGACTTACGTATCTGTACCAAACTTCAACTCAATTGGTCCGATTGAGTGGAAGTTTGGTACACATACGTAAGTAGTTTCTCAGCAAATCGGCTGTGACAGACGGACGGACAGACAGGCACATGAGTGATCCTATAAGGGTTTCGTTATTTATTTTAAAGGTACGGAACCCTAAAAATGCATTGAGTTTGCAACCCCAATTAAAATGGTATTATACCTAATGATTGTTTCTGCAACTGAACGAAACGAGAGAAATTTAACTTAGTGCCTTGAGATAAAACAAAAACGCCAAACACGTTAAAAAACCGACTTCCATCGCAACAACAATTTTGCATTATTATTTTTGGTTTTTGTTAATTTTCTAATCAAATCATCATTACAGCTCATATACGTCCCCACCGAGGGGCTCGAGCCTACCCTGAATCAGGGCGATTAGGCCTTAGTCGACCACGCGGGCCCAGTGCGGGTTGGTCGACTTCACACACAACCTTCGAGTTTCTTCGCAGGCGTTTTCCTCACGATGTTTTCCTTCACCGTTAAAGCAATCGGTAAGTATGTACGTAAGTTTTTGAAAAACTCATTGGTACATTGGCCGTCCAGATTTGAACCCGGTACCTCTGGTTAGATGGACCGAGTCGTTACCGGTTGAGCCACAGACGCTTTTTTAAAATAATCAAATCAAAATAATTTATTTTAAATAGGTGCTTACACACACTTTTAAATAGTCAAAAAAACAACTTATTTTCTAGTACATAATGTCATGATTCAGATTACAGTCTCAGGTAATGGTATTTGTTATAGTATCAACATATACAGGGTTATTGGTAATTAGACCGGATCCTCTTAAGAGGGTATAGGGGCGGTTATTTGGAATAATTTTGACCCCATATTGCATTATCCGAAACTCAACCGTTTTTGAGATATTTGCTTTTTAAGAGTTTTTTTTGGAAAAATCAGATTTTCTCCTTCAAAAATTTATAAAAAAATAACTATTCATCCAGATTTCATTTTGTTTACATTTTTAGATAGAGTACATTTTAATTCTTAATATTCAATCATAAAATCATAATATTCTGTATTAATACAGAAAGTACAGGCCACTTCGTAAAAAACAAATCAGATTATTTGTTAAACTGTCTACTTAAATGTGATTTTTCTCGAAGAAAACCCCTATTAATTGAGTCTGCATGTTATTTGAAAAACATCTACACATTTCTAGCTATCCAACGAGGTAAAAAACATTGCATTTAGTTACAAAATTTCAAAGAAAATGTGAAAACAATAGGCCCAGGTAGTGAATTCCGAGAATGTGGTTTTTGATCCGAGGTCAATAAGCGATACTACTTCAATGCTCCGTATGCTCTGTCTCGCTCTCGCTCACGTTGCTAGCAGATTTGTGTTGTTGTTAAGTCCAGTTTGCTCGTGCGATTCGTACTGTGTAGACGCTTTCCACTATCTTTGGACTTCGGTATCTTTACTTTGTGACTTGGCTTGTAAACGTTTTGTGACTGATTGCATTCCCGACGACTTGGCGTGTATTAAAGGACTTGATTGACGATCAAATTATGGCTGCAGATCCCCGCGTCCAACCTCGTCCTCGAGAGTTTTCAAATGAGGAATATGCGGACATAATGTTTTGCTATGGATATGCCAACGGTATCTCTACTCGTGCTCGTACGGAGTATCAGTCTCGATTTCCTAACCGCCGTTTACCCGATGAGAGTGTGTTTGAGTCACTAGAAAAAAAATTGAAAGATATACCTTGATTCTAAAAACTTCCTTAAATTATTATTTCAACCTCACACCTTTAGTTTCTACTACCCAGTTTTGGTTTTGTCACATTTTCTCTGAAACCATGCCACGAAATGCAGTGTTTTTTACCTCGTTGGATAGCTAGAAATGTGTAAATGTTTTTAAAATAACATGCAGACTCAATTAATAGGGGTTTTCTTCGAGAAAAATCACATTTAAGTAGACAGTTTAACAAAAAATCTGATTTGTTTTTTACGAAGTGGCCTGTACTTTCTGTATTAATACAGAATATTATGATTTTATGATTGAATATTAAGAATTAAAATGTACTCTATCTAAAAATGTAAACAAAATGAAATCTGGATGAATAGTTATTTTTTTATAAATTTTTGAAGGAGAAAATCTGATTTTTCCAAAAAAACTCTTAAAAAGCAAATATCTCAAAAACGGTTGAGTTTCGGATAATGCAATATGGGGTCAAAATTATTCCAAATAACCGCCCCTATACCCTCTTAAGAGGATCCGGTCTAATTACCAATAACCCTGTATATCTTTGTCATTTACATAATCTATTATTTTATATATCCTCTAGAGCACAAACATTTTTTGACACGAGTCTTGAATTTGTTCTCTAAAGTACTTTCTAATAAAGTACTACACCAATTTTGATAAAATTTATATAGGACCACACGGGAAACACTAGCTTTCAAATAAAAAAGAATCATCAAAATCGGTTAACCCAGTCAAAAGTTCTGAGGTCACAAACATTAAAAATACAGTCGAATGGAGAACATCCTCCATTTTGGAAGTCGATTGAAAAGCCGTTAGTCTGATGAGTTCACTAATTATACGACATCAAATAAACATACGGCCTATGTAGGTAGTCTACGTAGGTTCAAACTCACACTCGACCTGCAAATGTCAATTTCCTTGCCTCTACAGTAATGTGCTATGATCATGACAGAAGAGTAGATTGAATAAATGGCCAATAAATGTCAATTTCCTCTCGGGTTTATTCCCAAACGCTGGGCTTAATTACCCGACTGCGCGACGCAAAGGAGGGTGTTGTGTTTATCAGCCTATGTACAATGTACACAGGCCAGCACATCAAGCTAGACACTCGTAGTGCGATTATGAACTATACGCACACGGCATAAGAACGATACAAAGTACAAAGTGTCTAGCTTGATGTGCTGGCCTCTGTACATACATGCATACATATTATGTATGTATGTATGTTCCTTTGTGGCGCTCTAAAGACCAAAAGCGTGGACCGGTTTCGCTTTGGATGATTCTTACGTCAGTCGATTTGACAGTAATCAAAATTCAATATGGCGACAACCAGACGCCTTATTATATATTATTATTGTGAAAAAGAAAAAAAAATAAAGTCGACGAGCAATGCTTAGGCCTTGAGATACGTCAAATTACACTATCAATTCAAATTATTGAAAGACTGCAATGCTTAGGCCTTGAGATACGTCAAATTAAACTATCAATTCAAATTATTGAAAGACTGCAATGCTTAGGCCTTGAGATACGTCAAATTACACTATCAATTCAAATTATTGAAAGACTGCAATGCTTAGGCCTTGAGATACGTCAAATTAAACTATCAATTCAAATTATTGAAAGACTGCAATGCTTAGGCCTTGAGATACGTCAAATTACACTATCAATTCAAATTATTGAAAGACTGCAATGCTTAGGCCTTGAGATACGTAAAATTAAACTATCAATTCAAATTCTTGAAAGACTGCAATGCTTAGGCCTTGAGAAACGTCAAATTAAACTATCAATTCAAATTATTGAAAGACTGCAATGCTTAGGCCTTGAGATACGTCAAATTACACTATCAATTCAAATTATTGAAAGACTGCAATGCTTAGGCCTTGAGATACGTTAAATTACACTATCAATTCAAATTATTGAAAGACTGCAATGCTTAGGCCTTGAGATACGTCAAATTAAACTATCAATTCAAATTATTGAAAGACTGCAATGCTTAGGCCTTGAGAAACGTCAAATTAAACTATCAATTCAAATTATTGAAAGACTGCAATGCTTAGGCCTTGAGATACGTAAAATTAAACTATCAATTCAAATTCTTGAAAGACTGTGTAAAGCTATCACTATAGAAAAAATAATTTTATAAAATACATAAAAGTTATAAAAAATGATTTAATTGAACAACAAATATTACCACTTTTGATGTAAAAAAATATACTGTAGACCCTGTTTTTGACATAAATTTTTTGAAAGTCTAGAAAAGTAATAAAAACATGTAAAAATCGAGAATTGGGCGTTCGGTTTCAACGTAACAGCCGCGTTGAAGCCCGCATTGATCTGAACTTAGAATGAATAGACTTATGTTCGATATTATTTTAACATCGGATTGCGGCATCTTAAAACCTGTGGGGTTTTAATAGGTATTTGAATATCATTATTAGGTTTCTCTTATCATTTTTAAATTCATTAATTTTCAAAATTTTCGGTGTCATCTACTATTTCTTCTTATAAAGTTACATTTTTAAAACACTGTTATCACTTAAATATTTTAATGGAAACTAAATTGACCGTAATTTAATTTCAACTAAAAAGTGTGAAATATGAAAAGTAGTCTAAATTTAACAAATCAAAAACCCAACTGCAGAAAAAGTTACTATAGTAAAAAAAACAACCTGCTTAATCAAAATAACCTTATGAAAGATGGAAACATGATGACCTGTTTCTCTCTCCAACCCGAGACCCCGCAAGTACCAACACCTGAGTTTGTTCGGAACGACGTAAGGGACAGCGCATGATAGACGACCTTTTCACTGTACTGCTCGGGCTGAAGTACAATAAAATGATTGATCATGCTGCATGAAAAGTCCATCATGAAGCATGATCATTAACGTAATCATGCAGCATGATCATCTAGGGTCCGCTTAAGGCGAGGAATTTGTAAAACAGTTGTCTCTGTTTTTTCCTTTACGTGTAAAGAGTCAAGACAATAACCACACTTTTGCACTTATTCAATGTTTTACGTTGTTATTTCTCTTAAGACTTCAATTTAAAAACAAAAATTTAGCAGGTTCTCTGAAGTACTTAAAAAGAAATATGTCCATATAAAAACTATGAGCAAATTTAGAAATTTTATTAATAAACAATTCGTTTTAGACTTTTTTTAGACGTTTTAGACCTGTTTTTGGGATTTTTTTATGATCGAGTAAAGTACACACTATCGTGTAACAGATAAGCACATTCCTCAGACAATATCCTTAAGTATGTCGAATATTTTTTGCAAGACCAATATTTAGTAGTAATTAGCCAAAAAATTTGATCTAGCAGAAGGGTTTCTTCGCTTCTCCACCGGTGCCTCGCCTTAAGCCGAGATCCATGCCTATTGGTACTAATATATATACTTTGCCTATTGGGTAGTTGTCCCTAAACTTGTTTTACAGTGAGGAGTACCATTCGTAGTTGCCCTCTTGCCAATGGAAGCAGTAAACACCATCTGCTGCACAATCTCACAACAATATCATGCAGTCAGAGGCAATCTGTCTTTTAGGCGTCTTTCATTTAACAATGGATCTCGGCATAAGGTGGACTTAGGTGGTGTGGAATTGGAGACAGAAACAGGTTATCTTGTTTCAATATTTTTTATAGTTGATTTTTTGTTTTTAGTTCACTTTTTGCCCAGTTGGGTTTATTGGTTTTATTTTAAATTTCCTTTTTTTATTATAAAATTATTGTTGATTGAATTTATAGGAATTAAAAAAATAATGAGTTGAAAAGTTGAATGCCGATTTGTATGTAAGTTGTCCGCTTCAAAATTTAGTTAAATTTGTCCCACTTCTGGGTTTCTGATTGGACTAAAATTTTGTATAAGTACATGGATGACAATGCATGGTTACCTAAGTGAAATCCAATATGGTGAACTTTCAAAGATGGGGGACCAGTTACAGTGTAAACTCTACATAGCCACACTCTAGGGACCGGGAATTTTGTGACGTTATTGAGAGTTTTGTTATACAAAGTGAATTTAGCGTCAAAGTAAACCAACTGATGGAGCCAGAAAAATTTGACGTTTCAAAGAGTACACTGTGCTCGCCTTTTTTTTAATTTGGAAACTCGTATTTTTTTTTAACATTTGGCACCGTGAGCATTTGAGCATAAAAACTCTTTTCAAATCAAAGCTTTAAAGTTACCTAAAAGTTTTAAAATTTTTCTTCAGCTTATTCCATTCGATGTTGTCCACAATGATCAGTTTTTCAACCGATTTCCAAAAGGAAGGTGTTTCTCAATTCTACTGTATGTTTTTAGGGTTCCAAAGTCAACAAGGTACCCGTATAGTTTCGCCATGTCTGTCTGTCCGTCTGTCTGCGGCTTAGCTCAGAGACTATTAGTCTAGAAAGCTGTATTTTTTTAGGATACCTCCCCATGATAATGCAAAAGAAGGGGTAGTTTTTTTTTCGTTGACGTACCCCATGGTTTGGTGTATCGTTGAATAGGTCTTTAAAAACAACTGCGGGTTTGCTAAACCGTTTTTAGATTCAGGTATCTGTTTGCGAAATCATCATATCAGCCGGAAATCGTCCACTGCTGGACAAAGGCCTCCCCCAAGGATTTCCACGGCGACCGGTCCTGCGCTGCCCGCATCCATCGGCTTCCCGCGATCTTCACCAGGTCGTCGGTCCACCGCGTAGGAGGACTGCCTACGCTACGCTTTCCGGTGCGCGATCGCCACTCGAGAACTTTACTGCCCCATCGGCCATCTGTTCTACGAGCTAAATGTTTGCGAAATATTAAGTTTTGAAATGCTAATTTTTGTAAGAGTCAAGTGTGTGTCCAGCTTACCAGCTTAACCGCTATTTCAAGACGTCTGAAAAAAATTAGCAAGGCATATAGTCAATTTAAAAGGAAAACTATCACGGCTAAGTAGGCTTTCTTAGTTTAGGAGTAATATTCGAGCAACTTAAGATGTACAGTTGGATTTGTAAAAAGTTCATAGATTTTCCATACAAAATGTTCTATTACCAACTGCAAATATAATTTTGTTTATTAAAATATACATTTATTTATTTGAAAATACTACGGAACCCTACATTGCGCGAGTCCAAATCGGACTTGGCCCGTTTTTTATATGTGGGTGTTACGCGATATCTTCGCAGATTGTGAACCGATTTTCATGATTCATTTTTTATTCGACAGGGTAAGCATTCGAGTTGGTCAAGATTCAATATATTTATTCAAAATAGGTGCAAATTACACTCTTTCTGATTGTCATAAAATAATCATAACAATGTCATTTGTGAAGAATCAAGAGATAAACAATCATTAGTTAATAACGTCAAAATTAAATCCTTGATATAAACCAGATTATGTCATTAAAACATGAAAACAATATGACACGAAAAGTTATACATAAAAATCATTGATAGTCATTTATGCCTTTAACAAGACTAGGCCAGTTCCCACGGACAGCACCCGGTCACGAGTATAACGCGAGAGTCAGCCATCGCTCCCATCAACCATATTACAGGGAAAGGAATGTCCCATATAATTTTATAAAAATCGGTTTTTAGAAAATTTAAAAAAACCTAAAATAAAATTTGCAAAATTGTATTTAGTTGTTGCGATAGAAGTCCGTTTTTATTTTCCTTTTCAATAGGCTATCGGAGTGCTTGTCATTTGAGTTACTTTTTATGATCTGTTAAAACGAAATTTTGTTCTAAAAATGTTTTAAAATACCCACAAGTGACGTCATAGATTTTAGGCGTCATTGACGAACTTTTTTGTGAATTTGATCAATTAAAAATTGAAGACGTGATGGAAAAACACAAAACAAGTAAGGTTTTTTGAAACTTCAAGAGGATCGCAATTTTGGAAATCATACTTCATATTTTATTTTTGATGCAGTCCGATCCCCTATTATCGACAAATCAGTTTGGAAATGACTTAAGTGAATTAAAAACATATGTAAGTACTTACGTATTTCCGATTTTACCGCGAACCGCTCGTTCAGTCCCAGGCATGACCTGTCGTTGTGGGGATAGGTGACCTACTTCCCTGGCGGATGCACTGCATGCAACTTTCAGCCCTGCCGTCCTGAATTTAGCGCTTAAAATTGTATGCGTTGCGGGGATATTGGATTTTCATCTGTAAAGTTTGGTTAATTCGGGATGCATAACTATAAATGTATTTAAGTTTTTAATGTGCATTGGATTATGTACCTACGATTGGGTTATTGATTGTTGGGAATGGTAGGTTAATGTTTCATTTGTGTTATGATTATGACGTAGAGTACTCAGTAATATTTTATATTATGTAGCACATTACTGCAGCGGCCAGCAAAAGAGGCGTTGATGGACGAACGTGTAAATATACGTAATACACACCAATAGATGGGTTATGTACTAACAAACAACATTTGAAAATCGAACCCACTTACACGCACAATATCATTGGTAGTTCGCTTCCGTTGCACCGAATGCTACTAAAAAAAAGAAACCAAATGGAATCGTTTTATTTAATTCACTTTTTGGACGCATGTAACCCATCTACCTCCCCTTATATATATAGCATATTTCTTTATTTATTTTTCTATATTTGCCACCTGCGACCATTTCATACAATGACGAAGGTGGTATACTGCCCTCAGTGCGCGAGGAGTTTCGCTGCGAAGATTGGCTACATAAGCCATCTTCGAGCGCACGCGCGCGGCAAACCGACTAGGAGTCGAAATGGACGCCATGACCGAAATCGGTCGGATAGATCATCATCATCATCATCATTAGCATATCTTTGAATACACATACGTAAGTCCATCAATGCCTAGTTGTGGCCAAGGCTTGTATAGGTAGTACTTTTCTCAAATAAATGCGCGAAAATTAAAACTTCAATAATTACTTTTCAAAATCAATGACGAACAACGAACAACAATAATTTTTCACGCGCCAATGTGTTCATTTGTTTTTTTTTTCAATAAACAGCGTTCTATTTGCAAGTCAGTTCGAAATTTAAATAAAACCTTTGATAAGTTACCTCCTTGTTTGCCATGTTTCAGAGTAATCAAGTTCCATTTTTAAATTACGACGACAGATGTGAGTTTATATAGTAATTTATTTGGCCGCTAAACACGACGGATATGGATTTTCATACAACTTTTGCCGGTCGCTGCTCGCATGTACAGCAATTTCGATTTATCTCGAGGAATAATGTCAAAATAATGCTCAAATTTCCAAGCATGTTTGAGAAAATAGTCTTTCTTAAATTACCTACTGGTCCATGTTTAAGTTTTAATACTTTTAAAGTTTTTTTTTAAGTTAAGCTTACTTCTACATTTATATTCATGTGAGAACATAATATGTTCATAAGTTTATATTATAAACTGTACTCAAAGTTATTAATTAACTTTTAAGTATTACAGTAGGTAATAATTACTGTTTGCTTTCTCAATAAATTAAATGAAATCGCCCTACCAACAACCAAATCGAGTCGTACTAAGTTGACCCCACCGGGAATCGAACCCGCGACCTCCTGGTGTGTAGCGAATGGACTAACCATTACGCCACGGAGGCGGTTGATGGATTTATCGATTTTGAGGGCGACGTATCATACGAATCGTCTCCGATACCTTGATTGTCATAGGATATTTTTTTCTCTTAAATTGACGTCTGTTGTTTACAAATCATCGTTTTTCAAACCTTTTAATCAGTCGAATTGGACTTCCACGACTTAGGTCATACCAGATGATCAATTTGTATGGGGGGTCCAAAAGTTTTCCCAACCTGGTAACCCAATAATGACAGGACCTCTGCATCCCGGCGCGTGTGCGATGGCCCAATGACCCCATCCTCCCGGAGCCGACAATACCCGAAGACACCCGAACTTCCCCGAACGCGAAAACTGGGTTAGGACTTGCAAAGTTAATTTTGCAGCTGGGTTGCTTCATAGATTCGGAGGGGTTTTGATAGATTTTCGTTTGTCTAACCGCAAATGTAAGTTGGTGCGCTGGGATATCAATGATTTAATGCTGAAGTGAATTTGCTATTTACATTTTTGGCTCTTTTGTTAGAGCTTTTATGCTAAAAGTTTTCGGAGTTGTATTGTATTTAAGTTGAAACAAATATAAAAGAAACATTATGGATTAATAGAAGCACCTTGTAGTCCGGTGCGACTCGCGTGTTTGTCTTGATCATCATATCAGCTCATAATATATTACGTCCCCACCGAGGGGCTCGAGCCTACCCTGAATTAGGGCGATCGGGCATTATTCGACCACGCCAACCAGGGTTCGAAAGGATAATTATCGCGATAATAACAAATGGATTATTATCGACTAATAATAACAAAAGATTGCGTTCGTGAAAGTGAACTGTATTCAAACGGGTATTTCCGAACTTGCGTCTATCCGAACGCACAAAGTGTCAACGTGCCGCGCTTATCTTAATTATCGGATAATTAGTAAGAAGCGTAATTATCTAGATTTTTTCGAACCCTGACGCCAACGCACTGGTTGGTCGACTTCACACACAACCTTCGAGTGGCTTCGCAGGCGTGTGCAGGTTTCCTCACGATGTTTTCCTTCACCGTAAGAGCGCCGGATTAATGTACACATGAAATCGAAATTCGAAGACATTGTGCTACGTGACAGGATTCGAACCACGACCTTCCCGGACAGGAGGCGGCGGCCCTAGCCGTCACGCCACCGACTCGATAATAATGCAGGTCAATTGACCAGAAGCACGGTCATTATCCCGATGGGTTTGACTGTTAGTAGCGTTTTGCTTGACCGTTTCCGTGCTTCGCAAGCCACGCCGCAGGCAGGCTAAGTTGTTGGTGCCGGTTGCTATCAATGAATGGCAGTCGTTGAGCCATGTCAGATGCCCTTATGAGTGCTCCACAAACTCGGACTTGGCTCCCTTATGTGGATTTGCACCTAAAATCTGCCCAGGGTGTAGGGTGAAACCAGGATAGTTGCCCGAGGGGTATAGTTGCCCAGACTGTAATTACTCTAGTTTTGCGGATGAATCGCATGCTATTTTACTAATCTATCGAAAGATTCTCCAACTATCACTAAGTTGACCGTGTCTCATGTCTTTGTGCTATTGCATGGGAAGGCAAAATGCGATTAAAGTTTTTTGCGGTATAGATGTTCTGTTTCTCGGCAGGGAATCTATCTTAAATTTAATTTACATGTATTAGGCAACTATCCCGTATGTGGGATAGATGTCTTAAAATATAGAGGTCCGCAAAAAACGCTAATACTCTAAAAACATTTAAGATAATGTTAATTACTTTTCATAAATTTGTTGATAAAAAACTGAAGTACCGGCCAGTTTTACAAGTAAAGTATTTTACTTTTTGTACTGAGAGTGATTACAAAAAGTGGGGCAATTATCCGGCTTTTACCCTATATTATTCTAGTTAAAGCACCATTCTCTATTACTTCCCGTTTTGGCGGGCAGTTGACCATCTCGATGAACGGCTGAATAGGGATGATAGTGTTCGATTTTTAATTCATCAAAATCACAAAATGAGTACATAACGCGACTAAACTATGACATCACGCCTAGGTAGCTATTTCTAACATTTTAAGAACAAAATGTCGTTTTTTACAGATGATAAAAAGTATCTCAGATGTCTAGAATTCGTCATCCCTATTGATTTCTATCGAACTTGGCTAATATAGATTTTAAATGTTAAGATAATGCCAATGGGTTACCAATCGTGGATTTAAAAAAAGCGCTTTGAAATCGGTCCACCCTTTTAAGAGCTGCGATGACGTTTACGGACACACAGACAGACACTCAGACCTATGGTTCAAACTTATAACACCCGTCTTTTTGCGTGGGCTATTTTTTAACCGACAAAATAGGAGGAGGTACCTATGTTACTTGATTTCTGCGCCGATTGTGAACTAATTTTAATGATTTACTGTTTTTAATCTATTTTATGTTACTTTTATTACATTGCTATTGAAAAAAAAAACAAGGTTGCATTTTTTTTTATATTAGGTTTTCGATAGAATTTGCCTACAGAATACACTCGTATCTCAGTATTTTTTAAATCTATAATAATCATAAACTAATAATTACAAGTAGGCACATTAGTAGCTTTATAGAAATTAAATCAGCCTTGTAATAATTCTTTCAATTATTAATTATTACCAGTAATAATCATTCTCACAGAAATAAACAAAAATCCAGTAAACATAAGTCATCATCATCATCATCATCATATCAGCCGAAGGACGTCCACTGCCGGACATAGGCCTAAACATAAGTAATAAAATTAAACAATAAACATACAAAATAAACATACATAATACAAGCAAAGAGATTTGGTTACAAATTTATACTTAGGCAAATATTAAGGCAATTGGGTAAAAACTTGTTTTAGCTTTAATTCTCAAACCAGTGCAGTGGTATTGGCTTAGTTAGACATTGAGGGTAGTTAGGTACAGTCAGTTCCCTAAGATAAGGTACCCAGGGTCGCACGCATTGACGTTTATTTTTTCTCAAACAGTAATTAATATTTTTTATTGATTAATTTTATTATTATTATAATTATTTATTCAAGATAAGATAATCTTTATTGACAAAAAACACCTAGAGGTACAGTGCTATTCCTTATAATGTTATATTAAATGAGGATTTTTTTTTAAGTGCAATGACATATTACTGGCGAAATGACCCGGCCAATGCGCGCGACTAATGATGCTGCCAGCGAATTGGTGCGAAAATCAAAAGTTTCGCACACTCGCGACTCAGTCGTCTATTTGCGAAATTGCAGAGTGAGGTGGAAAGAGATTCCATATACAAATACCTTTTTGTGTTGTTAGAGGCTTTAAAAATCATGAAAGAAAGGCTAAAAAGAAACATGGGATATCGTATCATCGTTGAATGACCTTACATTGTATTTTTTTCTTGTAAACAAATTAAATAAACGCATTATTATAGCGAAAATTCTACCAAGGTATTTTTAGCGTGGCACTGACGTTAACTCTTGCCCATGCTAGTTCGTACGAGTTATGTCAGATGGCGCTACTTTTTGCATGTATGAAGAAAATCAGAGTAAAATATAGAGATGGGCGGATCCTTCTGCCCAAATCTGTGTTTAAGTGGTAGTTTATAACAGGAAACATAATTAGGTGTACAGATCTCCAAACCAGGGGGACCCTGTATCTTGGAGATCAGATTACTTCTTTAAACATTTAATAAAAGGAAAGTAACAAATAAATAAGGACTGCTTCACTTTCTTTATAGTAGTGCTTAGGGTAGGTACTCACTCATCCGAGAAAAAACCGCTCACTAACAACCTTCTCACCACTGGGACACTGTTGTTAAATAGATCGTTATCTTAATGTTGTTGTTAGTTGCTAGTCTGTTAAAGTGCTTGCTCGATAGGGCTTGTGGACAAAACACGCGAGGTTTTTTCGACTACTTTTTCGAGGGTGCGCAGTGCAGTGGAAAAAATAACCTATGTGTTAATCCAGGTCCTAATCTGTCAATCTAACAAATTTCAGCCAGATCCGTTCTGTAGTTTTGCGTGAAAGAGTAACAAACATACATCCATACATTCTTACAAACTTTCGCGTTTATAATATTAGTAGGATAATAACATTACTCACTTTGTATTATCATAACTATTATTGTTGTATATATTTTTTAATTTATACATTAAAATATTTGTCATAACTAAAGTTGAAAGTAACGGTGTAGACTTATCTTTGGGATTTTTTTCTATCGAGCCAAAACTGCTCAATTGTGTTTCTATTAGCTTTTGACTTTAAGGAAGGAACATCATCAACAATAAGAGTTTTTTTCAACCTTGTGTTTTTCTATCGTTTTAATCCTAAACGTCAAAAATAACTAAAATCTGTAATATCAGCGCCTTAACGACAAAGAGGTGGAATCGCCCTAACGTCAAAGAGGTAGAATCGCCCTCCGCGCCTTATCTTGCGACCCTGGATACTTGTCTAGGGCAGTCGACTGTACCACCTTTTTATTCGTCTATTTTTAGCGTTAGGGTCAGATAAATGATAAAATCATGGCGTGCCTGTAGGAACTAAGTCGACACTATCGTTACTTTGTGACCTCAATTTTGAGCACCCTAAAGTTAGAAAGAAAGAAAATGAATTTATTTTGACAGGCAAGCAAGGATGTACAATTATTAAGTTGTTTTATTATTAAGTTGGTTTGTTTTACCCGACTGGCCGGCAATGAAATGGGTAATGTTTTCCGAAAGTATATGTAAGTATGTTATGTATACTTATGTCTGTTTCTTTGTTTGAGATTGCATCCTAAACGCCTTTATGGATTTTGAAGTGCGAGATGTAAGATTTTTGAAATTTAAGTAGGAGTGCAATTTTGTAAACAATACCTACTTCCTTTTTGGTTGCAGTCGCGGGTTCGATTCCCGGCGGAATTTAACTTTGCAAGACTCGAATTTAACTTTTGGTGTTGGTTAGCCCTTCTGGCTAGCTACCATTCTTAATCTAAGTCTTACAACCAAACATCAATGTTAACAGTATTGATGTGTTTCAGCGTGAAGATATGATAGCCAATTCTCCATTACGTTGGGGAATCTTGGTAAGCCCGCTTCCATCTTCGGCATCATCGTTACTTACCATAAGGCAATTGACTTTAACCCTAGATAACTCCATTGACAGAAAAATACAACCGGAGTAGTCTATATATCAGACTTTACAATAAAATACCAATTTTTTTAATTTTTTTTAATTTTTTTTATTCTCAATTGGTAAACCCTTGACAACATCTCACCTGGTGGTAAGTGACGATGTTGCCGAAGATGGAAGCGGGCTTACCAAGATTCCCCAACGCAACGGGGAACTGGCTATCTTATCTTCATGCCGGAACACACCAATGATATCAACATTGATATTTGGCGGCAAGGCTTAGATAAGATGGTGGTAGCTAGCCAGGCGGGCTTAGAAAATGCCCTACCACCAACCAAACCGAGTCTTACAATTGACCCCGCCGGGAATCGAACCCGCGACCTCCTGTGTAAAGCCAGTGAACTTTGCCTCTGAGCTACGGAGGCGGTGAATACTAAAGATCTACTTATTAAAATATTCAAAACAAAATTGTTCAAATGGCTTAATGGTAAAAACTAATGTGAAAGAATTCTTGCAATAATGTAATCCAATTTATGTAATACTTTATTATCTAAACTGACAATATTGTTAACAATTTGATTTATATCTGCCTGCACTGACACTTTTTTGCATGCTTTTTTTTTATAAGCGAGACGTGATGTACCTTATATATATTTGTTCATCGTACCATGTTTCCTGCAAATAAATCATTTGACTTGATTTGAAGGCAAGATGATGCCAAGGGCCTACATGTTGTGGATATTTATTTGTTCATTTTAGTTGCATTCAAGTGCCAAATTCAGTTGTTTTGATTTGAAGGCGATATGATGCCAAGGGCCCACATGTGGTGGATATTTATTTGTTCATTTTAGTTGCATTCAAGTGCCAAATTCAGTTGTTTTGATTTGAAGGCGATGTGATGCCAAGGGCCCACATGTGGTGGATATTTATTTGTTCATTTTAGTTGCATTCAAGTGCCAAATTCAGTTGTTTTGATTTGAAGGCGATATGATGCCAAGGGCCCACATGTGGTGGATATTTATTTGTTCATTTTAGTTGCATTCAAGTGCCAAATTCAGTTGTTTTGATTTGAAGGCGAGATGACGCCAAGGGTTACATGTGATGGATATTTATTTGTTCATTTTAGTTGCATTCAAGTACTAAATTCAGTTGTTTTGATTTGAAGGCGAGATGATGCCAAGGGCCCACATGTGGTGGATATTTATTTGTTCATTTTAGTTGCATTCAAGTACCAAATTCAGTTGTTTTGATTTGAAGGCGATATGATGCCAAGGGCCCACATGTGGTGGATATTTATTCGTTCATTTTAGTTGCATTCAAGTGCCAAATTCAGTTGTTTTGATTTGAAGGCGAGATGACGCCAAGGGTTACATGTGGTGGATATTTATTTGTTCATTTTAGTTGCATTCAAGTGCCAAATTCAGTTGTTTTGATTTGAAGGCGAGATGACGCCAAGGGTTACATGTGGTGGATATTTATTTGTTCATTTTAGTTGCATTCAAGTGCCAAATTCTGTTGTTTTCTTTTTTATCCTAATTCTCTTTGGTTATCAAACCTCTATCGTTTATCGTGACCCCACATCGAGCTATGACGTCATGCCCGCCATGCCATCGACCAACATCAGCCACTGGACTTCTTTTTTTCGCCCCTAACTGCCACTTCACACGACAGTAGATAAACTTTATACCTGCTGTGAGACCCCCTGGGCGAAACAGTGGTTTTGGTTTTCAAGTTGATGGGGTTAAGAGCATTCTCTCAAAATTAGTGTATTTTTGCCAATGTTGGACTTTCTTAGTGGATTGACTCAAGTATTGGCTCCGTGTAAATGGTCCATTCATCATATCAGCTCATATACGTCCCCACCGAGGGGCTCATGCATACCCTGAATTAGGACGATCGGGCCTTAGTCGAACACGCGGGCCCATTGTGGGTTGGTCGACTTCACACACAACCTTCGAGTTTCTTCGCAGGTGTTTTCCTTCACCGTTAGCAGTAGCAATCGGTGAGTATAATATTTACGTAAGTTTCGAAAAACTCATTGGTACATTGACCGTCCGGATTTGAACCCGGCACCTATGGTTAGGAGGACCGATTCGTTGCCGGTTGAGCCACTGACGCTGGTCCATTAGGTGAAGGTATTTACATTAGCCCCGGTCGGCCTAGAAGCCTAGAACTCGCTGAATCACCTGCCCTTGACCTGAAGTCTACTGAAGTGTTGTTATATTATGGCAACGTGTATCGTAGACACAGACTTACCTGTAGAGATTGTATTCAATTTCAATATCTGAGTCGCTGGGAGAGGCTAGTTTCGTTTTTATCACACCTATTCGAAAAACTACTATTGATTCCTCAATTACTTTGTTCCATGGGGAATTTTGGTTTCTCCCTTCGGATTGGTCCGCGTTCGATCTGGAGTTGGAGCTATCTCTCTTCTGATTGGTGCTTCCGTTATCTCATAGGTCGTGTCGAAAAATAGTGTGTTGTGTCAATCGGGGCCAAAATTCTTTAATCACGGGCGATGTAGTTACATTGAATTTCTCCAAGCTCAGGATTCTACTTTAGAATCCTTTGCTTAGCTCAAAATTTGAACAAAATATTACTTTTAGGGATCGCTTTTAGCGATAAGACCGCCTTGGTACACTTAAGTCTGATAAAACTATTTTGTGATTATTCCTTGTGTGCAATAAAGAATTTATACATACATAATTTGTTCCCTTGTTACACAAATAGCTATATCTGCACTATATTTTTTTGGGTTCCGTGCCAGTACGGCTGTATCTTTTGAACCCTTCTTGGTGGATAGCCGGCTGAAATTTCCGCAGGATGTGTATTATGATGGGGATTTAGTAACACATAATAATAATAAAAAAAATATTTAAGGAGGTCCCCCATACATGTTTTTTGTTTTATTTTGTTTTTTCCTATCATTATAACGGTAATATACATATCACAAACTTGTGTAATTATAGTGCTAATGCTAAAAAGTAGAACAACAAATAATAAATACCGGCCAAGTGTGAGTCGCACTCAAGTTAAGAAGTCCGAACTGAATAAAAAAAAACTTTTTGGTGCTCTCTGTCTTTTATTTGAAACTAGCTTTTTCCCGCGGCTTCGCCCGCGTGGACATCGTTTTTATGACTGTCTTTGGGTGATTAGTAAATTATGTCGTTTCCCACCTACTCAACCATCTCTGTACAAAAAATCACAACAATCGAGTATTTTTTTAGTTCCCTCAGGAACTGCATCAGATTATGCTATTTTCCCGGGATAAAAAGTAGCCTATGTCCGTCCCTGTGACACAGGCTACATGCATGCCAAATTTCATAAAGATTGGTAAAGGCGTTGAAGCTTGAAAAGGTAACAAACAAACAAACACATTTTCACATTTATAACATTAGTAAGGATGAATAGGTATAATTGTTACACGCGAGTATGTAGTGGTACGGTACGGAACCGTCGGTGCGAGAATCCGACTCGCACTTGGCTGGTTTAAATTGCTGAAAAAGCTGACGGCCCACCCGATGAAAAGGTAGGTAACTACCGCCCACAGATAAGCCTTATAGCAATAATTTATAGCTTTGTTCTTTTTATATTTTTACCCGACTGTTTTGTTCATAAGTTCATAAATTATCATAATGTTTCGATAAAATTGCAGCAGTTTTATGGTTAACTAGGAAAAAAGTTTTATGGCTAACAAAAAAAATTGGCTCTCCCATACTACGAGTAACTCGATCAGCTCATCAGCCAACTCAGTATGGGAAGTTCAATTTTTTTTTTGAGATTTGACTATGGGTTTCATGGGGAAAGTTGTTCAGTTTCATGGGTAGAAGCACCAGTTAAAATAGTTTCAGCTAATTTTGTTAGACCTTATATAGTATATTAAATTTAGTACTCCTGAACCCACAGAGGCAGTGCAGGGTCTAGACGCGTATACAGTACGACTGCGAGGTATGTACCCGCGCTTTATCCTTACTAATATTATAAATGTAAAAATGTGTTTGTTTGTTTATTTGTTAGTTAACCATTTCACGCCTCAACACCTTGACCAATCTTGATAAAATTTGGCATGCAGGTAGCCTGTGTCACGGGGAAGGACATAGGCTACTTTTTATCCCTTGAAAATAGCACAGTCCGATGCAGTTCCTAGAGGGAACTGAAAAAATTGACTTTTTTTACGGAAAAATGGATTGTTGTGTTTTTTTTGCACAGAGATGGTTGGGGGAGTGGGAAATTACATAGACTGCTAATCAGGATAACCCGATCTGGGATAGGGATCCGGAGAAAACTTTCCACGCTCCGCTCACCCTCAAAGACAGTCATAAAAACGATGCCCACGCCAAAGCTAGTTCTTTAATAACTAAACGAATTAATTAAAAAAATAAAACCCGACTGCATAAACAGTTAACTCCTCTTTTTTGGCCAATCGGGTAAAAATGTACCCTATGTCACTCACGGGATCAAGACGCATCTAAAGACACCTCGCACTTCAAAATCCATCAAGCCGTCTAGGCTACAGAGCGTGCTATAAAGAAAACATTCATACATAGTTACTATAATATATTTTGTATATATATTTATATGCATACATACATACATTTGTATACATACATACATACACTGGAAAAACATAACCCTTCTAACAACATAACATAACCCTGTCAGAAAGTAGTTGGGTAAACAGTTAAGTGGCCGATTATAGCAAGCCAATGGATTAATTTATCTGTAGATAGTTAGATACGTACTTAATCTATTAATATCTCTAAATGGTAATAGTTGTTTATGATACTAGGTTGGTAAAAAGGTAAATAACAAACGAGTGACATTTGTGAGCCCGAGCCTTAGCCGAGGGTTTACCATTTTTAAAAGAGTTGTGAGAAAAAAGGTAAAATTAAAAAGGACCATGACAGAAAAACAAAATAGGTACTTGGGTACTCTTTTGTTCGTATTCACAGCTAAAACAACACAATTCAGTTTACAAAAATTGCGCTATATTTAATTTAGCAAGGCACACGCAAGTAACTAGTATCTCATCTGTGGCACACGTACGCAACGCATGCGTAATTTTTTATTAATATTACCATAAATAGATTACAATAAGGCTTGGAATAAGATTATTGTGAGCATTAAAACCTCCTTTGAAAAGATGACCTATTTCTTCCTGTAACCTATGCGCTTCATTCATATTTATTCTCCTTTCATCACAAAGATATAACCCAAAGAGAATCATATTTTTTATTTGCTAGAAATGTCTTGTTCCTCCGAGTTAGAATTTTTATTTAAAGTGGTAAAGTAAAAGCACGTGTGCGGTAAAATCAATTTTGCACACACTTGACTGGCATATAAAGTACCACTTTTCGAGCCACTTTATTGTAAACATATTTGTGATTTTTGAATAGAAATAATTCAAAGGGAGGGAAGTGTCATAGACTGCTAATCAGAATAGTCAGATGTAGTTCCCTTAGGGTTCGGGAGAAAACTGATTTCCACGCATTGTGTATTTTTCAATAAAAATAGTTTACGGGGTGGGAAGTGACATAGACTGCAAAGAGTCCGACAGACCAGTTTTTTTTTTAAATTTTAAGTGTCATTTTAAATTGCACAGTTAAGAGATAAGAAACAAAAAAATATTTTCTCGCTGCGCCAAAGTATACAATATATTATTATTACTAACATACAGTATGGACACTCCCTGCCGCTCTCTAGATACCTACCTCACCCCCTCGTCACCCAGATTGATACAGATTGGTTACAGTTTGGTTGTCGAACGTATAGGATTTCGCCGTGATTTCATTTGTTTCGTCATTTGTTTTTAGAAATATTATTTCTCGCCCGTTGTATGAAGTGTCCGGGGTGTGGCTGCTCTGTGCATTTCCTATGACAAAGCAAGTAAGGAAGATCGCATCATCCCGGGGAACCTGTAACCCAGTTCAGCCTCGGGTCAGTGACCTCGTGACCTGACCAGGTCGCTCGGTGCACGCCCCTGGATGCATCTCCCCAGTTCAAAGAAGTCTCCTGTAGTAATGAAATGATGCCCCCGTTCAGAGTTTTAATTATTGCACCAGGCACTTTTGTGGGTTAGTGCCACAGAATAAAATCTGTATAACTCTATATACAGGGTGTAACGTAAAGGTGTGGTGATACTTTAAGGTGGGGTTGTACTCATCAAACTGAACTACTTTAGTTCTGCAACTTTGCTGAAATCGCATTTTTTTTTCATTTTTCATACACATCGGTCAGCTCGCACGTTTAAAAATAAACCGAAATAATTCAAAAAGTATAATTTTTAGCAAATCGCTGTCAAAGTTTTGAGCCTCTGCCTTGTTGAAAACGTTTCGATGTATTTTACGTGTTTTTGGTGTTATCATTATTTTTTTGGTCTCAAATTGTAGGGCAATGTATAGCGGACACAATTGAGTAACTGGTTTAATGAAATTATTTATATAAAATGAATATCACATTTTTTATAGATAAAGTTTCTACTTATGCCAGTTTAGTATAAAAATAAATGATACATTGTGTAAATCTTTGCGAACTAATCCAAAATAATTCAGTTTATTATTAAAAAGTTAAAAAGTCTATTTGGAAGTTTGTTGCATATTACACTTATGTATTAAAGTAAAAATAAAAATACAGAAATATTTCGTTAAACGTCTTTATTCTTCTTAATAATTAATAATGTTTAGTTTTAAAGTTTTATCAAAACTGCTTTGGTTATCTTAATAATAGTTTTAGTTTAGTAATAGGAACAATAGGAAATAAGTACAGTGAATATTTTTTTAACCAAATCTTTAAACTATCTAGCCTAAAGATTTGGTAAGTATAGCGTAAACTGTTCTTCACTGCACTTACTAATCAACGTGATTAACATTTTAATTATATAATAATAAGAATACAAATTAAAACTTCAGTCATTAATGCTTAATGTCATTAATCATCACAAATGCTTTTTGAGATAACTTTACTAACATTAATGAAACGAAAACTTCTTAGATTTCTTCTCTTGAACTTGATAAGGTAACAAACAACAATTATAATATTATTATCACAATTAAAATCAGCATAACTGTAGGTTAACCCATTAGTCTTAATCAGTCTTATGGGTTGCAATTATATTAATACTTAAAAATACAAGAAAATTACTCCAAAAAATTATTATAAAATGTTAAATATTGAGTTATAAAATCCGGCGTAATAAGATGGAATCAGACCTTTCGCAATTAATTCTTTCAAGTCCTTCTTTTTATTGGCGCTTATTTCCTGCCTCTGCGTATATGCTGCATTTCAGCGTATTTCTGTGGCCAATTTCATCTTTCTTCTTTTATTTCGCACATTCACCTACTTAAAGTTTTCTTCCTTGTATGATGTCTTGTAGTAAAATAAAAAAGGATTTTCTTTTGTGACCTTTAATACCTTAATATCATTCCAGTTGACATTTTGGCCGCTTTCATCCGTACCATAATTAAAGCCCCATTCCTGTTGCAGCACTTTGAAGTCCAGAATACTATCATACGATAGCTCATGGACATTAATTGGAGGGTTACTTTTTTTGAGTTTTGCGTTATGTATTGAACTGGGGTTGTATATTGGGCCGGATTTTAGATTTTTTTACTTTTTTTATTAAGCTGTGTATGTAATCTTTTTTCCCATCTTTGATACAGAGGTGTAAGAATGACCGCTGTTAAGTAAACGTTTGACTTTGTTCTGTTTCCATTTTGAAGTGTCTCGCAGTCGTTTCCGGCCTCTTACTATCTTTGTATTTAACCATCAGGATCACAGGAACTTGATGAAGGTCCAGATGACGGTGAAAAAAAAAAAGTTTTTTGTTTGTTTCTGGAGTCAATCGTTTGCACATAACTAGGGTCATCGTCACTCAGCTCTACGTCGCTTTCATCTGTGTATACAGGAGAAATCATTCAGATTCACTCGAGAGCTAGATGGAACCTGTAAATAACAAAGTTTACTATAAATATAAACTAAACGTTTCAATGCTATGCGTTATAAAACTAAAGTCCTAACTGTTATTATGTTTAAATATACTAACCGAAACTTCTTCGAGCATATTATGTTGTTCACTCACAAAAGCCTCAAAATCAGTCTCTTTATCAGTAAGATTTATAGTTTTTTGGTGTGCTAGCTGTTGGTTTTCGCTATCGTCTGAATCTTGAAAAGAAGAATCCGAATATGACACTATCAAATTCTTCGTAGTGGAACTTATTGCATTAGTGCGTGCTACATTTTCTTCATTCTGATATAGTAGGTAAATAAAGGTAAGTATAATAAGCAAGTAAGTGTTAAATAGAGACGTTTACTGAGAACATGCAGAGGAAAGCTGGAAAACACTCTTGAATTGAGATGATAATGCGGTAATTTTAATGTAATAATATCTTAAAGTAACAATAATAATAAATGTAGGTAGGTACTTCTTACATTGGTAATTATTCTTGTAGCGCTTGAAGGGATATCTTCTGTGATGAGAATATTTGAGTTATCATCACATCTGTCTTCATCAGTGACTTTTTTATCTTGATCTGCTTCTTCACATTCATTAGTATTTATGTCGCGCTGGTATGATATTTTATTATTAGATGTAGATGAGCCTGAAGAGGACGAGCCAGAAGAAGAGCCAGAGGAAGACGAGCCTAATGATGATGAAACTGAAGAACTGCTTGAAGATGATATAGACTTGTTATGCGTGGATATAGACTCCCGGCGGGGTGATCTGGACTCCCGGCGGGGTGATCTGGACTCCCGGCGGGGTGATACAGACTCCCAGCGGAGTGATCTAGACTCCTTGCGGGGTGATCTGGACTCCCGATGGGGTGATCTATACTCCTTGCGGGGTGATCTGGACTCCCGGCGGGGTGATCTAGAGTCCCCGCGGGGTGATCTAGACTCCTTGCTGGGTGATCTGGACTCCTTGTGGGGTGATCTGGACTCCTGGCGGGGTAATCTAGACACCCGGCGGGGTGATCTAGATTCCTTACTGGGTGATCTGGGCTCCCAAAGAGGTGACCTAGACTCATTGCGTGGTGATCTGGACTCCCGGCGAGGTGATTTAGGTTCCCGGTGGGGTGATCTAGAGCCCTTGCTTGGTGATCTGGACTCGGGGCGGCGTGATTTAGACTCTCTAAGAGGAAAATCGGGTTCCTCAGTGAAGACCTTTCGGGTCCAGGATGCTGCTCATCGATTTTTTTATTGGACAAACTCTGAAATAGTACAAAATACCTTACTTAAGTACCTTTGTACTGTTAATATAATATGACTAGAAAACCATTTACTTTTTACTAAAATGATTACTTAGGTACTTTGGTTTTAGCTGGCGTACAATTTGTTTGTAATCCTGTGTATTTTTATCAGTACTCAACGTAATAAGATGTAGGCACCGCTTCTTTCTCAATGCATAAGACGTCATCTTCAAACCAGAACTATAAACTGAATAATAAATTAATTTTATTACTAATTTGAAAAAAATAAACAATACGGGATTTTGTAATAAACTGTAATAATCATTAGAGTACTCTTAGACTTTTGGATCATTTAAACAATAAACAGAATCAAATACAAATATTATTCATACGTGACTATAGATTTCGTAATAAAGAGACATAAACTGTATTGCTACCTGATTTTAATTTTTAATTTGAAACTATACTGCACTAAAACACATTTTTTTATAACCTATTTAAGTGAATTTAAATATAAACTGTAACAAGTCTAAATATTTCATGTAATTATAGAACACCGTTTTCAACTAAAGTGAAATAAAACGAAATCCTGCTTGTTTAGTAATAAATGGAACGGAATAATCTTACCTGCGTTTGCAAATATACTGAACTATTTCGTCTTATTACGTCGTAGTTATAAAATGTGTACGTCCACCTCACATCGTGTTCGCTGCATCACTGAATGACTCACTGTCTCACGAAATGGGTTGTCGCGCGCTTTAGTAAAAAAGAGAAGGGTGATCATCCAAATCGGCCATTATGCCTTGTTTCGCTCGGCGCACGGATTGTACCTATTCTTTGAGCGGAGTTAGTTCAGTTTATTATAAAAAGTAAGAATCCTTAAGTTTTGACTTATTTCGGTTTATTTCTAAACGTGCGAGCTGATTAAACGGTTTTGTATGAAAAATACAAAAAAAATGGCGATTTCAGTAAAGTTGCGGAACAAAAGTTGCTCAATTTGATGAGTAGAAGCCCACCTTAAAGTATCACATCTTTATGTTACACCCTGTAGATAAAATTCTCGTGCACAGTGTTTAGTTCCCATACTCCTATCGGCGGAGATTTATCCCTACTAATATTATAAATGTGAAAGTAACTCTGTCTGTCTGTTACGCTTTCCCGCAAAAACTACTGAACGGATTTGGCTGAAATTTGGTAGGTAGACAGATTAGGACCTGGGTTAAGACATAGGCTACTTTTTACCACGCTCTAGAGCTGCTTGCGGCTCGCGCACTGCGCACCCTCGAAAAGTCATAGAAATGTGGTCCACGCGGGTGAAGCCGCGGGAATCAGCTAGTAATATATAACACTGTATTTTTTTTTATAAGTTTTATATACTATCAATATTTTGCTGTTAGTCTTCTTAAAATAAATAAATAAAATAATAAAATACTCCTCCGAAACGACTGGACGGATCTCCATGAAATTTTCTATGTATATTCGGTAGGTCTGAGAATAGGTATAAACTTTTCACCTGGATCTGAGCGAGCGAAGCCGCGGGAAACAGCTAGTATATATATATAAAATTCTCGTGTCACAGTGTTACTACTCCTCCGAAACGGCTGGACGGATTTCCATGAAATTTTCTGTGTATATTTGGTAGGTCTGATAATAGGTATAGACATTTTTTCACCGCGATCTGAGCGAGCGATGCCTCGGGAAACAGCTAGTTATTCTATAGAAAGCTAAAGTTGATCTCGTAGTTAGTTGTAGCACTGAGCGAGTCATTACACATACAGCACACTACCAACTAGTATCTCATCTGTGACACTACATTGTAGTGACTTCAATCGAGTTGATGCTATTGGATATTTTATGAAAAGTTGATGCTATTGGATATTTTATGAAAAGTTGATGCTATTGGATATTTAATGAAAAGTTGATGCTATTGGATATTTTATGAAAAGTTGATGCTATTGGATATTTTATGTAAAGTTGATGCTATTGGATATTTTATGAAAAGTTGATGCTATTGGATATTTTATGAAAAGTTGATGCTATTGGATATTTTATGAAAAGCTTTTATTTAACTTGCAATCTTTGTTTGTATGTATTTTAGTGTCTTTGTTTAGGTCAAAATCTTAAAAACGACTTAAGAGCGACTTCCAGGCACCCGATTGAGCCTTGGTATGAAGCCGTATTCCGTGTGACAGTAGATCCTTTTGGTACTTTGAAGTTGATCTGATGATGAATTTTGAAGGTGGAATCGAGGTTTCAGGGTAAGTAAGTAAGTAAATATAATTTATTGCACACCAGATAAATCATCGTAAAAACTTAATAAAAAAAAAACGTGTGGCACTCGGGGGCTGCCGCGGTAAGCTATTGCATAGCTTTTTTTATCAACTTATGCAATTATAATTATTTATTTATGCAGTATTTACCAGTACCATAATACTTAGTCCTTGGGGCGCGGGATGTTTATGTAATAAATTAACACTAAGAAAGTTCATCATCATCCGCCATCATCAATCGCCATCGCCATCGCCATCATCATCATCATGATGGATAGCTAGATGGCACTGTAAGTTTTTTACATTTCAATATATTTTTCTTTGGGGTGTCAGGTTTTATTTTCGTTACGAAATTTTTTGATTCGGTCCCCTCAAAGCCCGCGATAGAAGCTATACAATAGCTTAAAAATACAGTACAAAGGCGGCCTTATCGCTTTTATTATTACGTCATTTAATATAAATAGAAATACTGTACTCGCCTGTTTACAAGCTCTTATTTAACTTGCAATGTATGTATGTTTGTTCGGGTGGAATTTTGCAAGTTAAATTTGACCAACTTCCCGGTTTTCGATTGAGCTGAAATTTTACATGCATATGTATATCGCGTGACAATGCAATATATTAAAAGCTTGTACCTAAAAGTTTTTAGGTTTTTCGAAAATTATTTAAATTTGAAAACGTGTGTTTATATTCACATTTGGCACACAGCATTTGGTCTTTGAGTCATTTCAACTTATATGTATACGAGTATAAAGAAACCACCCCTAGAAACAAAAATGGAACCTATGAAAACATCAAATAACAATTGACTCAAATTTATTTGATTTAAGGTTGAGTATATTTAAATTTGACGCATCAAAAATAGTTTAGTAAAATTTCCCTTTAAAATATAATTATTTGGGACTGTTTAAGACTAAAGAAACACTATTTTATATTTGTTTGTTGTGGAAAGGCAGTTTTTAGTTATTTTAATTTCTTATCATGACTATTTGAATCGGTCATTTGAGAAACCCCATAAGTCAGGTTATTGGCGGTTTTGATTTTTTTTAATTCGGTTCAGTTTTCTTAGAACGCATCTTATTCTGTTAAGAAACCATTCAAGTCACATTTGTTCAGTAGAAATTGAGCACGTTCACTCAGCCAGTCCATAGACAATAACACGATTCAGTGACTTATATTGTTACTTCACCTGAAGACTAATATATATACTTTGCCTGAAGATTAAGAAGTTCACGTTTTTTATGAAACCATATTTAACATACCTACAACGAATACCGAAGAAAATGATAAAAAGTGTAATATTTTGGCATTTGAATAAAAACACTGATCGTAGGTATATCGTATGCGTTATGGCAAGGGCCGCTATCTCCTGTCCGGGAGGTCGTGGTTCGCATTCTGCTGCTTACCAATGTTTTATCGAATTTCGATTTCATAATATGTACGTTTGCGACGCTCTTACGGTGAAAGAAAACATCGGGAGGAAACCTGCACACGCGTGCGAAGAAACTCGAAGGCTGTGTGTGAAGTCGACCAATCCGCACTGGGTCCGCGTGTTTGACTAAGGCGCGATCGCCCTAATTCAGGGTAGGCTCGGTGGGGACGTATAATATGAGCTGATATGATGAAAAATACTGATTGTTATTTCCTTAACCAGTGTTCATTTGAGAAGCAACGCAAGTCAAAGATTTTTTTTATAATAAAAATTATATACAAAAAATGTGTTTTATAAAAAAAAATACTATTCAATATACTAGTTACATAATAACCTTGCCTTCATAATTTTACAACAAGCAGTTTTTTGCGATTCCTGAAAAGTTTAACTCTTCTGACTTATGGGATTTCTCATATGACCGATTCATTTATGTGATCAATATTTTTATGTTCTGTGCGGTGTGAACGACTACAATCTAATTGCTTATGTCTTTTATGAGAATAAATATCTTAAACAATGAACTAAATTTATTCAATTGAAGCTTTCCGTGCATTTTTCTTCCCGCAAATGGCATCACTTCCATAGTGTTGTGGTTAAAGGTATTTTTTAATATCGATTAGCTATGCGAGGTAAATAATATATGTAAATTAAAATAGGTACTTCATTTAATTCTTAGATGCGTAGTTCAGACTTCTAGTAGCTTTCCACAGAGAATAGTCGCGTTTACCCGTGGGAGACATATTCATAAGATCTGAAATGTTGGACGTCACAACACTTCATGCTTAAAAATAAGTAATCCTACCAAACACGATCTGTAAAAACGTGCCAAGTCTGGATTAAGAAAATAAGATTACTTGGTCATAAAAAGTAGTGAGCCTTTTCTTTTTAATCAACAGTTGATACGCCCTTGTCATCATCTCTACTAATGGTACGCTAGTACTCTTTATTGTACTGTGCTAATGGTTAGTAACGATGATGTCGAAGCTGGAAGCGGGTTTACCAAGATTCCCCAACGCAATGGGGAACTGGCTGGCGGTACACATAAATACCTATTGATATTTTGGCGGCAAGATTTATGTAAGATGGTGGTAGCTATAGCTAGCCAGGCGGGCTTAGAGAATGCCCTTCCACAAACCAAACGGAGTTTCACAAAGTTAGATTAATCGCTATACGACGGAGGCGTATCTTTTCAAACTGACGAATATAATCATATATCGCATCAGCCAAAAGACGTCCACTGCTGGACATAGGACCGAGTTGGGAGGTTTTGACGTAATCGTCACGCTTGCCAGGCGGGTTGGCGATCGCGGTGTGCAGTGTGGTGGCACAGTAAGCGGGAAGGACGCTGCTGCCCATCCCCCGGTTTGTCCCCAAGTCGTCTCTTACGACACCCACGGGAAGAGATGGGATGGCCATGTTCTACGCCGGGAGCCATACCAATCATATCTATATATAAGGTGTAACAAAATTAGCTGAAACTATTTTAACTGGTGCTTCTACCCATGAAACTGAAAACTTTCCCCATAGTCAAATCGCCAAAAAAATTTGGCTCTCCCATACTAACTCGATCAGCTGATCAAATTTTTTTTTGAGATTTGACTATGGGTTTTATGGGGAAAGTTGTTCAGTTTCATGGGTAGAAGCATCAGTTAAAATAGTTTCAGCTAATTTTGTTACACCTTATATACAAACAAAGTCGGGTTATTTACACCATTTATTATATAACTCAAGAATGGCTGGACCGATTTTCATGATTGTTGGTTTGTTGGATTTGTCCTGACTGAGAATAGCACAACAACTATTGTAGTGTAATGTAGTATAAGGCGCTACGAAGTTCGCCGGGACAGCTAGTATAAGTATATAAATAAATTTAAATATATTTTATTCGGGTCACCATTGACTTTATAACAGTATAATGGTAAGGTCTATAATAAAGTTAAAATCGTAACTTGATTTTTTTTAGATTAACTTTGAACTTTTCTTCGCCGTAGTGGGACAAAAATATTAAACTCGTGACTACACCTTGTGCTACAAAATGTTTCACACTAATAATCCAACTAGAAATTATATGTCTGAAACTAGAAATTCCTTCGAAATCGCTTTAAACTTTAACCTTTTACACCTTAAAGTTGTAATTTGCTTGCTATTAGTAGTGAATCATAATATCTTTGGGGAAGCAAGGTCGACTTGCTTAGTCACAAGAATAGGGCCCGTTCACATTGAATTTAGTGTTTTAAGGTATTGCATAGCTTTTATCGCGGGCTTTAAGCGCGGCGACCGAATCAAGAAATTTCGTAACGAAAAAAACCTAACACTACCGCGTTCTAAAAAACTTACAGTGCCATCTATTAACGATTTGCGGTACTAAAAGGAGTCAATTTAACTGGCTCGGCCGAGCGTGACGTAAAGTTACCGCGTTCTAAAAAAACTTACAGTGCCATCTATTAGCGATTTGGGGTACTTAAAGGATTTAGTCAATTTTACTGGTGTAACTTTCTTAGTATTAAAAGTTGATAAAAAATGCTATGCAATAGCTTTACCGCGGCAGAGCCCGAGTGCCACACGTCTTTTTTTTTCTAGTTAAAATTATATTTAGGTATTTTATATTTCACGGCTGTAGAGGGAGTGACTTAATAGAGGCGACTGGCATACAATAGTATAGAATCATCATCATCATCATCATATCAGCCGAAGGAAGTCCACTGCTGGACATAGGCCTCCCCCAAGGATCTCCACGACGACCGGTTCTGCGCTGCCCGCATCCAGCGGCTTCCCACGACCTTCACCAGGTCATCGGTCCACCGAGTGGGAGGCCTGCCTACACTACGTAGTATACAGTAGTATAGAATAAAATAACCGAAATTTAGAAGCACGCCGCTCCCCATCACCATTGTATTGTACCTTTATATTTCTCTTCCACTTTTCATTTTTTAAATAATTTATTATTTGTGATATGGATTTTTTCCTGGAATAAATGAGTAATAATTATTATTATATACATCCCTATGAAAAGGTTTCATTGACCTCTCCACAGCCTCGGCTATTTAAGATTTGACACACACAACAAAGGAGGTTTCATTAAAACCTTTGTATTGTGTGATAGATAGGTCAGTTATGTCCTACAAAGTGCCGCGAGGATTTAGACATTTGTCGCATTTATCTTTGTTAAATGGTTCTCGAATAATTTAACAACTTACAATAATCTCTCTGTATTAGGTTAGGTAATAAATACTACAAGAGACTATGAGCTTTTCAAAATGCCGTAGTCAACAAGAAAACCGACTCCGTAGCGTAATGGTTACTCCATTCGCTTCACACCAGGAGGTCGCGGGTTCGATTCCCGGCGGGGTCTACTTGTAAGACTCGGTTTGGTTGGTGGTAGGGCATTTTCTATGCCCGCCTGGCTAGCTACCACCATCTTATCTAAGTCTTGCCGCCAAACATCAGTGTACAACATTAACTAACAACATTGGTGTTTTCCGGCTTGAGATAAGATAGCCAGATCCCCATTGCGTTGGGGAATCTTGGTAAGCCCGCTACCCTCTTCGGCAACATCGTCACCATCAGGTGAGATGACGCCAAGGGCTTACCAATTGAGAATAAAAAAACCCTAATAATTTCGCCATGTCTGTATGTCCGTCTGTCCGCAGCTTAGCTCAGAGACCATTAGTACTAGAAAGCTTTAATTTGGCATGGGGATACATAATTTTATATTTATTTTTAGGGTTCCTCCTATGTGGGAGAAGTAAATAAATTCACCCCCTTTAAATGTTTTATAGAGGTGATTTTTTTTTCGTTGACTTACTTCTATCGTGGGATATTGTCGAATAGGTCTTTCAAAACTAATTAGGGTTTTTTAAAACATTTTTTTTTTGATTCTGAGATTGGTTTGCGAAATATTAAATTAGTGCAAATTTTTGTTAAAGTCAAGTATCCAATACCAGCTAAACCGCTATTTCAGAACATCTAGAAACAATAGATAGGGGATCGGACTGCATCAAAAATAAATTCTGAAATATGATTTCCTAAATTGCTCTCCTCTTGAAATTTCAAAAAACCTTACTTGTTTTGTTTTACCATCACTTCTTCAATTTTTTATTGATCAATTTCACAAAATAAGTTCGTCAATGATGCTAAAAATCTATGACGTCACGTTGTGGGTATTTTAATTTTTTTAGGGGATCGGACTAGCAGTCCGATCCCCTATTGTAAATATTAGGATATATTATCAATTTAAAAGGACAACTATCACGGCTAAGTAGACTTCCTTAGTTTAAGAGTAATAGTCGACCATCTCATGATGTTCAGTTGGATTTGTAAAAAGTTCATTGATTTTCAGGGCGTCCACTGCTGGACATAGACTTGATTTTTCCGTACAAAATGTTCTATAACCAATTAAAAATATATTTTTTATAAGTTTACATTTGTTTAAAAAAAACTATCGAACCCTACTTTGCGCGAGTCCGAATCGAACTTGGCCGTTTTTCTAAAACAATACGGAAGCTTATAAACGACTAGTGGATGCCCGCAGCTTCGCCCGCGCAGATCCCGATTTTTGCGGTTCCCGTGGGAATTTCCCAAAATCCTTTCTTAGCGGATGCCTACGTCATAACATCTACCTGCATGCCAAATTTCAGCCCGATCCGTCTAGTGGTTTGGGCTGTGCGTTGATAGATCACTATGTCAGTCAGTCAGTCAGTCAACTTTGAGTTATATATAATATATATTTAGATGAAACGTATTCGACATACATACAAGTGAAGTTAAATAAAAGATTATTTTTTAATATAATAAAGAAGCTTTTTTAAGGCTTTTTATTTAATAATCTTGCACTGTCACGAAAAACAAACATGCAGTGTGTCAAATTACAGCACGATAGCTTCAGTGGAAGTGGGTAAAATATTGATTGCAAAATTCCAGGACATACATTACAAGTTAAGTTAAATAATTATTTTTTTTAACTTTTGTTTTAATGTTTTCTTTTCTTTTGCTGTTTGGGCCCTATCTTTGTATGAAAACAATCATTAGTTCATTACGTCAAAATACAATCCGTGATATAAATAAAAATAATGTCATTAGAACATGAAAACAATATGACACGAGAAGTTATAGGTACATTATAATTGAAAACGCTAAACACTTTAAAAAACCGACTTCCATCGCAACAAATTAGTATATTTTTGCATTATTATTTTTGGTTTTTGTTAATTTTCTACTAAAGTACTACACCGATTTTGATAAAATTTATACGGGACCACACGGGAAGCACTAGCTTTCAAATAAAAAAAGAATCATAAAAATCGGTTCACCCAGTCAAAAGTTCTGAGGTAACAAACATAAAAAAAAACATTGAATGGAGAACCTCCTCCTTTTTGGAAGTCGCTTGAAAATAGGTATTGAGAAAAATTAGGTGGGCCAGTTTGTGTGCCGCCGTGTGTATTACAGCCGCGAAAGCTCATAAAATATGTAACAGGTACTTTAGTATGACATTTTGATATACCACACATAAAATGTATTTGACTATCAAAGACGCCTTTAAAAACAATCGATTGTAGGATATTTTTTATGTCCGATAAAATATCTGTGGGTCTTCCTTGGCTCGGTTGGCCCATCAGTCTGCTTTATCATCACTTCAGCCAAAAGAGGTCTACTGCTGGACATAGGCCTTCCCCGGGGTTCTCAATAATCGCCACGTTAAGCAGGCGGGTTGGCGATCGCGGGGCTTACCAATTGTGGAAAAAAAGTGTGGTGCTACCAGTACGCGGAAAGGACGCTGCTGTCCTCCAATTCCCGTAGTCGCCTCTAACGACACGACACACTCAGAAGGCTTTTCTAAGTCCGCAACCTTGAGTCACTAAGGTCGAGTATGTAGAAACAAAAACGGCCAAGTGCGAGTTTGACTCGCACACTGAGGGTTTCGAAACAAAACACATTTTGAAGCGAAACCCTAACAAACATCAACAAGTACAACCATCGGATTAAAATCAGGTGAGATGATGTCAAGGGCTTACCATTTGTGGATAAAAAAATGGCATAATTAACTTCGTAGTTAAAAAAATGTTCTCCCATACATCGATATACATCACGGTCACTTCTCCAACTGCAAAATGTAAGTTTGTAAGAGCAAAAAAATAAGTTTTTTGTATATGTGATTTAACTACAAATTTTCAATTTTCGGAGTTTTCTCTGTACTTGTGCTGTGAGACCTCGCTTATTGCCAAATTCTATGATTCTAGGTCAAAGTACTCTGTAAGTTTTGATTTACTTGGCAGTATCAAAATATGTGAAGTAACATAAATGACCACAAAATGTCCGAGTCTTTTTGTTGCTTTCACTTAGAAGCTTGATTTATTTTTTACAGCTACAAGGGACCGTAGACCTAAGTAAAACTCCCTTCGCTTAGATAGTGTCACTCGCCCTTTGTGAATGCCGCCGCGTGTCAAAGAACGCCGCCTTGACATCGAAAAATGCTGACACATAACTATAACTTATCGTGTAACTTGATCTGTAAATAGTCGATTGAATTCTAGCATTTTTTTAAACGAATGACACTGCCTGAGCGAATCGACTTTATTTGATACAAGCCGTTACCCACTTGGACATCGTTTCTTTGACTTTTCGAGGGTGCGCAGTGCGCGAGCCGCAAGCGGCTCGCGAGCGTGAAAAACAGTAGCCTTTGTGTAAATCCAGATCCTAATCTGACTACCTATCAAATTTCAGCCAGATCTGTTCAGTAGTTTTTGCGTGAAGAAGTAATAAACATACACACTCACAAACTAACTCTATTAGTGTGATTAATTTCGACTTGATGTCTCCGGGTGTTCTTAAAAAAAGTCTTGACAGACAGACAGCCCGACAGACTAGACAGATGGAAATACAAAGTGTCCTATAAAGGTTCCATAATTCCTTGGAACCCTAAAATATGTCTAGGAAAGAGGGAAATAGCTTGTACATACTTATTAGGAATGCGGCCTTCGTAGTCTGATAAGAGTGTAAGACTGTAGAAAGTTATGTGCACTTGCCAAGGCCAGGGTATCTCTAACTAACTATCTTTTAACCGCCTCCGTAGCTCAGAGGCAAAGTTCACTGGCTTAACACAGGAGGTCGCGGGTTCGATTCCCGGCGGGGTCAATTGTAAGACTCGGTTTGGTTGGTGGTAGGGCATTTTCTAAGCCCGCCTGGCTAGCTACCACCATCTTATCTAAGTCTTGCCGCCAAATATCAATGTGTGTTCCGGCATGAAGATAAGATAGCCAGTTCCCCATTGCGTTGGGGAATCTTGGTAAGCCCGCTTCCATATTCGGCAACATCGTGGGATGTTGTCAAGGGTTTACCAATTGTGCATAAAAAAAAAACTAGTGTTTACATGTGAACAAGCACATATACAGGTGTAACAAAACTGGTGTAGGTCCTGTTAACTGAAGCTTTAATCATCATACTGAACAACTTTCCCCAAGGAACCCATAATCAATTCGCAAAAAAAAATATTCGACGCTCCACACAAAAATGCACAAAATTGGTCGATCAGTTGATCGTTTTGTATGAAGATTTCAATTATAATATTTTTTGTGATTTCAGCAAAGTTGTAGAACAAAAGTTGTTCAGTATGACGAGTAGAAGCCCCAGTTAACGGGACCTGCATCACCAATTTAGTTACAGCCTGTATATCGATCGATGCATGTGAAAGTTTGTCTGTTTCACTATACCTAATGTTTGAAACAAATGAGTTAAGTTGCACAAATGAGTCTATCCTCGAAGAACTCAACAGAAAGACGAGGCTCTCCTCCACCTGTATGCAACGAATCCTCAAATTCTTTGGTCACACGGTCAGGAGTGGATCAGACAGCTTGGAAAAGCATATCATCACTGGCCGCATGGACGGAAAGAGGAGTAGAGGACGAATGCCTATGCGATGGGCCGATGCGATAAAGGATGTGACCGGGATGACACTGCAGGGTGGATATTCCACAGAGCTCAAAATCGAGTGGCCTTGAGAGCTGTGGTGGCACGTGCGACCCACGATGGTCACGTCAAAGACGTCTATAGTGCTATATAGAAGTCTTTGGGTCACGTCCCTCGGCCATGAGATTACGACAAAGAAGAAGATTTTTTGAAGCGTTCAGATAATCAATCGCCGCGAAATGCATGTAAACCATCTTTGTAATCATGTAAAATGTAATCATGTTAACATGTAAACCACAAGCGATACGTCCGCACAATATGTACTCTGCTTGAATTTGACTTCGTTGATGACGTCTCCTTTCAATTTGAAATCAATACTTTTAGTGTTCCGTAAGGGTGTACTACGGACCAACGGACCCTACTACCAAAGTATATATATTAATACATACTTAAATACAGTATGGACACTCCCTGCCGCTCTCTAGATTGCGACCTCACCCCCTCGTCACCCATATTGATAATTGGTTACAGTTTACTTATCTAACGTATTGGATTTCGCCGTGATTTTGTTTGCTCTTATTGTTTTTAGAAATTTCATTTCACGATCATTTGTATGCAGTGTCCGAGGTGTGGTATTACTAAGCCTCCGCTGTCTGTCCGTCCGTTTGTCAGCGGGCTGTATTTCATGAACCTTATAGGTACAGAGTTGAAATTTACACAGAATGTGTATTTCTGTTGCGGCTATAGCAGCAAATACAATAAAATAGAAAAAAGGAAAAAAATAAGGGGGTCAAAAAAACCTGTTTTTTTATAGGTCTTTAGAAGTATTTTTAATTTAGCTCTATCGTAAAAACGATAATACATACAAGCGTGAAACTTGGTGTGTACCACCATAAAAATATTCAGGAACAAATCACAAATCTGATTTGGCCCCAATCTAGGATTCCGTGTGCCGGTTCATCATCATCAGTAGAAGCCCCAGTTTTTTTAAAAACTTTTATTTTACTTGCAATGTCTGTATGTAACAGAGGCTAGCACATTAAGATAGACACTTTGAACTTTGTACCGTTCTTATGCCGCACGAGTAAGGATCAGAATCGCACTACGAGTGTCTGGCTTGACGTGCTGGCCTCTGTACTAGGGTTGCCAACTTTTTCTAAAAGAAGTAGAGTATTTCTGATTTCAGAGAGTGTAAATAAAGAGTACAGATTAATAAAAAAGAGTACCACTTAGTCAAATTTTAAAATGTATTTTAGTGCTTTTTGCAGTACTTAACAATTTTTATTGTTTTAAAAAGAATTATAAGACTCCAAACATCCAAATTATATTATTTATATAGATTAGGAGTTCCTTTTTTATCAATTTAAATGTAGCCCTGTTCCTCTGTTCTCGCCAATTCACATTCAGTTTTATGACTTTGGGTACAAGTATGTTAAATTCAGTAAAAATAAAGTCATTTTTTTGTAATTAATATTAGTTGGACTTGTATGGCATTCAAAATTTTGTGCCAAAAGTCAGTTTATGTAAAAAAGAGTATTTTAGCGTACTCTATTAATGTTATAGATGACAAAGTACACCTACATGAAATAGAGTACAATACTCTATTTTAGAGTACGGTTGGCAACCCTACTCTGTACATACAATTAATCTATGTTAGTTTGCAAACGGTTTAAGAGCGACTTCTAGTAATCCGATTGAGTTGAAATTTGGTATGAAACCGTTTTCCCGGTGACAATAGATCCTTTTGGTGATGTGAATGAAGTTGATCCAATGATGAACTTTGAAGGTGGAATCAAGGTCCCAGGATCGTCTTTTTTGAATTTGGAAACGTCTAATATTCACATGCCAAATAGTGTTATTAGACTGAGCATTTGTCTTTTGTAGAAAAAATAAATATTTTCAAATAAATCTTATCTATATTATATAAAAAAGAAAGTCGTGTTAGTTACACCATTTATAAATCAAGAACGGCTGGACCAATTTTTATGATTTTTGTGTTTTTGCATTTGTCTTCGTCCGGAATAGGATAATTAGTATTAAAATATGATATTCATCAATATTTTTTTTTATCAATATTTGGTTTTAGGGTAGAGTGGTGTAGTGTAGTGTAGGGTTGGATAGGGTAGTGTAAGGTGGAACGAAGTTCGCCGGGACAGCTAGTGTACCTATAAAAGCTTAAAGGTTTCTTTTAAATTAAGTTTTTTTAATCAGTTTCTTAACCAAAGGCGCGGGTGAACGCTGGTGACTTAGCTAGGCCGCCGTGTGCCGTGTCGTGTAGTGGTACTGACGTGGTGAACTCACCAAGGGCACTGGGTCAAGGGCGTCGCGTGAGTCAGTGCCCGCCCAGTGTGGTAGGGCAGGGGTTCCTCAACTTCACCTACCAAATACCTTTCATTTTATGAAACCACTTAGCAAATGAATACAAATCTAAGACACCATAATTTAAATAAAAACAAAAACTTGTATTGGAAATATTTTAAAAGTGAAACACTTTATTTTTTAAATTAACTTAAATGAAGAATTAACTTGTTTCACTGTTTTATCAATAACTAGCTGTTTCCCGCAGCTCCACCCGCGTGGACAACGTTTTTAGGACTTTTCGAGGGTGCGCATGAAAATAAGTAGCCTGTGTGTTAATCCAGGTCCTAATCTGTCTACTTACCTAATTTCAGCCAGATCCGTTCAGTAGTTTTTGCGTGAAGAAGTAACAAACATACACATACACAAACTTTCGTCTTTATAATATTAGTGTGATTGCTTTATAGTTCACTATTATGTCGCGGAACTCTGGTGACTTTTCTACGGAACCCACTTTGGGAATCGCTGTTATATTCTAGTTTCAACCGACTTTCAAAAAGGAGGAGGTTCTCAGTTCGACTGTATGTTTTTTGAAGTGAAAACTTCTTTAGGCGCGTTGAGAATTTTCTTGATGAAAAAAACCATTGAACTCGCGACACAGTCACCGTCACCGACACCTTACCGGGAACACTCGCAGGGTCGAAATTTATATAAGTGTAATTTAAGAGGGGAAACAAAACCATTGAACTTGCGACACCTTCACCGTCACCTTACCAGGAACACTCTCAGGGTCAAAACTTATAAAACTGTTAAAAGTTTTCATACTTCTGTCGGCACGCCCGGAGTAGTTTTTTTTTAAATTCACAATTGGTAAGCCCTTGGCATCATCTCACCTCATGGTAAGTGACGATGATGCCGAAGATGGAAGCGGGCTTACCAAGATTCCCCAACGCAATGGATGTTAGGTTATTTGTATGTATGTTACGAGATATCTTCGCAGGTTGTGAACCGATTTTCACGATTTTTTTTTGTTCGATACGATGTTCTGCCAGGTGAGTCTCCTATATTTGAAATCCCAAAATTGAAAACCAAAAATAACAATGCTAAATTGTGATGAGTTGTTGCGATGGAAGTCGGTTTTTTGATGTGTAACATCTGTCTTCTTCTCGCTTTCCTGCAATCTGTGGCAGTGATTTGTACCGTTCCAAACTGTTATTATTGACGCAGTTCTTATTGAAAAGTAGTATGTAGTTTTTGTATTAAAGCGGAATTACGTTTGTATGGAAACTCGAGCTTCCTGGAGACCCTTAGGAGGATTGTGAGGCTGCGACTTTTTATCTTTTATACAAACGGTGTTTTTTTTTTTTTTTTGATATAACAACAGCAAGTTTTATAGGTTTCCCGTTTTTAATAAAAGTTAAACTTCGATTTTATTGTCGTTCGCGTGTAATTCATATGAATATGAATTTCGACTGTTATATGTTTATTTTCAACAGACTTCCAAAAAAGAGGGGATTCTTAATTGGACTATATGTTTTTTGTGTGTTTGTTACGCGATATCTTCGCAGATTGTAAATTGATTTACATGATTTTTTTCTTCAATAGGGTATGCTCCCGAATTGGTCCCGTATAAATTTTATCAAAATCGGTGTGGTACATTATTAGAAAATTAACAAAAACCAAAAATAATACTGCAAAATTGTACTAAGTTGTTACGATGGAAGTCAGTTTTGTAACATGTTTATTAGTCGATAATTTAAAAAAAACTAACTATAAATCTAGCTTTTATGTAAAGCTTTTTTTTCGGCCCCCACGATACAGGCCTAGCCTAGTGTGGGGACCACTACTTATTGTACTATCGTATAACTGTGTTTCTGGTAATGAAAAAATAAATTTATTATTATTATTATTAATTAAGTCACTATACCGTGTTAGTTAATTCACTGTATACCGTGCTATTTAATAATAATAATAATAAATATCCTTTATTGCATACCAAAAAAGCATTACAGAAACTTAATTTAAATATGTACAGTGCAAAGGCGGCCTTATCACTTTAAGCGATTTCTTCCAGGCAACCTTAAGGTAACCTGTAGGCATTGGTAGGTAAAAGGCTAAATACGGGTGGCTGCAGATTTTTTTTTACGAAATAATACATATATCTATACTTATATAAATATGTAAAATACAAATCAAAACAAATAATATTATATAAATAAAAATAAACATAAAACAGTAATTCAATAGTAATAAAGAAATAAATACAAGTTATATATACATAATATTTACAATTTACATGTATCATACATATTATAATAAATAATAACCACAGAAATAAAAAATATATATTCAGTAATTACACAGCTTACAGTCAGTAGTGATCCCCAAGTCTTTTCTTGAAGATGAACAGGGACTCAGATGTACGGATGGTATCAGGTAATTGGTTCCACAGTCGAACCGAGTGAGCCTTAAAAGATTTACTGAGGAAGTCAGTGCTGAAAGCGGGAACAGAGAGAAGAAGAGCACTACACGATCGAGGTTGGCGGCCGTGCATTGACTCCCTACGTCGAAAATTGTCCCTTAGATACGGAGGAGCCGCTGGACTGTGGAGTACGTTGTAGAGCAAGCAGAGAATGTGCATATTACGTCGTAGACGGATGGAAAGCCACTTCAGCTTAGCTCGAAACTCAGAGACATGATCGTACTTCCTCAAACCGAATACGAATCTTATGCACACGTTCTGCAAGCGTTCCAGTTTGTTCAGCAGCTCCTCGGTAGCATCAAGGTAACAAACATCAGCGTAGTCAAGCAGTGGGAGTAGGAGGGACTGAGCCAGTTGAGTTCTGGTCGACACGGGCAGACAATTTTTGAGGCGCCTAAGTGAGGCCAAGGAAGCAAAAATTTTTCTGCTTTCTTCACCAATTTGACTACTCCACGAAAGATTTCCATCAAAAATCACACCCAAGTTTTTAACTTTTTTACAGTATGGTATGGAAACGTTGTTAAGGAGTACTGGAGGCAATGAATAAATAACTTTATACCTTGCTAGATATATAACTTTATATCGTGGGAGTTAAATAACTAACATTCGTTTTGTTTTGTTACAGATATATGGCGTCCGATACAGCGAACAGTGACTGTTTGAAACACCACCATCACAGCGCACTCTCCCCCGCCATCTTGGATTAAAAATATATATTAAAAAAAAAGGAAAAACAATGTTATCCGTCGGTCACCGTCCACGCAAGCATAAAACTAAACCGAACACTACAAAAAACCTTAAAATCAAAAAGAAAAACAACGAGCTTACATACATTCTGTGTTCCAATTGGATTCGAAATTCAAATTTGAATTCGCAGCAAGAAAGTTTTCAACCAACCATTTTAGATCTAGTTGTTTTTCGAAAATAACAGGCTTTAACCTAACTCTTTGGTAAATCTTTTTCCTAAATAAAAAATAAAAACTTAGTTGCCTTCTATTCGTAGTGGTAGTGTAACCTGTGGTTGGTCCAATCCAAGTAATAAATAAAATCTCTCTTTCTAAACTATATTCTAAGTTGATGTTGAATAGTAGCAGTAACGGTTACTTCCTGAGGACAGTTTGTTGAAGAAAGTAGAAAAGGTGGGTACATTACATGTAAAGAACAAGCCAAGTGCGAGTCGGACTTTTGTACTCCTATCATTTTGCAAGAAATGTAAGAAACCATTTAAACCGAACTGTCCCTAGTCGCTGGATCGGAAGAGGGGGACACATTCGGTGGCCAGCACGATCCCCTGATCTCAACCCCATAGATTTCTTACTGTGCGATTATTACAAAGAGATTGCGTACGCGAAAGAGAGCGATACCGAGGAACAACTTCGCCAAAAAACTGCAGCTGCGACCATCTACATAAAAATAACTCTAGCGGGGGCTTTTCGAAGAATAAAAAGGATTTTTTTTCGCAGATGTCAACTATGTTTAAGAATTAGGGGTAGAAATTTTGAACACTTGTTGTAATTTCATTTTAAATACATTTATTATTAACTAGCTCCGAGCTTATTAGTTCCGAGTAATTATCCGAAATATCCCATGACAAGAGTCTTTCACATTCACTTCTTTGTAACCAATATAGGTATGAATTCTCTTTTCTTTAGAATGTGTATGGATTACAACACCATTACCTCTAAACTATTAAAAATTTATATATTTTAGAACTCCTTGCCAAAATTTAAAAGTATTGTTTCATTAATTTCTTAGTTAGTATTTTCCATGTTGTTTTAATAATAATTTTATGTCAATGTTGTGTATACCTATAAAAAGCATTTGTATTAGAATTTAACCGCCTCCGTAGCTTAGAGGCAAAGGTTACTGGCTTTACACAGGAGGTCGCGGGTTCGATTCCCGGCGGGGTCAATTGTAAGACTCGGTTTGGTTGGTGGTAGGGCATTTTCTAAGCCCGCCTGGCTAGCTACCACCATCTTATCAGTCTTGCCGCCAAATATCAATGTTGATTTCATTGTTGTGTTCCGGCATGAATTGCGTTGAGGAATCTTGGTAAGCCCGCTTCCATCTTCGGCAACATCGTCACTTACCACCAGGTGAGATGTTGTCAAGGGTTCACCAATTGTAAATAAAAAAAAAGACATAGTGACATTAGTGAAATTGTAAGCAGTATGTTACGTTTCACAATCTTTCGACAGCTCACAATCTCGCGAGATGGATCCCGTTAGATTATAATTTAACGGTTTTTAAAATTTTACGGTGACATGGACATATGGAGTGTTTCTGAACACTTGTATGGGGACTGTTAATGTGTAAACGCTTTTGTTATGTTTTCTCAATGCGTGTTTTTCTTACAGCAATATCAATGCAACGACGTAACATGGAGGGGTCCGAAGACAGAAACGGATCCAGCTCCGACGACGCCAACCAACTCAGCAGGAATAGGGTACGTTCATAGTCTTTAAGAGTGGTTATTTATACGTATTTATATGTTAACAGCTAACAAGCCCTAATTAAGGGTAGGCTCAAGCCCCTCGGTGGATCTGATATGATGATATGTTAACAGCATTGATGTGTTCCGGCTTGAAGATAAGATAGCCAGTTCCCCATTGCATTGGGGAATCTTGTTAAACCTGCTTCCATCTTCGGAATCATTGTTACTTAACATCAGATGTGGCATGGTGCATCTATCAACTGTCGTTAAAAAAAGAGTAAGCACATGAAGTGCGAAAAAGTTGTAACACGTCTAGTTTTATTATTTCAATCTGTGTTCTATTCACATGATGTTTAATAAGACATTGTGTTACTAACATTATTAATGGACCTTGTTGTCTGACGTAATAAAGATCATCATATCAGCTTATATACGTCCCGACCTAGGGGCTCGAGCCTACCCTGAATTAGGGTGATCGGGCCTTAGTCGACCACGCGGGCCCAGTGCGGATTGGTCGACTTCACACACAACCTTCGAGTTTCTTCGCAGGCGTGTGCAGGTTTCCTCACGATTTTTTCCTTCACCGTAACAGCGTCAGATAAACGTACATATAAAATAGAAATGTGAAAACATATTACGTGGCAGGACACGAACCACAACCTCCCGGGCAGGAGGTAGCGGCTCTTGCCATTGCGCCACCGATGCTATTTTGAAAAACAAAATTATTTTTACAGTTGGTAATCGAACATTTTGTATGGAAAATCTATGAACTTTCTCAAAATCCAACTGCACACCTTAAGTTTGTCGACTATTACTCCTAAACTAATAAAGATGTTAATATAATAACCCTAGGAGTTAATTTAAAAAAAACGACTTCATAAAAACGTAATCCCTCATTTTTGGCCAGTCCGGTAAAAATGTATTCTATATCATTCACGAGATCAAGACGAATCTGAAGACACCTCGCACCCCAAAATCCATCAAGCCGTTTAGGCTACAGAGCCTGCCAAAGATATGTACATACGTTAATTAATACACTTAAAAAACATAACCCTCCTTCTGGCGCAGTCGCGTAATGGTAATAAAAAACTGGTCCAAAAATTTCATATTTCCCTTTTTTCACGGTTCCAGTTTCAAATCAAAGCAACTAGTGCGTATAAACACGTTCTATAGCTTAGAGGATTTTTTTTCATATAAAGTAGCATAAGTAGGTAATTTTATTTGATTAAGTAATGACAATTTATGACAATGTAATTAACGATTATTGTATGCCCGAAATGGGTTAACTGTAGATGCCTAAACAATTTGTAACAACCCTTTGTACTCAGTTTTGGACCATAAATTTTATCTTATCTTATCTTATCTTATCTTGTCAAGTAATCAGAGGATCACATTCATTTGTACAGTTGAAAAAACATAACCCTCCTTCTAGCGCAGTCGGGTAATGGTAATAAAAAACTGGTCCAAAAATTTCAAGTTTCCCTTTTTTACGGTTCCAGTTTCAAATCAAAGCAACTAGTGCGTAGTCAAGTAATCAGAGGATCACATTCATTTGTACATTTGAAAAAACATAACCCTCCTTCTAGCGCAGTCGGGTAATGGTAATAAAAAACTGGTCCAAAAATTTCAAGTTTCCCTTTTTCACGGTTCCAGTTTCAAATCAAAGCAACTAGTGCGTAGTCAAGTAATTAGAGTATCACATTCATTTGTACATTTTAAAAACATAACCCTCCTTCTAGCGCAGTCGGGTAATGGCAATATAAAACTGGTCCAAAAATTTCAAATTTCTCATTTTTTACGGTTCCAGAGTTTCAAATCTAAGCAACTAGTGCGCAGTCAAGCAATCAGAGAATCTCAGTCGCCCCCGCGCACCGTATCGCCCGCTGTCAACAAAACCGGTGTCGAATACGACGACGTACCTTTCGACGATGGCAGGGGCTACGAAGCAAACAAAGTTACCAACGAAGAAGTTTTGAATGTTAACAAAGAAGATTTCAATGTCGACAAAGAAGATTTAAATGTTAACAAAGAAGATTTAGAAGCTAAAGTGGAAGTAGCAGTAGGGAGGACTCACAGCGATAACGTAACAAGCGACGCGTCTAGTCACGGCAGTGATGATAGGTGTAGTGTTAATAGTTTAAGCGAGAGAAACGATTGTAGTGGCGATGATAAGAAGAAGCAGCCAGTGGAGATTCAGGTAAGTTTAATGACTAGTTTTTATGTTTTCGTACCAGTTAAGGCAAGGCATTTGTAAAACAGTTGTCTCTGTTTTTTCCTTTACGTGTAAAGAGTCAAGACAATAACCACACTTTTGCACTTTTTCAATGTTTTACGTTGTTATTTCTCTTAAGACTTCAATTTTTATACTAAAACTAAGCAGGTTCTCTGAAGTAAAAAAAAAAGAAATATCTCCATATAAAAACTATGTGCAAATTTAGAAATTTTAGTGATTAACAATTCGTTTTAGACGTTTTTTTAGACGTTTTAGACCTGTTTTTGGGATTTTTTATGATCGAGTAAAGTACACACTATCGTGTAACATTTTATATAAGCACATTCCTCAGACAATATCCTTAAGTATGTCCAATATTTATTAGTACTTAGTAGTAATTACCCAAAAACTTTGATTAAGCAAAAGAGTTTCTCCGCTTCTCCACCGGTGCCTCGCCTTAACGAGACCCCTATTACTAAGTCTACACTGTCCGTTTGTGTGTCTGTCTGTCTGTCCGACTTTTCTGTATCTTTAGAACCGGGATAAGTAGCAAGCTGAAATACCGAATATGTGTTGAAAGTTACAAAAAGTAAAGTGTTAAGAGGATTGTGAAGCTGATACAAACGGCGTTAACTATTTTCACCTCTTAAATGTTAACCGATTTTTAGGTCGTCAGTTAGAACAAAAGCTAGGCATAAGCCTAACGTATAAACGTTTCGGTTTTTTCAATTATTGATTAATGATTATAAATAAACAAAAAATGGCCGAAATTAGTTTTGTATGAAAACACGTTAACGACAATAAAATTAAACTTATTAACTTTATCGAAAAAACAAAAACGTATAAGCCTAGCTTTTGTTCTGACTGACCACCTATCAAAAATTGGTCAAAATCGGTTCACATTTAAAAGGTGAAGGTTATAGCCGTTTGTATGAAAATTCGCACTTTGTCGGCGTTATTAATATGTATATACGGCTTTCTAGTACTAATAGTCTCTGAGATAAGCCGCGGACTGACGGATAGACCCTTACTAAAGGTTGCCTGGTAGAAATCGCTTAAAGCGATAAGGCCGCCTGTGCACTTTTTATGTATGTTACAAATTATAAGTCCTGTATTGTTTTTTGGCGTGCAATAAAGTATATTTACTTACTTACTTACAGACAGACAGACATGGCGAAACTGTAAGGGTTCCTTGTTGACTATGGAACCCTAAAAAATTGCAGTGTATTATAATATCATATCATATCGTAGATTGCGATAGTAATTATAGAAAAGCTATTGAAAATTTCTAGCAGCAACCGCAAGAAATTAACTCCAAGTGAGCTGCTTTTTTATCCACTTTGGTTTTAGATTTTTGGCCAATCCTTCCTTACCCATACAAAAAACCACAAAATATTTATTACATTTCCAAGCACTTCTGGTAATGCAACTCGCTTCGGAATTCTCCATCATCTTAAAGAACCTTACCCCTAAAACTCTAGGTTTGTAAACGTGTCGTCGTTTTACCGTTTCCAGATCACCCCAGGCTGGGAGGAGACACAGAACACGCAGCGACAACGCACTAAGCGCTGGCTGGGCACCAAGCAGCACTCTTCACGGGATCTGCTCTCCAACAATCCCAGGGTCACTTGCGTCTGCGGCGCGTGCAGTCCTTGTCCGCAGTGCAGGTAACTATTGACAATAGACAGACTTTTATTTGACACAAACACACACCGATTACACAATATAAAAAAGAAGTAAAACACATAGAAACAGAAAAAAAAACAAAAAAAGTAAACACAAAAAACAAATAAGACCAAAGGAATCGGTGTAGTGCGATGTCAAAATGGACTTTTCTGAGCATTAGCTGCAGGAGAACTGCAGCGCTGGTTTTCAGAAAAGCCCATGGTGTCGTGTCCGCGAAGCGATCGGTACAGTAGTGCGATAATGTAAACAATATAATAGAATAAATTAAGAATAAATAATTTAGTGAACTAGATTAAATTGATATATCTATAATATAAAAATGAATCGCAAAATGTGCTTGTAAGCGCATAACTCGAGAACGGCTGGACCGATTTCTTTCTTTCGAGTCTTTTTTTGTCGAGTTCGTTATTGTCAGGAGAAGGTTTTTATGTAGGGTAGGGTAGGGTAGGGTAGGGTAGTGTAGTGTAGTGTAGTGTAGTGTAGTGTAGGGTAGAGTAGGGTAAGGTAGTGTAGTGTAGGGTAGGGTAGGGCATGGCAGTGTAATGTAATGTAAGGCGGTATGTAGTTCGCCGGGACAGCTAGTATATAATAAAATAATGTTAATAAAATAAAAAGCAATAATAATTTTATTAATAATAAGCATTAATAATATTGCATATTGCCATTCACTTGATAGGAAATAAATATTCAGTTTACCATATGGCTGCACCGTCCCTAAAATTAGCAACTCGATTCACGATGTTTCAAACATCAAACAAAATAGCTTGGAAATAAAGCTCCTGTCAGCTCGTACTGCAACGTGGCTGTTACGTCAATCGCTGCGGACGAATCGTGAGAAAATAGTTGTTTTTTTATTCATTATAAATAAAATAAGAAGAATTACCAAAAAAGTAAGAAAACAAAATCATTTTATATTGTGTTGTTAAGAAGTTCATAATCTATGTGTCATATTTCTATGTTCTATTATGGTTACAAATAGAAAAAAGGGTGCATAAGGATGTTTTTTTTTTTAGTTCTGTGTATTAAAATAGAATTCAAGGAAATCAAAGTCACTTCTTATATCCTGTAATTTATACAAAATATTTTGTTTTCGATAAGAAAATCCTTAATTGAAGTAAAAAGTGCGTACAAAGTTGGTCTTTGGTGGCGGTATAAGCCTTGAGCAACCTCTTTGTAAAGAAGGTGTCCTAGCGTTAAACCTTTAGGAGAACCCTTTAGTAAAGTTTCTGAAGAGTTTAGATTTCAAAAGGTTTATTTAATAAAAATAGTTGCATATTATATTACACTCTGACACCAGAAGTTATACATTACAATTATCGAATTTTTCATTAATGCCTTTGACAAGAGTAGGCCAGTTCACACGGACAGCACCCGGCCACAAGTATAAAGCGAGTGTCAGAGGGAAACAAACGACACCTCTTTCCGCACGAACATGCACCACTTATGTCAATGCTAAGATTAAAAATGTTGTTTAAAAAATACTAGACTTGTCATGTTTTTTTTTTATGAAAGCAAAAAGACATGACAATCCCAGTATTATTTCAATCTTCATAAATTCTTAGATTGTATTACATGGTCGTCATAGCTCACAGAATCGCTAAACTGAAGTGCAAGTGAGCAGGTCACCGGAAGACGTAGCGTAGGCAGGCCTCCCACACGGTGGACCGACGACCTGGGTCGCTGGATGCGGGCAGTGCAGGAACGGTCGTTGTGGAAATTTTTGGGGGAGGCCTTTGTCCAGCAGTGGACGTCTTTCGGCTGATATGATGACATGGTTATCGTTTCATTACTATTAAACATAATTAGTAGCGTTGATAGAAGAAACACTGTCTGTCTACCCATACATTTTTGTCATTTAAATATTCGGATGTCTTTTTAAGTTTAATGTAATGTTGGATGTGTATGTACATTTGATAAGATCATGAATTTAACTTAACTGACGTTATATTACGGAGATTAGGAAGAATCGATGTTATTTCGTGCATTAAAGTATATGTTACTTATTGATTGAATACAGCAGGCGTATCAAGAATCCGTGACGCTACAAGGAAATTTTTTGCAAAAATTAAACAAAAATTGTTGTAAAAATGAAATATAATATGTAATCAATGTGTTATTTTTGGCTTCACGATAAATTTATTTGCGATAGCGTTAATGACGTTTGTCGTTAACACCATTATTGGATCATAAAACTATGAGAACGTGATAATGGATATGTTGATTGAGATAAATAATTTTAAACTTAACTAGCTTTTGCCCGCGGCTCCGCCGCATGAGCATAAACTGTGCGCGGTGTGTGAGAATGTGCGAGTTCAATGCTTAAATCCACATCCAGCTTCTCTCCAGCTCAACCAATTTAAGTGGGCAATAGCTCAAATTAAAGAGCTCGTTTCAGCGTGTGTTCTGAGACCAAAGCAAATCGCGTACCTCAATTAGAACCATAAGTTGCGCGGTGCGCGAACCGCAGGCGGCTCGCGGGTGATTTCCAGAAATTTGTACATCAATACTTTTAATTAGAAAAAAAAGTAAATTGGTTGGATAAAACGGCTAGACAGACTCGCATTATATTTCTCATTCTTCTAACCGACTCCGTAGCTCAGAGGCAAAGTTCACTGGCTTTACACAGGAGGTCGCGTGTTCGATTTCCGGCGGGGTCAATTGTAAGACTCGGTTTGGTTGGTGGTAGGGCATTATCTAAGCCCGCCTGGCTAGCTACTACCATCTTATCTAAGTCTTGATATCATTGGTGTGTTCCGGCATGAAGATAAGATAGCCAGTTCCCCATTGCGTTGGGGAACCTTGGTAAGCCCGCTTCTATCTTCGGCAACATCGTCACTTACCACCAGGTGAGATGTTGTCAAGGGTTTACCAATTGTAAAATATATATATATATATATATATATATATATATATATATATATATATATATTTTAATATTTTAAGGAGAAGCATTTGTTAATTATTTTTTCACATAAAAAAACTAAGTATTATTTGCAAATAATGACTAACATTGCATAGATGATGCCATATTTATATCCTTGCGAGTTTCTCAGTTGTAAAATATAATGTTGACAAAATTTTAAGTAAACTTCATGTTTCTCTGTAGAAACCTTAGAGGTGTTCCTCAAGGCTCATTGCTAGGACCTCTGTTTTTCTTTTAATTTACATTTTAGAGCCTTTGTTAACTGAGACATGCACTCCAAGTTCTGTAATAAAGCTACTATTGTTACAATGACACACAACGGGGCACAGTTGGTCTTGCCCTGTGTTTCCTAGCACCTGCACGCCTGGGGACCAGTACAAAGCGACGGAAAATGGACTTGGAAAATATATGTCATAGGATCAACTCGCTGAGAAGAAGATCATACGATGATATTCCACATGGGCGCTGGTGGAATAATTTACATGGGGTGCTTCTACACATGGTAGAGCAATAAAATAATAAAATAGGGCGAGCGAAGGAAGCTTGAAACTTTTAGTCTTTAGAATAATTTTTGATTTTGTCTGTATACAAGTGACTCCTTCTTGTAACACAATAGTAGCAAAATTACCCGTGCTATTCAAGGCATACACGGCGGTTACCTGGTGTTGCAATTAGCATCACCCGCGGTCACATGTAGGGCATTTAGTTTTACCCCTACGGACGTGTGCAACGAGACCCTCGTACACATCTGGAATCAGATGTGCTGGTTTTCTCACGAAGTTCTCCTTCACCGTTAGAGCAATTGGTAAGTATATGTATCTAAGTATCGAAAAACTCATTGGTACATTGGCCGTCCGGATTTGAACCCGGGATCTCTGGTTAGGAGGACCGAGTCGTTACCGGTTGAGCCACTGACGCTGACTGGTTGAAGGGCAGACGCATTTCAGGGGTGAATGAGAAAATGAAATTAAACAACTTTCCCCGGGGACTAATGTTTAAAACGCAAAAAAATAAGTTTCTTCTTATTACCCGACTACGAAAAAAAGGAGGGTTATGTTTAGATACAGACATATATCTACTGTCAAAAACATAACCTTCCTTTTTTCGTAGTCGGGTAATAAGATGAAACTTATTCCCCTTAATCGATATATGTATGTATCTATGTATGTATAAACTTATTTTGTTGTTATAGAGTTGGCTAATGAGTTAAGGCTTTAAGTTGCCTCAATCCGAGCAGGTTGACACGTGTTAAAATAATATCGGAGTTCGAACGTAAGTCTGTTCATTTTAAGTTCAAATTAATGCGGGCTTCAACGCGGCTGTTACGTTGAAACCGAACGCCCAATTTTCAATTTTTACATGTTTTTATTATTTTTCTATACTTTCCAATAAGTTTTTAAAAAAATGTATTCAATTAAAATGAAAGGTCTTAAAGTCACCAATTTTTGTGTGTTGGTTTCATTCAACATTAACTATTTGTTTTCTAGAAATTTTGCAATTAAAATCAAAAACAGGGACTATATATTTTTTTACATAAAAGTGGTAATATTTTTAAAATTGAATTCAATTAAATCGATTTTTATCACTATAAGTTTATTATCTAATTTTTCTTTACACAGTCTTTCAATAATTTGGATTGAATATTGTCATTTGACCCATCTTAAGGCCTTAAGAGCCCGCTGAAGTTTATAAATCCCATACAAACGTAATATTTGATTTATTTGTTAACCAAACAACCGATTTTGAAATAATTTTATATCTATAATCGGATGACGTGTATCTGTGTCGGTATCGTATTACTTTTTTGAAAAACGAAACAGGAATCCAATAATAACTTGTTTTCAACGTAAAACTCATTTTTTCAACGGAAAACAAGTATATTGGTTAATAATGGAGTCCTGTTTCGTTTTTCAAAAAAGTAATACGATACCGACACAGACATACACCATCCGATTAACGATATAAAATTATTTCAAAAACGGTTGATTGGTTGACAAATGAATCAAATACTACGTTTGTATGGGATTTATGAATTCCAGCGGGCTCTTAAGGCGCAGTGGTACCTAAAAATCCACTTAAACAGGTTTTTAGAATTCATTTTTGAAGTAGTTAACAGTAAATTTAAAATCTAGGAAAACATATTGGTATTATTGAGAATAGTTATGAGGGATTTATATCGAATAGAAACACGGTTTAATAAAGTTGGCTCGATAGAATAATTTCGCAAAGGTACCTCTTTTCGAGCCATTTTATCGTCTATTTTCGGTTTTATTCTTAAAACTAGTGGATGCCCGCAGCTTCGCCCGCGCAGATCCCGATTTTTGCGGTTCCCGTGGGAATTTCCCAAAATCCTTTCTTAGCGGATGCCTACGTCATAATATCTACCTGCTTGCCAAATTTCAGCCCGATCCGTCCATTGGTTTGGGCTGTACGTTGATAGATCACTATGTCAGTCAGTCAGTCAGTCACCTTTGAGTTATATGTATTTAGATAAGTAATTTGATAATATGATTTATTAACTAAAATAAAGTGATGATCCTATGTTTACGTAAATGTTTCCTCGTGATAGGGGCAGGCGGCGGAAACAGCTGTGTCCGACGAAGCAGGACTCCGGCATCGTATGCTCCGACGACTGTGGCGACTGCTCGGACACCGAGCAATCGGGTAAGTTGAATGTGCCATCATATCGGCCAAAGGACGTCCGCCGCTGGACATAGGCCTTATCCAAGGATTTCCATGACGACCGGTTCTGCGCTGTCCGCGTACAGCGGCTTCCCGCGACCTTCACCAGATCATCGGTCCTCCGAGTTGGAGGCCTGCCTACTCTACGTCTCCCGATGTGCGGTCGCCACTCTAGAAGTTAACTACCCCAACGGCCATCTGTTTTACGAGCTATGTGCCCCGCTCACTGCCACTTAAGTTTAGCAATTCTGAGAGCTATGTCGGTTACTTTGGTTCTCTTACAGATCTCCTCGTTTCTGATTCGACATATTCGATACGGGGTTAAACAAAATTGGCGTAGGGCCGCTACCTCCTGTCCGGAAGGTCGTGGTTCGTATCCTGCCACGTACCTACCAATGTGTTTTCAAATTTCTATTTCATATGTAAGTGTATCCTACGTTCTTACGGTGAAGGAAAACAACGTGAGGAAACCTGCACACGCCTGCCAAGAAACTCGAAGGTTATGTTATGTGTGAAGTCGACCAACCCGCACCGCGCGCGTGGTCGACTATGACCCGATCGCCCCAATTCGGGATAGGCTCGAGCCCCTCGGTGGGGAGCTTAAATTATATATATGAGCTGATATGATGCGGAGCCGTTAAATGGGGCTTCTATTAATTACACTAAACAACGTTCCTCAAGGATTTGGTAACTTAAAAAAAACTTTTGGACTTCATACAAAACTGGTTAAACAGCTGAATATTTGGTATAAAACTTATTTGCGCATTGACTATCGATCCCTTTGGGAAAGTTTTTCACTTTGATGACTGGAAGCCCCATTTCTACACCTATTTTGTTACGGTCTGTATTTGAGCCTGTGCGAAAAAGGGCCCAGTCGGCAGCCCTTAGTTACCAGAAACCTTTTATTACTGCATATTGTGTTCAGCGCTCTCCATCGCCTGATCGTCCAGGTAATAGAGAACCCTAAACGCAATATACAGGGTGTAGCAAAATTGGTGTAGGTCCACTTTTGTTCTATGACTGCTGAAATCGCAAAAAAAAAACTTTTTACACAGATCGACCAGTTTTGTATGGAGGGTCCAATATTTTTTGAATATTTACTGGGGAAGGTTGTTCAGTATGATACGTAGAACCCCCAGTTAACGGGTCCCACACCAATTTTTTTACACTCTGTATATTAATTATAGCTCAATGTCAAAAAAAAAAACAACCAATACCTAACCTACATATTGTGAGTACACTTATTACGACTGCAAAATTACACATGTGTTCAAAATAACACTACAATTAAATTCTTATAAAAGAATAAAATTTTAAATTTGGTAAAAGTCAAACTACACATTATATAAAATTAAATAATTTAAAAATATAGTAAGTAATTTATGACAGAATCAAATCATTGAAATTAGTTAAATTAAAACTAATTAAATGAATAAAATAAATTCACATTCATTGATACCAAATAATAAAGTTACTTACTTTTGTCCATAACATGAATATGCACTCCTTTTGTCCATAACATGAATATGCACTCCTTTTGTCCATAACATTAATATGCACTCTTTTTGTCCATAACATGAATATGCACTCCTTTTGTCCATAACATGAATATGCACTCCTTTTTACTTTCGAGAGACGAAGGAGTGAAGAAGGTATTGTGATGGTAAAAAACATCAAAGTTGAGATTTCGACGGGGATCGATTGTCTTACAAAAATAGAATCCAAAAAAATGTGTATGTATCCGTGTGACTATGTTTTCTACAACAAATGTTAATGTTATAATGCCGGTTGTCATATACATACTATAATATGTAACTTAGTACACTTCATATCAGCCAAAGGAAGTCCACTGCTGGACATAGGCCTCCCCCAAGGATCTCCACGACGACCGGTTCTGCGCTGCCCGCATCCAGCGGCTTCCCGCGACCTTCACCAGGTCATCGGTCCACCGAGTGGGAGGCCTGCCTACACTACACACTTAAGATCTTCTGTACCCCGTTATTTATTATTATAACAGCTCATATACGTCCCCACCGAGGGGCTCGAGCCTACCCTGAATCAGGGCGATTAGGCCTTAGTCGACCACGCGGGCCCAGTGCGGGTTGGTCGACTTCACACACAACCTTCGAGTTTCTTCGCAGGCGTGTGCAGGTTTCCTCACGATGTTTTCCTTCACCGTTAAAGCAATCGGTAAGTTATATGTACGTAAGTTTTTGAAAAACTCATTGGTACATTGGCCGTCCAGATTTGAACCCGGTACCTCTGGTTAGATGGACCGAGTCGTTACCGGTTGAGCCACCGACGCTTTGATTATTGTCTTACAATAATAGAATACAAAAAAAAAATATGCATCTATGTTTTACTATGTTATTATGTCTGCAACAAATGTTAATGTTATAATGCCGGGTGTCATATACATACTGTAATATGTAACTTAGTACACTTAAGATCTTCTGTACCCTGTATACGACAGCAATAAATTATTGAGTATTGTTTAATAATAAAATTAATAATAGTGTTATCGTGGGGTAATGGTGATCAAATTGTAACCTGTTTCAGGGGGTTCACATTCAGATGGTGCAAGAAATGGTGCAGTTGACAGGAGTAGTCTGGATGTGGAGGATCGGACTTCATATTACTGCAGGTAAATATGCAGCGTGAGTGGTACGACCACGGACGCATTTCAGGAGGTGAATCGCAAGACGAATCTGAACAACCTTTGACAAGACTTACATTAAATGTTCGTGCGGATGGTGGCGCATCGGGAGCCGGGTTGTTCCTTTCCCTCTAATATGGTTGAGAGGAGCGATGGCTGACTCTCGCGTTATACACGTGACCGGGTGCTGTCCGTGTGAACTGGCCTACACTTGTCAAAGGAGTTCATGACATTCAATAATTTTAATGTATAACGTCTCGTGTCATGTTGTTTTCATGTTTGAATGACATTATTTGTTTTTTTTATTTCACGGATTGGATTTTGACGTTATTAACTAATGATTGTTTATTTCTTGATTATGTAATCACTGTTTTATGACTATCAGAAAGAGTGTAATTAGCACCTTGCAATCTTGAAAAAGAAACTTAAGAACGGTGTGTTCCTTCTGTCGGAGACCTGTCTCCGCCAGGCGAGGTGGCATACATGGGGACCGGCCGCGGGTCCAACCGTATGTGGCAGCTGTATTATGCTTAGTAGCAAGGAAATGTTGATGGCGCGTTGTAGATGTTTGTACTCTGAGTGCTTGTGTTAAAGTTCACTTTAGTAGAAGACAGTTTTCCTCCGACGACAGTGACATCTGTCGAGGTGTGGATGAAACTTTCTTATAGCATGACCGATGGTTCGGTCTTGAGCTGTGGGCTATGTTGTTGTTATCCCCAATATCCCCCTAAACAGTAAAATAGAACTAACATTGAATTCATTTCATTCAGACAACTGTTTATACGGAATCTGAAAACATTGTAGAACACTAAGATAGTATAGTTTTTTTATTCTAAGACTAATCCCGGCGAACTACGTTCCACCTTACACTACTCTACACTGCCCTACCCTACCCTATACTACACTACACTACGCTACCCCTACACTACACTACCTTACACTACCCTTCCCTACCCTACCCTAAAACCAATTATTTTTCGACTGTTTTTTTTTATTTTATTTTTGTTTTTTTTTTATTTAATTCCGAACATTTTCATATTTATTCACCTTTTAAACCTTCTCTGGACTTCCACAAATAATTCAATACCAAAATTAGTCAAATCGGTCCAGCCGTTTTCGAGTTTTAGCGAAACTAACGAACAGCAATTCATTTTTATATATATAGATGTTACATTCACACTATAATGACGTAACAGTGTTGTCAACACGACCAATATGGTAGTTAAGCACAGCAGCGCCCTCAAATCCTACGACAGTTCTTTCCGCACATACTGTATTTTTAAGAATAAATATCATCATATCAGCCGAAAGACGCCCACTGCTGGACAAAGGCCTAACCCAAGGATTTCCACGACGACCGGTCCTGCGCTGCCCGCATCCAGCGGCTTTCCGCGACCGTCACCAGGTCGTCGGCCAAACGTGTAGGGGTCTGCCTACGCTACGTCTTCCGGTGCGCTGTCGCCATTTTTAATAATGAATTGTATTGATATATAATTATAAATAAATTACAGTACGCGTACGACACACTATAACGTAAGTCCAGTTACGTTGCAGAGTTTCCCTCTAGCGATATATCAGATACTCTTTGCTTTCTATCATTCGACTGAGGAAGTGTTGTGGTCTAGTCCTTAAGAAGTCTCTATGCCTTTGCTTTATCGGCTGTTTCGTCTTTTTCAGATGTCCAGAGCGAAAAGAAAAACCAAAGAGTTTATCATTAAGTAGAACTGATTCAGGTAAGCAAAAGTCTGTAAATATTTATATTTTTATATAATATTTATTTTATATTTATATAAATATCTACCGAGTGGAAGGCCTGCCTACACTACGCTTTCCGGTGCGTGGTCGCCACTCGAGAACTTTACTGTCCCAACGGCCATCTGTTCTACGAGCAATGTGCCCCGCCCACTGCCACTTAAGTTTATCAATTCCGAGAGCTATGTTGGTTACTTTGAAGGTCGCGAGAAGCCGCTGGATGCGGGCAGCGCAGAACCGGTCGTCGTGGAGATTCTTTGGGGAGGCCTATGTCCAGCAGTGGACGTCCTTTGGCTGATATGATGATACATATCTATCAATTCTCTTGTTTTAACAAGACTGTGTATTTTTTTTTATTAGTGTTCATTGGAAGAATTAAAGTTGCACACCAAAACGCCTCCCAAGATAATTACCTTATAGTAAACACAAAGACTTGACGATGGGAACGTTTGAATTGGTGAAAGAAATTACAAAAAAAAACGTGTGGCACTCGGGGACTGCCGCGGTAAAGCTATTGCATAGCATTTTTTATAGTCCTTGGGGCGCGGGATGGTTATGTAATAAATTAACGCTAAGAAAGTTACACCAGTAAAATTGACTAAGTCCTTTTAGTACCGCAAATCGCTAATAGATGGGACTATAAGTTTTTAGAATGCGGTAGCGTTACGTTACGCTCGGCCGAGCTACATGGTAGGCGGAGTGGGGGGTGTTAGGTTTTATTTTCGTTACGGAATTTCTTGTGTCGGTCGCCGCGCTCAAAGTCCGCGATAAAAGCTATGCAATAGCTTAAAAGATAGTCAACAGACAGCTTTCCCACGGAACTTTCGGGATCAGGTTAAAAGTTAGCATATGTCCTCAATGCCGCAGGCTACGTGCTTTAAAGTTTTAATTTTTGTTAAGGGTCAAGGTCAAGTTGAGGTCGAATCTAGAGAGGGTCAGATAGTGGTTGTACTGTACGTTAGTACTAATACTAGCTTTTGCCCGGGGCTTCGCTCACGTGGACATCGTTTTTATGACTATCTTTAAGCCGCGCGGCTCGCGAGCGTTGACGTGAGTTTCTCCGGATCCCTCGGGAACTATAGCGGGCTATTCTGATTAGCAGTTTGACACTTCCCACTCCCTCAACCAATTCTTACAAAAAATCGCTTCAATCCGTTGCTCTGTTGCGACGCCGACGTGAGCGAGCGCGGAAATGAGTCTTCCCCAGATCACTCGGGAACTATGTCAGTCAGGATATGCTAATTAGTAAATTATTTCATTTCCCACCCCATCAACCATCTCTGTGTGAAAAACCACAACAATGTTTTTTGGTATGCAATAAAGAATATTTATTATTATTATTAACAATTATTGTTCCGTTGCTATATTAAAGAGATTAACCAAAAAAGAGTATATTTTCAGTTCCCTCAGGAACTACATCGGACTAAGTATGCTATTTTCATGGGATAAAATGTAGCCTATGTCCTTCCCAGTGACAGGCTACCTGCATGCCAAATTTAATCAAGATTGGTCAAGGTGTTAAAGCGTGAAAAGGTAACAAAGAAACAAATAAATTTTCTCATTTATATAATACTAGCTGTTTCCCGCGGCTTCACCCGCGTGGACAATGTTTCTATGACTTTTCGAGGGTGCGCAGTGAAAAAAAATGGTCTATGTGTTAGTCCAGGTCCTAATCTGTCTACCTACTAAATTTCAGCCAGATCCGTTCAGTAGTTTTTGCGTGAAGAAGTAACAAACATACACACTCACACACTTTCGTCTTTATAATATTAGTGTGATTAGAAAACATACATGTTTTAAGTCATAGATAGAAAAAAAATACGGTTCCGTTTTAATTTGGCGTAACATAACATTCGTCGGTTGCAGAGGAAAAGTCGGAGCCGACCGGAGTGGACCTGGTGGAGTTCATAAAGCAGACGCTGAACAAGAACGCGAGAGATCGCGTCACACTGCTCAAGATCGAGAAGGAGCTGCATTCACTCATCAATGACACTGGGTATGTACAGTGAATCATCATCTCGGCCAAAAGACATCCACCTTAACAAAGGGCTTCCCCATAACATGGTACCTGTTCAAGCCCCAGTGTGGCCTGGACGCGCCCTCCAACTGCGTCTGAGCCAGCACGATAAAGAAATAACAAATTGGAGGGCTAGGAGAGGGTACAATTAATGAAAAAATTAAATTACAACCAGCATTATTATTTGTTACTCACGGGATCAAGACGAATCTAACAGTACCTCGCATTCTAAATCCATTAAACCAGTTAGAAGATATCGTGGAATAAAGAAACATACATACCTATATAAGACTTGAAAACAATACCCTCCATTTTTTGTGGGTAGTCGTGTAAAAAGACTACTCTTTGTCTTGGTCAATCAAGTAAAAAAATTGGGCATCTATTTCCACCTATAGACTGCACAACTTTCATATACAGGGTGTAACAAAATTGGTGTAGGTCCCGTTAACTGGGGCTTGTACTCATTATACTGAATTAACTTTAGTTATATGATTTTGCTGAAATCGCAAAAAAATATTTTAACTCTTCATACAAATCGATCAGCTGATCGAATTTTGTGCATTTTAGTATGGAGGGTCCAATTTTTTTTTTTTTGAGAATTAACTATGAGTTCCTTGGCGAAAGTTGTTCAGTATGATGAGTAGAATCCCCAGTTAACTGGTCCTACACCAATTTTGTTACACCCTGTTTATAGTTAATAAATCATGTTATGGCCAATTTGCCAAAAAAATGAACACTCCACGCTAAGTTGTTATAATTGTATTAGTCAATCAAATCCATTTATTGATAAGATAAGATAAGATAACATTTATTCGATAAAAATACACACAGACAACATAAAAATAACAAAAAAGGTACAAATAACACAAAGAAAAAGTAGAAAAATATGAGTACGATAGAAAAAATATGAGTACGATACGGTTGTGAACATATCATACTATGTGCACTTTGCGAAACCGGCCCCGACTCAGCATAATGCTGCAAGCAGGGAGACCTACCCACTGCGCTGTTATTCTGCCGGTGCCGAGAGGAATCGGTATGAGACTTTTTTAACGAAACCATTGTGATACCCATCCTTATATTTTGCATCATATTTCGTTCCCAGCCGCTGCATAGTGCGCTTCCCGGTGATGACGTCATACGGCCGCATGCTGGTGCACCGGTGCGCTGCCCTGTTCCAACTGTCGCATCACCTGGACCACGCCAACAAGACCTGTGTTCTGGTCTCTAAGAGTGGTGAGTACTTAAGAGGGCGACGCCATCACTCGTCTACTGGCGCCACTATCACATTTTTAATTACTAGGTTAAGTTTTACTAAACAAGCTCAAAACTTATTTGGAACGACTAATTATTGAAAAAAAATATAAAATTGAAAGGCTGTATTTCGGAAACTATTGGTTCTACACAGACAGTTCTTGTCTCATATTGTAGAAAATTGGTCTACTTTCAAGAGTACTGTTCTTTTTTTATTATTTTTCAAATTTTAAACGTTCAAATGTTCGTGATGACGTCACAGGCCCAAATACTATGAAAAAAAGGTCTCGGTACTAATTTCAATTGACAATTATGAAAACAATTTAGTTATTTATCATGTATTTACAGTTAAAAAATCATTTTATCTCGAAATGGTTATTTTATTTACGTGCCTTGTAAAAAAATTGAACTAAGCTGCTAGTGTATAAAAATAATAATAAGCCTGTGAAACACGACCAGGGGCAATGGACGGCTGAGCTGGAGGAGGCGATTGCTCGCATCGAGCCTATGAAACCTGTGGCCATTAGTGCCGATGATGTGTTGCAAGCGGTCCGTAAAGCTCCGAACTGGAAAATTCCCGGGAGCGACGGACTGCACCACTATTGGCTTAAGGGGTTCCATGCGAGTCACGAGACCTTGGCTAGCCAGTTTCAGCAAGCACTCGAGCAGCGTCAGGTACCGAGGTTCTTGACTACTGGGATAACTCATCTAGATCCTAAGTCGAGTAATACCACTGACCCTAGTCAATACCGCCCCATCACGTGTCTTGGTAGAAAGAGACACTAACATCCATTGTGAAGGCCAAAATTTACGCTGAATGGATGTCGGGGCGGAGGTCGCGGTACGAAGGAGCTTTTCCTGATTAACGCGGTCGTGGGCTAATTGGTGAACCGCAATCGACGCAATTTCTACGCTGCCTGGATTGATTATAAGAAGGCTTTCGACTCGGTCCCCCATTCATGGTTAAAGAGGGTCCTCGAACTGTACAAGATAAATGAGACAGTTCGAAACTTCCTTGGATCGTGTATGGGGCGATGGAGTACGATCCTTAGTTTCCATGGTCAGCGGCTATCAAATGCGGAAGACCGGATTAGGATTAAGAGGGGTATATTCCAGGGCGACTGTCTGAGTCCCCTTTGGTTTTGCCTGCCCCTGAATCCACTCGCCTTTTTGCTCGTGAAATCGGAGACGGGATTTTAGCTTCGGAGAGGCGACACTTGCATGACCCACCCTTTCTACATGGACGATTTTATACTGTTAGCTCCAAATGCAACACAATTGGAGAAACGGTTGAAAATCACTGGTGATTTTAGCAGTTCTATCAACATGGAGCTAGGAGTGGATAAGTGCGCGATCCTTCATGTGGACAGGGGTAGGGTGGTGCATTCAGGCGGAATCGATATCGACTCCATGAACATCTGCACCCTCTCTAAAACTGATACATACCGGTATCTGGGTATGTCGCAGACTATTAGTGTTCACGAGACAGGGGTGAAACAGGCGGTTGGGACGTGTTTTGGGAGCGCCTGACAAAAGTTCTTGAGCTATTTGTCGGGCGTTAACAGGATGTGAACCTTCAACGCCAGAGTTGTGTCTGTTCTCTAGTACACCTTAGTTTTAATATAATATACTTTGCCTTCGGCATACTCAGATGGTCACAAACCGAACTGGACGCTTGAATGTATTAATGGAATATTTTCATTGCCGTTGACATACTAAATAGAAAATGTTTGTGTAAAACCAAATGAGTAAGGTTTTCTGATATTGTAGAAAACGGGCTGTTTCGTGAATTTTATTTCGTAATTTATTTTTGAGCAAACGCACAGCAATATACACAGACAATTCGATAGATATTTACCCGTCTGCGCAGAAGGAGGGTTATATTTTTCAAATGTAGTGTAGTTCGTGTATGTATGTATGTTTATTTATTTCTTTGGCACGCTCTGTAGCCTTAACGGCTTGATGGATTTCGGAGTGCGAGGTGTCGTTAGATTCATCTTGATCCCGTGAGTGACATGGGACACATTTTTACTCGACTAGCCAAAAAAAGAGGATATTTTTTTAATTAATTTTTATAATTATTATTGACGTGTCTTGGTTAGGACCATCGGGCCAAAGAAAAAGGGGTAGACCAAATGCACGCTGGACAGATGACGTCATAAAAATATCAGGTACCTACTGGATGCGAGTAGCAGAAGATAGAAAACACTGGCAGTCTCTGGAGGAGGCCTTTACCTTCCACTGAGAGGGGTTCTTGCAAATTTAGTATACGAAAGAAATTTAATTACAATTAATTAATGGAAACGGAAAGTTTAATACCTTATTTAATTATTTATCTACCAAATGTATTACCTACGAAAAATTCCTACCTGAAACACTGATTTAACTAAAATACAGTTACTAAAAACAGTTACTAAATAATCATCAATTTCTATTATATGGGGTGACTTTTAATTAGTTCTTGATAGCAAAGGATATGAATGCACTCGTGATTACAAACAACTTTCTCAAAGAAATCATATGTCAATAATGAAAAAAATGTTTGACCCTCGAAATATTTTTGCCGATTTGATAACTTGTTGTGTATCGAGGACCAAAAACTTTTTTTCATATTTTACACATAGTTTCTTTGGGAAAGTTGTTTGTAATCACGAGAACATTCATATCCTTTGCTATCAAAAACCGATTAAAAGTCACCCTGTAAAATTAATCTAGTTTGCAGTGTCTTAAACTGTCATTTTTTTTACTGTGAAGCAAGAAATAAAAGGCTTTTTTTTAATAATTTATTTTTATTGACGTGTGGATAGAAGTACATTCCCTCTCGTATATCTACCAGATACGCTAGACTACCAGGTTTATGATATAGCGTCCCCACTCACCGACAGCTAGGTCATAAAGTGAGGGCCGCTATTCCTGTGGATAGAGGTACAAAGGGAAGTTTGTTTTCGTGCAGGGACGAGCGGCGGCCGCATCCCGTGCACGAGTTTCAAACGCTGGTGCACCGCCGCCTTCCCGCCAAGCCCACAACGCCACAATTCAGACCAGACGAATGCCAAGTGAGTTTATTCAATAATTTTGAACAAAAAAAAACCGACTTCAAACAGGAAACTAAGGTTCCCCTCGATTTCTCTGGGATGCCATCATCAGATCCTGGTTTCCTTATACCACCCTTGGGAGATCTGACCTGAAACAATTAAAAACCTGTTTATTTAAATTATGTGTCATGGGAACCAGAGACTGATATAATTACTTATATACGTTTAATACGTTTACATATATGTATAGATATTTAACACCCAGACACAGAGCAAACAAATCAGCCCATCACACAAATGCTTGCCCTGGGTGGGGATCGAACCCACAACCCTCGGATCAGTGGTAAAGAGCACTAACCACTGAGCCACCGAGTATTTCCGTCCACAGATCGATACTGAAGCGAGCGAATCAGAGCGGTGAGGAGTTAGACGCGGGCGCCGGTTCCTCTTCTCGCTCTAAATCTTTGGAGCAGAGGGAGCGGGAATATGAACGAGTCCGCCGGCGGATATTCAGCGAGGTGAGTACGGTCAACCGCACGCAATCAGTAAGTAAGTAAGTAAATATACTTTATTGCAAGCCAAAAAAACAATACAGGACTTATAATTTGTAAAATACATAGAGTGCAAAGGCGGCCTTATCGCTTTAAGCGATTTCTACCAGGCAGCCTTAAGTTAGGGATTGAAAGACAGGTAAACTAGTACAGAATGTCAGCAAATTCAACTTTTAAACGATCTAATTTATTATTATAACTAATAGAAGTGCTATAACTAAAAGTAATTAAAAAAATCAAGTTTATAAACTTAAGCTGAACTACGCTTTATACCCGTAGCTCAGTCATGTACTCACTGACCTCGACGACCCGACCACGCTAGCCGTAGCTGCCCTGACCCCGCCCACCAACCCACAGAGAATCACCGCACCGACATTCTGCACTCGCCGGCGAGGGCGGCGTCCCCCCGCTTCTGGCGCTTACCAGCGCCATTTTGTTTGTTCCGTCATTCCTTTTTTGAAATGTCATTTCTGGCCCGTTGTATGAAGTGTCCAGGGCGTGGTGCGAGTGTGACCAAATAAGAGTTTTAATTTTTTTTATAGAGGAATTATCCAAAGTTTCTTTATAGCGTCAAACCGAAGAGTAGCTGTCATACAACATTTTTTTCTTCTTAAAAACGGCTCTAAAGATTTTGATTAAAACTTTGCACGTCATAGATGCTTAATATTGTGCTTTGTTACCAGATATAATTCATCATCATATCAGCCACAAATCGTCCACTGCTGAACAAAGGCCTCCAAAGATATAATTAAATAAATGAAATTAAAATTATGTTTGTCTATTACATTGTAATACTTTTTGGTCAGGAAAAAAATGTGTTTGTATGGTTCTGCTACAAATGAAGTTGAAACTTGCGATTTACTTACAAATGGTTGGAGCTATTGAATTGTCATATATTATGAAGAAATATACATTTGTTCACATAAAATGAATTCATCAAAATTATTACATTTCTCTTTATTCTTTTTTTTTTTAGGGTAAAAACGGGACCCATTGCTATGACTTTGCTTTCCGACTGTCTGTCCGTCTGTTACCAGGCTGTATTTCATGAACCTTGATAGCTAGGCAGTTGAAATTTTCACTGATATAATTATATCTGTTGCCATAGCGGCAACAAATACAAAAAACGTGTATTTTTTAAAAAAAACTTGAAAAAATTAGCGCTATCTAGTATGATGGTACGGAACCTTTTGTGCGCGGTTCTAACTCTGACTAGTTTTTACTTTTTTTTAATAAAATTATCAAAAACATCGACACGTACCGATATTGTACTTGTTGCGATTGAAATCGTTTGTTGTTTTTAACTTCAATTACTTCACTTTCTTCTTATTTGGCCTCTCCTTTTCCCGCTATGAGTATGATGCGGGCTCGGCTTTCCCAATCATTCGGCGTCATCTATTGCGGTCTGCGCGCAAATACTTCACTTTCTTCTTATTTGGCCTCTCCTATTCCCGCTACGAGTATGATGCGGGCTCGGCTTTCCCAATCATGCGGCGCCATCTATTGCGGTCTGCGCGCAAATACTTCACTTTCTTCTTATTTGGCCTCTCCTTTTCCCGCAACGAGAAGGATACGGGCTCGGCTTTCTAACTCATGCGGCGCCATCTATAGCGGTCTACGCCCAAACATTTTACTTTCATTATTTGAATAAACAAAACGTCATCAACATGCAAAGCGATCATACGTTTTTATGTAACCCTTACTTTTAGTGCAACTTGCGTGGTTGGGTCGATCAAGCAGGTTAACTGATCTGAAGCACGGTCATTACCTGGACAGGTTTGACTGAAAGTGGAATTTTTCTCGACTGTTTCCGTGCTTCGCAAGACACGTTAAACCGTTGGTGCCGGTTGCTATCACCAGATGGCAGTCGTTACGCCGTGTCAGATGCTCTATATGCGGCTTGAAAAACTTCTGACAGTGTGTTCGCCACTAGCCCGGACTTTGCCCCCCTGTGTGGTCTAACCTTCCCCAGTTTTTGTCCCAGCAGTGGGGACGTTAATGGAGTGTTGGCAATAACGATAATTTTAGTGTACAACAAGGCTTTAACTTTGATTTCTTTTTTTTTATTAAAAATTTGAGTGCGTTTGACTGCAACTCACCTGATGGTAAGTGATGATGCAGTCAAGGATGGTACACGCAAACTCAAATAATGCCTATTCACTTTTGCCTTGAAGATAACCTATTTTTTGCAGAAAATCATCAATTCTTTCGTACCATGCTGTAGAGTCTCGATGATTGCGCGAATCCGTAGATTGGTCGTTTCAATTTAGAAACCATCACATTTGAATGGAAAGGTTTCTGCATGTAAACATTCTCATACAGAAAACCATTGAGAAACGCTGTATTTATATCGAGATAATGCAAATAACAATCTCTGTACTTAATGCATTAGTTCAAGTATTACGTAACACATTGTTTGAAGATTTTTGACTCTCCCTCCCCCTACGTAATGCGCCGTAACGTTTTTTCTGTGTTCCCCATTCCCTCCCTTAACGTTTCATGACACCCAAGTGACTTTAAATAGTGAGTTAAAATATAAAAAATGTTACTTAACGCATGGTTTGAACCCCCTCCCGCCCCTGTAACGCATCGTAACGTTACAAGACCCTCCCTCCCCCTAAATCACGTTACGTAATACTTGAACGCCCCCTTAGAACTTGTGAAAAAGTTTCATCAAAATCTATACCAGGCCTCTTGGGAGAAATCCTTTAACACCAATCTAGATTCATAGCGAAAATTACTCTCTTTATCAAACTACACAACACTACACTGCACGATAGTACTTTCAGTAGGAATATCCACATACTCTCCCATGCTTCGTTCTCTTCAAAAGATTTGAATTCCTCTTCCATCGCTAGCTTCCCCTCCGTTCAGCGCTTCATCTAGGCATATCTCGCAGCAACTGTCTTCGTTCACATCAAGCATTACATACATACATTAGTAAAGCCAGAACGATCTGGTTTCTTACGGTCACGCCGTGGTGATGTGGGATCGACCTGCCCAACCTCTTTGTCACCATTACCGGAAAGATCTAAAAATTAAGATATTCTTCTTCTGAAACACTTTGCTACTTGGTTCCTGCCTTGGAACTAGGAACCTGAATCGCGGCATCTGTTGAACAGTTCGCAGTGCTTTATTTTCAGATCTCAATCGAAGTGCGGGACGCAGGAGCCGCGTTATTAAATATAATGTTAAGGCCTTAAGATGGGTCTTAAGACAATATTCAATTCAGATTATTGAAAGACTATATAAAGCTATCACCATGGAAAAAATATATAATATACTTAAAGTAATATAAAATCGATTTAATTAAAAACAATTTTAAAAATATTACCACTTTTGATGTAAAAAAATATACTGTAGTCCCTGTTTTTGGCATTGATTGCAAAATTTCTCAAAAACAAATAGTCAATATTGAATGAAACGAACGCACAAAAATTGGTGACTTTAAGATTTTTGTATTTTAATTGAACACATTTTTTTAAAACTTATTTGAAAGTGATGAAAAGTAATAAAAACATGTAAAAATCGAGAATTGGTTGTTCGGTTTCAAGTTTTCAACGTAACAGCCGAGTTGAAGCCCGCATTGATTTGAACCTAAAATGAATAGACTTACGTTCGTTATTATTGAAACACTGCTCGGATTGAGTGATCTTAGCACCTTAATCTCAGTATTTTGTAATATACTTATAAAATTATAATTTTATATAATTAATAATAATAATAATTAATTTTAATTTAATAATTTTTAATTTTTTAATTTAATAATTTTAATTTTAATAATTAATTTTATAATTTAATAAAAAAAACATTAGCGTTATTCTCAGTATTTTGTAATGTCATATCTAATAATAATAATAAAAAAGTAGCGTTAAGAATTATTTTGTATCTAATATTAGATCTACTGAAAATAATAGATTAAAATGTAGCGTTAATCGCGGTATTTTATAATATCAGATCTACTTTAGAAGTCTAGCGTTAATTTTGGTATTTTGAAACATCAAATGTACTTCTATTTGCAGGAAAACTGCCCGGACGAGTCTCAGTGGCCGTGGCTGAACGCGGGGCCCGTGAAACTTCTAACGCCTGACGTCGGCAGGAATAAGCTGCTAAAGGTTAGTTCCTACTAACGAACCGGCCCCACTCCTGACATTGCGTACAACGGGTGAGAAATGACATTTCTAAAAACAAATGACGGAACAAACGAAATCAACTATCACCGTATGTTTCACAAATAAATAATTTTGTATTTGTATTTGTATTTCAAGGCGAAATCCTATATGGTCGAGAATCAAACTAGCACCGAGGGGGGACTAATATGCAGGGTGTAGGACCCGTTAACTGAGGATTCTACTCATTATACTTCATGCTTCGTCCTCGAGATTGGTACCTGGAAGAAATATCTGTTAGGTATTCACACATGTAGTAACGCGTAGGTGCTACCACTCCTTGCACTTTGTTGAGGGTAATTGTAAATTTACTTTTTTTTTTCTCTATTGAGGGTACCCTTCAGTGCTTGTTCGTCGGTTGGTTGAGCCGGCCTGTCATTCGCTTTCGAGTGCCCTACCACTCCAGTCGGTACAAATTAAAAATACGATTTGAAAATCGAACACGTGTCGTTTTGGATAAACGACTTTTAAGGAAGTGAAATGCCGAAAAGAAAACGCGCGAGATCACTTGATCTCCACACAGTGTATAAAATATTAAAAGTGATAGAAAAACAAATCCAAGCAAAGTATCGGCGCCCACGGCGCTCACTTACCAGTGAATAGTCATGTCACCACGTCATAAGGAAGGTAGCTACAACATGTTCAATTTAAATAATTTCATATGTTGCTACCAAAAGTTAAGTGCATTGACTGCATAATGAACGTACAGGGAAGTCTGCGAGACTATCTCGCCACGTTACTCCAAATGAACGTACAGGGAAGCCTGCGAGGCTATCTCGCCTCGTTACCCAAATGATGTACAGGGAAGCCTGCGAGGCTCTCTCGCCACATCCGTGTGAAATAAACGTACAGGGAAGCCTGCGAGGCTATCCCGCCACGTTTACGAGTATCGGTCTGAGTTTTATTCTGTGTGAATCTTACCTTACCGATTCAATCATCGAATTGTCATCGGACACAGTCATCGCGGGAACCTGCACCCACGCTTTATAACCTTCAAGGTACCTACAACATAATTGATTCTAATAATTTCTTGCCTGCAAAGGGAAGCTATGTTCGTGTAAAATAAACGTACCAGGGAAGCCTGCGAGGCTGTCCCGCCACGTTTACACATCGGTTTGAGTTCTGTTCTGTGTAAATCTTACCTTACCGATTCAAATTTAATTGAAATACATAGTATATTCAGGTCGCATTTTATTTTCTTAAAGCCACATTAGTGTAAAATAAACGTACCAGGGAAGCCTGCGAGGCTGTCCCGCCACGTTTACACATCGGTTTGAGTTCTATTCTGTGTAAATCTTACCTTACCGATTCAAATTGAATTGAAATACATAGTATATTCAGGTCGCATTTTATTTTCTTAAAGCCACATTAGTGTAAAATAAACGAATCAGGGAAGCCTGCGAGGCTGTCCCGCCACGTTTACGCATCGGTCTCAGTTCTGTTCTATGTGAATCTTACCTTACCGATCCAAAATCAATTGAAATAATATGCAACTTGCATTTTATTTTCTGAAAATCTATCTTATCGCGAAACATGTATAAATTAAGTCCGCATGAGTTTTACTCGAACAGAGTCTAACCTCGCTGACTACACACGTTAAAAAGTTTACGCACACCTGCCGCTGCGCACCGCATTCACGGGTGAAATTTTCTAAACGAATATTCGCCGAAGTCGATGCATCGACAGCGACGACGTCCGCGAGATCCTTGAGTTGGAGTGCAGCCACGACAGCGGCGGCGGCCGCCACGAAGGCGCCGCCCTCCGCCGCGCACTCGCACAGTCACAGGCACCGCCGAGTGCCTGCCTTCGCTCCGGCCAAGGCCTCGCCGCGCCCGCCAAAGAGCCACGCTTCCTTCAGGAGCCCCTCGACGCCGCCGACGCCACAGAGACGCCACTCGGTAAGGATCCTATCGGCAAAAACCGAGTACGGCGCCCGGTTTATGGCAAAATTGCAAGGCGCTTCGAACACCTGGCAAACACGCAACTTGCTATTGTATAATTATCGTTTCTTTTAGCAACCATTACAGTCCAATCAAAAATATATGGAGCGCCTCCTGTGTGACATCCAACATATGAAATCACTGGCTAGGCGCAATTTCTCCATATTTTCCGTCAAAAAAAAAAAAAAAAAAAAGTAGCTGAGTCCAGTATGCCGGGCCCGCAGAGGAGCTGCAAGACCCGGGAGCTCCGACAGACATCTCAGCGCAAGGCGCCCACAACCCTATCGAAGCCAGTTGTCGCCGCTGAATGGGGTAATGTTCGCTGGACAACGGCCGTTTTTTTATAAATATTGGACTTGTCTCACAGAGGACCGTACAATCCTCGAGTGGATCAGGGACTTTAAGATACCACTCATGAGCCCGGTCACTAAACACCCTGCACCGGATCCACCGGTCTACTATAACTCGAGATTTACATATGCGAGTTACTTGCAATAAAGGAATGTGTACCACGATGTTACGACCTAAAACCAAATGGCGAATTCCGATTTGTATTAAATTTAAAAATAAATTTATTGACACCGACCATTTCAAAATCGAAGCACTCTATTAAAGTTATTAACAAAATATTGTTTGCTACATCGCAACCCTCGATTTAAAAGGTGCACCATCATCATATTAGTCGAAAGGCGTCCACAGCTGGGCAGAGGCCCAAAGGAAATAAATTAGAAAATGTAAAAAAAAAAAAAAAAAACAATCTAAGTATCAAAGTAGATACCGAATCAAAGAAATAATCACATTTGAATTTAACATTCTTCCATTTGGTTTGAATACCTTTTGTATTGCTAAATTACGAAGCTTGTGACAAAATTACCGAGGTCCAGTGGATACCTCACCACTATTACATTGATATTTTTTATGTACATGGCTATTAGTCTTATGAAGAATATATTCATAACGCAAACATGGAAAAAGAGTGTAATCCACTTCATTTAAATTTTTAGAATTATACATCTTAATTGATTCTCATTTCAGCTTAACAAAAGAAAAACATAGTAACAAAGATTTATACAAACCACACTCGTAACAATTCCGGGAGTTCGCACGGCTTCTTGGTCTGCTAGCCTGTGCTTGCACCGCCGTAGAACATGGCTTACTTTATACTAAGAGGCTAGAACGGTGTCAAATTTTTAGTTCGAAATTAGACGATAACTACAATTAATACAGCCTTGAACATTCCATCCGCGTTATCACCGGAGCTCCATTACATTACATTGGTGGCCTACGCCACGCCACAGTACCTCTAGATAATTTACTCTGACGCCTCAACGACGGGATGGGGCACGGCTGCGGCGGCCATACTGGCTGAGGCCGGTGGTCTGATGAGGAGCGCAGGCAACGCATCAAAGCCCTCAAGTTGTTATTCGCGTTCCTTGCTCAGAAAAACTTCGGCCAGATAACACATATTGCCAGATACATCTGCGGATCGATAGTCCAACAGTCATTTCATTGTATAAAATGGAATCTAAAACCACCACCTCACTAACATAGTCAGTGGTTTAAATCTAGGAGAATATTCTTAGATAGAATGTAAAATCTGCCGACAATCAGGTAGACATGCGGCGTAGACGCACCCACCCAGAGTGTGATGAGTGGGAGCTGTCAGCTTTACATACATTAATATAAACATAGAAAGGTTTAGAAATCCTTCTATCGACCTTTTCGTCAACAGATTGAATAAAAGGTGTAACAAGAACTTATCATGGCAAAGACGCTCAATTTATAAATGCATTTAAGCTAGGCTAACGTTCGTTTTTCTGCATTTCTACCGTTCTGAAACAATTTTTCAAGGTCTTTAAAACCATTTTATATACCCACTGGCATAATTGTTATACCGGCTTGGCCGACATACCATGGTACCCGCTGCAGAAAAAATTGACGGTACCAGACTGCATAAGCTTTACTCACAGTTTGTTCGTTAAATTCTTATGCCAGCCATCGCAGCATTCAGCGCAACCCTGGTGGCCAGGGCAGCGCTGCTGCGACATAGGGTTTTGCAATTCTCAGTTAATATTAAGCTAGCCTTTTTAGCGTCTAACTCATTTAAGCAGCACGACACCTAAAGAAAACGGTATGACATCTCTGCAAGGCGGAGCCAATTCCTCACATAGTTGAATTTTAACTAAGATATTCGCGAACGGTGGTTAGCACACCTCCTTGAATCCCTGTAAATCAGCTTTGGCACAGATATCCAGGATGAGCGCATAAAAGATTTTCTAAAGGTTCGCCTCTAAGCACCCGATTACAAGTGTATCACACTGCTCGCGCTCGCTCGTTATCACGAACGAGTACGAACTTGATCGAAGATAAAAAATATTTATATATCCAAACTTTCCACACTAATCACAATTAAAATACTTGAATTCATTAAAAACTTATTTTTAAAATGTAAACAACCGGTTCTTATGCCTATAGTTTTTTCGAAATGAAACCGGAGATTTGATCGGCCAAAACATTATAAGGTTCAATCAGACATTCCCCTTTATAAGTTTAAAACATAATGCTGTGAGCACACCAACTTCGAGTCGCTGGATTAAGTTTACGCTCAAGGATGGAGATGCTAACGATTCAGTATTCTTAGCACATAGCACCCGCCTCGCGTCCACGTCCCGGGCGCAACGAGGCGCCAGTATCGACCAGATACGGCATACTGCTGGCTAAAACAACGCCACATTCGCCAAGTTCTACAACAGAGACATTGTGAGAACAGACCGTGGTGCAGTAGCAAGAGCTATCGCTAATTGCTTTAATTGATTTATACCTAGCTTAAACAATTACTAGGTAATTAATTTAATCATAAGTGTATATATAAAATATATATATATATTGATAAACACACATTAAACAAAGCAATATAATGAAATTGTAGTTAGCTAGTTTCACAGTTTACTTATCGATTATACTAGAGCATTCGCTCAGGGCTTCGCCCGCGTGGATACATTTTTGGTGCTATATACATGGTGCGCTAAACGCTTAATCCAAAAACTTACAATAGTATAATCATCATACTCGATTCAAGGTAATAATAGATCTCAATCAGGATAAAATACCTATATTTTATTTCCTTACCTTCACCAAGAGTGGCGTTTCCAAAACGCTCTCAAAGTCTACATGTGTGAATACCTAACAGATATTTCTTCCAGGTACCAATCTCGAGGACGAAGCATGAAGTATAATTAGTGATTAAACGAACTTACCAAAGTGAAGTTCTATCATAATTATACGAATGCTTCGTCCGAAGAGATTGGTACCACCCTCCCACCCTGAAATGCCCCAATTACCAAGTTTTGGAAACGCCTGCCTGAAATAAAATGAGCACCGGTACTCCAAACGAATGACAGGCCGGCTCAACCAACCGACGAACAAGCACTGAAGGGTACCCTCAATAGAGAAAAAAAAAGTAAATTTACAATTACCCTCAACAAAGTGCAAGGAGTGGTAGCACCTACGCGTTACTACATGTGTGAATACCTAACAGATATTTCTTCCAGGTACCAATCTCTTCGGACGAAGCATTCGTATAATTATGATAGAACTTCACTTTGGTAAGTTCGTTTAATCACTAATTATACTGAACAACTATTCCCAGGGTCCCCAGTCAATTCTCGAAAAAAATATTTTCGGTCAGCTGGTCGATTTGTATGAAGAGTATATATTTTTTGCGATTTCAGCAAGAACAAAAGTTGTTCAGTACGATGAGTAGAAGCCCCAGTTAACGGGACCTACATAAATTTTGTTACACCCTGTATATTCTTTGACACGAAACCAGTACAATCATTAACTACAACTTATCGTTTCAAACACCCGCCCCAGATATAGTTTTAAATAATTGTCAAAACTCTGTGCAGTAGTAATATCCAAAGAAATTTTGCCTACGTTTATACCCGCTGAATACTAATTGGTGTGGCACCTGTTAACTGGGGCTTCTACTCATCATTCTGAACAACTTTTTCCAAGGAACCCATAGATGCAGTGGGTGTTGTTGGAAATGCTCCAGTGATTGCCAGGCAAGCCAACCGCTGAAGTTTTTTCAGTGTTTGATTACATGTCCCTAGGACCGCGCTAGGCCACCACTCAATGGTACCGTAAGTAAGAATGGACCTTCCTTTCTTTGTGTATAGCCAGTATATGACTCGAGGTTTTAAACTGCAGGTCTTTCCGTACGCAGATCTTAGCATACCGAAGGCTTTTGTGGCCGTGCGGACTCCACGTCAGTTCTTTATCCAGAGTCATGCCTAGAAATTTAAAGCCCGTGGACACAGTATATATATTAGTACTAACGTACAGTATGGACACTCCCTGCCGCTCTCTAAATTCGACCTCACCCCCCCGTCACTCAGATTGGATGTAGATTGGGTACCAAACGTAAAGGACGAGCTACGCAAGCGCGATAAACGTCGCACTTTGCGCGCCGCTGTGATTTCGTACACCGGAATAAAAAGCAACTATTTACCGAACGTAAAGGACGAACTACGCATGCGCGATTAACGTCACTTATATTTACTTTGCGCGCCGCTCTCCGCTCGACGCCAATAGGCGGCCGCGGCGTCTCAGCATGCCTCGTATCATGATTGGCTGACCACCAATATTATACGACCAAATCTAAGAACAATCAGTTCCTATGAATCTTCATACTAGCTGTAACTTTTTTTTTAGAAATGTAGTTCCTTTATGTTTTTCATGTGTCAGATGTCAGTTTGTTATTGTGGCTTGTGAGATATTTTGTTCGTTTTATATTGATTGTTTGTAATAATTTGATTAGATGGTGTGAAAGTATGAGTTGTATAGAAATATCTAGTGGTGTGATATTATAAAATGTGATCTCGGAATTATAGATTGAGATTGACTATTATTGTAGGTTGCTAAATGAGATTGTTTCACGGACAAAAGCTCCTGTGTTTGAAGAACAAATGAACAATGTTATCCATGTAAGTTACTTAATCATGTAAGATAACTGTTGATTGTTGCTGTTGAGTGTGCATTCAGTAAATAACTAACAAACATTTCGTGACCAATACCGCCGGTGTGATTCAACCCTACCTGCATTCTTGCCTATAGATACGTCAGTTATAATTATGTATATCATTTCTCGCTCGTTTGTATGGAGTGTCCGGGGTGTGCCGTGGATGAGTTTTGTTCTGTGCTATACAGTTCGAGAGTTTCTAAACCTTGTAGGTTTATTTTCCTTGTGAATGTTCAACCGTGGTCTTGCTAGGGTTAATCGACATGTGATTTTCATCCCACCACCTTTAGTATTACACATCTTAAATCATAGTATATATATTAGGGAATTATACAAACCTTGTCATGACAATTACGAACACAACAAAAAAATATTCAAATAGATCGAGCCGTTCACATGTGATGCTCCTCCGTAAATGTGGCAATTAGATTAAAATAAATAATAAATATTTATTCACGAAAAGTTTACAACACAGAAAAACAAATTCATTTATTAAGTCTAGTTTTACATCATAATCTAGAACTCTGGCTACTAAAATAGGCTGGAAAAAGCCTGTATCTTAGCTGTCAGCAAGCAAACATGTATTTTAACATATAACACTATTTTAACATGCAAGCATGTACTCAAAGGAGTTTCTTAGCCCTATTTGTGTGAAGTTCTAGAAGACCGTGTCCCGGAACTTGATGGAATTCCTGATTTTGGTTAATTTCCACCAGGTGCAATCCCTGGAGAGCAGCACCGGTGCCAGTGCCAGTGGCGTTCCCAATCGCGGCGCGGTGTCAAAAAGCCACAGTTTCGGTGGCTACGGCACACAACCGCAGCCCAGGGTTCTTAGTCGTCATGGTAAGCAAGCCCAGGGTTCTAAGTCGTCATGGTAACCAAGCCCAGGGTTCTTAGTCGTCATGGTAAGCAATCCCAGTGTTCTTAGTCGTCATGGTAAGCAAGCCCAGTGTTCTTAGTCGTCATGGTAAGCAAGCCCAGTATTCTTATTCGTCATGGTAAGCAAGTTCAGCGGTCATGGTAAGCAAGCTCAGGGTTCTTAGTTGTCATGGTAAGCAAGCCCAGGCTTCTTAGTCATCTCTACGCCTGTCTGTCCGTCTGTCCGTACGTCAGCGGGCTGTATTTCATGTACTTTTACAGGTAGACAGTTGAAATATTCAATGAATGTGTATTTCTGTTGCCGCTCAAACAAAATATACTAAAAATTAAAAAAGTGAAAATATTGACCCAACCACGCAAGTCTTACTGACCTGCGACCGCTTCTACTAAGGGCATCTATAAAATATCATCTAAATGAGTCGGTGGCGTAACGGTTAGGGCCGCTACCTCCTGCCTGGGAGATCGTGGTTCCAGTCCTGCCACATATCTAATTTCAACTTAATACGTTTATCCGACGCTCTTACGGTGAAGGATAACCTCGTCAGGAAACCTGCACACGCCTGCGAAGAAACTCGAAGGTTGTGTGTGAAGTCGACCAACCCGCACTTGACGCGCGTAGTCGACTAAAGCCCGATCGCCCTAATTCAAGGGCCTTAGCCCTCGGTGGGGACGCATATGAGCTGATATGATGAAGTGATTAGATGTAATTTCGCAATTTGTCATCTGTTGCACACGGGACGCCTCCGTTGAGGTCCACGTCGTTCACCCTGAGTCACTTGTGGTCGTAGCTCAGTGCGCCTTGCGTTGTCGCGTCGATTACGCAGGTTAACTGGCCATGAGCGCGGTCATACCTGGATGGGTTTGACAGAGAGTGGCATTCATCTCAACCGTTCAAGTGCTTCGCAAAACGGGTTGAGCCGTTGGTTCCAGTTTCTATCACTAGATGGCAGTCGTTAAGCTATTCCAGAGGCCTTGTTGGCGGCTTGGGTTCGCCACTGCAACCGCCTTTCCGTATTGGTGGCTCCTGTGTGTTAACCTTCCCGAGATAGGAAGCGACCCGTGACCCATCGAGGGACGCGATTCTAAAGTTGTTTAACGATCTCAACAACAGCGAGCCGCGTTTCTGTCTATTATTAAACCTGACCTTGAAATACTTAACAAAAACACATTACACATTTTCAGGTGACCTGGCATCGAGCAGTTGGCGGTTGTCTCCATCTAGCTCTGGCTACAGGACGCTCAGTCTGCATAGCGCCGACTCTGTCACACCCTCCCCTACAGGTAACTAACTGTCTCACACTAGCTCAGGCTATAGGATGCCCAGTATACATAGCGCTGACTCTGTCACACCCTGCTCTACAGGTAACTAGCTATCTCATCTAGTTCAAGCTGTAAGATGCTCAGTCTGCATAGCGCCGACTCTCTGACACACTCCCCTACGGGTACCTATCTGTCTCCCACTAGCTCGGACTATAGGACGCCCAGAATACATAGCGCTGACTCTGTCACACACTCTTCTACAGGTAATTAGCTATCTCTATCTAGCTCAGACTATAAAACGCTCAGTCTACATAACGCTGACTCTGTCACACACTCCCCTACAGGTACCTAGCTGTCTACCGCTAGACCTGAATGCGCTATTAAAATTTCTTCGCTGAGTATATATATACAGATACAAATGATGAGCGATTGGGAGCGCTCCGATAGACTTTTAGGGTGGCCCATGCTGCCAAAGTTTTTCAGGGGGTGTTTAGTGGATAGTGCGGTCTTTGGGCCTGTGTATACATATTCATATATACCTTATGTGTATAACGGGTACGTATGCATATAGGCGCAGAGCTGTGAGTCCCACATAACAGGTATGCGTAAATGCATTCACCTCCTCCCCTCCTTCACAATCTGAGGGGGAAAAAAATGAGCGATTGGTCCAAGGCGGGACCCCAGGCCTCGACTGGCAGAGATATCTCCCTTTGCTCTCGAAGAGTAGGAACACACCGATCCTATATTGGGGACCCCCGACGTGCTCTCACTGTCCCTACATACTTATCAGCCTCATTAAATACACATGCCATTTAGTGTTATTAGGCAAGACTGTCGCATTGCTGAGCAAAGACCTCCGATTCAAAGTATATATATCATCATATCAGCCACAAATCGTCCACTGCTGGACAAAGGCCTCCCCCAAGGATTTCCACGACGACCGGTCCTGCGCTGCCCGCATCCATCGGCTTCCCGCGACCTTCACCAGGTCATCGGTCCACCGCGTGGGAGGCCTGCCTACGCTACGTTTTCCGGTGCGCGGTCGCCACGCGAGAACTTAACTGCCCCATCGGCCATCTGTTCTACGAGCTATGTGCCCTGCCCACTGCCACTTCATTTTAGCGATTCTGTGAGCTATGTCGGTTACTTAAGTTCTCCTGCGGATCTCCTCGTTTCTGATTCGATCACGCAGAGAAACTCCGAGCATAGCACGCTCCATTGCCCTTTAGGTGACCTTGAGCCTTCTTATGAGGCCCATAGTAAGCGACCATGTCTCAGTTCCGTAAGTCATCACTGGCAACACACACTGGTCAAAGACCTTAGTCTTGAGACACTGCGGTATTTGGAACGTGAAGATATTGCGAAGCTTCCCGAACGCTGTCCAGCCGAGTTGGATTCGTCGATTGATCTCTTTCTTGAAGTTGGAACTACCTAGCTGGACTGTTTGTCCCAGGTATACTGGGGTGGACTCGGCATCAATATCAACGGCGAGTAGATATCCCACCTCCGATTCGCTGACCATATCGTGGTCATGGCTGAGACTATGGAAGACCTAAGCACAATGCTCGACCTCAGTAAGGTCTCTCAACAAGTGGGTCTTAAAATGAACATGGACAAGACGAAAATAATGTTAAATGTCCGTGTCGCACCCACTCCTCTAAAGGTTGGAGACTCTACACTGGAAGTTGTTGACGAATATGTATATATATGTAGAAGGGGTGTTGGTTAGGTTAGGTTATGGATGGCCTTGTGGTTCACGTCCTTAACTATTTCGGTATTGGGCGTCGAAATAACAATGCAGCTATATCGCAGAGGTCCTTCTTCAATAGTCTTGATCATTTGGTAATCGAAATTGTACAGGATGCCTTGGATAACAATGGATGCAAACGCGGTGATCACAGCGATGGCGTGACACGTCCATTTTTCTCACAGATCACCACTGCATGTGTTCTGCTCGACGCTCCGTCAAAAAGTGTCCGCTCCGAGACTGACGTCCAGCTAATCTGGCTTCTCCACAGATCTAATAAATTCTCAACTCAGTGTGGCAGCACAAACAGCCTTCCGTTAATACATCATCTTTGCTACCACAAACGATCGTCTCACGAGTACAAGCGATCGTCACGCCACCACCGGTTTCACCCAGGTACTAATACCTGACGTTTGATCCAAACAAAGTGTAACTATGTAAACTTATCTCGAGCTGGTATTGGTCGCGTTTTCAATGACCCTCCGACACGGCCATCCTGCGAGTCACACGTCCTCGGGTGACTAACCTGAAAAAGAAAAGGGTAACCAGTAGATTCCATTTCGTTCGGCCAATCCTGACCTTCATTAGGAAGGTCCACAGCTCAAGGAATAAAAGCAACGCTAATAATGTGAAGCTTTAATTCAAGACTACAATCATGGTAACAACACATTTTAACAGCCTCAAAAAAAACCAAAATAATTTCACTCTCGTAAACTAAATAAACCTCAGCATTAGCATCGTAACTCAAACAATCTCAAATCAGTTTAGGTCTCCAAGGTAAATCACAGCTGCAAGGCTTGAAACCTTACAACCATTTACAACCTTTAGGGGCACATAGAACGGAACATAATCATCATCGCAAATCACAAGCGACGGAACACCAGAATTAAACATCACCACATCCGGGTGGCGGGACACCACAAAGAATCATCATCACTAACGCCAAGCGACGGAATACCAATCAGTCATCATCACCAGTCCAGGTGACGGAATACCATCACCACCAATCTAGGCAGTGGAACACCATCATCACCAATCTAGGCAATGGAACACCATCATCACCAATCTAGGCAATGGAACACCATCATCACCAATCTAGGCAATGGAACACCATCATCACCAATACAGGCAACGGAATACCATCATCACCAATCTAGGCAATGGAACACCATCATCACCAATACAGGCGACGGAATACCATCATCACCAATCTAGGCAATGGAACACCATCATCACCAATACAGGCGACGGAATACCATCATCGCCAGTACAGGCGACGGAATACCATCAACAGTTTTAGCCGGTAAACGGGATACTTCTTTTTTACAAAAACACGAATGTACCTGCTACACATCATGACAGAACGAGTCTGACAAAACAAGCAGCAGCCAATTCATGCAAACATATAGCGCCATTCAGCACTCTTCATTTACCGCTGAAACATGTTGGAATACTTCAGTACTACACACAAAAATAAACGATAAAGAAAAAAATTACAACTGTACACAATTGATTGAGTTACGATCTGTCAATACAATTAACATTGAAAGGTAGACGCCTCTGCACCAGATTCATCGTCAACATCCGGAGGCAAATAACCTTCGGACATACTACGTAAACGGTCATGGGCATACTTGTAACTTCGTCTCAAATTCAAAGCTTGTAATTTGTATCTGTCACCTTCTAAGACCTCTACGACCCTGAACGGCCCTCGGTATTTGGGATCTAACTTGGTTTGGTTACGCTCCTCATTTTGTATCACCACAACAGTCACCCATCTTGGCAACTCTGGGCCACCTCCATCCGGTGCCCAAACAAACAACAGTCACCCAACCTGGCGACTCTCAGACACCTCCATCCGGTGCCCGCCCAAACACACAGTCACTCGACCTGGCGACTCTCAGACAACCTCTCAGGTGTCCGCCCAAAAACACAGTCACCCTACCTGGCGACTCTTGGACCACCTCCCTCCGGTGTCCAACCACACTATCGCTTCCATGCGGCGATCTCAAACATCACCTCTTTCTGGTCATTGCCAACATCACCTCCCCGGTGATACGCCTGCGAGCCAAACGCACGCCACACACAGTTGTGGCCGCACAGCAACGAGAAAATCAACTCGGTGTTTTACGCCTACGTCTACGAATGGCTGAGGCTATTGGCATCCAGTTGCGAAAAATTGTTTACGTCTAAGGTTCAAAATACAAACTAGTGAACGTTAAAATCACGGTCAAGTACAAAAGTCCTTAATCTGCACTAGTAGATGGTCGAGGTTCAGTCTCTCCATCATCAATTCTGTCCAAGTCAATAATACTGTCACTATCGGGCATTTAACGTAGTCTGTCCTCAATAACTGACGGTATTTGATATCTAAAGTGGTAGGTAACGCTTCTACATTTGTAACAACACAAAGTTAGGTAACTTGTGAAACTAAGCTTTTGTCTAGAAATCAGCCAGTGGCGCTGCCTCAGAGCAATACACCACCCCATCTCTTCCCAAGGGTTTCACAAGAAGTGACTAAGGGACTAAAAATTTGAGGACAAGCAACATCGTCCTTCACGCTCATACTGTACCGCCAAACAGCCCGCCAAGCGTAGCCTTTTTTTTTTTTGTTTTTTTTTTTTACAATTGGTGAAACCGCTCCAACATGGGGGAGGCCCATGTCTATTATCACATCAGCAGTAAGCTGATTAACAACTCCTGTAATAGGATGCGTTACTCTCCGTATTATCACTAGTATGTTGTCGTGCTTCACTTAGATAAAATTACAGCCTGTGTGTGTAATCGACAAACATGACATTTAGAGGTTAGGCTACTTTACTCGTACCTAGAAGCAACTCCAGGAGGCTGTACTTCGTAACTCGGTTAACCCAACAGTTTGGTTGCTGCCAAATGATCATCATGGAAGGACTTGTAACATTGAAATCTCATTACTATACTCGAAGGAAGTGAGCATATTTTAAAGGACACTTAACTAAGAGTACCAACGTTTAAACGTACTACGATTCACCTGACCGTTGCCACGCGCCTAAAGCGTTTATGAACCTAAGTTCAAATACAAGGGGGCATTACGTAGATCGAATGACACGTGGACGTATTTGAACAGAGGTTACAAAATCAGTCATTTCGATTTAATAGGTAAAGAATGCACCTGATGTAACCACTAGCTATGCCTGACGTGGTGAAGTAGTGACCACATATGAAGTCAATCGATGTGCTAATCTATCAGAGGAAACAATTTCCGTTCAGGCATGTGGTTGTCATTTTTTTCACGGTTATCAACACTTGCGTTCTATGCTATCCTTTTTCTTTACCAGCATGATAAGGCCGTCAAAAAGGGAAAGCTTCGGGGCTTACGACATTCGCAGCCTCCAGCCCATGAATCCTGTATCATCATCACATCAGCCGTAAGACGTCCATCACTGCACTCCGCATACTACCCTGTTATTATTCTTTTTTTTTTTTTACAATTGGTAAACAAAATATTTTATTGGGGTCCCCGAAACTCATCTACCTACATAGGGTCTATACGATAGCGGGGCATTAAGGATGCCCTCGACAAATTCATCACGAAAGCTATTAAAAATAGGCAACAACTTTGGCCTATGATCAATGAGAATATCAGTCCCAATACTACGAAAGCTAATAAAGGTTTTTTTTTTTTTACTCCATGTAAAAATGTCAGTCTCAATATTATAAAAGCTTAAAGGGGTTTCAATACTTTCAATCTTGGTTTAGGTTTGTATAACCGAAACTAGTTAACTAAATGAATCATCATATTTACAATGAGTCCTCTTTTTAAATCTTCCGTTCAATCACGACGTTGTGTCACAAGTAAAAATCCGAAAGCATGTGAAAGAGTACTTTCCACAAGGCATCATTTTAGCTGCTAATGCAATCACTACTAGAAGGGTAAGGGACTAACTACTCTATTCGCATCCTTACCGACAGTCAAGCTGTTTTGTTATTGACAGACTCGTTTAAGAATACCGTCAATCCTAGATTTAAAATATCTGAACCGATCATAATATTGTTGGCACGTATTGTTGTACGTAGGTTGGCACGTAGGTACTCGTCTGGCATAACTAAAAAATAAAAATTCTGAATGATTCCCGTCAATACTACCCTCACTCAATATTTGTTCTGTACAGTAAACGTGAGCGTTGCCTATAAAAGTCAATCGTGCGTTTGCACTGAACACACTCCCGAAAGTCTATACACGAAACTTTCTTTAACGAGAGAACAGTAGGCACCACTACAGATTAGGTAATAGTACTACGTTCGTACTATTCTAGTACCACTATCAAAACAAAAGGGGTACGACTCACCGGATTTTCGTAGCTCCGCGTATACCACGAACTTCGCAGACGCCGCTCGAGTGCCTCTCTGCCGCTGCTAGCGCAGCCCACGCTGTCACCTCATTCCAACGGTCGTTCCGTAAGGGAGATGTCGACAGTTGAGCGCCGTGCACGTGGATTAGCTTCCGGTATATTCCAGTTGAATGCTGGCAATATGATTGCAGCAGATGTAGTCGATGGTGCTTGCATAACCTCAATCAATCGCAGCATGTAGTTCTGTAGCACGAAGAATTGTTGCCAGTGAGTTTTTATTTCGCTGCTCCATTATCATTTTTCACATTTTCCCGTCGTTGTCCACTTGTTGCGAGCGCTGGGAACAATCCAACTTCTGATCTCGAAGGGGTGTTGGTTAGGTTAGGTTATGGATGGCCTTGTGGTTCACGTCCTTAACTATTTCGGTATTGGGCGTCGAAATAACAATGCAGCTATATCGCAGAGGTCCTTCTTCAATAGTCTTGATCATTTGGTAATCGAAATTGTACAGGATGCCTTGGATAACAATGGATGCAAACGCGGTGATCACAGCGATGGCGTGACACGTCCATTTTTCTCACAGATCACCACTGCATGTGTTCTGCTCGACGCTCCGTCAAAAAGTGTCCGCTCCGAGACTGACGTCCAGCTAATCTGGCTTCTCCACAGATCTAATAAATTCTCAACTCAGTGTGGCAGCACAAACAGCCTTCCGTTAATACATCATCTTTGCTACCACAAACGATCGTCTCACGAGTACAAGCGATCGTCACGCCACCACCGGTTTCACCCAGGTACTAATACCTGACGTTTGATCCAAACAAAGTGTAACTATGTAAACTTATCTCGAGCTGGTATTGGTCGCGTTTTCAATGACCCTCCGACATATATATTAGTACTAACATACAGTATGGACACTCCCTGCCGCTCTCTAGAGTGCGATCTCACCCCCTCGTCACCCAGATTGATATAGATCGGTTGCAGTTTTGTTGTCGAACGTAAAGGATTTCGCCGCCATATTGTTTATTCCGTCATTCCTTTTTTGAAATGTCATATCTGGCCCGTTGTATGAAGTGTCCAGGGTGTGCCCCTATTACGCCATACATCCCTATCCTGAGCCACATCTTTCCATCGATCCTCAAGCCTGTCCAAATCATCCCGCCATCTCCGTTTTGGTCTACCGCAACCTCTACGGCCTTTCGGAACCCACTCCGTGGCAATGTGGTGCCCACCTTTCTGGGTTCATGCGGCAGTCATATCCCGCCCAATCTCATTTCAGTTTGGCAGCTTTCTCTCCAACGGTTTTAGAGCGCAGCGCAATTTAGTGTTAAAATAATGTCAATTTTCAAATGGTGACATTTTTTTACAGGCTAGTTTTTAACGAAATCCCATTGACTGAAATGTATAGCCGAAATTGTGTGTGTATGAGCGTTCGAATATATAAACTTACGGATTGAACTACGAAAGCTTGAATCGAAAACCTTTAAGAAAAAATTGTTAAAATGGCTTATTGACAAAAATTATTATAGCGTTAATGAATAATACCTCTGTGAAAAAAAAAACAAATTTGTTGACATTTGAATTTTTAAAGTTTACGTGACAAAATAATTATAATCTATGTTAAACATTTGCATGCCTTGCACAGGCGAAACATGATTGCACCAAAAAATTATATTAAACATCCTGCTACCATGTTTGATGCAAATAAATTATCATTTCATTCCATTAACCCCCGATGCAAAGAGAGGGCTGTCATAAGTTTAACGTGTGTATCTGTGTATCTGTCTGTGGCATCGTAGCTTCCAAACGGATTTCGATTTAGTTTTAGTAGCAAGAACATAGTAACCCTGAGCTCATGCTACAGCATCACCTGGAATATGCGGGACACAGCTGAGGTATCGTGATGGGCTCATTGGAATGGTGTCAATGAATAAATTATAGATGGAAGGTGATCAGGGTATGTTGATGGAGCAGGGAAGAGAAATGTCTGGGGTTTTTTAAATTTTTAATTTATACTTATTATTGGTTATAGGCGCAGTGACCCCTGAACCGACCGGCGACGTAGTGTGGTGCGTCACGGACCTGTCAGCCGTGCCCAGTGGTGCCATGCTCATACACCCACAGGTAACCGTTAAATACATTAATTAGCTTTATTCTTTACCAAAACACAGTTCGTAATGCACAGTCAATAAAGGTTACAGAGTGTCCCATGGACACACGCACACACAAACGCACGCACGCACGTATGCAAGCGCACACACACACACACACACACAAGCACGCACGCACGCACTAACAGACGTACACATTCATTTTTTATTATATAGTTTTTTTTTACTCTATTAGTGTAGGACAACCGATCAACATTAAAATGTGTCAATTTCTTTTTTTTTTCGTCACCCAAGTCCAAAGTGGTAGTGGGCAGGGCACATAGCTAGTAGAACAGATGGCCTTTGGGGCAATAAAGTTCTCGAGTGGCGACCGCGCACCGGAAAACGTAGCGTAATCAGCCCTCCCACGCGGTGGACTGACGACCTGGTGAAGATCGAGATCGAAGAAGCCGCTGGATGCGGGCATCGCAGGATCGGTCCTCGTTTCCACGACGGGACTGCTGGACATAGGCCCTCCCCAAGGATTTCCACGACGACCGGTCCAGCGCTGCCCGCATTCAGCGGCTTCCCACGATCTTCACCAGGTCGGTCCACCGCGCAGAAGGCCTGCCTACGCTACGTTTTCTGGTGCGCGGTCGCCACTCGAGAACTATACTGCCCTAACGTCCCTCTGTTCTACGAGCTGTGTGCCCTGCACACTATCACTTCAGTTTAGCGATTCTGTGAACTTTGGTTCTCCTGCGGATCTGTCTCCTTATTTCAATTTTACTATTCTTGATTTTTTCTAAAAGTGACGAAATCTTATGCTAACTTATGATAACTCTAGAACTTTAAAATTTCCAAAAAAATGTAAATTTTTGCCTCAATAATAGGCAATTTTTTCAGGTGAAAAAAAAAACCTTCATGGGTTTCCATCCATCGTGGTCTAAAAATATCTAAACAATAGGCATATGTTTACCACCTTTTAATTTGTATTAGTTTAATGATGTTTTCGAAAAAAATAGTTTTAATATAGTGGCCCAACGGCTTTAAAGGTGCGTCAAAGTCGACACACTACTGTTCACCTGGCAGCTGCTACAGCTCCACTGCCTTTGTTTTAATAACTATTTTGTGAATTTATATTTTCTTCTTTAAACTTTTTCATCCAACATAGGCTCAGTGTAAGAATCCATGTTGTGGCCCAACGGCTTTAATTTGATGGTGCGTCAAAGTCGACACACTATACTGTTCACTGGGCAGCTGCTACAGCTCTACCGCCTGAAAGTTCAGATAGAATGCTGCAAACTGTCAACGAAACATGTGTGCGGTATCGATGTGTCATGTGTGTGTGCGTGCCTTCCACGACGTATTAGCACATACTATCGAGTAGTTTGATGTCCTATGCGAGTGTGCACAGTATACGTACAGTTTAACGTTTAACCGCCTCCGTAGCTCAGAGGCAAAGTTCACTGGCTTTACACAGAAGGTCGCGGGTTCGATTCCCGGCGGGGTCAATTGTAAGATTCGGTTTGGTTGGTGGTAGGGCGTTTTCTAAGCCCGCCTGGCTAGCTACCACCATCTTATCTAAGTCTTGCCGCCAAATATCGATGTTGATATCATTGGTGTGTTCCGGCATGAAGTTAAGATAGCCAGTTCCCCATTGCGTTGGGGAATCTTGGTAAGCCCGCTTTCATCTTCGGCAACATCGTCACTTACTACCAGGTGAGATGTTATCAAGGGTTTACCAATTGTTAGTAAAAAAAAAGTTTGGAGTGGTTTTGTTTGGCTTCACATTGAATTTACGTGGGAATCTATCTGAACTTTTTTTTGATCTGAGCTGATTGTATGAAGTGTTACGATAGATAGATAGATAGATAGATAAACCGTTTATTCACCGACCAGGCACAAAAAAACAATGAGTAAAGCTATGGTAACAATAAAGTAAAAAAGAAAAAAAAGAAGATAAAGAAGATAAAGATATTGCAAATATGGGGGTCGACCTCCCCCGTTTCGCCCCTCAGCCATCCCACGATTGCCCTGTCTAGACGTCTGTACTTTAGCCTGAGACGTAAGTGAGCACTTGTAAGGGGTTTTTAAGAATTTAAAAAAAACCGTTCGCAAAGTGCAGTGGTTCGCGTGCCGCGCACCCAACCGCAGACACATAACACACCATGCGTCTTAGAACGAACCTTCTAAACGAGAGTGAATAGGCACTATTTGAGCTTACGTGTTACATTCTCGGCTGCATCGGCATTTTATTTTATTTTTATTTATTAGGGAAACTTACAGCTAATTAACATCATTATAGAGAACTAGATAGCTAAATAACATAGCCATTATAAGTTTTTACCATTATAATTTTTTACCATCAGATGTCCACGCAGGTGAAACGGCGCGCAAAAAAGCTTGTCGATTAATAAAAGCTTATAATGTTTTATTTTAGAGCGGACGGCCGCTGACCAACCCAGACGGCAGTGTTTACCACTACGACCCCTCGCGACCCCCGCCCCTGCCGCACTACCAACAGCAACATCAACAACAACAACAACATCAACAACAGAAGGTAAGTGGTATTGCATCAACGGCAGCAAAAAAAGTATCGGCCAATAATAACTAGCCAATATTACGATGCTAACAGATATCAAGTGATTTGACAAAAAGAACAGCGCAAATGGCATCAGTAAAGATAAATTTATAGTAACAATAGTATAGCATACTAGCTGTTTCCCGAGGCTTCACCCGCGTGGACAACGTTTCTATGACTTTTCGAGGGTGCGCAGTGCGCGAGGCGCAAGCGGCCAACTGATTGCGGTCGAAACTTGGGCTGTGTTACAGTCTCTCCGGCAGCCGTGCCAAATTGACTATCGATATATCGAGGCACTGAAGTGTTTGTATGCAAACGCTACCATGTCGGTTCGCCTCTAGGAACAAAATTATAAACCTATCCGGCTACAGCTAGGGGTGAGATAGGGAGGCGTCATATCTCCGAAACTGTTCATCGCCTTGGAATATATTTTTAAGGAAGCTTATATTGAAGAATATCAACGGGGAGTATCACGCACCTTCGATTCGCTGACGATATCGTGGTCATGGTTGAAACCATGGAAAACTTAGGCACAATGCTCGATGGCCTCAGTAGAGCCACTTAACAAGAAGGTCTTACAATGAACATGGACACATGTTTCTTTTTCATTTCGATAACGTAACATAGCATAGCTTCGATAAGTTGTAGGGCATTTTCTAAGCCCGCCTGGCTAGCTACCACCATCTTATCTAAGTCTTGCCGCCAAACATCAGTGTTAAAAACATTAATGTGTTCTGGCATGAAGATAAGATAGCCGGTTCTCCATTGCTTTGGGGAATCTTGGTAAGCCCGCTTTCATCTTCGGCATCATCGTTACTTACCATCAAGTGAGATGATGCCAAGGGCTTACCAATTGTGAACAAAAAAAAACATGAGAAAGATCAGTGAATAGGTAAGTGGATAATTTTTTATTCAACCAAATCAAACGTTTTTTTTTGCCTGACAGCAAATCAGCTGGTTATTATTTTATTTAATACCGGAAAAAAATTACGGCTGTTTCCATTTATTGAACGGCTAAAGTGAACATTTGTTTGCACACACATACGGAGTACCTAATGGCTAAGAATCAATGTATGTGAATAGGAGAGTTTGCTATAGTATTTCCAGATGGGAATTCTATGTCGCGTTAATAGCTTTGAGTGATGGATTTAGAGCTTTGCGATACTAGAGTTTCATACATTCCGTTCACATGCAGTCGCGCGCATGCTGGTATCTAAGATCTGAGATTCTAGGGACGCCGTTTTCCGTCCAGTACACGCGCGATTGTTTGGTAAGGAAAAGCTACAACTTTTTTGCATTTTTTTGGTTCCTTGGTGTGGCTTCCGATCTAGTTGATCTGAATATTTTTCTATTTGTCTTTGTGTAAGAATATGTAACTGACAAAATATGGTACACTCGACGAAAAATAGTACATTACTGTAAAATAAGCGAGTTCTGGATGAGTAGAGTTAGACTAATTAAACCGTCCTACAAAGTTCGCGAGTAAATCCGCGTAAGTCGCGCCATTTGGGCGTAATCAAAGAATAAAGACTTTTTACTACGTAAAAGAAGATTCACTCCGTAAAATCATTTAAATAAATAACGACTCTTGCAACAGCACAACAAAGTGCAATTCAGGTCAGTCAGCGCTAATTACCTACAATAGGGGATCGGACTGCATCAAAAGTAAATTCTGAAATATGATTTCCTAAATTGCTCTCCTCTTGAAGTTTCAAAAAACCTTACTTAATTTGTTTTTCGATCACGTCTTCAATTTTTTATTGATCAAATTCACAAAATAAGTTCGTCAATGACGCTAAAAATCTATGACGTCACTTGTGGGTATTTCAAACATTTTTAGAACAAAATTTCGTTTTTGACAGATCATAAAAAGTAACTCAAACGACTAGCAGTCCGATCCCCTATTATATTCACCTACAAGTTGCCTCTCTTTCTATCGCGTAACTCTTGTCTTTTCTGACTACGTACGTTAGGGTTGTCTTCTTTTAAAGAATAATTAATCTGAATATTTAATTACCAATCATGTGCCTTTTTTTCTTTTTTTATGTACAAATGATGTTTTGAATAAACCTAGGATAGGTATTTACTTAGTAGCATGTAGTCAGAAAATTATTTTATTTCTAATGTTTGCATAGGTACTTTAACCTAATACCCCGTTTACACTCAGCCCCTGTCGCTGCTCCTGCCGCTGCCTGAAATCTTGGCCTAAATACTTCTGCGGCAGTATCGCGAGTGAGGTGTTCACACTCAGCCTTCATATACTTCTTTACCGAACGACTCGCAGCAATGGCTGACGTCGAAGTAGTTGCGGCGACAGCATTATGTCTGCTCAGTGTAATTCTTCTATTGGAATATTATATAAATTATTACTGATGCGATTCCACGCATCGTGTACCTTATGCTTTAATTTATGATTTTTATCACGTGGGTCCCATATTACTCGCTCTGTTTCATAGAGCTCAAAAAATTTAATTATTTTGTCATAACTCCATTCCGGTGGCGGTAGCTGTGACATTATTTCGACTCGCAGACCTCGCAGAACAAAAAAAACGGTACACAACACAAAACAATAACACGTTCATTCCTGCCCGAAAGGCCGGCGACAAGTGAGCAAGAGGGCTGAATGTAAATACCTCACTCGCGCTCGCGCTGCCAGTCTTTTGACTCCCGCACGAAAAACCGACAACCGAGGGAGCGCCGGGCAATGGCAGCGGCAGGAGCAGTGTCAGCGCGAGTGACCTATTTACACTCTAGCGCTGCCCAGTGCCCACTTCCCTGCTCACTGTCCTGCCCAACAGGGCTGAGTGTAAATGGGGTATAAGAAGAAAGGTATACGGCATGCATACATTAGTGTGTACCTTGTATATGAAACTAAATATCTCTTTTTAGGTGTCTAGGTAGATAGCTAGATAGGGACCTTTTATGAGTATAGATAGGTACTTTCCTACCTATACTTATAAAAGCTGAAGCTGACCTTGGTAAATAATATTCTAAGTACGTAAATAAGGTCGACAATAAGAATAATAATAAAATAATCATTTGGTAGGTTAACCTAATTACTAATTAGTAATTACCTATAGGTAGACTTGCATCTATAGACCTTTCAATGTCCTTTGGAAGTGAGAATAACCCGAGGTTCGGGTCCTTGTCATTATTGAAGCAGCCGAATGCGACGCAATATGCTTTGGCCTTCATTTTTAATATCGTAACTTCTGATATGAGCACAAGCAACGAATGGAAAGGTGAGTAGGTATTGAAATAACGTCCTTACGTGCGACCCGGCAAGTGTGCGGGAGCCCACTGAATTTAGCCGTTCCCGCCGAGTCGCCGACTACTTGTAACTACTAACCTATTATTTAACTCGATCGAGCAGGCGAGATTGGTACCTACACATTGGCGCGGCCTACAGGGCGCGCTCCGCTCGTCTGCGCTAGTACGACTATCACCGCCGCAATTCGCGCGCCGCCCGTGAACGCAGTTATAACCGCTAAGTCGAGCGCCTTAATACCCATGTTTCCGTGTATTGTCTGACAGTGGGAAGGAGTAGGTGAATAAATGCGTAGGTATTTTCGTTTTATAAGGAAGTGCAATAGTATCTCATCTGTACCTAAAGTGCGCCTGGCCTGGCGCAATTTCAGACGCGTGATTCCAGTGGCGCGTAAGTCGCGTCGGCTTCTTCTGGACAAGCTCTCGGTAATTAATAGTGGGAATGCACACAATGGAAAGAGGAGTATCTGTTTGTTTTCCTGCTGGTCGTCCCTTGTACGCTCTTGTATCCTCTATGTGGCAACGGTGGATTATCAGTTTTGGCCACCCTAGGCCGTTAGTACTAGCCGCCGCTTAAATTCTGCTTATTTAGCGGCGTATAAATGTGAAATTAAGTATGAAACTGTAGCATTCGGTTTGTATATTTAACTTCATAGTTTAGTTAGTGGTTTGATTTTTAAATATTTTACTCTCATAAGTTGCTGGAGTGAGAGTGGGTCAAATATTGTATAGTGTAATTTTCATTCGTAGGTACAGTTTGATTTTCTCAGGCATGTCTTAGAATTCGTTACTTGATTCCTTTCCCCCCATCGAGCTGTGAAAAGACATTGCGTCTCTGTAGAGATACTATATAGCGTTTTGTTTCTTCGTTCATAATGCGAACGGCCAAGGAGTGGAATTCCCTGCCCACATCTGTATTCCCCGTTTCGTATAATTTAGGAATCTTAAAGTCGAGAGTGAATAGGCACTATTTGAGCTTGCGTGTTACATCCTCGGCTGCATCGGCACTTACCGTCAGGTGAGATGCAGCCAAACGCACTCAAATTTTTAATTTAAAAAAATACGGCGTAGAATCTGCTAGGTATGTCTTTGAATTCGTTATTTGATTACTTTCCTCCGCCGAGCTGTGAGAAGACATTGCTAAGTGAATAGGCATTATTTGAGTTTGCGTGTACCATCCTCGACGGCATCATCACTTAGCATCAGGTAAGTTGCAGTCAAACGCACTCAAATTTTAAATAATAAAAAAAAATGCGTCTCTATAAAGATACTATATACAGGATGGAATTTTGTAACTGCACCTGTAGGGTGAGTACCTTAAATACTGACGATAGCAAATTTTACTCAGAGAAACCATTCCTTTATTTTAAAAAATATGCAAAACTGCATTTATAGATATTTGAAAATACACTTTTAAGAATCACGGTTAATGAGCATTTTTTCCATACAAAAACTCATGCTGCTTGTTTTGAGCAGTCTACCGAGTTCCCGGGGATCAGCAAAATGTGGTGATCTTCGACACATTTGAGGCCAGGGATCTAACCTAATGAGTTAATGACTACTTCGCAGTTTCCTTACAAAAAAACGTGTCTGTTTGGGCCACCTCTTTGTACGAAAATGTATGTACTGAGAAAACTTAGGTGGCCTTTATTTTGTTTTGAGTAGTATATATTTTGTATATATTTTATAGATATACTAGCTGTTGCCCGCGGCTTCGCCTGCTCAGATCCCAGTGAAAAAAATTCTATACCTATTCTCAGACCTACTGAATATTTACAGAAAATTTTATGAAAATCCGTCCAGCCGTTTCGGAGGAGTATGGAAACTAACACTGTGACACGAGAATTTTATGTATATTGTAGAAGCTCTGTGGTTTAAACAGTTCTGCACGATACTTATACAAACGACAAAGTAGATTTGTCGATTTTACAACACACTATTTTTAACGGCACCCACCCAAAAAATTGTTTGTGTGGGTGGGTGCCGATAATGATTAACGTCAGTTTCCGGCAAGTACCTACTTATCTTGTACGGGTTTTACTTTTATGAGTAGCTTCTATTAATGTTATGACTAACTAGGACGAAATAGACGATGACGACGTAGTCCGGGACATTTGAAGAGGTGATTTGAAACTTTTTTGAAGGATGGGTGAAGCATTGATTGCGCCCCTGGTGTTACGAATGCATATCATCATCGTCATATGAGCGGAAAGAGTCCACTGCTGGACAAAGGCCTCTCCCAAGGATTTCCATGACGACCGGTCGTGCGCTGCCCGCATCCAGCAACTACCCGCGACATTCACAATCACTAATATTGACAATTACGCAGGTATAGGAAGCCAATTTTTTGCTCTGATTATCGCCTATTTTCAAAAAAAAAAACAAAAATTTTAATCATACAATTATTGACAAAAAAATATTGAGATTCTCACAACAAGCCTTTTCATTTGATATGTCACACGATATAGTTTACAAAACTTTATTTTTATGTATTTTTTAATTTACCACCAAAAGTGGTCCCATGTTTAATATTAATTTATTTACGTGACATGTCCGTCTTTGGGTCACCGACTTACACAATATGTGTACCAAGTTTCAACTCAATCGGTCCAGTTTCTGAGCAAATCGACTGTGACAGACAAACGGTCAAACACATGAGTATCTATAAGGGTTTCGTTTTTTCCTTTTCCTAACAGAAACTGATCCTAGAGTTGGTCGTAATTAAATTGATTATTATTATTTTTCGGTACGGAACCCTAAAAATATTGAAAAACAAAATTGTATTTGCAGTTGGTAATATAACATTTTGTGTGGAAAATCTATGAACTTCGTCTTTACATGTAGGGGAGGTTAGATTTTGATACCACTTTGTCGGTGTAATCAATATGTATGTATGTATATCCATGCTAAATTACAGCTTTCTAGTACTAACAGTTTGTGAGCTAAGCCGCGGACAGACAGACAGACAGACAGACATGGCGAAACTATAAGAGTTACTTGTTGACTTCGGAAGCCTAAAAAAGAATCATGAAAATCGGTTTCAAATCTGCGAAGATAAAAAAGAAACTCAAGGAGAACTACTTCTCCCTTTCTTCTTGAGATTGATAAGCCATGTAAGTATTATTTATTAGATGTATTCTATATACATCATTTCAACTGAAACCCACTCTTTCCCGGGTTTGCTGGAAGAAATTGCTAATTAGAAATAAGTAATACCTTTTGTATAATTTTATTTTCTGCCTGTTATATAATCTTTTTTTGTTCACAATAAACTGTTATATAAATAAATAAGATATCGTGGGTCAAAAAAGCGTCGGTGGCTCAACCGGTAACGACTCGGTCCATCTAACCAGAGGTACCGGGTTCAAATCTGGACGGCCAATGTACCAATGAGTTTGTCCAAAACTTACGTACATATCATTACCGATTGCTTTAACGGTGAAGGAAAACATCGTGAGGAAACCTGCACAGGCCTGCGAAGAAACTCGAAGGTTGTGTGTGAAGTCGACCAACCCGCACTGGGCCCGCGTGGTCGACTAAGGCCTAATCGCCCTGATTCAGGGTAGGCTCGAGCCCCTCGGTGGGGACGTATATGAGCTGATATAATAATAATAAATCGTGGGCGTAACAAACATACACAAAAAAAACATACAGTCGAATGGAGAACCTCCTACTTTTTGGAAGTCGGTTGAAAAGTGTAACGTTGTAACGCGGTACGCTGTTATGCGTTCTTTTTCATATGACCCTTTTTCATTCCATCTATTTCTTTTTCACGCATGCGCTGTCATCCATCTGACAACATCACTCAAAAACCAAAATTCGATAATCCAGCAATATTTTCACAATTAAACTAAACTAATTTATTAAAAGCGTCGGTGGCTCAACCGGTAACGACTCGGTCCTTCTAACCAGAAGTACCGGGTTCAAATCTGGATGGCCAATGTACCAATGAGTTTTTCAAAACTTACGAACATATACTTACTGATTGCTTTAACGGTGAAGGAAAACATTGTGAGGAAACCTGCACACGTCTGCGAAGAAACTCGAAGGTTGTGTGTGAAGTCGACCAACCCGCACTGATTCAGGGTAGGCTCGAGCCCCTCGGTGGGGATTTATATGAGCTGATATAATAATAAATAATTTATTTAAACTGATTCTCTTTTAAGACCCATCTCTGGTAGGATATAATTATATTTCCGTAATTTATGTTAATAATATAACTGTGAAACCCTTTTCTAATTCCTTTGTACTCCTTTCTAGGTCTTATATTTCATCTTTTACTTCATTATTAAATTCAAATTATCCGTTAGCACACATTCAGGTGAGATGATGCCAAGTGCTTACCAATTGTGAATAAAATCTAACAAAAATATGTGCATTCGATCTTGAGTGTATAATTTATGATGCAAGGCAATTGATGACAGCGTCGTCATTAAAAAATAAAGTCTTACACTTTTTTCGAACTACCCTTAAGCTCTTGTTCGCCAAGTCACAGATGATATACTAGTCACTTCGTAAGCCAAGTGTCTTGAGTGTGTCGTGTGATAAGAAACTTCGTTCCAATCTCAGAACAGAAAAATAATTATCTGGCAATGTCAATGATGTGAAGGTTCGTCTCACGCACCTAACGACAAAACCCTCTAAAAAGTAAAAAAACCGGCCAAGTGCCAGCCAGAACCGCACACATAGGGTTCCGTACCATCATACTAGATGGCGCTCCGTTACGGTGTTAAAGAAATGAACCAAAAAAGTCTTTATTTTTTTTGGTCCTTCAGGAAATGCATCGGACTATTTTCACGGGATAAAAAGTAACCTAAAGGGGAAGGACCCCGTGACACATGCTACCAGCATGCCAAATTACATCAATATATTATAGTGTTGAAGCGTGAAACAAACACATTTTCCGTTATAAAATACTAGCTTTTGCCCGCGGCTTCGCCCGCGTGGACATCGTTTCTATGACTGTCTTCGAGGGTAAGTGGTGCGAGCGTGTGGGCATGAGTTTTCTCCAGATCCATCGGGAACTAACTATATCGTGCTCTTCTGATTAGCATCCTATATCACTTCCCACCCACTCAACCAATTCTATACAAAAATCACTTCAATCCGTTGTCCGTTGCTACACCCACGACGTGCGCGAGCGTAGAAATGAGTTTTCCCTAGATCCCTCGGGAACTATGTCAGGATATGCTCATAAGTAAATTATGTCATTTCACACCCTTTCCAGCGCTTTCTTGTTTCGCAAGGAGTTTTGGTACCGGTTGCTATCATTAGATGGCATTCGTTATTTAGTTGTATTCTTATTAATAACTAACTTTTGCCCGCGTCTTCGCCCGCGTGGACGTCGTTTTTATGACTGTCTTCGAGGATGAGAAGTGCGACATTAGTTTTCTCTAGATCCCTATCCCAGATCGGGCTATTCTGAAACGGAGTCTATGTCATTTCCCCCTTCCTCAACCATCTCTGTCCAAAAAATCACAACAATCCATTGCTTCGTTGCAATGTTAAGGAAATTAACCGAAAAAAAATGTTTTTTCAGTTCCCTCAGGAACTGCTTCGGGCCATACTATGTTCACGGGATAAAAAGCAGCATATGTCCTTCCCAGCGACATAGGCTACTAGTTTGCCAAATTTAATCAAAATTGGTTGAGGTGTTAAGCGTGAAAAGGTAACAAATAAACAGACAAACAAAAACATTTTCACATTATAATATCAGTAAGGATTATGAACATTTTTACTTTATTTGGATCTAAGGTCAAATCTAAACTTTTTCATAAGGACATAGTGAAGTACATTTTCATCAAAAACTCGAATTTTCGGGTGATCACATAACTTTGTGTTTACTTACTTGTTCGTCTCTCACAAGTAAATATTCATTGAATAATATTTTTAACCCCCGACGCAAAAAGACGGATGTTACAAATTTAAACGTGTCTGTGTCATCGTAGTTCCTAAACGAATGGACCGATTTTGACGCGGGTTTTTTGTTTAAAAGCTGACGTGATCGAGATGGTTCGCAGCTACAATTTATGGAGATCTGAACCTTTCGAAGATCATCAGCTGTTTTCTAGGTGATTAAAGGATGTGGAAAACTTTCACCGGTCTGATCGATTCCAAAGTCCTGTTACTTAATGATATTGCAAGAACATAAACTTCTATTTAAAAAAATCCCCACCAAAAACCTCTGAAAAGTAAAATATAAAATGATCTTTTACAGGTTTTTGGTCAAGGGTTTTTAATTAATCATCACCATCATATCAGCCGAAAAACGTTCACTGCTGGACAAAGGCCTCCCCCACGGATTTCCACGACGACCGGTCCTGCGCTAATGGTTGTTAATTATTTTTTTCCCCACGGATTTCCACGACGACCGGTCCTGCGCTAATGGTTGTTAATTATTTTTTTTAACTATGAGTAGCTGCCGCATGAAAAAAGAACTTATTAAATAAAATGTGAAATGAATGGAATTATTTATTTAATTAAAACAATTATTTCTTGATCAATCTTACTTAACATAATATTAATGAAAGTTAAAATTAAAAAGTTAAACGTTACAGTCTAAACAAGTAATCAAATCACCGATAAGTACGTGGTTTTTACATATGTATGAGTGCACAGGGCCCGGAAGTTGAAATGCGGTGAGTCCGGGTCCACAGATAAGAGAGTATGTTACGGTCGCCTCGAAACGGTTGCCGCTTTAGGCTGGCAATCTGACACCAAGACTCACCCCAAAGAATACGAACTAACAGTAGGGCCTCGATAATCAGGATCCGCTGTAATCTGGTGATCTGGGTAATATACAGGGTGTAACTTAAAGGTGTGGTGATACTTTAAGGTTAGCTTGTACTCATCAAACTGAGCAACTTTTCTTCTGCAACTTTGCTGAAATCACAATTTTTTTTTGATTTTTCATACAATTCGGTCAGTTGATTAAACGGTTTTGTATAAAAAATCCAATAAAAATTTCGCTTTATGTTACAAACTGTATATACTGCCCGAGCATTGCCCGGGCCATATTCCGATTAAAATTAGCTGAATAGTACAGACAGACCGTAGCGAAAATAAAAAATAGTGAGCTAAAATATCACCATGGATTCACCACATTATACATTTAATTACACTTTGCCTAAAAGTGGAAATAAAGAAAGAAAATATTTCGGGGTAAATCGGTAATTCTGGTACACAACTAAAACTTTTATGAAGTTGATTCTTAAGTGAATCAAAATTTGTGTTATAGGTACCTTTAAGGCAATTTTCATCACCGTCGTCGTCTTTTTATAATTGTTTTGTTTACCATTTCAAATTATATTCCGATTTACCCCGAAATATTTTCTTTCTTTATTTCCACTTTTAGGCAAAGTGTTCCAAATTAAACGTATAATGTGGTGAATCCATGGTGATATATTAGCCCACTATTTTTTATTTTCGCTACAAGACATTTTAAGATGTTTCTGCGTTTTCTAATATGAGTAAGGGATTAGATAACTAAGTTGCGTTATACTCGTGACCGGATGCTGTCCGTGTGAGTACTCTTGTAAAAGGCATTAATGACATGTTAAATAATTTTAACAACTTATCGTTTTATATTGTTTTTATATTATCATGATATTATTTTGACATTATTAACTAATGATTATGTTTGTTTGTCACAAACTGTGTTATAATGACCATTTGAAAAATGTTTTGATAAACATTTTGAAATTTTTTTTACTTAGTGCTTAATTGTTTATCATATCAGTCAATTGGTATTAAATCTTTATAATACTGTATATGAGAAAGTGTTTTTTTTTATCCACAATAGGTAATCCCTTGACATCATCTCACCCGATGGTAAGTGACGATGATGCCGAAGATGGAAGTGGGCTTACCAAGATTCGTAATGGGAACCGACTATCTTATACTCAATTGCTGTTAACATTGATACTTGGCGGCAAGACTTAGATAAGATGGTGGTAGCTAGCCAGGCGTGCCCTTCCACCAACCAAACCGGGTCATAAGTTAGACACCGCCGGGAATCGAAACGGCGACCTCCTGATGCGAAGCTAATGGACTGAACCATTACGCCACGAAGGCGGTTAAGTGTGTATTTTGTTAACAACAAAAATCCAGACTCCGAGTATAATACGGACATCTCGATAAATCTCCAGGGCCTGGTTTTTGACCCATAAGGTGTATCGAGGCGCAACGTACTGTCTTGTATTACCACTTACACTATCATTCTATGTGCACTTACATAAATGTAAAAGCCATGTCTGGCCGATTTGCCTGTAAGACATTCTAACAACAACATTTAATACAACCCGCAACCATCAGTATCAAGATCACCAATGCTCCAATACCGAGACCATATACAAGGGTTTTGTCCATACAATAATCACCGACGACCATTCTTCCTGGCCCGCAAAGCGCTAAGTCCTTCAAGTCGGAGACTGCTTCCTTAATATCGGAGTATGTGCCTCTACGATGTCTTGAAAGTGTAATCTTCTTGGCCAGCTCCGAGTCTACAAACTCTTTGGTACTCAGACTCACACAAGTGCCTCTTTTATTATCGTAAACTTGCTCAGGTTTGCACAGTTGCTCGGCTTCCGTCATTGTTCTGGGGTGGTTAGGGATGTCGTAGTCCTCGTTGCCGCCCGTAGGGTTGGGGTGATTTTCCTCACCCTGTCTTCCAGATGGCGAGCAGTTTCCATTGTCGCACGGTGAAGCGTTTACCGTCGCTACAGCAACGAGTAGAGCGACCACGCAGAGTTTTCCGATCATTCTGTAAAACAAGTTTTATTGCACGCTATACTTTACGTAAGCAATTTGTATATACTAGGTGACTGGTAAGACGTTGGATGAATTTCAGGAGGTGAATCAGAAGATAAAACTGAACAACTTTTTGCCCAAGAGACCTGTGGTCAATTTTGAACAAAAAATAGGGCAGGGCGGGACTGTGTCGGGGCATACATACTGCCGTTGGTTTAACGGGAAACGATTTCAATTTTTCTCCGTGAGCGGATGACTAATGAAATGAATGAGGTTTGTTTGTTCCAAGAAATGAGGTTGTTTTAACCAGGGATGTAACGGAGGTAAATATATCGGAACCAAAGTCGGAGTCGGAGTATTTAAATTTTATATATCGGAGTCGGAGGCAGAGTCAGAAGTGGTGGCAAGAGAAGAGAGTAGTTCCAAATACAACTTGATTTCGGTTTCACGGTCCAAAACAAAAACAGATCACTTTTATTGATATAAAGCCACTTGTGCGTAAAAAATAAACAAGTACCTAAAAAACAATCGACGACTGAACGCAATACGCATGTAGCGAAGGCGGGGATTCCCAGCGCGACAAGTATGAACTTGTTCGCAACGGTCGACGCCGGCCGCCGTCGCTATTTGCTATGCTTCGACCTCCGATTAAAACTTCCGATTTATAAGTTTCGGAGCCGAAGTCGGAACCGAAGGTGTAATAATAATCGGAAGTTCCGACTTATCGGAGTCGGAGTCGAAGCTCCGTAACATCCCTGGTTATAACATTGGCTGGTTCTACCATAAGTCTCCTTCGTTATATCTGTTGCATTTCAGTTTTCAGACCTGGTGGTACCCCGTACGGGATTTTAAAGACGTTTCACGTGAATATAGTTAGACTTTATACATAAATTTGAACAAAATAAACCGACTTCAAACAGGAAACTATCCTGGTTTCCTTATCACGGTACCACCCTTGGGATATCTCCTTTCCAACAAAAAAAGAATCATCAAAATCGGTTCATGAACGACTACGTTATCCGCGAACACCTAGCGAACACACATAAAAATATGTATCTAGGTACGGTCGAATTGAGAAACCTCCTTTTTTGGAACTGGTTAAAAATACAAATAGACAACATTGCACGAGAAGTCCAGAATTTTATATTTCGAATTGACCATTGGTTCCAACGGTTTAGATGAATTTTTGTATTTGTAATGTTTTACTTTTCAAATCAGATAGACACCAGTATGACATCCTGAGGAAATACGTTATCTATCACACAAAAAAACAATATACTTAGTTCAGTTTTAGTTTAGCTACTCAACAACAGAGGTCGCTACATGACTAGACACTCTTACCATTAAATCTCTTACTCATTCACAGATCTACTACAAATTGACTGACTCGGTGGCTCAGTGGTTAGTGCTCTTGACTACTGATCCGAGAGTTGTGGGTTCGATCCCCACCCAGGGCAAACATTTGTGTGATGAGCAGATTTGTTTGCTCTGTGTCTGGGTGTTAAATATCTATATATGTATGTATTTAAACGTATATAAGTATGTATATCAGTCTCTGGTTCCCATAACACAGGGAATCCTACTTTGGGGCCAGATGACCATGTGTGATTTGTCCCAGAATATTTATTTATTTAAATAGATTTCTATATCGCTTTAACCGTTTTAAGCGTTTGTGTTGCCACGTACCTTAATATTATTTCCTATACGTCAGGGTAAATTTCAATGTAATCAGCGCGACCTAGCGCCTTTGTAGAGTAGATCTGATGAAATATAAGTAATGCTTTCGAAAAGCATTTGTACAGCTTTATTTTTCAATATACCTCTTCAAAATCAGGGGTCACATAGAAACCTACAAACTTATATTGTTTTTAAAGTAAAATTTAAATTTATTTGGCAACATTGAAAGAAACATTGTTTGGCTAAGATATTGTCAGGTTTTGACAATTAGCCAGCAAAAAAGTGGTCATGCCGATAGGGACAAAAAATAATATCAGTATCTTTTTCGCACTCTTGCTATACTTCTTTTTCTAACAATTTCGTTACTAATCTATTTGTAGTAGATCTGTGGTTATATCGGAGACTGAATGAAAACCCGATTGGTATAAAAAATCTAGAAAATGGATAAGTTGGATAAGGGTGTGTCCCTTAACTACGTCAGGCATTTTTGAGAAAAGTGAGACGCCTAACTTTGCTTTAGGAAGTATAATTGAAGTAAAAATGGAAATTAGACATTGTTTGGGTCCACTAACGTTTATTGATGGAATTACATACTATAGAAAAGATACTTATTTATTATTATAGTAATTGGACGAAAGATAGGGCATAAAATAAACCGAAATCTTTAATGGGTTAATAATGGCAATTTATTTTTATTTTTTATTAATTCACAATTGGTAAACCCTTGACAACATCTCACCTGGTGGTAAGTGACGATGTTGCCGAAGATGGAAGCGGGCTTACCAAGATTCCCCAACGCAATGGGGAACTGGATATCTTATCTTCATGCCGGAACACACCAATGATATCAACATTTGGCGGCAAGACTTAGATAAGATGGTGGTAGCTAGCCAGGCGGGCTTAGAAAATGCCCTACCACCTACGAATAACTACCACCAACCAAACCGAGTCTTACAATTGACCCCGCCGGGAATCGGACCCGCGACCTCCTGTGTAAAGCCAGTGAACTTTGCCTCTCAGCTACGGAGGCGGTTACATTACTTACATTTATTTGAACTATAAACAACCGACTAAATCCAGACATAAACTCATGGGTAACATCGTCTTACAAATATGTGTTAACACTAATAAAACAATAGCTCGTTGTGCCAGCTCTGTACGTCTGTACCAAGCCCACTCAAATGTACCGAATAACAAAACAGAGTTCACACAATCACATTGCAACTGTTCTACTAATCTACTTATATTTATGTATGCCGATACTGTGACATGTACGTTAATCTTGAATATTCTAAAATTATTAATCAAGAGGATAATAATTGAAGTTGTAATTAATTTCTCAACGTTATGCAAACTTTCTCCGATTGCTTTAACGGTGAAGGAAAACATCGTGAGGAAACCTGCACAACACGCCTGCGAAGAAACTCGAAGGTCGTGTGTGAAGTCGACCAACCCGCACTGGGCCCGCGTGGTCGACTTAAGGCCCGATCGTCCTAATTTAGGGTAGGCTCGAGCCCCTCGGTGGGGACGTATATGAGCTGACATGATGATGCAAACTTACACAAATTTTTAAAGGCAATTTTTTCAGGTGAAAATAACCGTCTTCATGGGATTAAAGCCATCGTGCTCTCAAAATATCTAAACAATAGGCATATGTTTCATCATCATCATATCAGCCGAAGGACGTCCACTGCTGGACATAGGCCTCCCCCAAAGATTTCCACGACGACCGGTTCTGCGCTGCCCGCATCCAGCGGCTTCCCGCGACCTTCACCAGGTCATCGGGGAAGGCCTGCGAGTGGCAGTGGGCGGGGGGCACATTGCTCGTAGAACAGATGGCCGTTGGGGTATTAAAGTTCTCGAGTGGCGACCACGCACCGGAAAACGTAGAGATATGTTTACCACAATTTAATTTCTAATAGTCTATTGCTATTTTCAGAGTAAATTATGTTTATTTAATTTCTAATAGACTATGCTATTTTGAGAATAAATTTTGTTTTATTAACTATTATTCTTAATATTAATTTTCATCTTTAAACTTTGACTGACTCGGTGGCTCAGTGGTTAGTGCCCTTGACTACTGATCCGAGGGTTGTGGGTTCGATCCCCACTAGGGTTGCCAGATTTTTTTTTAGCTTGTAAGGGACAAATGTGTAAATAGGCAAAAAAATACGGGATTTCGATTTTTTTTACGGGACAAATGAAATACTAATTATCTTCTAAGTGTTTTTATTTTTTTGAATATTTTGTTGAAGAACGCTCAAGTTTTAACAAATCTTTCTTGGATTTCACATATTTAAAAAAGTCTATACAACTATAATCGTAATTAAATATAGTCATTAATTCACTTTTTATTAAGTTGGGTGTACACTTATTTCGTACATCCGTCCACTTCAACACCATTTGTGAGAAAACTCGTTCTACGAAGCAATTAGAACTAGGGATACTGAAAAAGTATGATATGATGCGAAAAATGTTAGGGATTTCATTATTGGATGACCACTCACCTGTCACCTCAGCGGCTGAGGCTCAGTCGCTCGCGCGCTGCCGAGCTAAGTGGATGGATGCAGGAAAATACGGGACAAAGGCGGTCCCGGCGGGACATTAGAATTTATGCCCGAAATAAGGGACGTCCCGTGAAATACGGGACGTCCCGTGAAATACGGGACGTCTGGCAACACTAATCCCCACCCAGGGCAAGCATTTGTGTGATGAGCAGATTTGTTTGCTCTGTGTCTGGGTGTTAAATATATCTATATATATGTATGTATTTAAACGTATATAAGTATGTATATCAGTCTCTGGTAACCCATAACACAGGGAATCCTACTTTGGGTTTGGGGCCAGATGACCATGTGTGATTTGTCCCAGAATATTTATTTATTTATTTTATTTTTACATTTGGCAATTTCATAGGTAAAGAAAAGACAGAGGTTATAGGTTACGTGCGTCCAAAAAGTGAAGCAAATAAAATGAATCTCTTTTCTTAGCAGCATTCGGTCCTACCTACTGAAACGCAAACTATCGTTTCGAGCCTATCTCTTTTGTTGCGTTTCATAATTAAATTCTCTTTTGATTTTGTTCCTCTATGGAAATTTAATTTGAAAATATTTGACGAGACAACTTTTGACAAGAGGAAAAAAAGGTTGACCGTGATCTCTTTGACTGTTATGTATATTTAAATTTTTGGTTTTATATTAATGTTTTGTTGAGGCCCACTATTTTATTCAGTGGTAAGTAATTTGTATAAGGAAACCGCTTTGCGTGTATTTTTGGTACTGCTGCGAACTAGATCTATATATGTCCATAGGGTTCTTCCACTCCCCTTGCGACGTCCCCGAAGGTTCATCTGACTAAGGATAGATCCTGGGATGGAGCTGTGCTGACCACCAGCCAGTCCTTTCCACTGCCCGCCCAGCTGCTTGCCAAAAGGGAAGTGAATATTTAATTTATCTTTTATCCCGAGCGACTCTCTGACTCTCTGACGTTTCTGCCGTCCTATAAGATTTCTGCTTCCGGTTTCTAACGATTTAGTTATTTGTTTTAAATTTTAAAAATGTTTTGTACCTAATACGTGTTTTTTTAGAACGATAGGGTAATTCAGACCAAAGTGAAATTTAATTATTTTAGAACTTAGTAATTTATTTAAGTACCAAAGGGATGGCGACGATCGTTTCCTACCGGCATTCTATAAAATAACCTTTTTATATTCAAATAAAATTGTTACTTTAAATTTATTTCCGGAAATTGTCCAAAAATATATTAGATTGTTTTATATCAACACGGTCAACCAATGTAAATCACATCTTTTTCTAGTATATTTTTCCTTCTTTTTTAGAAAAATTATAAAATACATATATTCTAATTTACCCCATAATATTTTTCTTAAAACTCCATTTAGGCCCGAACCTCTAAATCTTACGTATTTTATGTGGCAAATTCCGTAAGGGTTTTTATCCCCAGTTTCCATTATTTTTGTCACACTACCTACTACCTATAATATTGTGTGTGTAAATGGATTCGATTTTCAAACGATGTTTGTTAGTGCATAACCCATCTATGGTAACAAATGTCTGGGTAAAGTTCTAATATTACAACTGTAATCAATCTAGATTATGAAAAACATAAGTTTTCTTACTATAAGTAAGTACGCTACCCAATCGCCATTAAAAAAATATCTCCTTTGTAATGGTTGACGAAGGAAGACATCATGTCTGAAGTGTGGGACAAAACGTGATTGTTTTCGAATTTGAGCCGAAAAAGTAGGACGCAAAAGAAACAAGTCATTTAAGTGCCCTCTAAAATTTTCCGTTCTTTGTAATACTTATCTAAAGCTAGTAAATAGTCTTTATTCTTTCCTAATACTCATAAAAGTGAACAACTTCGACTGAACAACTCCATGGCCTGGGCATTTTTATTAAACTAATTTTCTTATAATGAAGCCCCTGTTTGTATAAGATTTCTTTTTTTCGAACTACCTGTTATTATAGTTAAATGATTAGTCAGAAAGGGGTCTTAAAATAAATATGATTCCGACGATTTTAGGACTTCCTCCTTTTTTGAAGTCGGTTAATAAACCAGGGATGATCACTGCATCATAAATGAATTTTTGCACAAAATTTCTCTTCTGACGAAATTTCATCTATTTACTCGCTTTGTTTCCCATCAAGTTTTAATTTTTTAATTCTTCAAAGTTACAAAATGTGTACTTAAATGACGCTAAAAACTATGACGTCACTCTTAGGTATTTCAATAAGTTCAGAAGCAAAATGTCGTTTTTGGAAGATGATAAAAAGAAACTCAAATTACTAACAGTCGTCACCCCTACGTATTGTAAAAATAAATAAAAAACAATGACTTACTTCAGTTAAGCTTTTGCTTGTCTCAAAAAACCACTGTATTGTATATTTGTAGTCCTGTAAACCCCCAAAACTTCTAACAAACAACCGACACAACGGACTTGTTCTAGTCACAATAAATTATGAATACTGATTGTGCGCGGTGTGACCAGATATTAATTGGCAAATCTACGGTGGCACCCTGTGAAAATCTACCGATTTCTATTAAGAGTAAACGTAATTTTCCAATAACAAACTATTTTTGGTAGATAATTTTTGTAGTTAGTTTTTGCGTTATTTAAATAGTAAAACACTAAAAATGTTTTAATGAGACGTAGTTTTCAAGCGACTTCCAAAAAGGAGGAGGTTCTCAATACGTCTGTATGTTGCTTTTTTTATGTATGTTACCTCAGAACTTTTGACTGGGTGAACTGATTTTTATGATTCTTTTTTTATTTGAAAGCTAGTGCTTTCCGTGTGGTCCCATATAAATTTTATCAAAATCGGTGTAGTACTTTATTAGAAAATTAATAAATTAATAATAATGCAAAAATGTACTTAGTTGTTGCGATGGAAGTCGGTTTTTTAACGTGTTTAGCGTTTTCAATTATCCCTACTAATATTATAAATGCGAAAGTAACGCTGTCTGTCTGTTACGCTTTCCCGCAAAAACTACTGAACGGATTTGGCTGAAATTTGGTAGGTAGACAGATTAGGACCCGGATTAAGACATAGGCTACTTTTTACCACGCTCGCGAGCCGCTTGCGGCTCGCGCACTGCGCACCCTCGAAAAGTCATAGAAACGTGGTCCACGCGGGTGAAGCCGCGGGAAACAGCTAGTATTAAATAATTTCAAATTTACACAATGTTATTCACTCAATATTATTACTTTTAATCAGGAGACAATATTATTAAATAAGCATTAGCTACAATCATCATGATTTGTGTATAGTCTTTTGTGTCCATTAACTTTAGCACAAGGGATAAAATTTACACAAAACCCTTTCAATTTGTCGCAAACCTTCTTTTGCAACCATATTAAAGGCTACATTCCTGTTGTTAAATCAATTCCTGTCGCGCGTTTTTATTTTCTTTGGATCTTAAAATATTCTCTTTACGTTTGCATTACTATCACGGCGTGCTATCTCACAGCTCTAATCGCACAGCTCGACGGATCGCTAAAAGAAGAACACGCCTGCCGCCAAGGATAAGATGCAAAGAAGGGTAGCATTTCATCCCAATCCGTTGACTTGTACCACCATACCCGTCTGATGCCCCTAGGGCTGAGATCGGGAGGTGAACAAGACAGTACAGATTTCACCAGACAATGGTCAGACGAACCCAAAGGTGAGGATACTGACACATTATAGCGGTCTGGTTCTGTTGTCAGCAGAAGGTCCAAACAATTTTTCGTTTGGCCATCAACATCAGGCACACGCGTCGCCTGGTCTACCAGATGGGAAAGATTTAGCGACAAAGCGAGTTACAGTGCCTCTCTCCCAGCGTGGTCGGTCTTTTTGTACGGGAACAGCCACTCCTTATAGTGGGCATTGAAGTCCCCCAGAAAGACCAGTTGGGCAGACAGGTACCATAGTTGAGCCTCATCGGCGCGGCGCCCTCACACTGATGTTCGAATAGCCTGGTTGTCTCCTGATCTGGAACGGTATAAACAAGCGTAGACTATTTTGTCTACGCCAGTGTCGACCAGCACCAAGAGCGTCGAAAAAGAGAAGTCAAGGTTACGGAGACGCCGGCAGCAGATGTTATCGCTGACGTAGACACAGTACCTGCTAAACTCTAAAATTTATCAACAAATACTTATTATTTAATTCCCATCGGTATTATTATTAGAAATGTCTAAATCTACCGAAAAAGTAGAAATCTACTGCGTCTGGTCACGCGGTTTGCGTATGCGTCCGTCTTCGTGGTGTTGCCAACCTACTCTAGAAACAAAAATCTGTCATGTATGGTTCTAAAATATGGTTACTATCGAGTCCGCTGAACCAAAAACCAAAAGTAACACTAAATTATTAAGAGGACTGTTAAGCTACGACTTTTCATACAAACCACATTTCATTTACCTCTTAAATGTCTAAGGTTTTTGTTTTTTCAATAAAGTCAATAAGTTCAATTTTATTGTCATTCAGGTGTTTTCATACTAAACTAATTTAGGCCATTATTTATTTATTTTTAATTAATAATTTAAAAAACGAAACCCTATAAACCTAGTTTTTGTTGTAACTGACAACCTATCAATTTTTATTTTTTTTTGCACCCAGCAAAGGGTTCCCTCGGCGGGAGGCAGGCGGTGAATCCTCATGGATACCCGTATACAGCCGTCTGTACAGGCTATGTCTAGCTAATCTGTGCCTACCCACTACACCGCCTGCTGTTGGGTTTAGCCCGTGGGGCCTTGAAGCCTTCATCGGAAGTGAATTCACCCCGGGGAAGGGGGGCGCGTAGCGGTGCTCTAGATGGGAGCTACCGCTTAGGGGGTTACTTTTGTTGTGCTTGTGAGGGAGGGGTTGTGTCATTTGAAGATTGACACTATCAAAAATTTGTCAAAATCGGTTAACTTCTAAGAGATGAAAATTGGTTTCGCCGTTTGTATGAAAAGTCTTATTCTCGTCGTCGTGGGTTCACAATCCTCATATAAATTCCGATAACCCAATGTGGGCTTCATGCTAATATATTTGTTTATTGATTTCTTCATTTTATTTTCATAGTAATTGATTGAAATACTAGCGTTAAGTAAGGATGCTATAATCTGCTTTGCTTTGTTTGCTTCAATGGTTGGTATGTCGTGATTAAGTTCAGAAATCGGATTTCCTTCCACTACTTATAATAATAGTCCCTTCATTTTTCTGCTAGAAAAGCCATTCGGAGTTCTTTTTACTAAAATAAGTGTACATACCTAGAAGTTTTAAAAATCAAAAACCTGTAACAAATGTATATGAACTCGAATAATCTGTATGATACAGGGTAAAATATGTTATCTGTAAGTGGGGTCCAATATCTGTATGAATACAGATAAATCTGTAAGTATGTCAACACTGTAATATGAAACTGTGTACATTGTGCATGTACAGGTTGTAACAAAAGTGTTGTAGGACACCTATGGGCTTCTCCTCATTATGATGAACAATTTTCCCCAAGAAATATACGTAGTCAAATCTTGAAAATATTAGACTATACACAAACGCACAAAGTTGATCAATTAGCAAATTTATCTAAGTAGATTTCAATTTTCTTTTTGCAAACCGACTATTGGATAAAGTATAATCTTTTGGAAAAGTTTTTCAGTCAATGTTAATGAGCACCTGCGTGTAGAAGCTCCAGTTACCGCTCCCTACACTTTAATATGACATTTGGATTTTTTGAAATACTAATTGTAGTTTTTAATTGAAACGAAGAAACATTGATAAAGCGCAAAAGTGTGATTTTTTTCTTTATACGTAAAGAAAAACGCTAAACACGTTAAAAAACCGACTTACATCGCATCAACTTAGTACATTTTTGCATTATTATATTTGTTTTTTGTTAAATTTCTAATAAAGTACTACACCGATTTTGATAAATGTTAAATGGGACCACACGGGAAGCACTAGTTTACAAATAAAAAAAAGAATCATTTAAATCTGTTCACCCAGTCAAAAGTTCTGAGGTAACACACATAAAAAAAACATACAGTCGAATTGAGAACCTCCTCCTTTTTTTAAGTCGGTTGAAAGGACAGACAAAACTAAGTGTTTTAACCAACACCTCGCCTTAGGTACATCCTCCTGTATCATGCATGACAGTTGTTTCTACTGCGATAATTCGATACGTACGTGTTACTAATCTCAGACGGATGGGCGTGATAAATTGAAAATATATGTTCACAGAGTACGAATGTGTTTATTTTACAGAATTACAATGATACGTGCGTCTCTCGCGTGATTAAAATTAGGAATGCCCTTCGCAGCCGAGCAGTCAATAGACAGCCTGTAGAAGTGGCGGGTAAAGCCCGCCTCTTATAATTTTAACTTTAACCTCATTGGGCAAACTGAGTGAGGCCCGCCTACTGACCATGCAATGGTTCAGAAGGTAGGTGATCTACTAATTACTTAACAATCCTAAAACACAGATCAAATATATATTTATAACATACGACAAAAATGACCCAAGCCGGATAGCGGATACACGACCTCGAACCAGCCAAACGGGAGTCGATATAGCGCCCGCCGGGAGTCCCCTAAATAATGTTATAGTAAGTTCTTAAAATAATGACCCTTTGTTATACCACACATTTTTGGCTCAAGTGGCTCAACTCAAGAGTTCTAAAAGTATACTTAGCTAGGTTTTTAACCAAAACACAGTGAATTAATATTTTTGGGTTTTTACTCGAGAGTTTGTTATGTAAGTAAATTTACTTTATTGCACGTCGAAAAACAATATAGTAGGTACTTACAATTAATTAGTATCATACATTAAAGTGCAAAGACGTCCTTATCGCTTAGGTGTTTCTAGTTAGATCAAATTGGAGCTTGTTTGTGTACGTATTTAATTTTAGTACATTGAAAATAACTTGAGGAATCATGTAATTTAAGGGGGAAATTTAAAAATATTTAACAATAGGGTTGCCAATTTTTTTTTTCGGCCTGAAGGGACAAGCGATCACAAATATTAAAAAATACGGGATTTTTTTCTTTTACACCCGCGGGACAAATAAAAATCATAGTATTTTAGTCAAAATTCGTTTTATGAATGATAATAAAAACAAACACAGTCAAAATCTCAGTTAAACATGGTTATCAGTTCGGCTTTAATTAAATTCGGCGTGCAGTAATTCGTTGTTATGGACCGTCAGTCCATTTTTTCAAGCGACTTCCAAAAAGGAGGAGGTTCTCAATTCGTCTGTATGTTTTTTTTTTTTTTTTTTTTTTTTAATGTTTGTTACCTCATAACTTTTGACTGGGTGAACCGATTTTTACGATTCTTTTTTTATTTGAAAGCTAGTGCTTCCCGTTTGGTCCCATATAAATTTTATCAAAATCGGTGTTGTACTTTAGTAGAAAACTAACAAAAACCAAAAATAATAATGCAAAAATGTACTAATTTGTTGCGATGGAAGTCGGTTTTTTAACGTGTTTAGCGTTTTCAATTATTTCTAAGCCCACCTACCACCATCTTATCTAAGTCTTGTCGCCAAGCATCAATGTTAACAGCATTGATGTGTTCCGGCTTCAAGATAGAAAATAGCCAGTTCACCATTGCGTTAGGGAATCTTAGTAAAACCGCTTCCAACTTCGGCATCATCGTCACTATCATCAGGTGAGATGAAGACAAGGGCTTACCAATTATGGATTTAAAAAAGGTGTTAAGAAAAAAAAGCATTTTTTATTTTAAAGTATTCAGACAAACATTCAGGTGAGAGTAAGGGTGCTATCCGTCCGGGTTTCCCCGGATTTGTCCTAGTTTGTAGGGCTTCCGGGAAGTGTCCGGGCGGGATTCTTAAATGGTGTCCGGGTAAAACCCGAACTCTATATGCGTGAGGGGAAATCCGTTTAATTGAATGATTTCCAATAAACTAAAGCATATTATAGTTAAAAATTCGGCGCGGCAAATAGAGCCCCGCTAGCCGAACCGCGCCGCCACGCCACACTGCCGAGTGCCGGTCCGGTTCGGCTCGGACAGTCAGTCAGTCGCAGTCAGTGCTTCTGGGTTGTTTTTAAAAAAAAATTCAACAATAAACAATAAATTGAAAACTAGGAATAAATTAATAACCCGACTGCATAAAAAGTTAACCCCTATTTTTTGGCCCATCGGGTAATCGGTAGATAATGAATAATGATACTGTAAACTGTATTGTAACATATTATATGGTATGACTAGCTGTTTCCCGTGGCTTCGCCCACTCAGATCCTGGTAAAAAAAATGTATATAAGTACCTTCTCAGACTTACCGAATACACACAGAAAATTTCATGGAAATCCGTCCAGCCGTTTCACACTGTGACACGAAAATTTTATATAGAAGATAATATAGTATTTGTTGTTAGTTTTATTTTTATCATCCATCACAAACGCCAACACTAGCTGAGTAAAAATAAAAATAGTAAAAAATGAAAAACAGTAAAAATGATAAAAATAGTTAAAATAAAAATAAGAATTCCTTCCTTACTATGGCTCTAGTGAATTCTATTAACCGCTCTAATACCGCAGTGAAACCGTCTTTTGTTTAACTATTGTGTCCGGTTTCGATATCGCGACTTCGGTATGCCAGGACTTTGAGATCCATACCAAGTCCATACCTATGCTATGCTCAGACAGGCTACAGTGTGCGTGCACATTAATGTACACAAGGTGGCCACTTGATACTTTTAAACAACTGCTGTATTCACGAGGAATGTTATAAACTTATGTAATATGTATGACACAATAGGGACTCGGTATTAGCATAGAGTAAAAAATATTACTTTAACAAGGTATTACGATGAATGAACTATGTATAATTAAACGTGAAAATAAAAAACGTGCTATTTGGATTGCGTAGTAGGTAAGTACTTACCACCCATCCGTCATAATGTGATTATTACAGAACAGCAAATTCATCTAAACAACAAGATGGCAGACTGCGATTGTCAGAAACCTGAAGCTGCCTACTGACTGATTTTTGATCAATATTCTCACATTGCTACCTCGAGTTGCTTACTTGCAGAAGTCGTGAACTTATTATGATTATGAATATTATGATTTATGTATGACTGATGTAATTAAAACCGTGCAGGAACAGAGATATGCTATCAAATCTCTGTGCAGGAAGCCATTTTTTCTGTGATTCAATCATTATTTATTGTGAACCGACGTCGAAAATTATACTTTTCATGCAAATGGCGCTTGCTATTTTCTCATCTTAAATGTTAACCAATTAGAGAACAAAAGCTAGGTTTATAGGTTTAGTTTTTTAAATTATTGATAAATCATCATTCATCAACATCATCATATCAGCCGAAAGACTGATGCTGGACAAAGGCATCCCCCGTGATTTTCCACAACGACCGGTCCTGCGCTGACCGCATCCAGCGGCTTCCCGCGACCTTCAACAGGTCGTCGGTCCACCGCGTGGGAAGCCTGTCTACGCTACGTATTCCAGTGCGCAGTCTTCACTCGAGAACAACGGCCATCTGTTTTACGAGCTATTGAGTAATTAAAATAATTTAATTGAATAAATTAAATTATTGATAAAAAAAATGGCCGAAATTAGTTTTGTATGAAAACACTCTATGACAGATGAAATGAACTCATAAGATAAATACTCTATTGCACACACTACTTAATTAAAAATAAACACATTAAAAACTAATCTAAGTTCAAAACACCGGCCAAGTGCGACTCGGGGTTACACAAATAGGGTTCCGCACCTAAACTCTAACTGCCAACAGAATAAGACCTCTCAGTACATACTCTGCTCTCGGTAAATAGGGGTGTTGTGTCATCCTTTACCTAGGGGTCTGGTCACACACTGGACACTTCATACAACGAAGTCTCAGTGATAGGGTCCCGTTTTTATCCTTTGGATACGGAACCCTAAAAAGACTCAAAAAAACTTATAATATACCTAAATAATTTAATATTAGAGTGGGGCAATTTGGATATGGAGTAAGAAATGCACGTGGCCAGATGCTGGCCGACTATAATGGAGAAGGAGAGCCTCTTTATGATGAACTCCTTCTTTAAAAAGTCAAAACAGCGGAAGTGGACATGGTTGCATCCCAATGGCGTAACAAAAAACTAGATAGACTTCATCTTGTCGACAAGGAGGCGAATATTCAATGATGTCTCCGTGATCAATTCAGTCAAAACAGGAAGCGATCACCGGATGGTCAGAGGCACATTGAATCTAAAGACCAAGCTAGAAAGATGTCGACTGATGAAGTCTACGCTCCGACCAGCGCCCATCCAGCTTCAAAACCCCGAGAGCTTTTATTACGGCTGAACTTCTGAAAGCAGGTGGATCACCGGTACTAAAAGCTCTTCAGAAGTTATTTAATTCCGTTATACTCGACAAACGCCTAAGGCATGGCACAGAAGTGTGGTCGTGCTTTTCTTCAAAAAGGGTGACAACACCCTGCTGAAAAACTACAGACCCATCTCACCTCTGAGCCATGTCTACAAAGCTGTTTTCGAGAGTCATTACGAATCGTCTCGCACGCAGGTTTGACGACTTCCAGCCTCCCGAACAAGCCGGTTTCCGAAAAGGCTTTAGTACCATAGACCACATATATACGCTGCGGCAGATTATACAGAAGACCGAAGAGTACAGTCAGCCACGATGCTTGGCGTTTGTGGACTATGAGAAGGCCTTTGATTCTGTCGAAACCTGGGCTGTGCTACAGTCTCTCCAGCGGTGCCAAATTGACCATCGATACATCGAGGTGTTGAAGTGTCTGTATGAAAACGCCACCATGTCGGTTCGCCTCCAGGACCAGAACTCAAAACCTATCCAGTTGCAGCGAGGGGTGAGACAGGGAGACGTTATATCTCCGAAACTGTTCACCGCCGCCCTGGAAGATGTTTTTAGCTTCTGGACTGGGGTGGACTCGGCATCAATATCAACGGCGAGTACATATCCCACCTCCGATTCGCTGACGACATCGTGGTCATGGCTGAGACTATGGAAGACCCAAGCACAATGCTCGATGGCCTCAGTAAAGTCTCTCAACAAGTGGGTCTTAAAATAAACATGGACAAGACGAAAATAATGTTAAATGTCCGTGTCGCACCCACTCCTCTAAAGGTTGGAGACTCTACACTGGAAGTTGTTGACGAATATGTATACCTGGGACAAACAGTCCAGCTAGGTAGTTGTAACTTCAAGAAAGAGATGAATCGACGAATCCATCTCGGCTGGGCAGCGTTCGGGAAGCTTCGCAATATCTTCACGTCCCAAATACCGCAGTGTCTCAAGACTAAGGTCTTTGACCAGTGTGTGTTGCCAGTGATGACTTACGGAACTGAGACATGGTCGCTTACTATGGGCCTCATAAGAAGGCTCAAGGTCACCCAAAGGGCAATGGAGCGTGCTATGCTCGGAGTTTCTCTGCGTGATCGAATCAGAAACGAGATCCGCAGGAGAACTAAAGTAACCGACATAGCTCACAGAATCGCTAAACTGAAGTGGCAGTGGGCAGGGCACATAGCTCGTAGAACAGATGGCCGATGGGGCAGTAAAGTTCTCGAGTGGCGACCGCGCACCGGAAAACGTAGCGTAGGAAGGCCTCCCACGCGGTGGACCGATGTCCTGGCGAAGATCGCGGGAAGCCGATGGATGCGGGCAGCGCAGGACCGGTCGTCGTGGAAATCCTTGGGGGAGGCCTTTGTCCAGCAGTGGATGATTTTCGGCTGATATGATGAATTTAATATCATTTTTACGCCGCCTACTGGAGGCAACAGAGATAAGACTTGACCTGAGCCTGGCCCCCGGCTTTGGGATAACCCCAGACCATTTATAACGAAGTGCGACAATTATTTTGCCGATTAGCAATCATATGTCAGGGGTTTTGAACGCTCAGATTAACACGCAGTTTTGCAAAATGTTTAAAATAAGTTTTTTTAGGTTTGGAATTCTAAGCTTCTAGCACACCCTGGACACTTCATACAACGGGCTGGTAATGACATTTCATAAAAGGAATGACAAACAAGCAAAATGGCGGCGAAATCCTATACGTTCGACAACCAAACTGTAACCAATTTGTATCAATCTGGGTGACGAGGGGGTGAGGTTGCAATCTAGTGAGCGGCAGGGAGTGTCCATACAGTATGTTAGTACTAATACGAGTATATATATATGTATAAGGTGTAACAAAATTAGCTGTAACTATTTTAACTGGTGCTTCTACCCTTCAAACTGAACAACTTTACCCATGTAACCAATAGTCAAATCGCAAAAAAAAAATGACTCCCATACTAACTCGATCAGCTGATCAGTCAACTTAGTATGGGAAATTCACTTTTTTTCAGATTTGACTATGGGTTTCATGGGTAATGTTGTTCAGTATCATGGGAATAAGCACCAGTTAAAATAGTTTCAGTTAATTTTGTTAGACCTATACAGGGTGTAACAAAATTGGTGTAGGACCCGTTAACCGGGTCTTCTACTCATCATACTGAACAACTTTCCCCAAGGAACCCATAGTCAATTCTCAAGAAAAATTTGGACCCTCCATACTAAAATGCACAAAATTGGTCGATCAGCTGATCAAGTTGTATGAAAAAAAAAAATTTTTTTTTGTCATCCCAGCAAAGTCGTAGAATAAAAGTTGTTCAGTATGATGAGTAGAAGCCCCAGTTAACGGGACCTACACAAATTTTATTACATTCTGTATACTTTGGTCTCGTACTTGGGTCGTTCTCACACCAGTAATGCAAGTAGGTAAGTTGTACACAAGTCCGCTCTCGCTTGTAGCTCTCACGGCACTCGGGACTGCCTACTCCACTACCGGTGTGACCGAGACCTTGTACTTAAACACTACAAGGGGTCTACTTATTCTGGACTATAGAAATTTCATTTTTCCTGTTCGAACGGAAGGAATTTCGATTTTCTCACAGATTTTCCTGTAATCTATGCATTCAACCTCATAAACTGTGTTTTTTTCAAGATTTTAGGCAGAGATAAGAGGGGAAGGATGGTCAATTTTCGACAATATTTTAAATAACTCAAAAACTAATTAATTGCCAATCTTAAAATTATAAAAAAAACATGTTTGAGGTTCTCACAACAATCCCTTTCATTTGATATGTCACAAAATATATTTTTCAATACAGTTGGTCGAAAAGTGGTTCTTTATATGCTAGTTTGCTGTGCGCAAAATTGATTTTACCGCACATGTGCTTTTTACTTTGCCACTTTTTTTTAATTTGGGGCTCTGAGAAACAAGACATTTCTAGCAAATAAAAAAATGTAATTACCAAAGATACATAATCTTCTTTAGGACTTTAGAAGGTTTTAATGCTTACAATAATATTATCCCAAGCCTTATTGTAATCTATTAATGGTAATATTAAATATATATAGCTTAAAATACTAAAAACACGCTTTTAAAGCACATCAAACTAAAAAGTAAAAAAAATATATCTTAATATTATACTTAAGCTGAAATTAAAACAATAATGAACGAAAAATACTAGTATTATTGTGAAAAAAGCGTGGGTTACTCGATATACGAAAAATATGGCACAAAGCGCCCCACGCTTTTTTCACAATAATACTAGTATTTTTCGTTCATTATTATTTTCATTTCTGCTTAATTATATTAGGATATTTTTTTTTTCCTTTTTAGTTTGATCTGCTTTAAAAGCGTGTTTTGTGTGCATTTTTCATTTTTTAGTTTGATTAAAAGCGTGTTTTTTTAACTATATTTATTTTTAAATTTTTAGTTTGATGTGCATTTATTCCTGGCAATCCTGATCAGGATAATGAGATAAACTTATAAAATTATTTTATTGTCACTGATTCTTGATAGTTTGAATTAAATATGTCCGTTTAAAGTGGGTCAAAAACATAGGTACCACATACATACAGGTGAATAAAAGAAAAGCGTGAAATTTCCTTAATCTTTTTCCTAAAACTTTCATTTGTGAATACCAATTAAATTATAAATAGTTAATATTTTAATAAAAATATAGGTACTAATGTGTATGTATAGGAAAAAACAAAGTGAGATTACTCCCCGGACATTTAAAATGAGCCACGTAAAATGAACTTTGATTGCCGTAATCTTGATAGGTATGTTACCCATGTACCTATTTTGTTTTTCTGTCACTCTCGCTTTCCTGCATTTTTTTGGAGTGATTTCGTGAAATGGGACGGAAATGTGTCCCATTGTAACAGGAAGTCGCGTTTTTTCTGGCTTTAAAAGCGCGGAAAAGGCAAAGGTATCTATGACCATACAGCCTAGTCTGCCGTATCTTTGCCATCCTTTTTTCAGGCTTTAAAAGCGCGGAAAAGACAAAGGTCTCTATGACCATACAGCCTAGTCTGCCGTATCTTTGCCGTCCTTTTATAAAGTATTTTGTCACATGTTACACATCATATGCGAGTACTGTAGGTCTCGCTCCAATTTTTTTTTATTTTACCTGTTTTCTCACAACTGTATTGAAAAATGTCGTATGATACATGGGTGTAAAAGGAAAATGACAAACTCGTGACGTTGGTAAACCCTCGCCTGCGGTTCGGGCTTACAAATGTCACTCGTACCTTTTTACCACCCTTATATCGTAAACTATTGTAAACCTTTTTTTTAATTTTCTGTTTAGTATCTGTGGCCCCCATGTTAAGAATTTATATATTTACGTTACACGTCCGTCTTTGGGTCACCGACACATATGTGCACCAAACAAGTGAATCGGTCCAGTAATTCCTGAGAAAATTGCCTGTGACAGACGGATGGACAGACAGACACTCGAGTGATTCTATAATGGTTCCGTTTTTACCCTATTAAGTATAGACCCCTAAAATGCTCTGTTTTTCAATGCAATAGATAAATTGTATTAAGAACTAAAACCTATGAACCAAGCTTTTGTTCTGCCTGACAACCTATCGAAAATTGATCAAAATCGGTTAATTTTTATGAGGTGAAAATCGCAATCGCCGTTTAGCATAACAATTTTCGAAAAACCTCAAAGCTTTTTGGTACAAGCTTTTCGTATCACGCCATATACATATTCATGCAAAATTTCAGCACAATCGGAAACTGGGAAGTGGGTCAAATTTAACTTGCAACATTTCATTACAGACACCGGGACAGGTGAAATTAAATTAAAGCTTGTAATAAAAAGTCGCAGGTTCACAATGCGTGTGTTGAAGCAGATGGCCGTTGGGGCAGTAAAGTTCTCGAGTGGCGACCGCGCACCGAAAAACGTAGCGTAGGAAGGCCTTCCACGCGGTAGACCGACGACTTGGTGAAGATCGTGGGAATTATTTATTTCTTTTTCTGCACGCCATTTGTTTAAATAATAAAAGGATTTTAGGTATATCGGTCTCTGGATTTGTTCGGTAAAAGATTTTGTACATGTTCTGCTTCGAGATGATAGATATCAGGCGTGCAGGCCAGTTCTTCATCGGATGAAGTACTTGACATGCTGAACTAACACTTTAAACTAGTAAAAACTTGTAATAACTTTTTATATTACAGTCACAAGTGAACAAGCATCAAATGAAATTAAATGCCGCCATTTCCATTTATTTTTTTCAGTAAAAAGTTTTGTTATCATTGTATAAGAAAACCGGCCAAGTGCGAGTCGGACTCGTACTCGGGTTCCGTACATCTATAAAAATCACTGTTGTTGTATGGAATATTAATTTTATTAAGCTATTGTAAAGCTTTTATCGCGGGCTTTGAGGGGACCGAATCAAGAATCGTACCTAACGAAAATAAAACCTAACACCCCAAAGAAAAAAAAATGTTGACTTCTAAAAAACTTACAGTGCCATCTATCTATCCATCATGATGATGATGATGATGACGATGATGATGATGATGACGATGACGAATGAAGAATGACGGATGATGATGATGATGGTTCTTAGTGTTAATTTATTACATAAACATCCCGCGCCCCAAGGACTATAATTATGATACTGGTAAATACTGCATAAATAAAAAATAAAAAAATAATTATAGTTGCATAAATTGATAAAAAAATGCTATGCAATAGCTTTACCGCGGCAGTCCCCGAGTGCCACACGTCTTTTTTTAAATTTAGTTATTTATTTATATTTAAAGTGAAAATTACAACTCGGTATTCTGTGAATATTTCAACTGTCTTACAGTTGCCGTTAGCAATGTCAAGCAATAATGAGCAAAAAAAATCACGTTTGTTGTATGGATTGTTTTATTTGAATTTAATTATTTATTTTTTAAAGTAATTATATATCAAATATTCTGTGAATATTTCAAGCGTCTTGCCGTTATCAATATCAAGCAAAAACGAGCAAAAATATTACGTTTTTTTAATGGGAGCCCGCCTTAAATATTTATTTTATTCTATTTTTTAGTATTTGTTGTTATAACGGCATCAGAAATACATCATCTGTGAAAATTTCAACTGTCTAGCTGTCACGGTTTGTGAAATACAGCCTGGCGACAGGCAGACGGACGGACAGCGAAGTTTTAGTAATAGGGTCCCGTTTTTACCCTTTGAGTACGGAACCCTAAAAAATGAAAGCCGCCATTTCCATTGTTTTTTTTTTCAGTAAAAAGTTTTCTTATCATTTTAAAAGAAAAGAGATTGTCTAAGAAGTTTTGCATAGCTTGAATTGTAAAGTTCACTTAGCGTGGGCAGACCTCCCACGCGGTGGACTGACGACCTGGTGAAGATTGCGGGAAGCCGATGGATGCGTGCAGCGCAGGACCGGTCGTCGTGGAAATTTTTGGGGGAGGCCTTTGTCCAGCAGTGGACAATTTTCCTTTCATTAAAATTTCCTAACAATATAAACAAACATAGTAACTCAAAATTGGCGACCGACCGTTTATTCAGGTGACTTTAATTAGTTCTTGATAAAAGATATGCATGTACACGTGATATTACAAACAACTTTCCCAGAGAAACTATATGTCAAATCAGAAAAAAAAGTTTTGGTCCTCGATAAATAATAATCAACATGTCAGCTCATATACGTCCCCACCGAGGGGCTCGAGCCTACCCTGAATTAGGGCGATCGGGCCTCAGTCGACCACGCGGGCCCAGTGCGGGTTGGTTGACTTCACACACAACCTGCGAGTTTCTTCGCAAGCGTGTGCAGGTTTCCTCACGATGTTTTCCTTCACCGTAAGAGCGTCGGATAAATGTACATATGAAATCTGAATTCAAAATCACATTGGTGCGTAGCAGGATCTGAACCACGACCTCCCGGGCAGGAGGCGGTGTACCTAGCCATTACGCCACCGACGCTCTTTTTAATAATAATAAGTTATCAAATCGCATTTTAACCGCCTCCGTATCTCAGAGGCAAAGTTCACTGGCTTTACACAGGAGGTCGCGGGTTCGATTCCCGGCGGGGTCAATTGTAAGGCTCGGTTTGGTTGGTGGTAGGGCATTTTCTAAGCCCGCCTGGCTAGCTACCACTATCTTATCTAAGTCTTGCCGCCAAATATCAATGTTGATATCAATGGTGTGTTCCGGCATGAAGATAAGATAGCCAGTTCCCCATTGCGTTGGGGAATCTTGGTAAGCCCGCTTCCATTTCGGCAACATCGTCACTCACCACCAGGTGAGATGTTGTCAAGGGTTTACCAATTGTGAATTTAAAAAAAAAAGCGCAATAATGTATCGGGACCAAATTTTTTTTTTTTTTATATTTGACAAAGTTTCTATGGGAAGGTTGTACCACGAGTACATTCATATTCTTTGCTATCAACATTTATTTAAAAGTCACCCTATATGTATACATATGTTACTACGATATGTTGTGTGTTTTGTTAATGCTAGTGCTAGTCGAACTATCATCGACGTTCAATAGTTAGTGATAAAGTGGGTGCATACACATTTACATTACTCTACTTTTAGGCAGTCGGATAAAAATGCAATCTCTGTTACAACGAGGTTCTGGTTTGTTCCAGGTGGAGCAGAGCGGCGAGAAGAGGAGAGGCCGTTTGGAGAAACAACACTCCTTCATTGACAATGGTGGGTATTTAATTTTATATCCTTATACTGGATATAATACTTAGGTTAGGTCAAAGGGCAATAGAGCAAGCTATGCTCGGAGTTTCCTACGAGATCGAATCAAAAACGAGGAGATCCGTAGGAGAACCAAGGTAACCGATATATTATATGAGGATATTATAGTGTACAGTACTAGCCACAGAGTGCTAGTATCTATCAAATAGTAGGTGACATACATGTCTAGCCGCACTGTGCTAGCGCTAGTCTCTTGTTAACTTAGTTATCATTTGTGGCTTTTATCTGTTTCGGCAAATCTCCCAAGCGTTTGAAGTTAATTTAAACTTACCAGCGAGATTTTCATTTTCCAGTGAAACAACGTATATACAGTGGTGGTCACATAATTAAGAACGCTTCATAATCAGACATCGCTTTAAAGTGTATATGGTCATAATAAAGATATTTAAACCTTATTGAACAATATTCACTATACTGCTGGTTAGTATATTTATGAGGGCAACATAATCAAAAAAGGAAACTAGGATATAATATTCAATATTCAATTTAATTAGCTGTTGTTTAGGTATTGTTCACATAGCATTAGGCGAGAGGCTGGACAAATAATTAAGAACGAGTTAAAACTTTATAATAAAAGTAACAATAACTTTATAATTTAAGTTATTTATTAATTTAAAGTGAATGTAACAGCGTTTTTATTGATGAATTCAACTTGTTTTGTAACGTTAGTACTTAGTTGCATGTCTGCTACCGTGGATAACTGCCTGACAGCCGCGGCGGCGCGGAATTGATGTGCTATGCTATGAACCTTTGGCAGATTTCAAATAAAAAACAAATGCATTGTAAAGTTCATTCATGTTACCACACACTCTGTTCGACAATTTATTTTTAACTTGATACCACAGAATTTCTATGGGATTAAGATTGGGCTATTTGGTGGCCAGTCTAATACAGTTACCATTTGCCTATTGAGGAATGTTTTACAGAGTTGGCATGGCAGTGTGTTTGAGTCATAATCGTGCTGGAATATCCAAATTACCGGGAGGTTATCGTCAGCGTATGGCAGCATACATTCTTCCGAGTAATCTGTTTACATTGCTATTGATCCATGTTACCTTGTATCAGACATGTATAAGGTCCCATGCCATAACCGGCAAAGCAACCCCACATTTTGACGTTTCCACCGCCATGCTTTACCATATTTTTGTGAATTTTGGGTCGAATTCCTTATTTGCAGGTCGGCGTACCTACTGCTTGCCATGAGAGCATATTCTATTTATTTTGGATTCGTTAGAAAAAAGTACATTCTTCCATTGCTGTTCTGTCCAGTTTACATAATTCCTTGCAAACGCAACTCGGGCCTGTCTATGGCATGGTGTCAGCATGGGTACCTCTCTGGTTCATCTCCCAAATAACTGTGCCTCCACCAAACATCTTTGAACAGTGCGCGCCGACACTGTTTGAGGGTTAATTTCAATAAAAACTTCATTTTTATCTGATTAGAGCCTTTAAATGGGTCCTGCTTAGCAAAGTGAACTATTCTTAAATCGTGTCGAGGAGACGTTTTTCTTGGTTTTCGTTTGCGGGGATTATTAGAAGTAGCTTTATGGGTATTAAAATGTATCACAGCCTGGTACACAATCGTTTTAGAGCAGGCCAAATGATCCACAATTTTTTTGTAAGACTTATTACGACCACGCAACTTTATTATTAGTTCTCTAGTAGCAGAGTGGCAAAATCTATTTTTTCCAATGGTTTTTGACGAATAATTGCAAAAAACGAGAAAGGAATCAATAACTGCGCAAAACTGCAATAAAAATAGTAAAGAAGAGCATAGCATTCCATTTTTAATCTGATGAAAAAATAAAAAAAATATTTCGTTCTTAATTATTTGTCCAGCTAGTGTTCCTGTAAATAAATGAGTTCTTGTGATTTAATAAATAAGTAAATAAACATGCAAACTGTTTTGACAATATTATGATACTAAATAAAACAGGATAGTCATAGCAATATTCTACAACAATAATAAATAATTTTTATAAACTTATTGTACAATTTATTCTGGTAACAAAACTGAATTGGCCTTGTATCTTTTATCGTTCTTAATTATATGGCCACCACTGTACATCTATATAAGGTCTAACAAAATTAGCTGGAATTATTTTAACTGGTGCTTCTACCCATTAAACTGAACAACTTTCCCCACGAAACCCATAGTCAAATCTCAAAAAATATTGAACTTCCCATACTAAGTTGGCTGATCAGCTGATCGAGTTAGTATGGGAGAGCCAAATTTTTTTTGCGATTTTACTATGGGTTCCATGTGGAAAAATGTGCAGTTTCATGGGTAGAAGCACCAGTTAAAATAGTTTCAGCTAATTTTGTTACACCTTATATAGTTAGTTACCTATAGCTCACTTGCCTACGACGTTAGTACTAATATACAGGGTGTAACATAAAGGTGTGGTGATACTTTAAGGTGGGCTTGTACCCATCAAACTGAACAACTTTCTCCATGGAGCCCATAGTCAAATCGCAAAAAAAAATTTGAACTTCCCATACTAAGTTGGCTGATCAGCTGATCGAGTTAGTATGGGGGATCCAATTTTTTTTTTGCGATTTGACTATGGGTTCCATGGAGAAAGTTGTTCAGTTTGATGGGTACAAGCCCACCTTAAAGTATCACCACACCTTTATGTTACACCCTGTATATGTCGCAGGATAATTTGATAATCCGTCGTTTCGCGAAAATCCTAGGAAAATTGGATACTATGGAGTAGAAAACTCCTAATAAAACCAAGTCGGACGGAGCCCCGCTTCGTTAAATAGCTTAGGTTATGTTAGCATGTCTTTTTCTACCGTAAAAAGGAGCCCCGCATAGCGGGGCTCCGTCCGACTTGGTTTTATTAGGAGTTTTCTACTCCATAGTATCCAATTTTCCTAGGATTTTCGCGAAACGACGGATTATCAAATTATCCTGCGACATATATACTGTGCCTACGATGAGTATAAAGTAACTGATGCGATATGCGCGCTCTATACCTACAGAATGTACGAGTATACTCGGAAGATTTTTATCAACTGTCAAAAATGACATTTCGTTGTTAAAGTGTTCGTGGTTCGTGTCACTAGCTTGTGACGTCATTGTGTTTGACGCAGTGACATTATATATCATTGCCTGCAGGCATCTACGAAGTAGCAATGCGTCGGTGCCGTACACTGCTAATCTAGTTACGATAATAACATTATATTATATCATTGGATTGACGAACTAATTTAGTGATTTTAATAAATCATCCATCATCATCATCATATCAGCCGAAGGACGTCCACTGCTGGACATAGGCCTCCTCCAAGGATCTCCACGACGACCGGTTCTGCGTAATAATAAATATAAAATTGAAAATGAATTAGAATATCAAATATTTATTTTAATTAATTTCGTATGTACCCCACACATTGTTAAGAGAAATAAATAGTCTGCCTAAAGATGGTGTTCGAAACCGGTCGCTGACAAATTATAACGTGTACTTTTATTTACTTTATGTGATATAAGTGTAAATTTATACCAAAATGAGTGATCAAATATTTAGGTTTTTGTGCTTTTTAGGAGAAATGCTGTTAATGAATAATATTTTATAATTAATGGTCAATTACCTACCCTATTGGCCATATTCAAGAAAATTAAAGTATTTATTTTAATATGAACACATATTAGACTGTTCTTTGAAAGTAATAATGTATGTACTTGTTGCTATTTTAAGATTTTTCAAATGATAAATAGTGATGTGATGACGTCATATGTTCAAGTAATAATTAAGCTGTGTTTTCAAATACAAAACATTCACTATATTAACGAGTAGGTACATACGTGTCGCAGTATCGGTATAAACATAATGGAGCAGTATAGTCGCTTAAGAAATTAAGGCAAGTAATAAGTACTGTATTGTAGTGTTAATCTGATTCCGCGAACTCGGCGTTTGTTATTTGGTATGCTTGAGTGGGCTTGGTATTTACAGGTGTTCTAAAATGAGTAAATGAAATTGTACTGGAAGGTAGCTGGGCCCATTTCCAACAAAATGAAAACAAAATAGGTTAATCAAAAGTTGAGTTAATTAACTTTTTAGAAAAATAAATGACTGCTGCCCGTCCCTAGTTTTTTGGCTGTCATTTCTATATTTTTCATTCTAAGAAATATTTGTTTTTGTCAAAATCATTTGAAAATGATTATACTTCATTATTTGGCTACCATTTTTTTTTAAGTAACCAAATTGAAATGGCAGGACTTTTAACGCGAAATAATCTTTAAAGTTTGGCATGCCGTGGTGAAAAAAAGTATGGAGAGGGAACCGCAAACTATTTTAAAAACTTAACCATTTAATGTCATTTCTAAAAAGGTATATCATCAGACAGTTACCTTAAAGGCTAGTCTAATTTTTGGCCTTGATTAGCGACAGGGACGGATTATTTCAAAACTTAACGTTCCGTATTTTGAATTTAAAATCATATTAACATCATCGCAGTCGCCGATGTTGTGTTGAAAATAATTTAGGTCTTAACTTTTTTTTATCTTAGTATGTAATGCTTTTATCAGTAAATAAAAAAACACAGAAAATTACACAAAAAGAATCAAATGAAATTTTTAAAGCCATCTGCCATATTGTTTTAGCAGGTTCTATTCCCGGTTCAACCATTTAATTATGAAAAAAATATGAATGTAGTTTAAATAATGTCTTCTTTCAGTAAAATGTTCCATCTACAATTTTCAAGGTACTTTCCCTCCATGTGGCATAGCCGTGGGACGCCCTCTGTATATATCATTTTTCGCACGTTAGTATGAAGTGTCCGGGCTGTGCTAATGTGAGAGCATACGTTTCATCATCTCATAGGGTCGGGGTTGTGCGGTTTGAAATCCAGTCAATTTTGAAATGAGAACGTCTAATAAATCGATGGACGCCGCCTGCACGCACGAAACTCAATGTCCCGTTACGCTCATTGTCCCGTTACGTTATGATGTTATCACGTTAAACTATCGTCCGTAAACCGATTCTACAGACAACCAATTTTTTTAAATTAGTTTTTTACGTTTTCTCTATAGTTCGGTCTCTAAACACGAAATGTCGCTTACAATTCAATCTTTTTTTTATAAAAAAAAATAGTGCGTTTGACTGCAACTCACTGTTAACTCTCTATCTAGTTATAAGTTACTTTATGAACTTTTAATTAGACTAGCCTTTGAGGTAACTGTCTCATATCTTTTTAGAATCGACATTAAATGGGCAAGTTTTTAAAATAGTTTGCGGTTCCCTCCCCATACTGTTTTTAGGGTTCCGTACCCAAAGGTTAGAAACTGAACCATATTACTAAGACTTCGATGTCCGTCCGTCTGTCCGTCTGTCACCAGGCTGTATTTTAATGAACCGTGATAACTAGACAGATGAAATTCTCACAGATGATGTATTTCTGTTGCCGCTATAACAACAAATACTAAAAATTTGAAAAAGTTAGTCTCCATACTAAAAAAAATATGTTTTTATTTGAAACGTGAAGAAACTAGCGCCATCTAGTATGATGGTTTGGGACCCTATGTGTGTGGTTCTTCACCACGGCACATATATATATATATATTAGTACTACCCCGGCATGCCAAACTTTAAAGATTATTTCACGTTTACACTAAAACTGAAGTTATAAGTCCTGCTAACACCTTAAATAAAAAAAATTGGTAGCCAAATAATGAAGTAGTCATACCCAAATAATTCTGACAATACAAATATTTCCTAGAATGAAAAATAAAGTAATGTTAGCCAAAAATGTAGGGACGGGCAGCAAAATAATTCATCATTCTAAAAAGTTGTAAAACTCAAAAACCACGCAACTTTTGTTTAACCTATGTTGTTTTTATTTTGTTAGAAATCGGCCCAGCTACCACTCATTTTGAGACACCCAGTATATTTTGGCTTGGTACCTACACAGAGCTGGCACTATGACACGGCACATTGCAACTTAAATGAAAGCTTACAATATGTTAGGTACATATTGTAAGCTTTCATTTAAGTTGCAATGTTTGGATCTGTAAACAAAAATAAGGTGACTCTATTCGACATCGCAGAACCGGTCGTCGTGGAAATCCTTGGGGGAGGCCTATGTCCAGCAGTGGACGTCCGTCCTTCGGCTGATATATGATACTTCGGACATCGCGTGACTGTGAATTTCGTTTTTCTATAGGGTGTAAAAAAAATTTAGGTCCCGTTAACTGAGGCTTCTACTCATCATACTGGACAACTTTTGTTCTATTACTGCGAAAATTAAAAAAAAATCACTCTTCAATATTTATACAAATCGATCGATAGAGCGTCGGTGGCGTTATGGCAAGGACCGCTAACTCCTGTCCGTGAGGTCGTGGTTCGAATCCTGCCAAGTACCAATGTGTTTTCGTATGTACGTTTATCCGACGCTCTTAAGAGTACGGTGAAGGAAAAAATCGTAAGGAAACCTGCACACGCCTGCGAAGAAATTCGAAAGTTGTATGTAAAGTCGCCCAACACGCACTGGGCCCGCGTGGTCGACTAAGGGGGCGTTCAAGTATTATGTAACGCAGTTTTTGAAGATCCTTCCTCCCCCTATGTTACGCGCCGTAACGTGTTTCTGTACCCCTCCCCCCCTCCCTGAAAACACCCAAGTTACCATTTTTACCTCAAAGTTACATTAAATAAAATAAAAATGATGTATAATACAGTCGAGGGATTCCCCTTATAAAACTTAAATAAAAAGGGTTGATTTTAATTCGTACATTTTTATTTTAAAAAAAACAGTTTTACGTAAGGCGTTGGTCGAATTGTGTTACGTAATACTTGAACGCCCCTTAAGGTCCGATAACCCTAATTCAGGGTAGGTTCGAGCCCCTCGGTGGGGACGTATATGAGCTAATATGATGATGATGACCAATCGATCAGCTGAATGAACAATTTTGTGCATTTTTGTATGTGGGTCCAAACTTTTGTTGAGAATTGACTATGGGTTCCTTATGATTAAAGGAAAAGTTGTTCAGTATGATGAGTAGAACCATTAGTTAACGGGTCCTACACCAATTTTTTTTTACACCTGTATACATTAGCTCTACGTCACGCCTTGCTTTGTGTCGTATATTTTTTTTATGCGTTTGTCCGTCAAACAGTTCCTTATGCCGTATGCCGTCTCTTGCTCAGTAGAACACAAGTTGAAGTATTTTCAACTGACTTCCAAAAAGGAGGAGGTTCTCAATTCGACTGTATGTTTTTTTATGAGTGTTACCTCAGAACTTTTGACTGGGTGAACCGATTTTTATGATTCTTTTTTTATTTGAAAGCTAGTGCTTCCCGTGTGGTCCCATAGAAATTTTATCAAAATTGGTGTAGTACTTTATTATAAAATTAACACCAAACAAAAATAATAATGCAAAAATGTACTAAGTTGTTGCGATGGAAGTCGGTTTTTTAACGTTTTTAGCGTTTTTTGTAATGAAATTTTGTAGTTAAACATTGTTGTTATTTTTTTATTTGTAGAATGCGAGTCGACAGTGGACCACGGCAAGTGCTGCTGCGAATGCCGACACCATGACAGAGGAGTCGAGAACAAGGTAAGCAATTGTCACGTAGGTAAGTTGCGCCAAACTGCGAATTTGCAGCTGGAATGCAGTCCGTGTGTCTGGAGCCTTAGTTTCTCCAATCGGTCATAATATAATCGGGAATATAAACCGTCATAATCCCCCTGATGTGAATCCCCTGAATGCAGTCCGTGTGTCTGGAGCCTTAGTTTCTCCGATCGGTCAATAATCGGGAATATAAACCGTCATAATCCCCCTGATGTGAATCCCCTGAATGCAGTCCGTGTGTCTGGAGCCTTAGTTTCTCCAATCGGTCAATAATCGGGAATATAAACGGTCATAATCCCCCTGATGTGAATCCCCTGAAAGCAGTCCGTGTGTCTGGAGCCTTAGTTTCTCCGATCGGTCAATAATCGGAAATATAAACCGTAAAAATCTCCTGAAGGCGTTTAACATATATCTCATCCGAAAGAACCACGAACTACAAGTACTGATTGAGATTCTGTAAGGCACAACGTTTTAGATGGGCCGGCTATCTGGAAAGAATGCCGGACAATTTATATTATTATGACCAGATGGTACATTGCTCGTGGAACAGATGGCCGTTGGGGCAGTAAAGTTCTCGAGTGGCGACTACGCACCGGAAAACGTAGTGTAGGCAGGCCTCCCACTCAGTGGACCGATGACCTGGTGAAGGTCGCGGAAAGCCGCTGAATGCGGGCAGCGCAAAACCGGTCGTCGTGTAGATCCTTGGGGAAGGCCTATGTCCAGCAGTGGACGTCCTTCGGCTGATATAATGACCAGATGGGTGCCGCAACAGAAGAGACCAAAGGGCAGGCCAAGAAAAAGGTGGATTGATAGTGTCGAAGACCTTCGAAAAATGGGAAAGTTTACCAACTGGAGGAAGGAGACGCGTAATCTATTCTAGTGGTGGAAAACTGTGGAAGACCGCTTCCGTGGCGTAATGGTTAGTCCATTCGCTTCACACCAGGAGGTCGCGGGTTCAATTCCCAGCGGGGTCAACTTTGTAGGACTCGGTTTGGTTGGTAGTGGGGTATTTTCATGGCCCACCTGGCTAGCTACCACCATCTTATCTAAGTCTTGCCGCCAAACATCATTGTAACAGCATTGATGTGTTCTAGCTTGAAGATAAGATAGCCAGATCCTCATTCGTTTGGGGAATCTTGGTAAGCATTCTTGCAGGTTCGGCATCTCATCGTCACTTACCATCTAGAGAGATGATGCCAAGGGCTTATTAATTGTGAATAAAAATAAAAAGGAGAACAAAGAGGCCAAGACCCGTGAAGGGTTGTAGCGCCGATGGAAGAAGTAGAAGAAGAATCCCCTGATGTAGGTATCCAATAGTTGGGTACCCCTGAAGCAAGCCACATGCTGCGATAACTTTTTCCGCCTGCTTGCGAAACAGGATATAGGAGCGTTGCTCTCATGTTTCATCCTACTAATATTATAAACGCGTAAGTTTGTAAGAATGTATGGATGTATGTTTGTTACTCTTTCACGCAAAAACTACTGAACAGATCTGGCTGAAATTTGATAGGTAGACAGATTACGACCTGAATTAACACATAGGCTACTTTTTTCTACCCTGCGCAGCCTCGAAAAGTCATAGAAACGTTGTCCGCGCGGGTGAAGCCGCAATAAACAGCTAGTATTACATAATGATTAAGATTATGTTACCATAGTTTTGCCCGCGGCTTAGCCCTCGTGGACATCGTTTTTATGGCTGTCTTTGAGGGTGAGTGGTGCCGCAAGCGGCTCGCGAGCGCAGACATGAGTTTTCTCTAAATCCCTCGGGACCTTTATATATCGGGCTATTCTGGTTAACAGTCTATGTCACTTCTCACCACCTCAACTATTCCTGTAACAGTCTATGTCACTTCTCACCACCTCAACTATTCCTGTAACAGTCTATGTCACTTCTCACCACCTCAACTATTCCTGTAACAGTCTATGTCACTTCTCACCACCTCAACTATTCCTGTAACAGTCTATGTCACTTCTCACCACCTCAACTATTCCTGTAACAGTCTATGTCACTTCTCACCACCTCAACTATTCCTGTAACAGTCTATGTCACTTCTCACCACCTCAACTATTCCTGTGCAAAAAACCAACAGGTCTCGTGTCTGCCACGACCTTCGGGTACATCTGTATTTATAAAAGGAAAAGGTTACTTACTGGTATATCAACGCACAGCTCAAACCACTGGATGGATCGGGTTGAAATTTTGCACACAGATAGCAATTACCTATGACGTAGGCATCCATCCACTAAGAAAGTATTTTGGGAAATTCCCACGCGAACTGCAAAAATCGGGATCTGCGCGGGCGAAGCCGCGGTTACCCACTAGTTGAAAATAATTCTGCCAAATGAACTGTTTTTTATGATTATTATTTTTAATTTAAAAAATAAATACAAATAAGGTATTAGGTAGAATAGTAAAATTATTAATCTTACTCTATAACTATTATAATTCGACACTTTTGTTCGAAATTTTATCCTATGGTACTAATATTATTAACGCTAAAGTATTTATGTATGGATGTTTGTTACTCTCACGCAAAAACTACTAAACGTATCTGGATGAAATTTGATAGGTAGACAGATTAGGACCTGGCATATAGGCTACTTTTTTTTCACGGTCGTGAACCGCTAGCGTTGAAAATCGAGCCTATAGCGAAGCGCTAAAAAATCATGTTAAAAATCACGTCAAACCGTTATGTTCCCGTTGCGACGCTGACGTGCGCGAGCGTGAATAATATGAGTTGCCCCAGATCCCTCGGGAACTATGTCGGTCTTTGCTAAGTAGTAGTCTAGGTCATTTGCCACTCCAACTATCTCTGTCAACAATCCGTTGCTCTGTTGCGATTTTAAATCATCATCATCATATCAAATCGTCAAAAAATACCTGTTTTTCAGTTCCTTCAGAAACTGCATCGGACTATGCTATTTTTACGGGATAAAAAGTAGCCTACGTCCGTCTCTATGACACAGGCTATGTGCATGCCAAATTTCAGCTGTTGAAAGTTGAAACGTAAAAAGGTAACAAACTATCACACTTCCCTATAATATTGACAAATGCCAAATTATAAAATAGGTAGGTATAACACTTTTGTTGCGGCTGCTGCGCACTACGGCTGTAAGTGGCTTCTAATTTTAAATTATGCTGCCTTATTTCAGATCCAGGCCCCTATACAAACAGAAGAGAAAATCAGCAATAAACCAGCGAGTCCATGCAGAAACCGTTACGAGCACATCGCGGAAGCTACGACCAATCACAGCGCCGCGCCTGACCCGCCGACCAGTCACAGACCGCCGTTTGAGCCACCGACCAATCATCGACCGCCATTCGAACCGCCGCCGGCCAATCAGCAACCAGAGCAGGCTAGCCAACCGTAAAGTGCCTCATTTGAATTTTTCGTCGTCGTCGTCGTCGCCGCCATTATAAATTTAAGTGGCAGTGGGTGTGGCACGTAGCCCTAAGAACAGATGACCGTTGGGGTAGTAACGTTCTCTAGTGGTGACCGCGCACCGAAAACATAGCTTTGGTAGGTCTCCCACTCGGTGAATCGACGACCTGGTGAGGGTCGGGGGAGGCCGCGCTGAATGTAGGTAGCACAGAACCGGTTCTCGTGGAGATCCTTGGAAACGGCTTTTGAATATGATTTATATCGGAAGTAACGGCCTAACGTCTAGCTAGATAAATGCCAAAAACCAATCCTCATAGTCTGTTACCGCTTTTGTAATTTTCTTTTAGTGTCATCATATCAACTCATGTACGTCCCCATCCAGTGGCTCGAGCCTACAATGAATTGATGTGATCGGGCCTTAGAAGACTACGCGGACCCAGTGCGGGTTGGTCGACTTGACACACAACCTTCGAGTTTTTGCGCAGGCGTGTGCAGGTTTCCTCACGATGTTTTCATTCACCGTAATAGCGTCGGATAAACGTACATATGAAATCGAAATTCGAAAACACATTGGTACGTGGCAGGATTCGAACCACGACTTTCCGGACAGGAGGTAGCGGCCCTTGCCATTGCGCCACGGACGCTACGCTTTTAGTGTACAATGAACTTTTTATTCGTCCCAAGGTACGAACACTACTCGCCCAATCCGCGAGCGGCGCCATACGAGCCGACCAACCAGAGGGAGTTTGAAGTCCAGCGGCAGCAGTCGTTTGAGGCCAAGCCCTATGAGTACCGGCCCCAAGAGAGGCCTCAGAGACTGGTCAGCCAAGAGAGCCATGAGTACATGGGGCAGCAGTATACGCAATATAGGCACGAGGATGTAAGTACTTTTCAACCACTTCTAGCTAATCATCATCATCATATCAGCTCATATACGTCCGCACCGAGGGGCTGGAGCCTACCCTGAATTAGGGCGATCGGGCCTTAGTCGACCACGCGGGCCCAGTGAGGGTTGGTCGACTTCACACACAACCTTCGAGTTTCTTCGCAGGCGTGTGCAGGTTTCCTCACGATGTTTTCCTTCACCGTTAAAGCAATCGGTCAGTATGTACGTAAGTTTTTGAAAAACTCATTGTTACATTGGCCGTCCAGATTTGAACCCGGTACCTCTGGTTAGATGGACCGAGTCGTTACCGGTTGAGCCACCGACGCTTGTTTAGTAATGTTTGTCAGGATTGTACTAAGTGATAGGGATGATCGATGATCATCGATGTCAAAAGTTAAAACATCGATGTTTCAACATCGATATTGAATTATGTCTAACATCGTATCATCGATGTTACGAGCGAATCGAAAGGGACACAGATATCTCACGCACGCACGCACGCACGCAAATATGGCCTCGCGGGAGTGTCCTGCGGCGTTAGCACGATTGCTCGCACGGCTCTTAAAGGCGCGCTCCTATAATAGGGATGACGAATGCTAGTCATTTGAGTTACTTTTTATCATCTGTCAAAAACGACATTTTGTTCTAAAAATGTTTCAAATACCTAGGCGTGACGTCATAGTTTAGCAGCGTCATTTATGTACTCATTTTGTAATTTTGGTGAATTAAAAATTGAAGACCCCATTAGGTTTTCCATTGAAAACAAAACGAGTAAGGTTTTCCGAAGTTTAAGTAGGAGGGCAATTTGGTGATCATGAGTTCATAATTTATTTCTGACGCTGTCGTCATCCCTATTGGATGGTTGTTTCATATAATATTGATAACGATTGTGTGCAATAAACATCGATGTTGGCCGATATCGATGTTTTGTGTTCGATAAACATTGAGAATCGATGTTCAGCTATTGATGTCAACATCGATGTTTTTGCAATATCGATCATCCCTAATAAGTGAAGGCTGAGCGATGTGACGATGAGGACATGTGTCGGCAGGTGACGTCACCGCACGCTGCGCTCGCGCACGACGCGGCGCTGCAGCTGCACAAGATGATTCCTGCGCCGCTCCCCGATCCCAACTTACGTGAGTGGACTTCCATTGTTATCTCAAAAACATTCAAAATTTAAAAAAAATGACAAGTAGTGCGTTAATAGTAAGTTCATTTTGTGAGTAGTTGTTGTGCTTTCATTTATGGGTGTTGGAAAGAAAACGAGAAGTGCTCGGAAGATGTACGAAAGCTAAGTGTGAACTTTCAGCACACCATCAATTTACATAAAAATAAGTGTGTGGTTTTATGAAACCGCGGTAAAAGTGAAACTTTACCGAGGACGAAACGATCATGGCTGCTCTCGCTACGGTACAGAGGACGAAACGATCATGCCGTCAGACGAAAGCGACCGTCACGCGACATGCAACACACAGGCGAAAAAATTTGAGATGATGTGATAAAAGTTTCACTTTAAAAATATTTATTTAAGGCGGTACGATTAGCACACTAGCTAATATGTTTTTGCTAAAAGCGGCCACTTTTGGCTGTTTTGCAAAAATTAACTTGTTGCTAATATTTACACCTCCGTGGCGTAATGGTTAAGGCTATTAGCTTCACATCAGGAAGTCGCGGGTTCGATTCCCGGCGGGGTCAACTTTGTAGGAGTCGGTTTGGTTGGTGGAAGGACATTTTTCTAAGCCCGCCTGGCTAGCTACCACCATCTTATCTAAGTCTTGCCGCCAAACATCAATGCTAATGACATTAATGTGTTCCGGCATGATGATAAGATAGCCAGCTCCCCATTGCGTTAGGAATCTTGGTAAACCCGCTTCCATCGTCACTTACCATCAGGTGAGAGCTTACCAGTTTTGAATAAAAAAAAGTTATAACATAAAAATTAACAATAGTTGTGTAAATTATTCATTTCTATTGGTGGCGCCAGCGCAACGTGCTAATCGAATCGCACTTAATTATGTAAATGTACACTCTTTCTGATGGTCATAGTTAATATTCATCATCATCATCATATCAGCCGAAAATCGTCCACTGCTGGACAAAGGCCTCCCCTAAGGATTTCCACGACGACCGGTCCTGCGCTGCCCGCATTCATCGGCTACCCGCGATCGTCAACCGCGAGGTAGGTCTGCCTACGCTACGTTTTCCGGTAACTTTACTGTCCCATCGGCCATCTGTTCTACGAGCTATGTGCCCTGCCCACTGCCACTTCAGTTTAGCGATTCTGTGAGCTATGTCGGTTACTTTGATTCTCCTATGGATCTCCTCGTTTTTGATTCGATCACGGAGAAACTCCGAGCATAGCACGCTACATTGGTCTTTGGGTGATCTGGAGCCTTCTTAAGAGGCCCATAGTAAGCGACCATGTCTCAGTTCCGCAAGTCATCACTGGCAACACACACTGGTCAAAGACCTTAGTCTTGAGACACTGCGGTATTTGGGAAGTGAAGATATTGCGAAGCTTCCCGAACGCTGCCCAGCCGAGTTGGATTCGTCGATTGATCTCTTTCCTGAAGTTTAAGGGTATTACTCATTTTTCAGGACCCCTGTCGCTAACCAACGTGATGTACCCCGCACCCGTGCCACAGCCATATCAGTATCTCAACCAATATCGCATGGTAAGTCAACCATCATCATTTCACCTGGAAGATGTCCACTCTTGAACATAAAACTCCCCCGTAGACCTCCTCAGAGTCACATACATCCAGCGGCATCCTGAGAGCTGCACAAGATCGTCAGACAGCCTGGCGGGGGGGCCGTCCAACCACGACCTGGACACCTCATACAACGGGCCAGAAACGAAATTTCAAAAAAGGAATGACGGAACAAACAAAGTGGCGGCGAAATCCTATACGTTCGACAACCAAACTGTAACCAATCTGTATCAATCTGGGTGACGAGGGGGTGAGGTCAGAATGTAGAGAGCGGCAGGAAGTATCCATACTGTATGTTAGTACTAATATATATATACTTTGGTCCAACAGTACGTCTTCTGGCCTGTGGTCGCCATTCGAGAACCATTCTTACCCATCCGTTATCGGTTCTGCGACATGTATGGCCTGCCCATTGCCACTTCAAACACAATCCTCAGTGGCAACATTAGTGGTACCACTTTGGTGACGACGAGCTAGTCAATGACAAGCTCCAAAGCCTTGAGCATCGCCGCAAAGTCGCCTGTCTATCGGTATTCTATCGAATTAATTTCGGAGAGTGCGCACAAGAACTTTACGACCTCATTCCCCGGATCCATTCCACCGTCGGTCAACGAGACGCAGGGAGGGGTTGCACCCCTTTGTTGTTGATGTTCCACTTTTTCGCACGAATCGTTACGTTTCTTCATTTATTATGCGTACAGCGCAGGAGTAGAACTCCTTGCCTGCGTCAGTGTTTCCCGATTCCTATAGTTTGAGGATATTCAAGGCAAGAGTGAATAGGCATTATTTGGGTTTGCGTGTACCATCCTTGACTGCATCATCAATCACTTACCATCAGGTGAGTTGCAGTCAAAAGCACTCATATTTTTTATATTAAAAAAAACCAATGCTTGGGACGACTATACAATACATATCAGAAGTAAGAATGCAGTCCGAACATTTTTCTAACGAAACTCCTCTTAGCGACTGCACTTAATTGAACTAATTACCAGGAATCAGAAAGCCAAAAACTGTACATGTAATTTATGGTCTAAGTTAATTTTAACTTGAATGTTTTTTTAAGGATCAACCACTTCAACCTACTATGTACCAACCAGTGATGCCACCTACCCTGGACGAGAAGCAAGTGGCGCCCTCTCCACACAACGAGAACACCTTCCGGATTGGTATGTGTTTTGTTTTAAGTTTCGGAAAAGTAACTGCTCCTAGAAAAACCCAGTTACGAAGAACCAACCGCTCTTGTTCCGAAGGACCAACCGATCTCGTTCCGAAGAACAAACCGCTTGTATTTAAAAGAGTGACCGCTCCAGTTGGGAAGCACCAACCGTTCTAGTTCCGAAATACTGACCGCTCTAGTTTCTAAGAACCAATCACTGTAGTTCTGTAAAAACATCCGCTCTGGTTCCAAAAGACCAATCGCTTTATTTCTGAAAACAAAACAACTCCGGTTCTAAAAGAACGCATCGCTCCATTTCGGAGAATTAACCGCTCTTGTTCTGAAAGAGTAACCACTCTGGTTCTTACAAACCAACCGGTCTAGTTCTGAAGAACCAACTGCTCCACTTCGGAAAAAAACATCCACTTTGGTCCAAAAAACCAACCGCTCTAGTTTTGAAACCTAACTGCTCCAGTTCTGAAAAACCCAGTTACGAAGAACCAACCGCTCTTGTTCCGAAGGAGTGACCGCTCTGGTTCTGAAGAACTAACCGCTTTAGTTTGGAAAGACGCAATTGCTCTAGTTTGAAAAACGTAAATGCTCCAGTACTGAAAAACCCAGTTAACAAGAACCAACCGCTCCTGTTCCGAAGAAGCAACCGCTCTGGTTCTAAAAAAGTCCACCCGCTCTTCATCTGAAGAATGAACCGCTTTAGTTTGGAAAGACGCAACCGCGCTTGTTTTGAAAAAAAATACTGCTATATTTTAAATGTATTTTAGTGTTATTATGCCTAAACGCAAACTTATATCACACCTCGGACACACAGTAGAATCGGCATGTTTAAGTACCTACTACTACGTAAATATGTGTGTAAATGTATGTGTGTGTAGGGCAGTTCGCCAATAGGGGATCGGACTGCTAGTCATTTGAGTTACTTTTTATGATGTGTCAAAAACAAAATTTTGTTCGAAAAATGTTTAAAATACCCACAAGTGACGTCATAGATTTTAAGCGTCGTTGACGAACTTATTTTGAGAATTTGATCAATAAAAAATTGAAGACGTGATGGAACAACAAAACAAGTAAGGTTTTTTGAAACTTCAAGAGGAGAGTAATTTAGCAAATCACATTTCAAATTTTATTTTTGATGCAGTCCGATCCCCTATTGTCTTTATTATTAGCTGGATACGGGTAGCGCAGAACCGGTCGTCGTGGAAATCCTTGGGGGAGGCCTATGTCCAGCAGTGGACGTCCTTCGGCTGATATATGATGATTAGCTAGGTACAACTAGGTACTTACCTACATAAACTGTGTCCTACTTCAGCTTTATTCCTAGATCGATTTTATTTTTTAAGATCACATTAAATTCATAATAGGTAGGTAGGTAGCTATTAGTTCGTCACACATTTTAAATACAATGTTGGTAGGTAGAACTCCATAATTCACTAAATTGAGTATTCGTTCTATTAGATTTGCTACGTAGGTACAACGTTTTCACACAAGTAAATAAAAACATGCGAGCTGCGTTTGAGCTGTGACAATCGAATGTCAAGTACAATTTCGTGTTCCCGTGCGTTGCGGGGGAAATACATTTGGTGGGAGGCAGGGAGTGTCCCTTTTTAATATTTAGTACTAGCTGTTTCCCGCGGCTTCACCCGCGTGGACGTTTCTATGACTTTTCGAGGGTGCGCAATGTGTTAATCCAGGTCCTAATCTGTCTACCTACCAAATTTCAGCCAGATCCGTTCAGTAGTTTTTGCGTGAAAGAGTAACAAACATACATCCATACATTCTTACGAACTTTAGCGTTTATAATATTAGTAGGATAGAATTCTTTGCTTATATTACCCGACAGCCCAAGAAAGAGAATGTATGTATGTTTTTTTTTTGCTGAGAACGTAGTCCAAACGGTTTGATGGATTTTAGAGTCCGAGGTGTCGTTAGATTCGTCTCGATCCCCTAAGCAGTAGGGATTTTAATGTTTATTTGAATTGTGTTCTTAAACGTTTATATTGCAGATCCGAGCTACCCGTATGCGCCACTAGAGTACGCTGCGCCGGCGGCGTGCGGCGCGTGCGACCCGACGCACCGCGGGTGAGTGACTACTTACTCGTATCGTTGACAACCCGTAAACGTTGTCCCCCCCCCATCCCGCTCACTGTTAGAACACTATGCGGAACGGCTGGTTTAATTACTGGCAGGGAAGCATCTCCGGCACTTGCCCGGATAGCAAGTAGAGCTAAGCTAATACTGCTCCGGCCGATCCAGCCGCATAGGAGTAAGTCTGGTCAGGTGCGATAAGCGCCGGGAAGTGAGCGTGCTTACAGCTCCGGGACCTACCTGGACAGTAGGTAGTGGTTCTCTTCCACGAGGCACTCGCCTTGCAGAGTACCGGGACAAGCGTCTTGGCGGCAAGACCTACCGTAACTGGTCCTTGTCTTCACCTTATGGTGTTGGCAGGAATACCTCACTATATGACCTAGCTGTCGGTGAGTGAGGACGCTATATCATAAACCTGGTAGTTTTTAGCATATCTGGTAGATATACGAGAGGGAATGTTAAGATACGTGTCTCTTCCCAAGCTCGGGAAGGTAAAGCCATACTCTACCACAGTATTACGATATGACGTACAGTAGCGCAACACCTTTTATGTCTCACGATGCTGCCACGGCGTAAGTACTAGCCTGTAGCCAGCCTGACAAACTCGCGCAGTTTGCTAGGCTGTGCCCTGCCGCCCGCTTCCTTTGCTCTGCCTAAGTACATTCGTTGCACTACTGTAAGCCGCTATATTGTAATACTGTGACTACACACGGGAGCCAAGTCCGGGTTGATGGAGGTTGCAGGTCTAGTAGCGAAACCCACTGTCGGAAGATTTTCAAGCCGCTTTTGAGGCATCTTGACACGGCTTAAGCACACCCTGGACACTTTATACAACGGGCCAGAAATGACATTTTAAAAATGGATGACGGAACAAACAAAATGGCGGCGAAATCCTATACATTCGACAAGCAAACTGTAACCAATCTATCAATCTGGGTGACGAGGGGTCACAATCTAAAGAGCGGCAGGGAGTGTCCATACTGTATGTTAGTACTAATATATATACTTTGGCTTAAAGTTATAACCAACCTGTAACGCTTAACTTTGAGCATCTCTAGAGTGAAACTCAGGCGCAGCTGGTGGCCGACAATGTTACTTCGAAATAAAGTTTACCTAGTGCTTGATGTCGTAATCGTAAGCTTTGATTTTATCCATTTTATTTAGTTGTTGTAGGAAAACACTAGGTCCGTTGAACACATGCGATAAAACTTTTTTTTTTGGGTTCCGTACCCAAACGGGACCTTATTACTAAGACTTCACTGTCCGTCCGTCTGTCTGTCTGTCACCAGGCTGTACTTTATAAACCGTGATAACTAGACAGTTGAAATTTTCGCAGAAGATGTATTTCTATTGCCCCATTAACAACAAATACTGAAAATTAGAAAAAGTTTAAAAATAAGGGGTCTCCATAAAAAGCGTGTTTTTTTTAAACGTGAAGAAACTAGCGACATCTAGTATGATGGTATGGAACTCTTTGTGTGCGATTGTGACTCGCAATTGGCCATTTTTTTTCAACATCTTCGATTGTAGTCCTATTTGACAGAAATTGTTTTTAACGAAATAGTTTTTAACGAAATATTCCTTGTAGTTTACTTGATACCTTAAGAGGACTGTAAACCCGCGGCGAAAATTCGACTTTTCATACAAACGGCGATAACGATTTTCATCTCTTAAATGTTAATTGATTTGGACCAATTTTTGGTAGGTTGTCAGTCAGAACAAAAGCCAGGCTTATACGTTTTTGTTTTTTCGATAAAGTTAATAAGTTTAATTTTACTGTCGTTCACGTGTTCTCATACAAAACTAATTTCGGCCATTTGGCCAAATTGGCCAAATCGGTTAACATTTAAGAGGTGAAAATCGTTATAGATGTTTGTATGAAAAGTCGCAGCTTTACAATCCTCTTAAAGCAGGGGTTATATGATAACTATACATTTCAATCGTTTCACAGAATATTGCTCTATATAACACTTTAAACTTTCACGATTATTCATACTGACAAATTGAAAACGGGGCTTGACGTGAGTCTACTCGCGACCACGGCTATCGAAGCATAGTCGAAACGTTGTGGTAATAATAAAAACAACATCAATTATATAACATCACGTCAAGCCCCGTTTTCAATTTGTCAGTATTGCTCTATAAATATCTATATCGCTGACAATAACAGTCGTAACCGCCACGTCACAGTATTATGAACGTTATTTCAGTATCCTTTGGTAGCATAATCAAAAGTCGAAGAAAAGCTTGATTGTTGACAGGGTGGGCATGCAGTACACTCCAGTGGAAGCACCGCCACCGTTGGCGCCGCCGTACCCGCTGCACAGCGTGATACTGCCGCCGCACATACAGCACTACCCTGTAAGTCTTCATCACAGGGGTGGAAACAAGTCAGTAAAGTCAGTATAAAGGGCTATCAACACAGCTCAGGGTCAGTGCCTTCCGATTTAATTCCGGGCCGTCCGGGCTCAATGTCCCGTCAGGGACGTGCCATCCGTTACCCGTGTTCACACATATCAGGGAAAGCGAGATCAGTGTTTCAGAGTTTAGTGTGCACATGCCGCGATGTCTTTTAATACAGAAGAATTAGCAATAACTACAATAGCGCTAAATGAAGAAGAAGATGAAGCAAATCCTCTGGAACGTATAGAACAGCACGCAGTGAAACGTACCTGGGTATGTGATCTGTGGGTGGATAGGAAAACAACAGGAGAGTTTCATACATTGTATAAGAAACTTGTGAAGTACCCGAAATATTATTATGATTACTTCAAAATGACCGAAAATACTTTTAACCTGCTGTTAAGACTAAGACTGTTTCCCCGTATCTCCTGTTTAGGATATCCCCATACTGTTATATGTTAAAAAAAAAGCTATGATACCTACTTCAGACACGTTTACGACGTACCAGGTCTCATGTTGGGCCCGTACAGGGCTCTGTTTTTTATCTTGTACTTAAGTACAAGTAAGGTTCACGAGAAAACGACGAAGGTGGTAACATTACTTTTTCCATACCAAACATCATAGCCACGTGTCCTGACTTGTTCCTTGTATTTTTAGAGGCCCCTGGTAGGAATAAAATTCTAAAGCACAATACCACGTCCATGTAGATAATGATATATTATGGTTATGTACAAAATAACAAAAAAATTATCCCAACAGCTTCAAAATGTGTGGGTAGCGCATAAAAATCGGAGAGCGTGCACGCTCCGTCCGTGCCGGCGGCCGGCTCCGGGTACACTAAGGGCCCGGAAGTGCCCGACACGGACCTGTGTGAACAAGTTCATATAAAAAGTATACATGCAATTTTTGTCCCGTCTCTGACGGAACACTGACGGGACCTTGACCCTGATCTGTGTGGATAGCCCTTAAGGGTTAACTGGAGGGACGAAATCCCATACAAACGTACTTTCGTTTTAATTTCGAAACCATAAAACTCATCGTATTCAAATTTTTTACAAGCATTAAGATGATAAATATCTAGATCTGTAATTAGTTTTGGTTCGAAAATAATAAACAAAAAAAAAGTTATAGCAACTTAAAAAATTTGCCCTTTTTATCGACGAAATCGAGTAATATAAGTAACTTTTTTTTTGTTTATTATTTTCGAACCAAAACTAATTACAGATCTAGATATTTATCATCTTAATGCTTGTAAAAAATTTGAATACGACGAGTTTTATGGTTTCGAAATTAAAACGAAAGTACGTTTGTATGGGATTTCGTCCCTCCAGTTAACCCTTGAGTCAGTATTTTTGAAGGTGGTCAGTAAAAGCCAGTATTTTAAAAATTTGGTCAGTAAAGTCAGTATTTTCAGGATCTCAGCGCCTAAGTGTTCTTGAAAAAAATGTGTCATTCTTCTTTTAATTAATTGATTCGATGTTTATCAATTTGATGACACTTTTCTAGTTCAATTTGCTTGTTCGGTAAATTGACTTTTGAGTGCACGGGTATGCGACCCCGCATACCCCGAGCTGTGATTTTGCTTCCTCCAACCCGCGACCTCCTGGTGTGAAGCGAATGGACTAACCATTACGCCACGGAGGCGATTAAAAAGATACTTTTTCAAAATAGATTGCTAAGCTTCAACCTGAGGACCGTAGTCCCGAATCGTAATGAGGCAAACTGCACGCTTTCAAAATCGCAATGCAATAACTATTCTTTATTACGCCTTTATAAGGAGCACGTTAGAGATCCCATTATATGGGATCCCCACGTGGTTAAATATTCACAGTGCTAGAATTACATTTAATTAACCTGAAATCACCGGCTATATTATACAGATACTAGCTTTTGCCCGCGGCTTCGCCAGCGTGGACATCGTTCTTATGACTTTCTTTGAAGGAGAGCGTAGACAGGAGTTTTATCCAGGTCCCTCTGGAACTATATCGGGATATTATGATTAGAAGTCTCAAGTCACTCCCACCCCCTCAACCAATTCTATACTTAGAAAAAAAACACTTCAATCCGTGCGCGAGCGTGGAACTGAGTATTCCCCAGATCCCCTGGGAACTATGTTAGGATATGCTAATTAGTAAATTATTATGTTACTTCACATCCCCTCAACCATCTTTGTGCGAAAAATCACAAATCCATTGTTCTGTTGCGATGTTAAAGAAATTAACCAAAAAAGAGTATTTTTCAGTTCCCTCAGGAACTGCATCGGGATTATGCTATTTTCACGCGATAAAAAAGGAACATACGTCCTTCCCAGTGACACTGGCTACCTGCATGCCAAATTTAATCAAGATTGGTCGTGGTGTTGAAGCGTGAATATATAACAAACAAACAAACACATTTAATTTTATTAATTAAAAATTTGAGTGCTTTTGACTATATCTCACCTGATGGTAAGTGACGATGTAGTCGAGGAAGTACACGCAAACTCAAATACTCAAATAATGCCTATTCACTCTCGCCTTGAAGATCCCCAAATTGTAGGAGTTCGTAAACACAGACGCAGGCAAGGAGTTCCACTCCATCGCTGTCCGCATAATATATAAGGAAGCGTAACGCTTTGTGCGTATAGGCTGAATATCAACAACAAAGGGGTGGAACCTCCCCTTGCGTCTCGTTGACCGAAGGTGGAATGGAGCTGGGGGAATGAGATTTATAATATTAGTAAGGATGGCTGCCTGTCAGAAGTTTTTTTAACGATTGTTGCTCAAATCGGATGAGCTATTTACGAGGTCGAAACATTTTTCGAGTTTACTATGGGTTGTTTCGTTAGAACTAGAAGTGATGATAAAACTAATTTCGTTTCTCCGCAGTATCAGGAGCAACTGCAGTGGGCGGGGCTGCAGCCAGTGTCCCACGTGGCGCCCCAGAACCCTGCACCCAAACTGTTAGTGCACCCGCTGTACCAGTACCACTACCCGCTGGTGTACCCGCAGGTGAGACCAGGGGGAAGCCATGTTTCTCCGCAGTATCAGGAGCAACTGCAGTGGGCGGGGCTGCAGCCAGTGTCCCACGTGGCGCCCCCGAACCCTGCACCCAAACTGTTAGTGCACCCGCTGTACCAGTACCACTACCCGCTGGTGTACCCGCAGGTGAGACCAGGGGGAAGCCATGTTTCTCCGCAGTATCAGGAGCAACTGCAGTGGGCGGGGCTGCAGCCAGTGTCCCACGTGGCGCCCCAGAACCCTGCACCCAAACTGTTAGTGCACCCGCTGTACCAGTACCACTACCCGCTGGTGTACCCGCAGGTGAGACCAGGGGGAAGCCATGTTTCTCCGCAGTATCAGGAGCAACTGCAGTGGGCGGGGCTGCAGCCAGTGTCCCACGTGGCGCCCCAGAACCCTGCACCCAAACTGTTAGTGCACCCGCTGTACCAGTACCACTACCCGCTGGTGTACCCGCAGGTGAGACCAGGGGGAAGCCATGTTTCTCCGCAGTATCAGGAGCAACTGCAGTGGGCGGGGCTGCAGCCAGTGTCCCACGTGGCGCCCCAGAACCCTGCACCCAAACTGTTAGTGCACCCGCTGTACCAGTACCACTACCCGCTGGTGTACCCGCAGGTGAGACCAGGGGGAAGCGATGTTTCTCCGCAGTATCAGGAGCAACTGCAGTGGGCGGGGCTGCAGCCAGTGTCCCACGTGGCGCCCCAGAACCCTGCACCCAAACTGTTAGTGCACCCGCTGTACCAGTACCACTACCCGCTGGTGTACCTGCAGGTGAGACCAGGAGGGAAGCAAAGCTGAGCGGTTAAGCGACACCGCACACCTTGCCTGCTTTAATCGGTAAGATCGCCGGGCAAGGAGCAACACGTCTCTTTCATTCCTATACAATCTGACGGATATGGAGTTCTTATTGTAGTCAATATATGAAAGAAATTGTAAAGGAATGAAATAGACTTACATTTTTCCCGGCTTGCTTACTGGTTTCCGGATCGCCAGGTCGGCGGCAACGCTAAAATGGCGATAGTTGGCCCACTTTCCAGTTTTACATACTCTTTGTCCAGCTAGGTACTTGATAATTAATGTATCGAAAGTGGCAAAAGATGTCTTTGTTACGGCAAGAATTTGAAATTTGCAAAGATTATTTGAATTTCTTGGACCGAGTTCATTTAAAATGGCGGCCTACGCCGTTATTTGCAAGGATGCCTGACACTGTTTCTACTGGTATGGTATATATACAGGCTGTAACCTAAAAGTGTGGTGATACTTAAAGGTGGGCTTTCACTCGTCAAATTGAACGGCTTTCTCCAAGAAACCTAGGATCAATTCGCATTTTTTTTACTTTCTGTACATAGAAAATCAGCTGACCGATTTCTGATAAAATGAAAAAACTTCGATTTCACCAAAGTTGTTCAATAGTAAAAGCCCACCCTAAAGTAACACCACATGTTTATGTTACACCCTGTATAAATTACTTGGTTAAATCGAATATTTTCCCCGGGTGTCATCATCATCATCATCATCATCATATTAGCCGAAAAACGTCCACTGCTGGAGAAAGGCCTCCCCCAAGGATTTCCACGACGACGGTTCCTGCGCTGCCCGCATCCACCGGCTTCCCGCGATCTTCACCGGGTGTATTATTGACGTGAAAACGTCTACTAAATTGACGGACGCCGGCTGCATGCACGAAAAGGATGACTAATTGTCCCGTTACGCTCATTGTCCCGTTACGCTAATTGACTCGTCATTAAAGTATGCAATCATTTCATCAATGTTTTGTTATGACGTTGTCACGTTAAACTATCGTCCGTAAACCGAATTTACAGACAACCAATTTTTTTAGGTTTTGCGTATCAAAGTTCACGAGTTTAGCACGACGCCATAGAAACTGAAAAAGTAATGTATTCTACCTACAGATGATACCGCAGCCGTACCCAGTGTGTGCCCCGGCGGGCCCCCCCGCGGGAATTGAACGCCGCCCCAGCCTGGTTCACGTACACAGGCCGTCTAAACGGAACTCACTCTCAGGTATTCATCATATCAGCTCATATACGTCCCCACCGAGAGGCTCGAGCCTACCCTGAATTAGGGCGATCAGGTCTTAGTCGACCACGCGGGCCCAGTGCGGGTTGGTCGACTTCACACACAACCTGCGAGTTTCTCCACAGGCGTGTGCAGGTTTCCTCACGATCTTTTCCTTCACCGTTAAAGCAATCGGTAAGTATTTGTACTCTCTGGTATTATTAGCGGTTATATGCAAGAAACTTTTTTTTTTCGAAGTTCCGTACACCTAACGGGTGACCAACCGGACCATATTACTCTAAGCGTCCGCTATGTGTCCGTCTGTCTATTTGTCAGCTGGCTGTATTTCATGAACCGTAGATCGGTAGACAGTTGAAATTTTCACAGAACGTGTATTTCTCTTGCCGCTATAACCGAAAATACTAAAAATTTGAAAAAGTGAAAAAATCAGGGGGTCTCCATACAGAAAATGTGTTTTTTATATGTCTTGAAGTACTTTGATTTTGCTCTATAGTAAAAAGGTAATATACACAAGCGTGAAACTTTGTGTGATTATAGTACTAATACTGAAGTAAAACGACAAATAATAAAAATTGGTCAAGTGTGAGTCCTGAGGGAATGGTTCATTCGAGTGGTCGTCGATGGCTGCTCGTCTGACCTATTGGCTATTGATGCCGGGGTACCTCAGGGCTCAGTTCTCTCCACAACTTTGTTGTTGCTGCACATAAACGATCTGCTGACACCCGGTATATTTGGGTGTGCGACGACAGCACGGTTGCGGAGAGATACTTGTCTAGTGCTCGAGCTAGGGGTCCGGATATACTATCTCAGAGAGAGGCCATTATTGAGCGCGTGAACCTAACACTCAAGGCAGTCTCTGACTGGGTGAGCCCTGTCTATTCACTGCGAAAAGGAGTCTTTTTTAGATGGTTTTTATTTTCTTTGTTTATTTATTTAGGGTTCGAAATGAAAAATAGAACCCGCGTAGGATCACTTCGTTGCGCATGTCTTTCAAGATCCTTTTTCACAGAAACACGTGGAGGTATCAAGTTCAAATAAATATAAAATACTTGGGTCTTTGGTCACTTGGTGCTGAAAAAATCATGCTTCTAACTCAACGCGATCAAAAATTATGGCCATATCTGTCGTATATTTTGACACCCGCAAGTAAATCAAAACCTATAGGGTTTTCACGTTGACCTAGAATCATGAAGTTGGGCATAAAGCACTTGGATCTGAAAAATAATAAAGAATAAAGCAAGGTCTCAAAGCACAAGTTAAGGGAAAAATCCGAAAATCGTTAATTTGTAGTTTTATCACCAAAATTTTTTTTTTCATCAGAAATATACATTTTCAGTTGGAAAATTTAACGTGACGTATTTTGATGTATGGGAGAACGTTTTTTTTTTTTCAACTGCAAAGTTAAGTTTGTCCTTCAGTTCGACTTATTTTTTGTCATAATGTGTTATGATACGGAACCCTTGGTGCGCGAGCGCGACTCGATTTTGGCTGGTTTTGTTTTAATTTCATATTTTTTTCTGTAAACAGGATCATCCAGGAACACGCCATTACAAACGCCAGCCGAAGACAAAAAAGTGCCTTACGACGACATGAGTCAAACCCGCGACAATAACGCTACTATCCGGGACAACCCTGCTATCCGGGACAACCCAGCTATCCGGGACAACCAAGCAATGCGTGATTGTCAATCTGCCCAAAAAGCTGAACCGCAGTTCCAAAGACAGGATTCGAATGAGATCACATTGAAAATACAGCAGATCAAAGATCAGATGGCGCAGCTGAATACGAGGGAAAGGGACAGAGATAAAGGCCAGAGAGGGAGGGAAGAGTGGAAGAGGAATAGTGGCAACGGGATACTGGGAAGCTATCCGGTCAATAATTATAATGGCAAAGTTGCTGGGTAAGTCCATTGTAGTAATAATGACCGCCTCCGTGGCGTAATGGTTAGTCCATTCGCTTCACACCAGGAGGTCGCGGGTTCGATTCCCGGTGGGGTCAACTTGTAAGACTGGGTTTGGTTGGTGGTAGGGCTGCACCATCTTATCAAAGTCTTGCCGCCAAACATCAGTGTTAACAACATTGATGTGTTCCAGCCTGTAGATAAGATAGCCAGTTCTCCATTGCTTTGGGGAGTCTTGGTAAGCCCCCTTCCATCTTCGGCATCATCGTCACTTATCATCAGGTGAAATGATACCAAGACCAAGAGCTTACTAATTGTAAATAATAATAATTCTGACGCGACCTAACGACTGCGCTTTTTGTGATACCAACGGTTTAAATAATAATTTTAAACAAAAAAAAAACGACTTCAAACGCACTAGTCGCCACTACGATTTTTGAAGGTTCCTCTCGATTTCTCTGGGATGCTATCATCAGATCCTGGTTTCCTTATCATGGTACCACCCTTGGGATATCTCCTTTCTAACAAAAAAAGAATCATCAAAATCGGTTCATTCATAAACAACGAAGAAACCTCCTTTTTTTTGAAGTCGTTTAAAAACAATAATAAAGGGTTTTAAATGGATATTTTTGTCTTCCAGTCGGCCCCCACCAAACGACGAGTCTCAGCTAAGTTCGGCTGCGCGCGCTATCGTTAACTCTATACGGAATATGCAGGCGAAGAATACTTGTAAGTATCTCTTATAGTTTTTTTAACGATACAATTGAAAACGCTAATCACGTTAAAAAACCGACTTCCATTGCAACAACTTAGTAGGGGAAGGGTGCCCAAAGCGGGCTCCTTAAGGGAAAATTAAGAAATAACAAGTTGCAAATGATATATTGCATCTGACTCTTGTGACAAGTGAAACTATATTTAATAAACAACAAAGCTGATAAGTCAAATTTGCCATTAGTCTTGTATAGTAAAACTGGGAAGAATTTTAAAAAAACCCTTACGTGTGCTCGTTTTGCCCACAGGGGGGCTCAAAGCGGGCACTGCACCTGGGCAAAGAGGGCACAATTTAATATGGAATGCTATGAACTAAATAAAAGTTAATATAACAAAAATATGATTGTAAATAAAACATTTTTTTTTTATTAATGACTATAAAAAAAATTTAGTTGAACTAAAATTTTAAATTTATGTTGGATACAGTTTAACGCAGCATACTGATAAACAAGAGCCAGAAATTCCTCCATATCGAAGACGTACTCTAACAATAATTATTCTTGTTCTGGAGTCAATACAAATCATCGAAGTTTTTTTTTATGTGCCTCTTACATTAGGGCTACGGTTTTGACTGGCTTATGGAAATTCTTTACTTCATTTAACACTTTACTTTCTGTATAATTTCCGGCTTAAGCCGTTTTGCGTACATATTTGTTAACCATCTGAAAAAAACAAAATATAATCCCGATTATATTTAACATAATTATAGTGAACTTATAAATCTTGTATAACAAACATCCCAATAGAGAAAACACAAGTAACATACCTTGCATTTTTTTACAAAATCAGTCGAAAATCATTTTTTTTTGTCATGCACTACCAATTAGCCATCACACGCGTACCGAGAGATTGCCCCGGAATGAGGGAGGGACGGGGGACTTACAACCTTGCATTTTTTTTTAGAAAATCAGTCAAAAATCCATTTTTTTTGTCATGCACTACGAAGCCATCACACGCGTACCGAGAGATTGCCCCGGAATGAGGGAGGGACGGGGGACTTACACGCCGTGCGAGATCGCGCCAACATTTAAAACGACTGAATGTACAGAGGTGCTCGCTTTAGGCGATGTGCACGCTATAGGCCCTTTACCCCTACATTTTTGCAATATTATTTTTGGTTTTTGTTAATTTTCTAATAAAGTACTACACCGATTATTATAAAATTTATATGGGGCCACACGGGAAACACTAGCTTTCAAATAAAAAAATGAATCATAAAAATCGGTTCACCCAGTCAAAAGTTCTGAGGTAACACACATAAAAAAAAATACAGCATAAAAAAAACATACAGTCGAATTGAGCACCTCCTCCTTTTTGGAAGTCGCTTGAAAACTTAAGGTTACTATAACTCGCGCCAAACTTTATAAACGGCTCTGAAGATGGTCACAAGACGCGTCGCAGTAGCAAACTTTCATTGTCAGTGAAGGTACAGTCAAGGAATTTAATTCCCTACCCATTTCGTTGAAATGTCGTTAGACATTCGCAATGCATTAGGCGCTTTGCACACGGCGGGATGTGCAATGTGCCATGGAGGCGGCGCGGTCGGCGCGGTCTCTTTGTCCTCCATGTGCGTTGGTAGTATAGGATTCCCTTTGTGCTATCGTTGGCGGCGAAATTGACCGGCCCGCCCCGCCCCGCCGTGTGCAAAGCGCCATAAGGTCGAAAAAAATCTATTTCAGTAATAGTATATAAGTAAAAAGCGTCGGTGGCTCAACCGGTAACGACTCGGTCTATCTAACCAGAGGTACCGGGTTCAAATCTGGACGGCCAATATACCAATGAGTTTTTAAAAACTTACGTACATATACTTACCGATTGCTTTAACGGTGAAGGAAAACATCGTGAGGAAACCTGCACACGCCTGCGAAGAAACTCGAAGGTTGTGTGTCAAGTCGACCAACCCGCACTGGGCCCGCGTGGTCGACTAAGGCCTAATCGCCCTGATTCAGGGTAGGCTCGAGCCCCTCGGTGGGGACGTATATGAGCTGTTATAATCTTAATATATATAAATCTCGTGTCACAATGTTTGTCCCCAATGGACTCCTAAACCACTTAACCGATTATAATAAAATTCGCACACCATGTGCAGTTCGATCCAACTTGAGAGATAGGATAGGGTAGGGTAGGGTAGTGTAGGGTAGGGTAGGGTAGGGTAGTGTAGGGTAGGGTAGGGTAGTGTAGTGTAGGGTAGTGTAGAGTAGTGTAGGGTAGGGTAGTGTAGTGTAGTGTATGTAGGGTAGGGTAGGGTAGGGTAGTGTAGTGTAGTGTAGGGTAGGGCAGGGCAGTGTAATGTAATGTAAGGCGGTACGAAGTTCGCCGGGACAGCTAGTAATAATAATAAAATAGTATTGAAATGTCAATACGTATTATTTGTCACTTTAAATTACAAATAAACGTTTTGCGAAAACTTATCATTTGCTTTTCTATGTGTCAGTGTCAATCGAAAATAGCTCTTACGGTGACAGTTTGCTATACGATGTTGAACCTTTAGCACAGATTACTAAATAGTTACTTCGTAACCTTTAGTGGGTTAGAAATTAAATTACTGTTTGAAAAAATGTGAACACATTAGATAATTTCTTGTCTTGCTTATGTGTATAAAGTTTCATTAGAATCGGCTCATCTATTATCAAGAAACTAATATGTTTATTTTCATTTAACTACCTCGGTCACAAGAAAATCTATAAAAAAATTAATCTAATCAACAGATTATCAAGACCGCAGACCGGACTACAACCATCACCAAAACAGTCAATACAGAGAGAAACCGGACACTCAGAATCAACACCATAATCAGAATCAAAGCAACTATAATCAGTGCAGTTATAATCAAAATCAAAGCAACTATAATCAGAATCAAAGCAATCAAAATCAGAGGGTACGGCGGGAGAGGCGGGAGGAGGAGCGGCCGCAGGCGCCATGTCGTGTACCACAAGTTGTACAGGTAAGATACCAACTATAATCATAACTGAAGCCCCCAGAATCAGAATCAAAGCAACTTCAAAATCAAAGCAATCAAAATCAGAGGGTGCGGCGGGAGAGGCGGGAGGAGGAGCGGCCGCAGGCGCCATGTCGTGTACCACAAGTTGTACAGGTAAGATACCAACTATAATCATAACTGAAGCCCCCAGAATCAGAATCAAAGCAACTATAATCAGAATCAAAGCAATCAAAATCAGAGGGTGCGGCGGGAGAGGCGGGAGGAGGAGCGGCCGCAAGCGCCATGTCGTGTACCACAAGTTGTACAGGTAAGATACCAACTATGATCATAACTGAAGCCCCCAGAATCAAAGCAATCAAAATCAGAGGGTGCGGCGGGAGAGGCGGGAGGAGGAGCAGCCGCAAGCGCCATGTCGTGTACCACAAGTTGTGCAGGTAAGATACCAACTATAATCATAACTGAAGCCCCCAGAATCAGATCGAAAGTTTAAATTAAAATTAAATTTTCTTCTTTTCGAACTTCTTAGTTTTTGTTTATTCAAATTTAATTCAGTCTATTTTTTCGAAACTTTTCAACGAAAAAACATTGAAAAAGTGCAAAAGTGAGGTTATCGGGCCGCCAAATCGAGCGCGAAGCAAACACTGCCGTACCATCCTTTACTGGAAACATTTCGCCACATTTTCAGGCCCCTATTTGAGAACCTCTGGATAAGACCAGAACGCAGAAATTTTCGTCATCCAGTAAGATATAATCACATACTTAAAATCTAAAATTTCAAGTCTTTCGGTCATTTAGTTCTGAAGTTAAGCAAAAGCAAAGTTTCGCATTTATGACACTCACTCACTCACTTATGATCATCAGAATAGTACTTCCCATAAACTCAGAGAGCTGAAATTTTGTACAGAGTTAGGGTTTAATGGCCACATAAAGGGAAAACTATAAAAACTAGGATAATCGAAGATCTGTAGTACCTGGTGACCCTGATTAGAAAACACAAGAGCCCAACCAAACTATTAGAGATCGACATACCGCCTTTACAAAAAAATATTCAACTTGGTGGGCCGCTTCATTTGATGTCAAAAATCGAAGGTCTGAAGTATCTGATGAAGAACCCTCAGCTGGTCTCAGCTGTATTAGAGATATGGTAATGCCCCCTTCTACTATTGGTACATAAAACAATCGGCTGTCATTGCAAAAATCCAGCGTAGTGGGACACATCTTCTAATTTAATCTAGCCTATAGCGTCCCACTGCTGGGCGAATGCCTCCCCTTCTGCTTTTAATACGCATATAAATAAAATTAAAGGAAAACTCTAGATAAGCCTAGACTGGCTTTTATACTTATACTTACAAGTTTACAAGAAGAAATAGTCGAACGATTAACTTTATTCTACTCGAACAGTACACAAATTAAATAAACAAATTACACTAAAATATTAATTTCGCTCAAAATTTGGTCAAAATATAATGCATTGGGCTAAGTGTGGCGGTGATACCCGCACACGTCGCTAGATGGCGCTGACTGTATTTTAAAACGCGCTTACCTTTGTTTTTCCGATAACCTTATATGGCGAAGTGGCAACCGGCCGCGTAGCAGTCGTTTACGACATTCTTGTACTGCGCTTGGAAACTTTTGCTAGGGATTAGGAGGGATTATTTGCATTTCGTTGATTTCGCTTAATATTTCGTGAGGTTTGCTAAGGTTCGAAGCAATTCGAAGATTAAAGATTTGAATAGGTTAGGAATTTTATGATTAGTGACGGACTACTGAATATTACTTAATTATTAGATTTAAAAGAAGTTTTAATTGAATACTTTATTTAATTGTTGGTTATTTAGTACTCTGTTTTCTAGGTTTAATTTACAGTGAGGCAGTACTTCGAATTGCGCTCGTGTTTATAAGTAAGTACTTTTGTAGTATTCTAGGTTTAGTTTATTTAGTTAGATATTACTTCGTTTCGTTTAAAAATATCATTAATTTAGCTGTTTCTCAGTACTAGGTAGGTAAAAAGAAAAGAAAAAAGGTAGAAAGTTCATTGATAATAAATTATATTGACCGGAAGACCAAATGCAGCCTAAACAATTGGCGAATTTTACGCTAATAATTTGATTCACGAATTATTGCCTATTAGGTCAAAATTTGAGATCATACCCCGGGCATACGTGTACAGAGAACAATTCCCGATCTGTGTGAGCCAAGGTCTAAGTCTAAAAAATGCCCTCATGGACATTGGCACCTCCATATTCTCTTGTGGCCAAGCCTACGTGGCGCTTTCATGAGTAACCAATCTTCATGGGGTGCACCTCATAAATGTTGACTTCAAAAGTATAAAAGCTCGAGCTTCAGCGATCACCGAATACAACCGGCTTAGGCGTAAATACCGCGCCGATCTTTCAGAAATTAAACCGTCTAAAAGAATAAATTATGAACGTGAATGGGCAATAAGAAAACTGTTGCTACTGTACAAGAATCAGAACCGGAAAAAAAGAAAAGAAATATTTGTAACAATGAAAAAACTACTCCTAAAAAGAAAAAAATGTGTCAAATAAGAAAATCTAATAAAAAAAATCAATATGCCAACGTTTCTACAAAAAGAAGTGAAATCCCCACCAAAAATATTCTGTAAAAAACTAGCCAAGTCTCGATGGAGCTGCTTGTTTATCTCTAAAAAGTAATGAAATCTAGACAAAGTCATGCCAAGTCTAAGGTTCCTTACTGCGATTTCTTTATTATTATAGTTAAAGTTGTTTGACTTGGCCGTTGAAGGGTACACAAGGGTACAAAACCAGGTGCTCCATGACACCATTGCATCAATCTGTCGCCAGAACCGCTACCCATTGACGACGAAAAATTGCCACTTGGAAAAAGTTGATTCAATAACCAGTCAATTGTAGGCTTGATAAAGCTGCGTATTTCAATAATAATTATGTATAGGCGAGCCTGAAACAAACAGTATAAATAAATTAATATTTCCAGTACAGACGGACTTCTAATCATTGATAGAAGTTCGTATGTACGCTAATTTATGTTAGATCGATGGTCGATTTGACGCTCCAAAAAGAAGTGTTTGTTTCAGGCTCGCTTCAACGGCCAAGTCAAACAACATTAACTATAATAATAAAGAAATCGCAGTAAGGAACCTTAGACTAGATTTCATTACTTTTTAGAGATAAACAAGCAGCTCCATCGAGACTTGGCTAGTTTTTTACAGAATGTTTTTGGTGGGATTTTCTTTACTATTTATACGTAAAGAAAAAGACAGAGACAACTTGTCAATCAACGCCTCGCCTTAATAATTGAAAGTAATAATAGTGAATTAGTGACATTTTATTCAAAGCTTATTGAACCTCTTATGTAAGTAACGATCCTCTATGCACACCAGAAAAAAAAATTGTTGAGCAGTTTGAGCATTCGTCGCAATCAATAAATGGCTTAATACACGGTTTGTTTCGTAACCGCCTTCGTAGCTCAGAGGCAAAGTTCACTGGTTTTACACAGGAGGTCGCGGGTTCGATTCGCTATGTGCCGCGCCCATTGCCAGTTAAGTTCAGCGTATCTAATGAAATGTTCGCTTGCTCCAGGTTGCCCCCGGCATATGGTGCAGACGGTCACCAGGTCCCGTCCACCCAGGTGAGTGATATCCTCTTTACACCCGACTACGGAACGAAAGGGTTATGAACTTCACATGCTACGGATGAATGAAATATAGTTTTTTTTTATCTAAAATTTTAAGTAGTTCGACTACATCTCACCTTAAAGAAGGTGCTACCGAGGATAGTAAACGCAAACTCAAATTAGGGCTATTCACTCTCGCTTTGAAGATTCCAAAATAGTAGGAAAACACTGACGCAGGCAACGAATTCCACTCCTTCACCGTCTGTATAATTGGGGGACTGAAGAAAAAAAAGTAAATAGATTAGATTAGATTCATTTATTTCATATTATCAATGTCAAGTTAACAATAAATAGATATTAGAAAAAATGTCAGAGGGCAATATGATCGTCAAAGAGATAATAATTAACATCATATAAAAAAATAGATAAAAAATAATAAAAGAAAAACTAATGGAAAATCACATCATATAAAAAAATAGAACCGCCTCCGTGGCGCAATGGCTAGTCCATTCGCTTCACACTAGAAGGTCGCGGGTTCGATTCCGCGGAATCAACTTGTAAGACTCGGTTTGGTTAGTGGTAGGGCATTTTCTAAGCCGGCCTGGCTAGCTACCACCATATTATCTAAGTCTTGCCGCGAAACATCAGTGTTAACAACATTGATGTCCTCCGGTTGAAGATAAGATAGCCAGTTCTCCTTTGCGTTGGGGAATCTTGGAAAGCCCGCTTCCATCTTCGGCATCATCGTCACTTAACATCAGGTGAGATGATGCAAGGGGCTTACCAATTGTGAATTAAAAAAATGTAACAGTGCATACACGTCAAGACTACAATTTGTAGAAAAAAAATATTTAAAAAAAACTTTTTTGTAACAAATTCAATAACTAAATAAAATTCACAACAAAAAGTTCCTCAGTTGTGGACTAAACGTTATATGGACTTAAACGTAAATGGAGGCATTGTTTGAGTTTGCGTGCCACACTGTAACACCCTCGACTGCATCATCACTCGAACACACTCTAATTATTTTTAAAGTGGGATTTACATCTTTCTCGATACGATATGTTTCACTTTCTCGTCTCCTCCATTCACCAAAGGTTGGATGGAAGAAATCGCTTAAAGCGATAAGTCCGCCTTTGCATATCATTGTATATTTTGCTAGTTAATAAGTTTATCATTTTTGTAAATTTGGTGTGCAATGAAGGATATTTATCTTATCTTGTGATTTAGTTCCATCAACCGTCACACGACCGATTGCCAGGTTAATGAAGACTCTTCTGAATTCTCGTCTTTATATCAGTTGCAAGACGTTCACTGTTAAACAGGAGGTCTCCCCAAGGATCGCCACAACGACCGGTCTTGTGCTGTCCGCATCTGGCGGCTTCCCCAGGTCTTTACTAGGTTGCTGATCAACCGAGTATGAGGCCTGCCTAAGCTGCGTCTTCCAGTGTACGGTCGCCACTCGACAACTTCAATGACCCAACGGCCGTTCGTCCTACCACCAACTGCCACTTGAAGCTAGCTATTCTGAATCATCTGAGTTACTTTTTATCATCTGTCAAAAACGACATTTTGTTCTAAAAATGTTAGGAATACCTAGGCGTGACGTCATAGTTTAGCAGCGTCATATATGTACTTATTTTGTGATTTTGGTGAGTTAAAAATTGAAGACTTGATGAAAAACAAAACGAGTAAGGTTTTTCGAAGTTTAAGTAGGAGGGCACTAAATTGCCCTCCTACTTAAACTTCGAAAAACCTTTCATCAAAAAAAGAGTTCATAATTTATTTCTGATGCTGTCGTCATCCCTATTCTAATAATACTTTTTTTCTAATTTTCAGTGCTAAACCCACCGAGGAGGCCGCATCCGGACACCAGAAACGCTAGACGTTAAGTGTCAATAAAATTAAAAAATAAATTTGAATGACACATCCATCACAGTTCGCTGACTAAACTATTTTATATAATTGTAGGTGTTGGTTTCCAAGCCTCGTCAAACAAGTGGTTTTAAAAATTAAAGTACAGTAGTTGTATCGGGGCAATGATAAATGATAATTAAAACTTATGTTCGTTTTTACATTTTCTGTAAAAGAATCTGATTCTTTTTAACCTAATGTTTAATATGTTCAGAAAGTTTTTTTAGTCACACTCACTTTTTATAAGCATGTTAAAGAAATACCAGATTGTACACTACCATCACACAAAAAATAGGTAAAGGGTTTTCCAATAAGAGGTGTTATTTTTAATTTACAGAGAAAAATGCCATTTTTTAATATAAATGATCGGATGTTTATTTCATTATAAAGAAGAAGGTATGCCACTATTAAAGTGGAAAATAACATCAGGCAAATGACCACCACTACCACGCTTACAGGACCATATCCTTTTCATGAAATTTTCCATAACCAAATCGCAAAGTGGCTGCCCTATGTCCTCAATAGCCTCACGAATTCCGTCTTTGAGGTCTTGAATCGACGCTGGGCCGTTGGCGTAGACCTTCTCTTTCATGTGGCCCCAAAGGAAGAAGTCGCAAGGTGTTAAATCACAAGATCTCGGTGGCTAATTGTGATCACCTCTTCGAGAGATAACACGGTCCGGAAACATTTCCCGCAAAAGATCAATGGTTTCGTTGCTTGTGTGGCACGTAGCGCCGTCTTGTTGAAAGTAAACGTTGTCCAGATCAATATCATCCAATTCCGGCCATAAAAAATCATTAATCATCTCTCGATAGCGCAATCCATTCACCGTAACTGTTGCTCCAGCCTCAATTTCGAAAAAGTAAGGTCCAATGACTCCGCCGGACCATAAACCGCACCAAACAGTCACACGTTGAGGACAGGGGTTACGGGTTTTATTCTTCACATCACTAACTTGTCCCAACACCTCGAATTTTTCCACCAATTTCTGTATTGCGGTCCGACAAGGTGCTTCACGACGACCCAAAATTGTTCGAGTTTTACGAACCGTCTCTGCCAAATTTTCACCATTTTTTTTAGTGAATTTTAATAATTTCAATGCGTTGTTGAAGCGTGTATCGTTCCATTTTTATTAATGGCGTAGTTTCTACTTGTCAAATGTCAAAAAATCACAGCTTCAAAAGTGACAACTACCGAAATAACGGGCTATTCAAAATAACAACCTCTTATCGGAAAACCCTTTACTAGAAATATGGTTTAACGATGCATCACAAATAAAATACTATAAGATTGTTAAATTAATGAATTTAATTGGATAGTTGAAAACAAGTTATGAAAAACTGCATATCTACTTACAGAATAAATAAATGAATGTCAGATGTAACCTCGTACCAGGCCGAGATCTCAGTGAACGCGTACTAGTCATTGATGTAATTACATGCGGTTACCGGTAGTAATAGCCTATATACAGGATGCTTATATGTTGTGACGCGCATTTTCAACATTTATTTAAAATATTGGTCGTTACGTTAGAGCGTCGGTGGCGTAATGGCAAGGGCCGCTACCGCCTGTCCGGGGGGTCGTGGTTCGTATCCTGCCACGTACCAATGTTTTTTTGAACTCCGATTTCATATGTACGTTCATCCAAGCTCATATGGTGAAAGAAAACAACGTGAGGAAACCTGCACACGCCTGCGAAGAAACTCGAAGGTTGTGAGTGAAGTCGACCAACCCGCACTGGGCCCGCGTGGTCGACTAAGGCCCGATCGCCCTAATTCAGGGTAGGCTCGACCCCTCGGTGGGGACGTATATGAGCTGATTTGATGATTGATTGATGATGGTCATTACGCCAGCATCCTAAAAGACGTGCACTGCTGGGCAAACTCCTCCCCCAAGGATTGTCACAACGACCGGTCCTGCGCTGCCGGAATCCAGCGGCTTCCCGCGACCTTCACCAGGACGTCGGTCCGAAGAGTGGGAGGCCTACGCTACCTGTTATTGTTAACATATCGTGCATCTGACCTGGAGGTATAAAGTGTATTTCAAACACCACGGCCACGCGTTAACGCGTCTTGGTCTCATATAATCCAAAGTAATATTCAAAGACGAAGTAATTAAATAAAAGAATTATGAAGTATTTTGACAAAACTGTTAATTGTTCTGTTCAGTTTCTTATTATAATTTAATTTTAGATAAGGGTACTTGCCATTTTTCAAAAGAAAAATTATAATATAAATGAATTTTATTAAAAAAAATCCAAACAATCTGGCATACATATGTAATCCACGCGACCACTCAAGAGACTTTTGGGGGCGGGACCACTGCAGGGTTAAAAAAATTTATATCATCAATTCATCAACATCATTATCATCTCAGCCGAAAGACCTCCACTGCTGGACAAAGGCCTCCCTCAAGGATTTCTACGACGACTGGTCCGGTTGAATTTTAAATACAGAGTTCAAATACTTTCGAAAGTTGCGTGCATTTATTTACTGATTGCTTTTTTTTAGTTGCAGCCACTTTTTTTGACGTTTTCCATGAATTAATTACCTAGTAAAGCCGACATTAAGGCATATCTGTCATAGGTTTCCTCACTTTTGTTTTCTTGCACAGTTTGTAAGAAATCCTTAAATAAATGTTCGCCACATTAAACACTTTGAACTACGCTTACATTACAACGTGTACGTCACATTAATATTACATCCTGTATGTACATATTTTATTTTTAATTTAATATTTATTTTTATTTTAGTGCTGACTGTACGGAAGTCCTATAAGGAAAACGATATGACAAACTTTTTACAATGCCTAATACATTATTACTTTTTTTATTAATACTTGTGGAACCACACATCGGGGTCGAAATAATAAATTGTAAGTAGACAGCTTGAGAAGGCCGTCCGTGGCCGCCACTGATATTTTGAAAACAAGAAGTGTTTTTGTAAAAAGATCCGTTTATTTACGATCTGATAAGAGGATTCTATGTCTGTATATCATTAAAAACTTACGTACATACTTACCGATTGCTTTAACGGTGAAGGAAAACATCGTGAGGAAACCTGCACACGCCTGCGAAGAAACTCGAAGGTTGTGTGTGAAGTCGACCAACCCGCACTGGGCCCGCGTGGTCAACTAAGGCCTAATCACCCTGATTCAGGGTAGGCTCGATCCCCTCGGTGGGGACGTATATGAGCTGTAATGATGATATCTTAAAAAAAAAACATATATGCTGAGCTAAAGTAATAAACATATATGTTTATATGTCACGACCGAGTCATGTCCGAGGTCGCTCCAGGAAGACGTCGGCAACCTGCGGGGGCTACTGGACTTCTTGGAGGAGCTGGGCTGGCAGTGTTGCCGGCCAATCACGCAAAATGGGCGCAGCGGTCGCTTGGTTGCGGAATTCAGCCCGCCCCTAATGTATATTGTTTATTTACTGTTATATATCAGCATATACGTTTTATGAAAAAGAATGGGATATGCGGACATAGATGATCTTATCCGATCGTAAACTGTTCTTTTTTTGTATAAAAACTTCTTGGTTTTTTTTTTCAAATTATCAGTAGACTACGATTTGTATGGACCACGGCCAAGGACGAAGTTCTTATCTTCTTCTTAGTGTAATTCTAAGGCTATCAATCTGAACATACAAACAAAATGATTAGAAAATCTCATACGGGTGTCACAAAGTTGGTTTAGGAACAGATAACTGGTACTTTCCCAAGAGGCCCAAAGTCTGCTTAAAAAAACTGTCCTGTTCATACAAATTAATCAGCTGATAAACCAATAAGTTTTGAGCATTTTTGTATGGTGTCAATGTATTTTGGAATCAACTAGGAATGGGTTCCATGGGGAAGTTGTTCCGTTGTGTTAGAACTAGTCAACTAATTTTGTTACACCCTGTATAGTATAATGGGTGTAATAAAAAGTGTGTGGTGATACTTTAAGTTGGGCTAGCGCTCAACAAACTGAACACTTTTGTTTTACAACTTTGCTGATGTCGCATTTTTTTTGTTAATTTTCATACAGATCGGTCAGGTGATGGGCCGGTAGAAAGTCGAGAAAAGAATGTCGAAGAAAGTTGTTCAGTTTGACTAGTGGAAGCTCACCTAAGTATCACGAACTACACCTTTATGTTAAGTACACCTGTATATGACCTTTTTCCGAACCGAACTACATGCCTACCCCTTTATAAAGCCATTAAAATAACTTAAAAAATATACGACAAAACTGTTATAATCCCAAGATATTGTATATTCTAATTCAACTTGTTAAAATAAAATATCCTGTACATAATATGATTATAGATTGTTTACATGAAGTTAAGTTTTTACAATACATTGCAATACTTTCAGGCATGATGTAAAATAATAATGTAAATATCAACACGAAAAATTATTTGTTTATAACAGTTTAAGGGTCGACACTCCCCAAAACCAAGTGTGGTGTTCCGCGAAAACACGATAGCAAACATTTATGTCTCTAAATAAAATTGGTACCTTTCGCTAGTTAAAGACGGGAAGTGTAGCTTAGTCAAGAAAAAATGGGGAAGTGTAACGTAGTTGGGGGTCGACACTTTCCAAAACTTAGTTTGGTGTACCGCGAAAACACGATAGCAAAAACATTTATGTCTCTAAATAAAATTGGTACCTTTCGATAGTCAAAGACGGGAAGTGTAGTCAAGAAAAAATGGGGAAGTGTAACGTAATTAGGGGTCGACACTCCCCAAAACTGAGTTTGGTGTTCCGCGAAAACACGATAGCAAACATTTATGTCTCTAAATAAAATTGGTACCTTTCGATAGTCAAAGACGAGAAGTGTAGCTTAGTCAAGAAAAAATGGGGAAGTGTAACGTAATCAAAAAAAAATGCGGTTAAAATATATGAGGAAAAAAAATGTTAAAGAAAAATGACCGAATAGCAATATCACGTCACATAAATTTTGACTTATCTGCAAACTGAACACTATGTACTGCAGTTTTTCACGTTTATGTATTCATCTCTTTAGCTAACGATATGTTCCAATTATATTTAGATCAATGAAATGGAGCTTTTTCACGGAAAACCGAAACGAGGAAGGGGTGCCGAACCTTAACTATCTAACCGCTCAACTGATTGCCACGAAATTTGTCATAGAGACCGATATTGTATAATTTATATATATATGATTTTTGCGTATCGTCGAGATCAAAACTTTTTTATAATCATCATCATCATATCAGCCGAAATCGTCCACTGCTGGACAAAGGTCTCCCCCAAGGATTTCCACGACGACCGGTCCTGCGATGCCCGCATGCATCGACTTCCCGCGATCTTCACCAGGTTGTCGGTCCACCGCGTGGGAGGCCTGCCTACGCTACGTTTTCCGGTGCGATTTTTTTTATTTGATTTTTTATAATAAACGAATAAATTATGCCTGAAAATATTGGTTTTAATATGTTAAAGATTTTTTTGGTATGATCTGTGTTGCATATTTTAAAATTATATGTTGTCAGTTGTTTGTAATAGCCCTTTATTTATTAAAAATGAATTAATGTTTTTTATGGTGCGTAAACTTTCGTGTTATTTTTTTAATTTGTTTTTTTTTGTTCGGGGTAAGAATTTCATAATTTAGTACATCACACCTTCGTCAACTTTGTTTAACTCAAGAATATTTATTTGATTAAAGACTTAATAGTACGCCTCCGTGGCGTAATGTAGACTCCATCAGCCTCATATTAGTAGGCCGCAGGTTCGATTCCCGGCAGAGTCTAACTAGCTAGCTATCACCATCTTATCTAAGTGTTGCCGCCAAACATCAATGCTAACACCATTGATGTGTTCCGGCATGAAGATAAGATAGCCGCAGTTCCACATTTCGTTGAGGGATCTTGGTAAGCCCGCTACCATTTTCGGCATCATTGGGCTTACCAATCATGGATTTAAAAAAAGTTTTTTAATCAATAGGGGATCGGACTGCTAGTTATTTTACTTACTTTTTATGATCTGTCATAAAAGAAATTTTGTTGTAAAATATTTTTTTATACCCACAAGTGACGTCATAGATTTGAAGCGTCATTGACGAACTTATTTTGTGAATTTCATCAATTAAAAATTAAAGATGTGATGGAAAAACAAAACAAGCAAGGTTTTTCGAAACTTTAAGAGGAGAGCAATTCAGGATATTATATTTCAGATTTTATTTTAAATGCAGTCCGATCCCCTATTCTGCAATCAGTTTTTGTTATTATTCATGTTGTATGTTGGTGTTTATTTGATCGGAATAATAATGCTTTTGAAATGACCTCGTAAGCAAATGTTACTTTAAATTTTGGACAGTTGTACCGATTCTGACACAACCCGCTGTTTTTTTTTAATATTCTGACGTTGTTCAGTCAGCTAAGATCTGTTTAACTTTAAGTAAACACGAGTTGAACAGTTTATGGACCATGAAAAGTGTTTTCAGCGTTCTGAACTTGTAATTTATTGTATTTTTTAATAGGTAAGTTTTTAATACAAAAAAAAATGTAAGTCATCCATCTAAACTTATCGATTTCTGCGTTGTGACGTTACGTATGACATTGTTGCATTGGGCTGTTAGAACTATCAATTTGTTATTAAAAAGTTGTATATTAGCCCAAAATGACAGAATAAAAATGACATTGACATGACATTGCTACTGTTTGTTTAACAAGATGGCGGAAAACCGTAGTTTGGTATTCAATATGGAAGTTTTATGTAATATGTAGAGGTATATCGTTGTTAATATTAAAGATTTTAGCCTATAAGTGTACGTGTGTTTTTCTTACACCCCACGGGTGACCAAAGGGACCTCCTTACTAAGCCTCCGCTGTGTGTGCGTCTGTCCGTCTGTCAGCAGGCTGTATTTCGTAAACCGTAATAGGTAGATAATTGAAATGTTCACAGAATGTGTATTTCTGTTGGCGCTATAACAAAAACTAAAAACTAGAAAAAGTTAAAAAATAATGGGGTTTCCATTCAGAAAACGTATTGTTTATTGGTCTTTTATTTTTGATTTAGCTCTATCGTAAAAACGGTAATACATACAAGCGTGAAAGTTGATGTGATTGTAGTACTAATAGTGAAGTAACACAACAATTGATAAAAATCGGCCAAGTGAGAGTCGTACTCGCGCTAAGGAGTCCGAAATATGGCTGTTTCCTCGTGGTCATACTAGTTTGTCATACTAGTATGACAACCAGGAAATGTATGTCCTCGTGGTCATACTATACTTAGACATAAGCATTTTAAAGAACTAGGAAATAACTAGACCTGAATTTATTAAAATAGTAACAACAACGGGTGACATTAAATTTATAATTTAAACAGTAACAACGGTTATCTTAATTTTTCTAAGAAAAAACCAACACTAATATCTGGTAGATATACGAGAGGGAATGTCCGTCCGTCCGTCCGTCTGTCACCAGGCTGTATTTCATGAACCGTGATAGCTAGACAGTTGAAATTTTCTCAGATGATGTTTTTCTGTTGCCGCTATAACAAAAAACACTAAAAACAGAATAAAATAATCAAGGGGGCTCCCATACAACAAACTTGATTTTTTTTGCTCGTTTTTGCTCGATATTGATAACGGCAACATGTAGACGCTTGAAATATTCACAGAATATTTAGTTATATATTCACATTAAAAATAATAAAAAATAAAAAATATTTAAAGGGGGCTCCCATACAACAAACGTGATTTTTTGACCACAGCAAGGGGATATATAAAGAGGGTTCCAGTAGGACGTAATATCTTTTCTCTTTGGTACTTGAGTTTGGTACATCATCATACGGCCGACTCCTGTCCAGCTTGCACCAAACCGACACTCCATCTGCAGCCCTCCAGCAGTCTCCCCAAACAGATCAGACCAGGACCAGTCACCTCTGGTGTTTAGCCCATGGGCATGATCCCATTGGCTAGGCCTGTGCGCGCCCTGGGCCAATCGAAAAGGTCCACCGTGCCGCCTCGTCAGTTTCTAACACCAACTGGATGCGTCTTTACTTTTGTACCAGTTGAGAACCCGCCACCACCTGCAGAAGGCTGGCGCGACGAGCCTAGGGCGTTGTATCCTATACCTCCACGGAGACCAGAGTTGGCTGAACACCAACCTTCGGGAAGAGCAGACTCCCCACGAGACACCGCGCGAAGTCAAGGCTGGAAAAAGAAGAAGAGGAAGGCGTCGGAGCTTCGTGGTCCCGATTGGAGAAACATGGGGAAGTTCCATCACGGGACCTGGATTCTGGACCCAAGGATGTACCACACCTAGATGGCCGGGCCCTGTTAGCCCAGCTGGCGGCTGAAGAAGAGGACGACGATTACATCCTCCTCGACGACGGATATGAAGAAGATCTAGCGAGGATATGTAGTTAAATAATAGTATATAATGTGTTCACTTGCGTTTTTCTTTTGACGCATGCTTTTATATTTTTATTTTTTTTCGCATGAGTAGATTTTAAAAACATAGTTGACAAACAAATTAAAATAGATGAAATTTTAATTGTTGGTTAGTTTTTTCATGTGTTATGTTTGAAAGAAAATACTATTAATTATAAAATGGAACGGGCCTGGGGGAGCTGAAAACAGAAAAGAAGCGTAAAGGGGTAATAAATAAACAATCGCAATAACAGCTTTCCCACGGTAACTACTTAAAAAATCGGGTTAAACGATTCTCCATAGCCTACATAGCAGGCTGTACTTACATAGAAGCAAAGTATATATATATATATATATACTAGCTGTCCCGGCGAACTTCGTACCGCCTTACATTACATTACACTGCCCTGCCCTACCCTACCCTACATACACTACACTACACTACCCTACCCTACACTACTCTACACTACCCTACACTACACTACCCTACCCTACCCTACACTATCCTATCTCTCAAGTTGGATCGAACTGCACATGGTGTGTGAATTTTATTATAATCGGTTAAGTGGTTTAGGAGTCCATTGAGGACAAACATTGTGACACGAGATTTATATATATTAAGAAGATAAGATAAGATACATAGAGCCACAGCGTCGGTGGCTCAACCGGTAACGACTCGGTCCATCTAACCAGAGGTACCGGGTTCAAATCTGGACGGCCAATGTACCAATGAGTTTTTCAAAAACTTACGTACATACTTACCGATTGCTTTAACGGTGAAGGGAAACATCGTGAGGAAACCTGCACACGCCTGCGAAGAAACTCGAAGGTTGTGTGTGAAGTCGACCAACCCGCACTGGGCCCGCGTGGTCGACTAAGGCCTAATCGCCCTGATTCAGGGTAGGCTCGAGCCCCTCGGTGGGGACGTATATGAGCTGTAATGATGATATAATATATTAGTACTAACATACAGTTTAGACACTGCCGCTCTCTAGATTGCGACCTCACCCCCACGTCACCCAGATTGATACAGATTGGTTACAGTTTGGTTGTCGAACGTATAGGATTTCGCCGCCATTTTGTTTGTTCCGTTATTCCTTTTTTGAAATGTCATTTCTGGCCCGTTGTATGAAGTGTCCAGATAGAAGCGTGAATAGGTAACAAACAAACAAACACATTTATTATAACTAGCTGTTTCCCGCGACTTTGTACACGTGGATAACTGAACATGACAAATTATGAAAAAAAAAACATACGAAAATTAATCAATTGAGATTCTCATTAAAAAAAACAGAAGTTGATTGTCACTGTGAAACAGACGCTCACAGGAAACCCTTACGGTACTTTTTCGGGATGAGAAGTGTGCCAATCAAATCGAATCATACATCATTATTATGCATTTTAACAAACGATTATTAAACTTATGAAGAACTTAAGGTCCTAAAGATCTACATAAGTTTACTAATCGATTGTGAAAATGCTTCCTGTGTTACTATCTATATATTTATTTATATGTGTGTATCTATATATGGGGTAGCGTTGCAATCCGTCCGGATAAAGCCGCACAGTGTTAGGCTTTTTGACCTTTTTTTCCAGCCAAATTTGACTGCGTCCGGCCCGTCCGGCCTTAATTAGGCTTTTGTATTTCCCTATAACGTTCTTTTGTATCTTGCGTGTGTGTGGCAGTAAGTTTCGGAAGAGAATCAAGAGGATGCTGATTTTAAGCGAATATTACTTTGCAATACGTTCTAACCGGTAAAATACGGTAATCCTATATTGTGCCAAGTGTGACCATTCGGGCACTCCCAACTCTGAGGTCTTCGGCGACTTCATCTTTCTAGCGATACCTTGGTCGACCGGAGTTTTCCAAGATGACGTGCTCTTTTTTTTGTCCGAACCAGTTTGATAGCAAATTATTTTGAGAATGGTGTTACTAATATTTCTTAGTAGGTAGGTGTAATATGATAATATTATTATGAATAATAAACATTTAATATTGTAACCTCGAGTTGATAAACTTAAGTTTATCACAAGAATTTATCAGCTAAATGTTTTTATTGAATTTTGCGTAAACATCAGATTTATTGAAGTGAAAACTTCCTTAGGCGCGTTGGGCATTTTTGAGATGGGAAAAACCATTGAACTCGCGACACTGAAATGTAACGTCACCGACACCGTACCAGGAACACTCGGAGGGTCAAAACTTTTTTTGAGATGGGAAAAAACCATTGAACTTGCGACACTGTAATGTAACGTAACCGTACCAGGAACACTCGGAGGGTCAAAACTTATAAAAATGTAAAAAGTTTTCACTTCAGTCGGCACTCCCGGAATGGTTAGGGTTTTTTTAGTATATTATCTATCACAAAATGTGATGATAAAATGTCATCGATAAAAATCTAAATAAAATCAATAGAACAATCAATCTTCATGCCGCAACACATCATGGTGTTAACATTGATATTTTGGCGGAAACACTTCCAAATCTAAATATATATAACGTATAGGTTAATACTAATATATATACTGTGGTATAGGTGACTGACTGACTGACTGACACAGTGATCTATCAACGCACAGCCCAAACCACTGGACGGATCGGGCTGAAATTTGACATGCAGGTAGATGTTATGACGTAGGCATCCGCTAAGAAAGGATTTTGGGAAATTCCTACGGAAACCGCTAAAATCGGGATCTGCGCGGGCGAAGCTGCGGGCATCCACTATAGTTGGGTATTTAGTGTCACCAACCTTGCAAATTGTCAACAAAGGAAGCCGCTTGGCACAGGCATACCTAGTGGTCATCTGAGCTGATTTAGCCCTGTACCCACGTGGTACCACCCTGCAGGTAGGTGGGGGAGGGGGGGGGAAAATTCCATCTGCCGCGCTGCACTCTTTCGTCCATATCTCCGTAAGTTTAGCAAACAAGTCATGTTTGGTATCGTTTTCGTATAATTTAAGGACGACAAATTCATTTCTGGAACAATGATTTCACTTGTTCATAGAAGAAAAAAAGATTAAGCGCAAAAATAGAAAAAATAGAAATAAAAATTCTTACAAAATCTATGCCTACAATTAAACCAGGAGACTATGTTTTATAAAAAAAATATGGTTTTGTAGCCCTCTTTATCTAGAATATAAAAACATTAACTTTCTTAATAGATTGAACTAGTAAATGTGTCAAAAAAAAATTATTGCCTCGTGCGGTGGAGCTGCGACGGGAGAAGTAAGTATTTTTGGATAGGATGTGACACTAAATTGTAAACAATTATTAAAATAATGAGCAATGAAACTAATTAGTATAGGTGTATCTATATCTAGAGATAATATTCTTGAAGAAATATCTAGAGTAAATATTGTTAAAAAATAATATTAGAGTTCATAACAATAAAATAAATGTTTTATTATCACTGAGATAACCCTAAATTTCAGCTTATTTTAATCATGTTAGTTGTAATAGGGATTCCTATTTTAATTGTAATAATGAAATAAAGAATAAAAGGTCTATTTTAGTAAATAAGACAATTTATTGACCGTGTCCGGGTGTAAGTGGTCCAATAAACATCTTTAGAATCTAAGCCGACCTCACCTGCTCGTGGTGCACCCTGCTAGGCTACAAACGAGGCTCTGGCGAAACTGGTTACCTTCGGGGTTTTGGGAGTCAGACGGCAGTCGCTCCTTATAATACCTGAAACCTGTCATTTATTGTGAAAATGTCGGACAAAGACCCTGGCACAAGTCGGGAAAAAGCTAGGTAGAAGAAGAAGATCCACAGTTTCCGTTGCAGCCACACAGTTCGGTGCACCTTATCTCTCTTTTTAAACAATTGCACCTTCCTGCGCATTTTTTCTTGCATTTACATCGTATTAACTCCATGCAAGCAGCGGCTGCTGGCGGTAGGGTGGTCCAAACAGGCTCCCATTTGCCATTATTTTTTGCCCAACCCCAGTCAGCAGGACATGGCAGGTTTTGTGTAGGTTGCAAAAGTTGACCCCATATATGTCCTCCCTGATAAATTGCTCGCAAAATATGGTTGCGCAGGGCATCTCTAGTTGGTAAAAAGATTCTCCAGCTGTCTGTGCTTTTTCGTAAATAGTAGTTTTCTACACTGATTGATATCAGTGCACGCGCCAGATCTAAAATGAAACAAATTGTACACAACATGCATTCCAATAATTACTTAAATCATTTCAAATCACAAAAGCCAACCACCACTTAAATTACTTGTCATTTATAGAATTGTCAAATTTTTCTAGTATTGGTAAAGCTTGTTCCACATTTCCTTCTTTAGCGCTTGTGAACCCCTCCGTCGCAGGTAGATAAGCGCCCCAAGCTTCTAAAGCACTCTTTTTCCCTTTACCAGCAAAAGACGAAACGGTATCACACCCGGAAAAGGCGTGGAACATTGGCAATACTTCTGCCTTTTCTGGTCCTAAAAGAAAATAAACTAGTAAATAGCTGAATTACTTTCAGATTTTAAAGTGTAAATATAATATATTTATTTAGGTTACCTAATGAAGCTGCAATAGCATGGCATGGCAAGAACTGATTTTTTCCCGTGCCAATATGAACCCACAGTTCCTCAAGCTGTGGCAATTGTGACACACATGAAACCGCAAGGACAACAACATTGGTATCCACTGTACGCACCATGATTTTTGTGTGTCCTTGGGCTGCAGCATCACCAATGTGGACCATTATGCGCGTATCTGCTTCCTCATGGTTGCATGGTTCCAGGGATTTTTTTATCACTGGAGCTGTTGCTGAAAACTGTGGGTCCATCTGTCGTACAAAAGTCTTTGCCAGCTAAGAATTCTGTAGCTTGGCACTGTAGAGCTAGGAAATGGATAAGTTCCTCTTTATTGGAATTATCCCTGAGAAAATTTGCCCAACCCTTCGGAATTCTAAAATTTGAATTAAAACGTGTTCTTTGTCCGGTGCCACGTTTTAGTCTCGTTTTTGAGACTGTCATTGTCGTATCTGTCCCAAATCACATCTAATCTTGATACAGTGACAAGCTCTCTGTTCGCGAAAGATATAAATACTTTTTCAGCAGTTTTGCTGAGTCCTGGAGCCCTTAAGTTTAGCAATTCTGAGAGCTATGTCGGTTACTTTGGTTCTTCTACAGATCTCCTCGTTTCTGATTTGATCACGCAGAGAAAATCCGAGCATAGCACGCTCCATTGCCCTTTGGGTGACCTTGAGCCTTCTTATGAGGCCCATAGTAAGCGACCATGTCTCAGTTCCGTATGTCATCACTGGCAACACACACTGATCGAAGACCTTGAGATAGGTACCTACTATATAATAACTTATTAGTAGAAATAAAAAATGGTATTTTTTTTAAGATAACCGGTCGGCTGTCTTCTTCCTGAATCCATCATCGGACCCTCCTTACCTAGTGTAATATATGGGACTCGTCAAAACCATCCAAATGAGCCCAAACTCAAGAGGGTTACTAGTAATACTAGAAGAGTTTCACTGTCCACCTCCTGACTTCATCATCAGGCCCAGTTGAGACTACCATAATATTGTTTCGTTACTAGCACCCCACGTGTACGCAAAGTTTCATAAGAATCGATTCAGTACAACTGAAAAAGCTTTCACAAGATTTGAAACAAAGAAAGGCATAAATATACGGGGTTAAGTCAAATAAAATCGTTTAAAAACATAGTAAATCTAAATAAAATCGTTTAAAAACATAGTAAATCTAAATAAATACTTACAATTCTCATATCCTTTGAAAAAAATATACTAGTTTAATAGTTTATCCTCCTGAAAACACTTCAAAAGTTCAAAATACGTGCTTGCGTGTAGTGATCACTGAGTAAGATGCGAACCGACTGAACTGAGAACACGCGTGTATGGTCACTGAGCGCTCCGCGCAGCGGTCGAGTTGAACGAGCCGCTAAAACGCAGCTACGCCGTGCGACGCTAATGTTTTTTTTTACACATTTATAAGTTAAATTTATTAAGAAAGTTTATGTATGTATTATCAAAATAAACAGGGCTACATAATTATATTTTTTTTATAAAACATAATCTCCTGGTTTAATTGTAGGCAAAGATTTTGTAAGAATTTTTATTTCTATTTTTTCTATTTTTGCGCCTTATCTTTTTTTCTTCTATGAACAAGTGAAAATATTGTTCCAGAAATGAATTTGTCGACCTTAAATTATACGAAAACGATACCAAACACGACTTGTTTGCTAAACTTACGGAGATATGGACGAAAGAGTGCAGCGCGGCAGATGGAATTTTCCCCCCCCTCCCCCACCTACCTGCAGGGTGGTACCACGTGGGTACAGGGCTAAATCAGCTCAGATGACCACTAGGTATGCCTGTGCCAAGCGGCTTCCTTTGTTGAAGATTTGCAAGGTTCCCATACAAATCAACACACTAAATACCCGACTACTAGTGATCTATAAACATTATGGTAGCCAGCCAGGCCGCCTTTTAAAATGTACCCCATCTAAAAACCCCGAAACCTACTGATGTGAAATATACGTGTCAGCTGTTTGTAATAGTCCTCTATTTACTATAAAAACCGGCTAAGTGCGAGTCAAAATCGCGCACTAAGGGTTCCGTATCAAAAACTAATTTTTATCTACAGCGCCATCTATAGATTAATTGCTTTTGTCGTATTACTTCGTAAATTAACTATGTAGAAGATACGACTAGATCCCACTAGGTGACGCTAGTTTCTAAACAATCGAACTTATGAAACTTCGTTTTTCCCGTAAGAACAGAAGGACTTTAGATTTTCCTGTAATCTATGCATTTAACCTCATATACTGTGGTTTTTTTTTCAATTTTTTTTTGCCCAGTAGTTTTGGAGATAGGGCAAGAGGGGTATGGTTAATTTTTGCCTATTTTCTTAAATTACTTCAAAAGTTTTGACCTATATGAGCTGATATAATAAAGTTGAGGGAGTGAAAAGCGACATAGACTACTAATCAGGATAGCCTAAAGGATCTCTGTACATGCAATATTTTCTGAAAATACCAGGTGAGATGTTGTCAAGAGTTTACCAATTAGTGAAAAAAAAAAAAAAAAACATGGGGTACAAATACGGTACGATCATATTTTCAAAGCCAGATGATCAAAAGGTTCCTGAAGGAAAGGAAGAACATTGTATCTCTGGAATGGACTTATGTATAAAGATAAAACTTTCACTGTTTCATCAGGCATATTTAATTTAACACATTAAATTTACGAAAATATATTTTATCTTGGAAAATCGGGGGTTCCCGAAAGAATCAAAGTAACCCATTTTTTCCTATCGCATAGAGTACTTTACTTGAAGTCATACTATCAATCCTTGATAGATAATCAAAGGTTCCTTCAGGAAAGGAAGAACATTGCATCTCTAGAATGGCCTTATGTGTTAAGATGAAACTTTCGCTGTTAGATTGTGTATTCAAGACACTACTTTCCAAGATAACTTAGGTACCACAGGGTAGTGTTGAACAAGAGAACCATCACCAGAAGTCACTGGCACCCACTATATTTATACAGTCATAAAAACTATATCTACGTAAAATAAATATACTTACGTTCGATATTATTTTATCACGGATCGACCTAAACGGATTGAGTCGTCTTAAAGCCTTAAGTGTTTATTTGTTCGAAATAATAAAGCCTTTGAAATGACCTGGCCTCGTAAGCAAGTGCGTTGACATGAATTTCTAAATTGCAGGTGCGTAAAGTTCGTTTGCAGAGTTAGTTGCACCTTTGAAGGCTCACATACTACACTATTTTCAATATCAGGATAGGAGGAGGCTCCATTTGTAAATAAACGTTACGGCCCACAAACAGCACATACCTTCCGCACAAACTTTTTAGCGACATAATTTGTATAAGTCAGAAATATGTATAGAATTTGGAAATGTGTGTCAGAACTGAATTAAGTTTACCAGTCTATGTCAAGAAATATTCAAAATTTCATCCAAATCGCTCCAGCAGTTTCTCCGCAAATCTGGGATACGAACACATACCTATTTTTTTGTGAGGTACCCTTATAATATAATGAAATCAAAAATATTGAAAGAAGTTACCCAGGCAAATAATTTTAAACATTACAACGCGCGCGTACAAACCTCCCGGAGAAGGCACCGTTGACGCGAGCACTGCGTACTCTTAACCGAATGGCTGAACAGATTGATTATAAGTGAATTCACGAGGGTGGGATTATATACAGTTTGTTACGAAGATTAAATTAAGAACTGAAATTAAATTTAATTTAATGTAAGATTTGTAAGTTTACATTATGTACACTATCGCATTAGGCTAAGCCTGTAATGTATGTTGGTTCATCATATCAGCCGAAGGAAGTCCACTGCTGGACATAGGCCTCCCCCAAGGATCTCCACGACGACCGGTTCTGCGCTGCCCGCATCCAGCGGCTTCCCGCGACCTTCACCAGGTCATCGGTCCAATGAGTGGGAGGCCTGCCATAGGTGTGTATGTAGGTTAAAATAAATAAATAATGAAATCAAAAATATTGAAAGAAGTAACCCAGGCAAATAATTTTAAAAATTTATGTTCAAAATTTCATCCAAATTGGACCACACACAATGTATATGTCACCGGGATATTGTGAAAACCGCGTTATTACAATCTCACTAGTTAGATTATGATATAACGAGCTCATTTATTTAGTGTTTTTCACTTGGTTTAGTGTTATTGTAATGTCACTAGTGAAATTGTAAACAATATGTTACAGTTCACAATCATTCGACAGTTCATAATCTCGCGAAATATATCCCGTTAGATTATATTACAATCTTACGGTGACATATACACATACATTCACACACTTTTTTTTCTTGACTACTTTTTTAAGACATCTGTAGAGTGCATTTTCATCAAAATCTCGAAATCAAATTTTCGGACGATTACATACTTTCTTTTATTTTATTTTGAGAATTCAACATTATGTTCTGAAACTTTTCGTTTTACTCCTTCGTCGCTCGAAAGTAAATCATCATATCAGCTCATATACGTCCCCACCGAGGGGCTCGAGCCTACCCTGGCTTAGGGCGATCGGGGCATAGTCGACCACGCGGGCCCCGTGCGCGTTGGTCGACTTCACACACAACCTGCGAATTTCTTCGCAGGCGTGTGCAGGTTTCCTCGCGATGTTTTCCTTCACCGTAAGAGCGTCAGATAAACGTACATATGAAATCTAAATTCGTAATCACATTGGTACGTGGCAGGATTCGAACCACAACCTCCCGGACAGGAGGCGGCGGCCCTAGCCAATACGCCACCGACGCTGTAAATAAGAAATTATTTATGATTAGTTGAGTGGTGGGGAAGGAATGGCCATTTCAATTGTGGGATTACTTTTGCCCATTTTGAATGTTTTATTTTAAAACTATGAGTAGGTAGCTGCCATATGAAAAATGAATTTCTTTATTAATGTGAAATGAATGTATTTTTATTAATGTAATCCTAACAATATTTTTTTATCAATCTTAACATAATATGAATTAAAGTTTAAAATAAAAAAGTATTTATGTATTTTTATTAATGCAATCCTAACAATTATTTTTTGATCAATCTTAACTTATGAATTAAAGTTTAAAATAAAAAAGAATTAATGTAATCCTAACAATAATTTTTTTATCAATCTAACATAATATGAATTAAAATAAAAAAGTATTAGGTTCAAATTACCTTGGTTTTTACATATGTGTGAGTGCACAGGGACTGGAAGTTAATTTACAGAAAATTTGGGAACACAGCCATACATTAGTAACGACGCGCGACACGAAACGTTTTTGTTTTAATCTACAATTGATAAGGCCTTGGCATCATTGCACCTGATGGTAAGGGACGATGATGCCGAAGATGGAAGCGGGCTTACCAAGTTGCCGGTTTCAGTGCAATATGAAACCAGACTAAGCCCAAATACTACGAACTACTTAATAATACTTACACTATCCGTGTGCACTTACATTTGCCTGTAAATAATTCCATTTTGACGTTTACATCTAATACAACACAAAACTATCAGTATCAAGAACACCGCTGCTGCAGCACCAAGACCATACACAACGTTTTTGTCAACACAAGTATCGCCGAAGAGCATGTTGCCTGGACCACATTTTACTAAAGTCTTCAAATTGGAGAGTTCGTCTGAGATAGAGCCTATGATTGAGTCTCTACGATGTCTTGAATGATTGATCTTTTTGGCCAGCTCCGAGTCTTCAAACTCTTTGGTACTCAGACTCACACAAGTGCCTCTTTTATTATCGTAAACTTGCTCAGGTTTGCACAGTTGCTCGGCTTCCGTCATTGTTCTGGGGTGGTTAGGGATGTCGTAGTCCTCGTTGCCGCCCGTAGGGTTGGGGTGATTTTCCTCACCCTGTCTTCCAGACGGCAAACAGTTTCCATTGTCGCACGGTGAAGCGTTTACCGTCGCTAGAGCAACGAGTAGAGCGGCCACGCAGAGTTTTCCAATCATTCTGTAAAACAAGTTTTATTGCACGCTATACTTTTAAGTGAGCAATTTTTGTATATACAGGGTGACTGGTAAAGACTTTAAGAAGGAGGTGAAATAGAAGACAAAAAACACAAACAGCTTTTTTCTTTGTTTTCAAATCAAATGTTATTATTAGGTTGACTGGAAGAGATAAAATAAGTCTGCCTTTATACCATACATATCTGTTTAATGTTCTGTATTCTAACATGTCAATAAAGAGTTTACAAACAAACAAACTTTTCCCTAGAAAAGAACAATACAATACAAAATTTATTTTTATTTTCATACAAAATGAAAATACAATATTAAATACATTTTTATTTTATTACAAAATAAAACTAGATCAGCTCCTTAGCCAACTTGTAATAAGATGTCAAGAATTTTTTTGAAAATTGACCCATACAGTCCTTGGAAAAAAAACTGTTTTGTCTTTTCATTCACCTCCTGAAATACATCCGTTGTTTTACCAGTCATCCTGAAAATAAAATCCTGGTTTCTTGAAAACGGCTTTAACAATTTCGGTATTTTTTTTTATTTATAAGTAATTTTTTACTTTTTTAGATAGGTGTTATCACAAAGAAAATCCGTTTTCACACAAAAAACAAGATTTTTAGTTAAGTTTTAGTTCAGCTACTCAAAAACAGATGTCGCTATATGAGTCTAGACACTCTTACTCATCATAACTCAGCGCTTAGCAAGAGGCTTTACAAAAACCCCTCGCTTGAAAAAAAAAAAAAAAATTAAGGGAGCACCTTTATAAAATTTATTACTTACTTAAGGGCCTTATTTTTACCCGACTGCACTATTTCTTTGGCACACTCTTTAGCCTAAATGGCTTGATGGATTTTGGAGTGCGAGGTGTCATTAAATTTCTCTTGATTCTGTGACTGATATAGCATATATTTTTACCCAACTGGCCAAAAAAGAGGTTAAGTTTTTAAGTAGTCGGAATTTAGTTATTATACTTAGCCAACCAATTTAAATTTTTAGTATGGTGACAAATGTAGGTAATTACTATAATGAAGAAAAAACATACCCACTAAAAACACTAATAGAAAGCAAAAACATAGAAAGGGAGGTATGAGGGTCCAGTCACTGGTGTATGGGGACAGGGAACCCTAAAAGGATATCCCCTATAAGAATGATGACTGCATCAAATATATTTTGAACAAAAAAAAATATCTTTACTTACTCGCCCTATTTCCTATCAAGTCTTCAATTATAAGTATTATAATTTATAACTCATCAAAATCACAAAATGACTGGGTAAAAAATAAAAATGTAATCGCTACAGCTGAAAACCATATTATATGAATGAACAAGAGCCCGCTGGAGTTCATAAATCCCATACAAACATAGTCTTTGATTCATTTGTTAACCAAACAACCGATTTTGAAATAATTTCATATCGATAATCGGATGACGTATCTGTGTCGGTATTTCATTACTTTTTGAAAAACGAAACAGGAATCCATTATTAACCAATCAACTTGTTTTCAAAAAACGGAAAACAAGTTTATTGGTTACTAATGGATTCCTGTTTCGTTTTACAAGAAAGTAATGATATCATCGATAGGTAGGTATGAAATTATTTATGCTAGGTTTGTATGGGATTTATGAACTCCAGCGGGCTCGCATGCATGCTGGGCTGGGCTGGGCCACCCACGCCCCCAACACACCTACCTCAAGGAGTATAGAAATCACTAACCTACCTATTCAATCTATCGGTTATCAGCAGATTGATTCTGCAAATTGAGGTTGAAATTGAATGGTGAGGAGAGTACATAAGTATTAAGTGCTGAAAATGACCGACATGACGCCACGGCCGACCACGCCTACATGTTTAAGGCACTCTGTGACGCGTAGCTATTTCAATTTAAACATTTTTCTTTGAATAAATTATAAAAGCATTTTTAGAACCAGAAACATTTTTAATTTTTTTTTACAAGATGATAAAAAAGTAAAGGAATATTACTGCTCAAAGCAGTCATCATTCCTACCTATTGTAAAAACAAAATACAAGGTACCTTAATTTATTACAGATGACCCTTTGCTAGTCTGTCCCAAAACAAACGGAGTGGATTCCTTCCTTGGTCTCTGTCTCTACTCCGTCAGTCAGTACCAACCAACTCAGTACTACCAGTCAAAAACTTATAACTTCACAACGCACAGTGCACACGACGACCGTTTGTTCTTTTATCAGCTCAAACAATAAAGTATATATATACATATATATTACTTTGTGCAATAAAAAAAATTAATGTGTAGCTGCGGTCAGTATGACCAACTTCACATTCAATTAGAGTTAGAGATCCTGCTCCTTAGGTAAGAAAACTTACAAATCCTGCCAAATTCATAATATTGTCAGACTATCATTTAAGCACTTTGCATTGAGGCCTCAGGTTATAATATGATGAACATTATACAGAACATGTTAAAGTTTACAATTGAATGAGCTACAAATTCAATAAGAAATGTAATATTACGGGAAATTCCCAAAACAGGGGTCAACAACTAGGAGTTTTGTGTTGCCATAATTGTCTTTGAAATTCCTACTGCTTTTTACTTTCGAGTGAAGGTGTGAAGAAGGTATTGTGATGGCGAAAAAATATAAAAGTTGAGGTTGTGACACGGATCGATTGTCTTACACTAACGGAGTCCAAAAAACAAAAATAAATGTGTGTGTGTGTGTCTGTACGTCTTTCCGGTGCTCTAGTTCTCAAACTACTGGACGGATTTGGGTAAAATTCGGGTTAGGCAATATTATGTTTACATCTCCAGTCCTTTTTCTTTTTCTAATTTCCTATATCTTGATTTTAACGGTTGCTGTACAGTAGTAAAAAAAACTTGTAGTTTTTTTATTAAAAATTGCTCTAATGATTTTCATGAAACTCGGTATGTTACTATAACTGTATATGGCCTACAGTACGCAGTAGTCCGTTGTTCCAATAAAAATCGGAATAAGCTTGAAATTTGTAATGAAACTTTGTAAATTAGGACAGTTTTTTTTTTTACGTGCAGTTTGTAAAACCTCAAATGAAAATAGTATAGACTAGGAGGTCATGACAAATTTGGTAACGATAACGGAAATGGATAAACTTAGGTTAAGAGGATACACGGTAACACTCTGATGTTAAATATGTCAGTCTGCCTGCACAAAGTGGTTGCGTTATGTAGTTATAGCGGCTGAAAAAAATATTTATCGTGACCAAAAAAAAACGATAAGGGAAATGACCGAGGAAGATGGAAAATTAAAGTACTAGTTGTACTCATGACAAAAATTCAAAAACTGACCAAATATTCGATTGCGTTATGGAGCAACGCCCGTTAGTAGTAGAAATTCTGCACCAGGCCCCCATCCCCCTAGCGGAGTACCAAAGTTGGAATTGGCTGACATTAATTCCTAAACAAAGCATTAAAAGCATAGTTGTACACATGTCAATTATGCAAAAACTTATCAAATATTCATATTTAGTTAAGTGATATGTACGATTATATACTAAGTTTTATCTTTTACGTTGCCCTGTGTATGTATGTAGATTTCTATGTTCCCTACTACAGCCTGAACGGCTTGCAGGATCTTTACGTATGAGGTAATGTAAGATTCGTCTTGATTCCGTGAGTGATATAGGATAATTTTTTACCAGACTGGCCAAAAAGAGGGTTTAAGTTTTTTTGCAGTCGGGTTTTAATTTTTAATTTCCTGATTTTAATGTTTGGTTAATGAATTTGACAAAAATACATATATTTTATACTTCTAACCTTCATAACTCAGCGCAGATTGATTTAAGTGATATCTGATATGTCTCTAATAATAAGTGGTTTTTTTTTGTTACTTTACCTGTACCCAAATAAAACAGTTTGATTAAAAACTCTGAAAAAGGTTTTTTTTTTCAACCCAACTCAGACTGTGTTAAACACAGTCTAGGCTTTCTTAGTTTAAGCAAAGTATACATATTAGTACTCGTACTAACATATAGTTTGGCCACAGTCTAAGAATCCATAGGGATCATTCAACAATTACGTGATCACCGGAAGGGGGGGGGGTCAGATGCTTGTATATACATCTGGATTATTTGGGGGGGGGGAGGGAGAATCCATGATTACGTTATCATTTTATAAACTAAATATTTAAAATATTTACGTCCAATTTTGAAGTCTACTACTGGTAACACTAACTATTAGATAGATGGAACGGGATTTCCCCTGCTATAGACAAACTGTGGAACAGTGTGACCAGATTCAGTATTTTTATACTTACCGGCATATATTATCATACATTTTAAGCACGGACGAAGATTACGTAATCAAGGCGAGGGGGGGGGGTTAAAAACAAAAGATTACGCTGTGATCACATAGGGGGGGGGGGGGGGTTAAAAAAACGGCCAAAAATGATCACGTAATTGTTGAACGATCCCATACAGTCGTCCAACGCCTTTGATAATCGCGTCATCGCCGACACCACTAATGACTGATCACAGTACCAAGGGTTGACACAATACTTGACAATATAATTGAAAACGCTAAACACGTTAAAAAACCGACTTCCATCGCAACAAATTAGTACATTTTTGCATTATTATTTTTGGTTTTTGTTAATTTTCTACTAAAGTACTACACCGATTTTGATAAAATTCATATGGGACCACACGAGAAGCACTAGCTTTCAAATAAAAAAGAATCATAAAAATCGGTTCACCCAGTCAAAAGTTCTGAGGTAACAAACATAAAAAAAAAACATACAGACGAATTGAGAACCTCCTCCTTTTTGGAAGTCGCTTGAAAATGAAAGAAAACGCCATCACGTATAAAAATTACTTCAATAGTGTAAAATCGATATTTAAAGGTACCTTCGCCCTGATTCAGGGTAGGCTCGAGCCCCTCGGTGGGGACGTATATGAGCTGATATAATAAAAGGTACCTTAGGTCTCTGATCTAGAATCCGTTGTCAGATTTTTAAAAAGGCGGCCATTAAGAATTTTTAGTTACTGAACGAGTACGTGCGCGGTAGCCTTGGCGTGCGCTATGTCACAGACAAGCTACAAGAAAACCGACTACGATGGTTTGGACACGTGAAAAGGAGACCACCTGACTACATCGGCAATGTTACACTCAACCAAAACTTACCCGGTCAAAGACGAAGAAGAAGGCCGAAACTGCAATGGTTGAGCGTTGACCTAAAAAGTTGCGACCTAGGATAGGGCAAAGTGGAGAAAGAATAGCCGGAAAGCAGACTCCGTCATTCAGACGGGACAATTGCTAAGAACAGAGAGAGAGATACTGAACTGATTGCTTCCAAAATCGATGTCTGAGGCCCCATATCACGAATCCGTTATCAGAATTGTAAAAAGTGGCCACCATTTTGAACTTTTTAGTTACTCAACCAATTGATTCCAAAATCGATATCTGGCGGTCCTTGAGGCCCCTTATCACGAATCCGTTGTCAGAATTGAAAAAAGTGGCCGCCATTTTGATTTTTTTAATTACTGACCGATTGCTTCCAAAATGATATCTGGGGGTCCTTAAAGTCCATAATCACGAATCCGTTGTCAGAACTGAAAAAAGTTGTCGCCATTTTGAACTTTTTAGTTACTGGACCGATTGCTTCCAAAATCAATATCTGAATCACTGCCAGATAATGAAGTCCATAATCACGAATCCGTTGTCACAATTGAAAAAAGTGGCCGCGATTTTTAACTTTATAGTCACTGGACCGATTGCTTCTAAAATCTATATTTGAGGGGTCCTTAAAGTCCATAATCACGAATCCGTTGTCAGAACTGAAAAAAGTGGCCGCCAACTTTTACCGACTTCAAAAAGGAGGAGGTACTAAGTTCGACTGTATATATTTTTTATGTATGTTCACCGATTTTTCCGTCAATTGTGGACCGATTTTCAAAATTCTTTTTTCATTCGAAAGAGTATACTCCCGAGGGGTCCCATTGTCACCAAGCCAGGTTCTGATGATGGGATCCCATGTAAATCGAGAGCAACCCTCAAATTACTCTTTACGCAGGCACTTATTACGTGATTCATATGTTTTCTAAAGCTATTAAATACCTGCGTCTGTTAGTCATCATCTCATGTTGATAAGCTGATGAAGGAAGGTACAAGTCCTTAACGCTTAGGAGTTGGAGGAAAATTCTTTCAATATTATATATAGATATATACGTAGGTATGCAATATGCATAGACTGATAGGTTGTATTCTTTCAGGTTATTCAGATGAGCTTATGATTGACGATAACTTTCATGTTATGGAGTAAAATCGTCTATCATCATCTGCTGAGATGATGATGGAAGCCACATGACTTTGTATCTGTTAATGAAACACATGTATTATGATTTGATAATTCCTATTGGTGAGTAGGTGATTGGGTTTAACGTTGTAAGGTAGATAGCAATATCACTAAAAATAAAAGTTAGGCGCAAAAATATAAAAAATAGAAATAAAAAGTATTACAAAATCTATGCCTACAATTAAACCAGGAGACTATGGTTTATAAAAATTATAATCATGTAGGCCTGTTTATCTTGAATATACATACATAAACTTTCTTAATAAATTTAACTTAGAAATGTGTCAAAAAAAATCATTAGCGTCGCATGGCGGAGCTGCATTTTAGCGGCTCGTTACCATACACGCGTGTTCTCAGTTCAGTCGGTTCGCATCTTACTCAATAACGCAAGCACGTATTTTGAACTTTTGAAGTGTTTTCAGGAGGATAAACTATCATAAACTTGTATATTTTTGTAGAATTGTAAGTATTTATTTAGATTTACTATGTTTTTAAACGGTTTTATTTAGCTTAACCCCGTATATTTTTGCCTTTCTTTGTTTCAAATCGATTCTTATGAAACTTTGCATACACGTGGGGTGCTCGTAACGAAACAATATAATGGTAGTTTCAACTGGGTCTGATGATGAAGTCAGGAGGTGGACAGTGAAACTCTTCAAGTATTACTAGTAACCCCCTTGAGTTTGGGCTCATTTAATTGGTTTTGACTAGTCCCATATATTACACTAGGTGAGGAGGGTCCGACAATGGATTCAGGAAGAAGACAGCCGACCGGTTATCTTAAAAAAATTACCAATTTTTATTTCTACTAATAAGTTATTGTATAGTAGGTACTCGTACCTACCTCAAGGTCTTCGACCAGTGTGTGTTTGTTGCCAATGATGACATACGGAACTGAGACATGGTCGCTTACTATGGGCCTCATAAGAAGGCTCAAGGTCACTCAAAGGGTAATGGAGCGTGCTATGCTTGGAGTTTCTCTGCGTGATCAAAACGAGGAGATCCGTAGAAGAACCAAAGTAACCGACATAGTTCTCAGAATTGCTAAACTTGAGGGCTCCAGGACTCAGCAAAATTGCTGACACAGTATTTATACCTTTCGTGAACAGAGAGCTTGTCACTGTTTCAAGATTAGATGTGATTTGGGACAGATACGACACTGACAAGTCTCAAAAACGAGTCGTCTGTAAAACCTGCCAAAAAGGCAAAATCCCCTGGCACATATGGTCACACTAGGCCGTTGTTTTTTTTTTACAGTATTTTAACGTCTCTGGATACAAGCCCTTTTAAGACAGTCTTTATTTATCTTCGTTTCTTTTTTGATATGCAATGCTAATATTGGTACACTAGCTGTCCCAGCGAACTTCGTACCACCTTACACTGCACTACACTACACTAAACTACACTACACTACCGCTACCGCTACTATACCACTACCACTACCAGTACCACTACTAATACCAGTATACTACTACTACACTACCACTACCATTACCACTACCACTACACTACCACTACTACTACACTACCACTACCGCTACCACTCGACTACCACTACACTACCACTTCACTACACTACACTACTTTTTGTAGATATTGCAAGAATTTTTAGGTCATTTTTACACCAGTATATAATAAAAATGTTCTCTGGAGTTTTTGATAGCCTCATTCTGACTGATGTGGAACACCTGGTCGCAGTAGAGTAGTAATAATGGGTCATCTTTGGTAGACCCTCCGTAAGGGTCCAGACACACGGACTACAAACGAGCTGCAAATTCGCATATTACCTCCGACTGCATGAGATTGTGCAGCAAATGGTCTTTAGAGGGCGATTAAGAATGGTACTCTTTGCAGATTAAGCCAATGGGCATAGATATTAGTTTAGGGCTTTGAGTATACATTCTGTAGGCAAGATGTATACTCAAAGGGTTAGGGCACAGTATATATATTAGTACCAACGTAGTTAGGGTGTGTACTTACGGGGTGTCTGATTGGAGACAGAATAGGTCATCTTGTTTCTATCTTTTTAAAATTAACTTTTTACGCAATCGGGTTTTAGATTTTTTATTTTATTTTTTTGTTTTCATGTTGAATGAATTTATCATTTTAATATCTGCACGTTAATGAATTCCCACGAAAGTAAAGTTAGTAGATAGATAGATAGAAAGATAACACGCTTATTTGTCAGTGCATAACACACACACACACACACACACACATATACACACCAAAATGTACTCAAACTCAAATAACTCTTCATTGTACATACATCAAAATAAATACACTGCAAAATTCAATGTACATAACATAAAAAAAGACGTGTGGCACTCGGAGAATGCCGCGGTAAAGCTATTGCATAGCATTTTTTATCAACTTTTAACACTAAGAAAGTATGATCGTTCGGTCCTCTGTACCGTAGCTCCATGAGGCCTAAAGCTGAAAAATCTTTCAGTAACTTAAAAATAAGTTCTTATTTTAACACTCACACCATTCGTAACACATTCAGTACGGAATGATTGACTAATGTAGTTGGGCCATGTACGAGCAAGCGCGTACAACGCAAAAATGCTTCATAAACAGTTTATGTTTTAACCCAATTACTCATTATTTCTACAATTCAGTTCGTTTTCGGCCATCAAGCGCGCCGCGCGTACTCCTATCATTTTCATCAATTCATTTAGTTTTTAACATTTTTATACAATTTTAATATACAGTTTTACCAAAAATCAGTATCAGTAATTTTGTTTTTTTGTTATTTTTGTTTTTGTACAGGCCAGACGACAAAACACCTGAAATGGAACGGACGGGTACAATTTTGGGGGCTATTTACACAAAAAAGTAGTCACTCTACAAACAAACTATGTCGACACCGTTACGTTTGAAACGTAACACTTGTTGAATCTTCAAATCCGCTCGGGAAAAAGCTAAACGAATAAAAAACGAACACAAAGGTTTTCAGGTGTTTCGTCGTCTGGCCCATATTCTTTCGCTAATAACTCCATAACGACTGCGTTACGATTGATATGAAGCAAGTATTTCTCAATTGTTTTTCCGGTACTCTAGCTTAATACACGTCTTTAGTCACTAACTCCATTAATTATGGATAAATCTGGTGATAAAAATTGTATGTAGATCATGAAATAGGGTGACAATGATTTCATTTTACAAGGAAATATCTCAAACTCGAAATCTAAGAGCATTACGAAATTTCATGTCCACTTAGCTGTTAGGAAGTCGGCTACACTATGAAGTGATTTCGAGTGAAACTACTTTGCTTCAAGAGACAAATTCAAATTCAAAAATTTTGAAAGAAAAGATCAGTGAGAATTCGTAATGTCATTTTGGCAACTCTACTTTGAACTGTAATGCTATTGTCAAAACATTGGCTACCATTAATATTGTGTCTGTTGTGATGTTTCCATGAGTGAATAGATTTATTAGTGAATAAATATATTTACCGGAAAAACAATTGAGAAATACTTGCTTCATATCAATCGCAACGCACTCGTTATGGAGTTATTACACCACACAGTTTTACACCAGTAAAATTGACTAAGTCCTTTTAGTATCGCAAATAGCTAATAGATGGCACTGTAAGTTTTTTTTAGAACGCGGTAACGATACGTCACGCCCGGTCGAGCCAGTAAAATTGACTGTCCTTTTAGTACGGCAAATCGCGCTCAAACCCGCGACAAAAGCTATGCAATACTTAACAAAATAAAAGAGTCAAAAAAAAGAAAGGGACTACACATATTGGTATAAAGGGTGTAACAAAATTAAAGCCCCAGTTAACGGGTCCTACACCAATTATTTTAAACCCTGTATCACTAATTCCACATAAAATAAATAAAACTGAGTTTTTAATTTGTCAGCGACCGGTTTCGAACACCATCTTCAGGCAGATCAACAAATTAAAAACGCAGTTTTATTTATTTTATGTGGAATTAGTGTAGATTTAAACCAATATGTGTGATATAAAGTTCCAGCAAGAACCTACAATCAAAAGTATCATCTATCAGAAAGGGAATATTAAAAAAGAAGAATCAAACAAATAACAACAAAATAACATAAGTAAATAAATTACACGAGTGTGATGGAATACAAATGGGCCATAGCTCAATAAATTATTGCCCCTGTAGGAGCAAAACACTGATTTTCTGCCACGACGAGGGTAGACAGAAAAAGTTATATATTAAAAATAAATAGAGTTTAAAAAAACTAAAAAACACGCTTTTAAAGTACATCAGACTAAAAAGTAAAAAATAATTCTTAATATATAAGTTGAAAATAATAATTAACAAAAAATACTACTATTATTGTGAAAAAGCGTGGGGCGCTCTGTGCCATATTTTTCGTCTATCAAACATATCAATGACATTAGTAATATATATAATTTAATTTTAAAATCAATTGGTTTTTGCTGCCCCGTACGTACGAGGTTGCTACCTTTATTATAGAAAATACATAAACATAAATTTTCCTAACATGTCAATTTCTACCGGGCCATTGTCCTCACTTTTATCCTTTTCCCTTCTTATAACTTTTTGGGCCAAAGATTCCAAATAGGATTTACATCTCCTACTTTTTTTATTTTAACCCTATGTTTGCTACACATCATAAATATGTTGTCATACTAGTTTGTCATAGCAATATAACCATCATAGTCCTCGTGGTCATACTATAGTTTGTCATACCAATATGAGCATCATAATCCTCGTGGTCATACTATAGTTTATCATACCAATGTGACCATCATAGTCCTCGTGGTCATACTATTAGTTTGTCATACCAATGTGACTATCATAGTCCTCGTAGTCATATTGTAGTTTGTCATACCAATATGACCATCATAGTCCTCGTGGTCATACTATAGTTTGTCATACCAATATGACCATCATAGTCCTTGTGGTCATACTAGTTTGTCATACAAATATGACCATCATAGTCCTCGTGGTCATACTATAGTTTGTCATACCAATATGACCATCATAGTCCTCGTGGTCATACTAGTTTGTCATACCAATATGACCATCATAGTCCTAGTGGTCATACTATAGTTTGTCATACCAATATGACCATTATAGTCCTCGTGATCATACTAGTTTGTCATACCAATATGACCATCATAGTCCTCGTGATCATACTATAGTTTGTCATACCAATATGACAATCATAGTCCTCGTGGTCATACTAGTTTGTCATACTAATATGACAATCATAGTCCTCGTGGTCATACTAGTTTGTCATACCAATATGACAATCATAGTCCTCGTGGTCATACTAGTTTGTCATACCAATATGACCATCATTCCTCGTGGTCATACTAGACAACATCGTTCTGTTTACATTCTGTGCTGGCTAGCTGATAATTAAATCGACTAGGAGTTAAGTGCACAGACGTTCCACGTGATGAAGGAGTGCTTCTGAGGAACTTTTCAAGAGTTCTTCTCGGCTCAAAAGCTAAACGAGTAATGAATCTAGAAAAATCTATATAAAATATTTAAAATTGCGTGCACGCTCAAATCTGTAGCTGTGTTAGTAAATTTCGAAGCACGCCAAGTGGTTTTTAATAAAAACTCACGAACAATGAAAATTGTGCTTTTATATTTTCATAGAAGGATGGCACAGATTGTATGAAAATAGTAAAAATAAGAACTGAGAAGGTACCTACTCGTAAATATAGCACTTGCCCATCTTGAAAGTTTCTATATCCTGTACTGGACATGTCTTCACTACATAGTATAAAACAAAGTCGCTTCCCACTGTCTGTCTGTCCCTATGTATGCTTATATCTTTAAAACTACGCAACGGATTTTGATGCGGTTTTTGTAATAGATAGAGTGATTCAAGAGGAAGGTTTATATGTATAATACATGTATAATATCGTAGATAAACACTTATATTTAAGGTGTCTAAGGTGATGTCGTAAATAAATTCATTTTTTTGCGCTTACATTGCAAACACTGGCTGAACCCTACGAAATAGATCAAAATAATGTAATACAGTATTCTGCAACTTAAAAGGTTTACAAAAAAGTTCTCGATGGTACATGTCTATCTTTTAGGGATAACACACAATAACCATTTTTTATCCGCGCACCACTGACCCTGAAAGACAGTCATAAAAACGATGTCCACGCGGGCGAAGCGGCGGGCAAAAGCTAGTTTCAAATAAAACTTGTAGAAAAAAGTCTTAAAATATCCCTAGGCAATGTTGAACAGTGTAGTGTCATGTCTTAGCGGTTATCATAGAGCAGCCGCCCAAAATAATATAAAATTCATTCGCCAAATTAGCTGCACCTATGAAAAATGCCGCTTGCCGCTGTCGGCTCGCGTCAAACGGTAGTAACAAAGGGGCCGCTTTGAGTTCAATCGCGGTGCCGCCGACTTTTAACGTACCTACAAAGCTACGTTATTTATTAACGTCGGCGGTGCCACGATTGAACTCAGGGCGACCCCTTTGTCACTACCGTTTGACGTGAGCCGGCAGCGGCGAGCGGCATTTATCAAAGGTACATCTGATTCAGCGAACGAACTATAATTAGTAAGTACCGAATATATCTGAAATCTGGAGTGTAACAAATAGAATGTAAGAAAGAAATCTACATTATTCTAATAGAATTATCCTATAGATAAATACTTTGTTTATAATTTGAAATTACTTGTTTTTAAATCACAAGCAAATTAAAATAAAACCCTTCGAATAAATAAATATCTCTTGAAAAAATGCAGCTTTTCTCCCCAAGCGTTTTTGAGTCATACGCTGACGCAAAAAATTTAATATTTCAAGAAAATGTGTTTTCTTGGTTAAACAAATCCTTTTCATCTGTGTACCTATACCACATATACCTATTAAAATTAGAGGGAACTGGCAAATGCTAGTCGAACTCGCACGCTCAGGTTCCGTAGAGCTCCGTTACACAAGGGGAACGCCTCGCACACGACGCACCATTGACAAGAGGTCAAACAAAGATTTTTCTCAAACCCCGGTCATGGGCGGACAGGATTGGCTAAGCTAGTATCTAGAGTCTATTCCTACGATGTTCCTGTACCACCTTTTTTATCTGAAATTGGTAAACCCTTGGCATCATCTCACCTTCTGGTAAGTGACTATAATAAACTCAAACTCAAACTCAAAACAAACTCAAAACAATTTATTTCAAATAGGTGTTTACACACACTTTTAAATAGTCAAAACAAAAAAAAAATACTGTATATTACAAATAATGTCATGATTCAGATTACAGTCTCAGGTAATGGTATTTGATATAGAATCAACATTATATATCTTTGTCATTTACATAATATATTATTTTATAATATCCTCTAGAGCACAAAACTTTTTTGACATGAGTCTTGAATTTATTCTCTGACAAACTAGTTACATTTGCGATTCAGATTACAGTCTCAGGTAATGTAGCGGGCTTACCAAGATTCCCCAAAGAAATTGGGAGCTCGAACCCGCGACCTCCTGATGTACTTACCATTACGCCACCATGTAGGGGTACTATAGTTTGTCATACCAATATGACCATCATAGTCCTCGTGATCATACTATAGTTTGTCATATCAATATGACCATCGTAGTCCTCGTGATCATACTATAGTTTGTCATACCAATATGACCATCATAGTCCTCGTAGTCATAGTAGTTTGTCATACCAATAAGACCATCATTCCTCGTGGTCATACTATACAACATCGTTCTGTTTACATTCTGTGCTGGCTAGCTGATAATTGAATCGACTATGACACAGTATTGCGATATTGCCTATATTGTAATTCTGTGACTATGATACTATTATTGATATGACCATTTTTGTAGGAAACCCTAAAATCGAAAGGAAGACTGCCTGAAGAACAGTTATCAATTATCATATATTATGGGTACCTACCACGGATCTAAGTAAAATTTAACATTGACATCCGTTCAAATTTCCTCATTCCGGGAATCGAACCCACTCGACCCCGCCCCGAGAGCGCTCCCAACTGATCCATAAAGCGACTAATTGTAGAAGTTCGTCTTTAATTTGTTCGTTTCGCTGTCGGCACTACGATAGTCCAGGAGATGCTATATGATTTTATTATTATATTTTTTATATATTATATTATATTTATTATATTTTATTTATAGTAAATTGTTCTGTTTTCGATATTGTTGCATATGTTTGCTTTGCACAGCCCTTAGTTTTATTTAATTGTATCCATTCTCTGGGTTGCCTGGAAGAAATTGCTTTAAGCAATAAGGCCGCCTACATTGTACAATTTAAAATTTGACTATTTATTCTGTACTTGTATTTTGCAATTTTTGTAATTGTACAATAAAGCATATTTGATTGATTGATTGATTGAGATGCGTAGTCCCCGCGGCTGAGATGCGTAGTCCCCGCGGCTGCTAGTATTTTTTGTGTGCAGATAATGGTGATCTTTATATATTTATACAGATGACGTGGCGATTTTTTCCTTTTTACCGTGAATAAGTGTTTAAGTGATTAAATTAAACTACAGTTCTATAATCTACCAAATTTAAGATACATTAATATATTAAGTTAAGACTATTTGTTTCTCAATAAAATAAAATAAATGAATAAAATATTGTGAAGGCAACAAAAAAAAATCGAAGTTGAGATTTTGACGGGGATCGTACCGCATTGTCTTACACTGATAACGTCCAAAAAAACTAATAAAAATTATATGTGTACTTTTTTACTTACTATGAATTTGGTTAAAACTTGGGATAGGGCTATATTTATTTAAAATCTCCAGCTACTTTTAGAAACTTACTTATTTTTGTAGAGAGTGTCGGTGATGAAACGGCTAAGGGCGCTACATCCTGTCCGGGAGGTCGTGGTTCGAATGCTGCCTGCCACGTACACCTGCACACGCCTGCGAAGAAACTCGAAGGTTGTGTGTGAAGTTGACCAACCCGCACCATGCCCGCGTGGTCCACTAAGGCCCGATCGCCCTAATTCAGGGTAGGCTCGAGGCCATCGGCAGTGACGTATATGAGCTGATGTGATGATATTATTGTCAAAAATGACTAATGTAACTTCATATGGCCTACTACACTATGAAACTTATTATTCCACAAAAAATTGGAATAGGGGACTCTATTATACGGTACTTCCCATACACAAAAGGGTTCCAATATATGTAGCTACTTCTTAATCACTAGAAGTTAACAAAGCCTGCCACACTCGATAATTCATTATTCTAGAAAAATCTGAATAACCTCCCATACAAACTATTGTTAATAATTTTTTTATCAAGTCTGACACACTTATTTTCTTTGCTATGCTAGGTAGCGTATTTTTATTGTTGATTTCAGTATTCGAGACGGTGAAGGCTATCGGGCTATCGAAAGGTTATTGGGAAGAGATCGCTTCTTAGCGATAATACCGCTTACTTGTGTAATGTCGCTTTTCTGTTTAACGAACTTTTTTGTGTAAATAATGTTTCTGTACCTATTGTGAAAAATGTGTTTTCAATTCAATGTATCTTATCAAGTGTACAATCTTTATTTTAGCTAAGTAAATATATCAACTTATATATGTGTTTTTCAGAATGGTCAGAAACGCACGATGAAGGCCAAAAAACTCCAACAGTTATATAGGTAAGATTATAGGGACGTATTCCAAGTTCAAGTTAACGTACCTATTATAATCCTCTGAAAGTCCTCCCGACTCCCGGCCTACCTCAGCAGTTCAACGTCTCGGCGAAAAGCTAATTGCAAAGATTAGTGAAAATGGCCGCTTAGCGCGAAATGGCGGCGAAACAAAATGGCGCCGGCTTCGGAGAGACGGTGGGAAGGCGTTTTTCATTAATTAAATGGTATTTAGGTGATGGTTTTTGTAAGAACGCGTTTTAAGATGAATCAATTAAAATGCTTTGTCAAGTTCTGATAAAACATTTACATAGGTATGTGCATTCTAGATACATTTAGAATAATCGATCGAGATTGATCGCGAAGCGTAGAAATAGTTCATTAAAAATGGTGTATATGTGGCAGGCATATTGTATGATAAGTCATTTTGCAAATGGTGAGGCAAATTGTATAATTTGTCCGTATATATGTGCAGAAAGACTTCAATCGCAACAACCGAGTTCAATTTTGGTGCATTTTTCGGTTTTCATTAATTTCCTAAAAATGTACTCAACCGATTTTGATTAAATTTAAATACAGGACCAACATGGCAGTTTAATGTATCGAATGAAAAAGGAATCATGAAAATCGGTTCGCAACCTACGACATACAGTCGAATTGTCCTCCCATTTGAAGTCGGTTGAAAATGTGGCAAAATGGCTGACGGCAAGAAGTGATGTAGGTACTAAGGATGGCGATTGGTGCTAAATAGATCGGGCCGGCTAAGGCGGTATATAGGTGTACAAATATCAGACACAATGCCACATGAAACCCTGAGTGCGGCCCTGCGTCGCATCCAATTAGCGATCAGATTAAAGATATGCCGAGGGAGCCATTACCCGGCGAATTACCCGCTGCCGAGTACGCATCTAGCTGTGGGCCAAGCCATAGGCCTACAGCGACTAAAAGGAATACTTTATCGTAATTATGTTTGTTATGACCTGGCGCTTGAGCGCTAACTGACAGGAGGCTTTGACAGTAGGCCCTAGACAGAATGTCTCCTTCACCGGTAGACTAAATTGTGCGAACATGCTCAACGCACTTCAGTATTTGAACAATTTCATTAGAATGCGATATGCATTATTATACTGAAGTCTAATGCTGCTCATCGCACGTCTGGTCAAGTTGACCCACAACTGATAGGTGTAGAAGCTTTGACAGTAGGCCCTACAGAGAGGGTCATCTTCACCGCTGGACTAAATTGCTTCGCAATGTTTGTAACCGGATGTGCATGGATGCTAAACGTCGCTACATTCATAGCACTTTAGAGAACACCTCACCGGCGCAAACATGGCGCTTCTTGGAGACACTTGGAGTAGGCAGGATCTCTGATAGGCAATGTGGCGCACTCGACTTGGATGATCTCAACCGTCATTTCTCTACTCCCCCCGTCACACTAGAGGAGGCTATAAATTAGCATCCCTGCGCTCCCTTGCCGATTTGCCTCTGCCTGACTGTGACCCATTCGAGTTTCTCGAGTCGCTTGAGGGGTGGCATGAATCAGTGCTTACCCGCAATATGCTACGATGGCGTTGCGATTCCTTTCACTGAGAAGACCCGAAATTTGGGTCTTATCATGAACTCCAACCTGTCGTGGTCCTCTCACATCATTGACGTCAGCAGGCGTATGCATTTTTCTTACCACTCCCTTAAGCGACTCCAGTTCTTTTTGCCTTTTAAAACAAAAATTATGCTCGCCCAAACCTTTCTGTTGCCGTGCTCGATTATGCAGATGTCTGCTACTTGGACGCCACTGAGGAGCTTCTCAATAAGCTCGAGCGCCTACAAAACCTCGCCATCAGGTTTGTGTTCGGCTTGCGAAAGGTCGACCATGTATCTAAATATCGGTCTCGGCTTAATTGGCTCCCTGTCCGCCAGCGTCGTAATTTACACATCCTCACACTCCTCTACAAAATCCTTAAAAATCCTTCCCTTCCTGAATATCTCTGCTCCCGTTGCCAGCCACTACCTGTGCCTTCCCCACCCAGACGTCAATGTGTCAAGAAAACTCTGGTAGTTCCCCGCTCCAATACCAAAATTCTTCTCCGATTCCTTCACTGTTGAAGCTGCGAACCTATGGAACAAGTTACCCGCAAATATTCGCGACTGCCTCTCTGTTAACACTTTTAAAACTAAACTTAAAGAGCATCTTCTTTTCCTACAGAACATGTAAGTTTATTTATATAGTATTTATTTTAGTAAGAACAATAATTATTATAATGTTAGTTATGTATTATAAATGCTATTAATTTATTTATTATTAGTATGTGTTATTTATGTACGTAGATTAGGTTAGTTTATATTTAATTGTATTTTATTTAGTTTATATTATGATTATTAAGTACACACAGGTTTGCCTCCCATACTTTTAAAGTCTCCTAACACCCGGTATTTAAGGTTGGCTGAAAGAGATCACTTATAGAGATAAGTCCACCATTGTACACGTCCTCTCTAAGTTCTTGTCATTTCAATGTTTGTGTACAATAAAGTATATATATAATTATAAATTGTGCGAATATGTTCGGCGCACTTCAGTATTTGTACAATTTCATTAGAATGCGATATGCATTATTATACTGAACTCTAATGCTATTCATCGCACGTCTGGTGCAGTTAACCCACAACTGACAGGTGTAGAAGCTTTGACAGTAGGCCCCACAGAGAGGGTCACCTTCACCGCTTGACTAAATTGTGCGAACCCGCTGGCTAGCATGTTGCACTGCACTGTCAGGGCCCACCGTCGATATCCAGGTCGTCAATGAGTAAGCATAAAGGTAACTCGAATCAAATGACAGCAGTAGCAGCTCCTCGCCCATGCCTTATACCACGGCGCCTTCCTGGACCACGAACTAATTGTTTTAATCACGCCTTATACCGGCGGTGGTGCTATGTCCCTATACCTTTTACTATTCTTATGTACCGACGTTTGTGGCAAGCGTTCGTCTGCGAGCATTCTATTCTAACTTGTATCAGCATAATGCAAAATATATATATATATATAGTAGAGAATCAAGGATTTTTTTCATTCATATCAGCTGATATACGTCCTCCTTGAGGGGCTCGAGCCTACCCTGAGTTAGGGCGATCGGGCCTCAGTCGACCACGCGGGCCCAGTGCGGGTTGGTCGACTTCACACACAACCTGCGAGTTTCTTCGCAGGCGTGTGCAGGTTTCCTCACGATGTTTTCCTTCACCGTAAGAGCGTCGGATAAACGTACATATTATGAAATCTAAATTCGAAATCACATTGGTACGTGGCAGGTTCGAACTACGAACTCCCGCACAGAAGGCGGCGGCCCTAGCCATTACGCCACCGACCATATAGTAGAGAATCAAGGAACTAATTTTATGCAATTTATTCTTTAACGACGGATAAGAACATATCTATCCACGTGATAATTCGGGTGAAACGTGGCCACTTTAGGGTTAGGTACAAAAACACCGGCCAAGTGCGAGTCGGACTAGCACTCCGAGGGTTCCGCACCACCACACCTCTCCACACAACTACATAGTAATAATGAAAGATAGCTTATACACATGACAAATAAAAGACATCAACGCGAGCTACAAAAATATGTTTTTTTGTAATTCAGTTCGGACTCCTTAGCGCGAGTGCGACTCATATTTGGCCGACTTCTAGTATTTTTTTTATTAATGACACCAAGTTTCATGCTTGTATGTGTTACTGTTTTAACGATAGAGCAAAATCAAAAATACTTTTGAAGACCTACAAACAAACACGTTTTTTGTATGTTTTATGTACTTATTTTTTTTCACGTTTTCCAATTTTTAGTATTTGTTGTTATAGCGGCAACAGAAATACACATTCTGTAAAAATTTCAACTATATACCTTTAACAGTTCATGAAATACAGCCCGCTGACAGGCTTGACATATTTGTTTGTTTGTTTGTTTGTTTATTTGTAAACTCTTTATTGCTTTAAAACAAATACATTAAATATTTAGACAAAAGAAAATACATTTAGCAAAGGCGGACTTATCCCTTTCGGGATATCTTCCAGTCAACCTTGGAATGCTGAAAGGACTTCAGAGCATACGGTCAGGTAAAGTTTACGAGTAAAAAAAAATAAATTATAACATATGAACAGACAACGGAGGCTTAGTAATAGGGTCCCGTTGGTCACTCGTTGGATGTACGGAACCCTAAAATCAGGTAAGGTGCGAGTCACAACCGCGTACAAAAGGTTCCGTACCATCATACTAGATGGCGCTAGTTTCTTCACGTTTCAAAAAAAACACGTTTTTTGTATGGAGACTACACTTACACTCGGTTTGGTTGGTGGTAGGGCATTTTCTAAGCCCGCCTGGCTAGCTACCACCATCTTATCTAAGTCTTGCCGCCAAATATCAATGTTGATATCATTGGTGTGTTCCGGCATGAAGATAAGATAGCCAGTTCTCCCCATTGCGTTGGGGAATCTTGGTAAGCCCGCTTCCATCTTCGGCGACATCGTCACTTACCACCAAGGTGAGATGTTGTCAAGGGTTTACCAATTGTGAATAAAAAAAATGTTTTATGTACTTATTTTTTCACTTTTTTCTAATTTTTAGTTATTTGTTGTTATAGCGGCAACAGAAATACACATTCTGTGAAAATTTCAACTGTCAACCTATAACGGTTCAAGAAATACAGCCCGCTGACAGACGGACAAATGGACAGACAGCGGAAGCTTAGTAATAAGACATAAGACATTTATTGATTCCTTGTCACCAAACACACATACATAATATTGGGAATAAATTAAATAAATAACTTATTTATTTATTGATTTTTCGTTACAAACCATAGAAAAAGCCTATAAATAATAAATGCCGTCCAGTACATCCCCACAAGGCATGGTACCCAGCATACTGGCAGCGTTTCCGCGCTGGATGGCGATGCTTATGCGTTGCCCTAAAAAGCTGCCAGCCTTGCGGTCACCAGTACTCTCACTGAGACGCACTGCAAGTTCTTTTACAATTTTTTTGGCAGCGGGTCCCCAAGGACCTAAAGTAATAACTTAAAAAAAATAAAAATGAGAGGATAACAATAACAAAATTAACAATACCTAATATTACAAGTATAGAAAAAACTATCAAAGTACGACATGTGTGTATGTGTTTGTGTGCGTGTGCGTGTGTGTGTGTTTGTATATAGGGTCCCGTTGGGTGTACGGAACCCTAAAATCGAGCTTACAACGCCCTACGTGTGCAGTTTAACAACGCCTTCAGGATGCTGATGGGGCTGCCGCGCCACTGCGCGTCTCAAATGTTTGCGGAGGCGCAAACCGATGGATTATCACGCATTATATTTGTAAGTAAAAAGCGTCGGTGGCTCAACCGGTAACGACTCGGTCCATCTAACCAGAGGTACCGGGTTCAAATCTGGACGGCCAATGTACCAATGAGTTTTTCAAAAACTTACGTACATATAATTACCGATTGCTTTAACGGTGAAGGAAAACATCGTGAGGAAACCTGCACACGCCTGCGAAGAAACTCGAAGGTTGTGTGTGAAGTCGACCAACCCGCACTGGGCCCGCGTGGTCGACTAAGGCCTAATCGCCCTGATTCAGGGTAGGCTCGAGCCCCTCGGTGGGGACGTATATGAGCTGATATAATAATAAATATTTGTAAGTCACGCGGCAACCACAACTATATCTTGAGGACGATCGCACGTATGATTATCCCCTTTTTAAGTAAGTTGGGTGGGGATAGTTACCGGCGCAAAATGATAGTTAATTTAATTATTAATTATTTTACCAAGTAGTTTTTTAAGTACTTACTTATACGCTAAGTTGTTACTTCCAAATGTTATTGATCTTTGTGGTCCGAATTAAACTAAATTTATTTTGCCCGCGGCTTCGTTCGCATGGGCACCGTATTTATGACTGTCATTGAGAATGAGTGGTTGGTCGTGGTTCTAATCCTGCCACGTACCAACTTGTTTTCGAATTTTGATTTATTATACGTACGTTTATCCGTTGCTCTTATGGTGAAGGATAACATCGTGAGGGAACCTGCACACGCCTGCGAAGAAACTCGAAGGTTGTGTGTGAAGTCGACCAACCCGCACTGGGCCCGCGTGGTCGACTAAGGCCCGTTCCACAGATGAGATACTAGCTACTTAATTGCCCGTTCGTCTTAATTTAGAGTAGGCTCGAGCCCCTCGGTGGGGACGTATATGAGCTGATATGATTATGATGAAGTGCTAACGATACCTCGCGCACTAAAATCCATCGAGCCGTTTAGAAGATATTGTGGAATAAAGAAACATACATAAAAATACATTTAGACCTGAAAACAATATACACACCTTTATCTTATTTTAAGGCTTATTGTGTGCACTGTGTGTGCGTGCAGTCATGTAAAAAACTTGACTCACTCACTCACTGACTCATCAACGCCAAGCCCTAACCCTTGGACCTATTAAGCTGAAACTTTGGCACAGACGTACCTCTTTATAATGTAGATAAGGACTATGGTAAGGAAATTCTTGCTTGATAGGGTTTTTTTCACAATTGGTAAGCCCTTGGCATCATCTCACCTGTAAGTGACGTCGATGCCGAATATGGAAGCGGGCTTACCAAGATTCCCCACAGCAATGGAGAAGTGGCTACCTTATCTTCATGCCGGAACACATTAATGTTGTTAACTCTGATGTTTGGCGGCAAGATTTAGATAAGATGGTGGTAGCTAGCTTTGCGGGCTTAATAAATGCCCTACCTCTAACCAAACCGAGTCTTACAAGTTGACCCCACCGGGAAGCGAACCCGCAACCTCCTGGTGTGAAACGAATGGACTCACCTTAACGCCACGGAGGCAGTTGAAAGCGGGAACGAAGTCGCGGGCACCCACTCCTATCAGGATTTCCGTTATCTCTTACTAATGGACAGTAAGTGCCACTATATTTTGTAAATATCGCGATAAAACATGTTTGCTGGCATTATCTGTGATTCGGTAGCCGTCGTGGGCAAGGGACGATGCTATAAAAAACCAACTAAGTACGAGCCGATCTTGCGCGCGATTGTTCCGTACACTCCTGGATCATCATATCAGCCGAAGGAAGTCCACTGCTGGACATAGGCCTCCCCCAAGGATCTCCACGACGACCGGTTCTGCGCTGCCCGCATCCAGCGGCTTCCCGCGACCTTCACCAGGTCATCGGTCCACCGAGTGGGAGGCCTGCCTACACTACGCTTTCCGGTGCGTGGTCGCCACTCGAGAACTTTACTGCCCCAACTTATCAAAGTTGGGGCAGTAAAGTTCTCGAGTGGCGACCATCCATTTTTAGAAATTCGGGTAAAATGTATCCTATGTTACTCCGCGTGATCAAGAAGAATCTAACGATAAGACCCAACAAGCCGTTTAAAAAATATCTAGGAATAAAAAACATACAAACTTCATCATCATATCAGCTCATATACGTCCCCACCGAGGGGCTCGAGCCTACCCTGAATTAGGGCGATCAGGCCTTAGTCGACCACGCGGGCCCAGTGCGGTTGGTCAACTTCACACACAACCTTCGAGTTTCATCGCAGGCGTGTGCTGGTTTCCTCACGATGTTTTTCCTTCACCGTTAAAGCAATCGGTAAGTATGTATGTAAGTTTTGAATAACTCATTGGTACTTTGGCCGTCCAGATTTGAACCCGGTACCTCTGGTTAGAAGAACCGAGTCGTTACCGGCTGAGCCACCGACGCTTTTCACTTCATCATACTCATCAACTTCATCATACCAGCTCATAATTATACATCTCTACCGGGGGCCTAGAGTTTATTTTTACTATGCCTCGAGCCTACCCTGAATTAATGGGTATAGTCGTGTAAAAACGGTTTTATTATTTAGTTCGAGATCCCTATCACAAGTTCTTATTATTTATTGCTTTAACTATAACCAGGACAAGTTTGACGCTTGTATACTAAGTACTATCGTTTTAAGGGTTCTTATTATTTATTTTATTAATTTAGACTTTTTACTATAATCAGGACAAGTTTGACGCTTATACACTAAGCACTATCGTTTTAAGGGTTCTTATTATTTATTTTATTAATTTAGACTTTTTACTATAACCAGGACAAGTTTGACGCTTGTACACTAAGCACTATCGTTTTAAGGGTTCTTATTATTTATTTTATTAATTTAGACTTTTTACTATAATCAGGACAAGTTTGACGCTTATACACTAAGCACTATCGTTTTAAGGGTTCTTATTATTTATTTTATTAATTTAGACTTTTTACTATAATCAGGACAAGTTTGACGCTTATACACTAAGCACTATCGTTTTAAGGGTTCTTATTATTTATTTTATTAATTTAGACTTTTTACTATAATCAGGACAAGTTTGACGCTTATACACTAAGCACTATCGTTTTAAGGGTTCTTATTATTTATTTTATTAATTTAGACTTTTTACTATAATCAGGACAAGTTTGACGCTTATACACTAAGCACTATCGTTTTAAGGGTTCTTATTATTTATTTTATTAATTTAGACTTTTTACTATAACCAGGACAAGTTTGACGCTTGTACACTAAGCACTATCGTTTTAAGGGTTCTTATTATTTATTTTATTAATTTAGACTTTTTACTATAATCAGGACAAGTTTGACGCTTATACACTAAGCACTATCGTTTTAAGGGTTCTTATTATTTATTTTATTAATTTAGACTTTTTACTATAATCAGGACAAGTTTGACGCTTATACACTAAGCACTATCGTTTTAAGGGTTCTTATTATTTATTTTATTAATTTAGACTTTTTACTATAACCAGGACAAGTTTGACGCTTGTACACTAAGCACTATCGTTTTAAGGGTTCTTATTATTTATTTTATTAATTTAGACTTTTTACTATAATCAGGACAAGTTTGACGCTTATACACTAAGCACTATCGTTTTAAGGGTTCTTATTATTTATTTTATTAATTTAGACTTTTTACTATAATCAGGACAAGTTTGACGCTTATACACTAAGCACTATCGTTTTAAGGGTTCTTATTATTTATTTTATTAATTTAGACTTTTTACTATAATCAGGACAAGTTTGACGCTTATACACTAAGCACTATCGTTTTAAGGGTTCTTATTATTTATTTTATTAATTTAGGCTTTGTACTATAACCAGGACAAGTTTGACGCTTGTACACTAAGTACTATTGTTTTTAGGGTTCTTATTTTTTTTTATTAATTTAGGCTTTGTACTATAATCAGGACAAGTTTGACGCTTGTACACTAAGTGCTATCGTTTTTAGGGTTCTTTACTATAACCAGGACAAGTTTGACGCTTGTATACTAAGTACTATAGTTTTTAGGGTTCTTAGTATTTATTGTTTTAACTATAATCAGGACAAGTTTGACGCTTGTACACTAAGCACTATCGTTTTTAGGGTTCTTATTATTTATTTTATTAATTTAGGCTTTGTACTATAATCAGGACAAGTTTGACGCTTGTACACTAAGCACTATCGTTTTTAGGGTTCTTATTATTTATTTTATTAATTTAGGCTTTGTACTATAATCAGGACAAGTTTGACGCTGGTACACTAAGCACTATCGTTTTTAGGGTTCCGTTCCAAGTAACGGTTTGGCCATCCGACTTCAAAAGGTTGTATCTTTTGAACCGTAATGGGTATTAGCCGGTTTACAGATTCTTTTTATAGGGGGGATTCACTAAAATAATAAGAAAATTTAAAAAGTAAGAAAATTAAGGTGGGGTGTTAAAACGTGTTTTTTTTTAATTTTTTTTTCGCTTCGCTTCGTTGCACAAACTACCACTCATGTTACAATGGCTCTCATAACTTGGCAGTGGCATAAATAATTATTAAGTTTATGATTTGAGGTTATGTATTATGCAAATTACCAAATAGGAGTAGAAAAATGATTTTGGTGGTATACGGTATTTTTGCCTACTCTATATATGCGTGTTCCTTGGTCCGATGCTAACTTTGGCGGTTTTCACTCTACATTTTTTTTTATTATTATTAACAATTGGTAAACCCTTGACAATACCTCACCTGGTGGTAAGTGACGATGTTGCCGAAGATGGAAGCGGGCTTACCAAGGATTCCCAACGCTATGGGGAACTGGCTATCTTATCTTCATGCCGGAACACACCAATGATATCAACATTGATATTTGGCGGCAAGACTTAGATAAGATGGTGGTAGCTAGACAGGCAAGCTTAGAAAATGCCCTACCACCAACTAAACCGAGTCTTACAATTGACCCCGCCGGGAATCGAACCCGCGACCTCCTGTGTAAAGCCAGTGAACTTTGCCTCTGAGCTACGGAGGCGGTTAAAATTTATTTATTTTATTTTAAAAGAAATAAAATAAAATGGAATAACAGCTTTATCTAAACAAGGGCTTCTAGTCATTAAATTATACTAAGTATGTATGTATGTATGTACGTAAAGTTCAAAGAAATATTGTGTAGTTACTTAATTAGGCTTAGTTCATTTCTCGTAAATACCTTTTTACCGACTTCTAAAAAGGAAGTATTCAATTAGACACGCATGTATGTAATATTGTTAGACTTGCACAATATTTGTATGTGTTAGTATGTGTGCGCTTTTAAACAGGTGTGCCAAATTTCATTGGTGTATGTTTGTATGTATGTGTGTTTGTCCACGTATATAACAGATAATAGAAATCAAAATGCAATAATCCTGTTTTATTAAATTAAGTATCTTTTAACACAGGGAACATTCGAATTTTTTTAAAATCGGTTCAGTAGTTTTCAAGATATTGACTGTTAAATAGTGTACCAATCACTGGAAAAAAGCTGGCTTAACACTTAACACAATTTTGTGATTGAAGTCGGGTTTGTAGCGTTGTCACCTATTACCCTTTCATTCCTTGTTTTTAGGGGTCCGTGAATCCAACGGGAGACCAACGGGACCCTATTAATAAGGCTCCGCTGTCTGTCCGTCTGTCTGTTTCTCAGCGGGCTAACAGTAATACGTAGACAGTTGAAATTTTCACAGAATGTGTTTTTCTGTTGCCGTTATAACAACAAATATACTATAAATTAGAAAAAATGAAAAAATAAAACCCTTACTTATTGTAATTTGAACAGGTTATTATTGTTGTTATAATTGTTATTATATGTTATAATATGTAGTTGTGTGGAGAGGTGTGGTAGTACGGAACCCTTGGAGTACTAGTCCAACTCGCACTTAGCAAGTTTTTATGGTTTTCATAGCGAAAACATTATAAAGGGTGTAAAAAAATTGGTGTAGGTCCCGTTAATTGGGGGGTCTACTCATCATACTAAACAACTTTCCCCAAGGAACCCATAGTCAATTCTCAAAAAAAAATTGGACCCTCCATACTAAAATGCACAAAATAGGTCAATCAGCTGATCGATTTGTATGAAGAGTAAAATTTTTTTTTTGCGATTTCAGCAAACTCGTAGAACAAAAGTTGTTCAGTATGATGAGTAGAAGCCCCAGTTAACGGGACCTACACCAATTTTGTTACATCATGTATAGGTACCAACTCCAAAAACACTATCTAGGTACCTACTCCGGTAGCTTAATCAACTAACTGTTTCATGTTGAAGTTAAGTGCTTTTAATGTTATCGTGTATCTTTATAAGTTATCTGTGGTCGCTAATTGACACTAAGTGACAGCAAACACTGATCGTGCATGTGATGGCTTTTATTAGTTAAATTGGTGATGAAATGGGTAGGTATACCTACCTATTTATATTATTAGGTGCATTATTAAAATACTTCGCTCGCGTGGTCATCGTGGTCTTTGAGGGGGAGTGGTGCGCGAGCCGCAAAAGGCTCGCGAGCGTGGACGTGAGTTTTCTCCAGATTCCTCAGGATTTATAGCGATGCCGACGTGCGCGAGCGTGGAAATGATTTTCTATACAGATCGCTCGGGAAATATGTCAGGATATTAAATAATAAATAGTAAATTTTGTCAATTGCCACCCCCTCAACCATCTCTATGTGCAACAAATCACAATAATCCATTGTTCCGTTGCGATGTTAAAGAAAATAACCAAAAATAGAGTAATTTTTTAGTTCCTTCAGGAACTGCATCGGAATATGCTATTTTCGCGGGATAAAAAGTAACCTAAGACTTTCCAGTGACACAGGCTACCTGCATGCCAAATTTCATCATGATTGGTTAAGAATTGAAATGTTGAAGCATGCAAGGGTAACAAACACATTTATAATATTATAATATTAATATTTAAGGATAAAAAAAACCTACTTACACATACATTACATACTTACTTATTTAATACATATTTTTGTGCATAGACATTTTCAAACTAGAGATAGTAGGCTAAGTACTATTCATCATTATCATCATCATATCAGCCGAAGTACGTCCACTGCTGGACATAGGGCTCCCCCAAGGATTTCCACGATGACCGGTTCTGCGCTACCTTCACCAGGTCATCGGTCCACTGAGTGGGAGAACTACCTACGGTGCGTTTTCCGGTGCGCGGTCGCCACTCGAGAACTTTACTGCCCCAACAAGTAAGTACTATTACCCACAGATAAGTATATACCTGGATTAATATTCGTGAAGATTAGAAATCCCATAATCCGACCAAACGCGAGTCAAGACTCGTGAATTGAGTGTTCTGTACCACCACACCTCTGGACACGGAACCCTAAACACATTTAAATATAAAATATATCAACAAGACCGATAATTAAAAACAACCTGCCAAGTGCGAGTCGGACTTGCGCGAAGTAGGGTGCCGAAATCTTTTAAAAAAAATGTTTATTTTTAAAATTAAAATTATATTTACATTTTGTATGGAAAATGTATGAACTTTTCACAAATCCAACTGCACATCTTAAGTTGGTCGACTATTAATCCTAAAGTAAGAAAGCCTACTTAGCCGTGATAGTTATCCTTTTAAGTTAATTATATGTGCTTCTAGTTACATTTTTTTCAAATGGTTGTTTTTAGGGTTCCCTACCTCAAAAGGTGAAAACGGAACCATTATAGGATCACTCTTTTATCTCTCTGGCCGTCCGTCTGTCTGTGACAGCCAATTTGCTCTGAAATTACTAGACCGATTGAATTAAAATTTGGTAATGTATACCAAATTTTAACTCAATCGGTCAAGTAGGTCCTTGTTCATCTTTGGGTCACCGACTAACATATGTGTGTGTACCAAATTTCAACTCAATCGGTTTCGTGGTTTCTAAGCAAATCGACTGTGACAGACGGACGGGACAGAAAGACACACGAGTGATTCTATAAGGGTTACGTTTTTTACTTTTCAGTTACTGAACCCTAAAACGTGTTTTATAGGTATTTTTGATTAATCTCTATCGTAAAAACGGTATTAATAGGTACATACAAACGTGAAACTTGGTGCGATTACAGTACCAATTAATACTCAAATAAAACTACAATTAATAAAAAAATCGGCAAAGTCAGAGTCGTACTCGCGCCAAGGAGCCTGAACGTAATGACAAAAAAGGATGTTTTTTGTCGCTCGCGTGTGATGTCTTTTGATTGTAATGTGAATTGAATACGTGTCATTTTCTCAGTTGTGTCACAGTATATATATTAGTGTGCAGGTTGTTACGGAACCCTCGGAGCGTTACTCCGACTCGCACTTGGCCGGTTTTTTTTTGTTAGGAAATTTTAGGTACTCTGATAATTTTAACCTGCCAACTATTACGGTTCACAAGATACAGCTCTAAAAACAGACTAACAGACTGTGTAAAATAATAGAGTGTTAACCGCCTCCGTGGCGTAAAGGCTAGTCCATTAGGAGGTCGCGGGTTCAATTCCCGGTTGAATCAACTTGTAAGACTCGGGTTGGTTGGTTGTAGGGCATTTTCTAAGCCTTGCCGCCAAACATCGGTGTTTACAACATTTATGTGTTCCGGCTTGAAGATAAGATAGCCAGTTCTCCATTGCGTTGGGGAATCTCGGTAATCCCGCTTCCATCTTAGGCATCATCGTCACTTACCATCATGTGAGATGATGCCAAAGCCCTACCAATTGTAAATAAAAAAAGATCCCGCTACCTCTGGGAATGTCACCCTAAAAAAAATTTCTTTCTTTTTTTATTTATTTCTTTTATCTTTATTTTATTCTTTATTGTAAGAAATACATTAGTAAAAAAACATTATATATACAATAGGTATCCTTAACTCTGTAAGAGATTTCTGCCAAGAAACTAGTAAGTGAGACGGAAATGAAATACGAACGGATAGAGTTTTAGCCATATATAATATTACAGATTTTCGTTATTTTTGACGTCAACCACTCCTAAACGATATAAAGCTTGAAAAAAAATCACTTATTGTTGATGATGTTCCTTAAAATCAAAAGCTATTAGAAACAGGATTATGCAGTTTTGGCTCGATAGAAAAAAAACCCAAAGATAGGTCTACACCGATACTTTCAACTCTAGTTATGACTAATATTTTGGAGAATAAATTTTAAGAAATATTCATCAGTTTTTGTTAAGATTATACAAAGTGAGTAATGTTATTATTTTTTACACTTTCATTGTAGTTTTTGATTGAAACAAAAAACCATTGAGAAAATTAAAAAGTGTGGTTATTTTCTTTACACGTAAAGAAAAAGACAGAGACAACTGTTCCAATCAATACCTATATACATATATATGTCGGAGTGTCATTGAAAACGCGACCAATACCAGCTCGAGATAAGTTTACATAGTTACACTTTGTTTGGATCAAACGTCAGGTATTAGTACCTGGGTGAAACCGGTGGTGGCGTGACGATCGCTTGTACTCGTGAGACGATCGTTTGTGGTAGCAAAGATGATGTATTAACGGAAGGCTGTTTGTGCTGCCACACTGAGTTGAGAATTTATTAGATCTGTGGAGAAGCCAGATTAGCTGGACGTCAGTCTCGGAGCAAACACTTTTTGACGGAGCGTCGAGCAGAACACAAGTAGTGGTGATCTGTGAGCAAAATGGACGTGTCACGCCATCGCTGTGATCACCGCGTTTGCATCCATTGTTATCCAAGGCATCCTGTACAATTTCGATTACCAAATGATCAAGACTATTGAAGAAGGACCTCTGTGATATAGCTGCATTGTTATTTCGACGCCCAATACCGAAATAGTTAAGGACGTGAACCACGAGGCCATCCCTAACCTACTCACTTCCTTCGAGATCAGAAGTTGGATTGTTCCCAGCGCTCGCAACAAGTGGACAACGACGGGAAAATGTGAAAAATGATAATGGAGCAGCGAAAATAAAAACCAACTGGCAACAATTCTTTGTGCTACAGAAACAGAACATGTTGCGATTGATTGAGGTTATGCAAGCACCATCGACTACATTTGCTGCAATCACACTGCCAGAATTCAACCAGAATATACCTGAAGCTAATCCACGTTCACGGTGCTCGTTTGTCGACATCTCCCTTACGGAACGACAGTTGCAATGAGGTGCAATGCTTATTTCACTTAGCAAACCGTTGAAAGGCATATGCTCCTGTGCTTCCGGAATGACTCGGAGCCAGTTTAGAAACCTGTTCCTGATGCGCTGTTTGGAAATGGGCGACAGTATGGGCTGCGCTGGCAGCAGCGGAGATCCACGCAAGCGGCGCGTGCAGCTTCAGCGAAGTGCGTGATGTACGCGGAGCTATGAAAATCCGGTGAGTCGTACCCCTTTTGTTTTGATAGTTGTGGTACGAGTACTATTACCTAATCTGTGGTGGTACCGAGTGTTCTCTCGTTAAAGAAAGTTTCGTGTATAGACTTTCGGGAGTGTGTTCAATACTAACGCACTATTGACTTTTGTAGGCAACTCTTAAGTTTACTGTACAGAACAAATCGATGCCCCAACCGAATAAAGGCGTAATCGAAAAAAGTCAATTTTACAGGAGAGCCAAAAAACCGTAAAATTGATCTACCTACTTTTCTAATTACTTCTAGCATTAGTTATGTATATTGAAAGATGGGTAAAAAAATAATGTTTCTTTCTGTGTACTTGATAAATGCCGATTCTAATCAGAAAGAGAGATATTGAAGAAAAAACATATTACATTTTTATTCATCTACCATTTCAAAAATATTTTTTTTGTAAAAAAAATTACGCCTTTATTCGGCTACAAGAGCTTATGAAACAGAAACGCATCATTAGTTTGCATAACTTTATAAGCCAAATTTTTCATAGATACCTGACGTGCAAGAATACTTTACGCCTTTATTCGTCTATTTTTTTAATGAAACTCGATTCGTATTGTTACTTAACAACTTTGTTCGTTAACTTGATTGAAAAATATATATTGCGTAATAACTGTTTACGCTAATTGTGGAAGGTAAATAGTAACTGAAAAAAGACGCAAAAAAATGAAAATATATTTATTTATTATATTAAATCAATAGTTAATCAAACTATTTACTGATCTACGGCTATATAATAATCAAAAATAATGTGTTGTAGTGGTAAAAAGTTTAAATTTGTATCAACGGCGCTGATATTTATGAATTATTATGATTTTTATACACTTTTTATTTAGAAGTCGAAAATGACTAATAAATTTGATATTAAGTGATAAAACTAAGTAAAAGTGATATAATATTAATATTTAATAATAAAGCTAACTCAAAAAATCTCCTTTTCTGTTATTTTCATCTAAATAACAATATAATCTTCCCTTAACTTACACTATTTTTGGTATTTCTGATAGGAACTTAGTACTTTAAAATTGTTGGTTCTAAATCACAGTAAAATTATTAACTTAATAAAATCTCTCTATCAAAGTTTAGACATTACCATCAACTTAACAAAAAACATCAACTTCTCATACTTATCATGATTAACAAACAAATAAAATTTAAAAATCCAACCTCTTTGGAGCTATGATTCTTAAGAGTTGGCATTTATATAGTTTTTAATTATTGGTATTATTAATACTCACTATGATTAAAAATAAAATTGTTAATTTACTTAAAAATAAGTTTAGTTTAGATTTTGTTTATTATAGTAAACTTTTTAAAAATAAACGTTAATTATTAATGAACAGAAATAAAATTAGAAAATAAGTCAACCTCTTTGGTTGGAGTCATGGTTCTATAATTGGTATTAGCATAGTTCTTAATTACTTTTTTGGTATTTATTAATATGATTAAAAATTATACAGTAAATTAACTTAATAATAAGCAGTAGTTTAGATTAGACCGATGTTTATTCTGAGTCACCCGCATCATTTACCTGGTCAGTTTCCGCTGAATTTTGGGGATTCAGATTATTGTAAAAATAATGATATGCCGATGGTATTGCTCCAGCGCTGCAAAGTTCCATCAAATCGTTGTATAATAGCCTTGGAACCGGGATTGGATCTGTATATGCAGGGATCAATGTGACAACTTCTTGTGTGTTAGAGTTATTACCCCTGCGACGGCGGCGAGAAGACACTTTGTTTGTGGTCAATGTTTTGGATTCGCTTCCAGCCAGAATACTGTACTTGTATGTTATTTGGTCTGGATTGGTGTGCTTAATGTTAACTTCTTTTACTCTAGACCAAAATACTTTCTGATTATCATCGTCTTGGAACCAGTTCACATCAGGCTTGTTGACCAATTGTTTAAAATCATAAAAGTCCGATTACATCATTTCTTTGACTGAAAATTTGTCGCCTTCTACTTTAGCATTCGAAATGATGCAATACATTTGTTCCGGGGTGTAGATGACGTGGTTTTTTTGGCCCTTTCGACACAAGCATGCATTGTATCGAACTCTGACTGACTGTGGCCTTTCTCGAAAAATCGGTGGCAAATATCTACCCCAAAAAGTCTGCTAGCATGCTGGAACATGGCAAACACAAACCTGTTTCTATTCTGTCCGGCACATGAGTCAGAATAGAAAGATGCTTCGACTTCGCCCTTTACCCCGCTATATCATAAACCTGGAAGTCTAGCGTATCTGGTAGATATACGAGAGGGGATGCCCCAACGGCCTACCGTAACTGGTGCTTGTCTTCACCTTATGGTGTTGGCAGGAATAGCGGCCCTCACTTTATGACCTAGCTGTCGGTGAGTGGGGACGCTATATCATAAACCTGGTAGTTTAGCGTATCTGGTAGATATACGAGAGGGAATGCCCCAACGGCCGTCTGTTCTAAGAGCTAAGTGCCCCGCACACTGCCATTTAAGTTTAGCAATTCTGAGATCTAAGTGTTACTTTGGTTCTCCTACGGATCTCCTCGTTTATGATTCGATCACGCAGAGAAATTCCGAGCACAGCCCGCTCCATTGCCCTTTGGGTGACCCTGAGCTTTCTTATGAGGCGCATAGTAAGCGACCATGTCTCAGTTCCGTATTCCATCACTGGTAACACACACTGGTCGAAGACCTTGGTCCTAAGACGTATCTGGGACGTAAAGGTATTGCGAAGCTTCCCGAACGCTGCCCAGCCGAGTTGGATTCGACGATTAATCTCTTTCTCGCAGTAGGACCTACCCAAATGGAGTTTTTGTCCCAGGTACACATATTCGGTAAAAACTTCGAGTGCAGAGCCTCCAACCTTCAGAGGAGTAGGTATCGAGCATTGTGCCTAAGTCGTCCATAGTCTCAGCCATGACCACGATATCGTAAGCGAATCGAAGATTGGTGATGTTCTCGCCGTTGATATTGATGCCGAGTCCACCCCAGTCCAAAAGCTTAAAGACATCTTCCAGGGTGGCAGTGGACAGTTTCGGAGATATAACGTCTCTCTGTCTCACCCCTCGCTGCAGCCGGATAGGTTCCGAGTTTTGATCCTGAAGGCTAACCGACATAGTGGCGTTTTCATACAAACACTGTACCTCGATATATCGATAGTCAATTTGGCATCACTGGAGAGACTGTAATGTAACACAGCCCAAGTTTCGACCGAATCAAAGGCTTTCTCATAGTCCAGGAACGCCAAGAAAAGTGGCCGATTGTAGTCTTCGGTCTTCTGTATAATCTGCCGCAGCGTATCTATGTGTTATATGGTACTAAAGCCTTTTCGGAAACCCGCTTGTTCGGGAGGCTGGAAGTCGTCAAACCTGCGTGCGAGACGATTCGTAATGACCCCTAAAAAACAGCTTTGAGTAGGGTATTATCACCCTTTTTGAAGAAAAGCACGACCACACTTCTGTGTTATGCCTTTGGCGTTTTTCCCACAATTGTAACGGAATTAAATAACTTCTGAAGAGCTTTAAGTACCGGTGTTCCACCTGCTTTCAGAAGTTCAGCCGTAATTCCATCATCACCCGGTGCCTTATTGTTTTTGAGCTGTTTGAGAGCCATACTAATCTCGTACAGGCTGACGTCTGGGATATCTTCTGTATAGTTTCGGGTTAGTCTGGCTCTTGGGTCCTTAGCCAGATCGCTGACAGGCAGACGTGTGGTCGTGTTCAATTGTCCGTAGAAGTTCTCAACTTCTTCCAGCAACTCAGTCTTAGACGATATGATCCTGCCATCTTCAGTCTTCAGCTTGGTCAGTTGGCTTTGTCCAACAGACAGATCTTTCGGTACACTTTTAAGCCTTTGTTGTGCTCAATAGCCTCTTTAATACAATTTGTGTTATACTGGCGCAAATCGCGTGTTAGAGATTTAGAGATCGCCTGTTTAGTTGCCGAAACTGAGTAATAGTGTCTTCAGAGGACTGCGGAACTAATCTGCGTCTTTCTTCCATGAGGTTGCTGGTGAAGTCCGAGATTTTTTGGTTTTGTTTGAAAGGAGAGTTTTAAAAATCTTAGACCCGACTCTTTGGACAATTTCCACGAACCTGTCATTATAATCGTCCATATTCTCGCAGTCTCTTAGGCACTCGAAGCGATTTTGTAGCTTGAGCTGAAAGCTCTCAGGGTCTTGGAGTTGGATGGGCGCTGGTCGGAGCGGAGACTTTATCAGTCGACATCTTTCCAGCTTGGTCTTTAGATTCAATGTGCCTCTTACCATTCGGTGATCGCTTCCTGTTTTTACTAAGTTGATCACAGAGACATCATTGTATATTCGTCTTCTCGTCGACAAGATGAAGTCAATCTCGTTCTTCGTTACGCCATTGGGATGCAACCATGTCCACTTCCGCTGTTTAGGGTTTTTTAAGAAGGAGTTCCCTCCATCTCCATAAAGTCGAATACATACTTGACCTATTTATTTGTAATATTGTTAACGTTAAGTACTCGTCACAATCACTGATTGATAAATAACATCGGAAATGACAATAAGGGAATCAATACCTAGACAATACCTACCTAACGTAGACGTATGGTGTTGGCTACTTCTTCGGCACGTTTTGGGTACCCACGAAACTCTAAAGTACCTGTACCTACCTACCTACGAAATTATGCTGCAAAAAAATATCTGTCATAGCACTAAACTTGTACAGTCAGCTGACGAATTACCTGACCCCTCCCGCTCGAAGCCGAGGAAATTTTCTCAGTTGATTATTTATTTTTACATACGATTTTATATACTTATACAGCTTGTTAACCTGCTAATTATACGAAATTTCGTGATAAAATAAAAACAAAAACAAAAAACCGCTCAAAACCGAGAAAACTTCACTGGTTTTGAGCGGGGGTGGTCAAGTAATTCGTCAGCTGACTGTACAACTATTTTAGGGCCAAATAAACATCTGAAATAAACATTACTTACCTTTTTTGTCAAGATCCTGATCATATTTTTGCTTTTCCATATTTAGTTTGCGACGACATTTTCGAGGTCTTTGCGAGCTACGCTTACGTTGAGATGGTACTATTTCCGGAGAAAACATTATAGTTATTCCGCTGGTTCACTCACATTTATAGGCAACTAATCACTCCGCCGGCACGACGCAAACTGGCTGTGCGAGCGGCCAATTGAAACGTTAAGCGTGTGACCTTGATGCAACGTTATAGTGCTACCCACCGCGCGACCGCGCCAACGCGCCGCTCCGCGCAATACTTTAATACCATTTCAACTATCAACTGCTTTGAACGTAATCGGTGAATACAAAATTATTTGGATGCTTGATTAATGGTAAGGTACTCTTACTACGTACAATATCTAAAAATGGTATGGTATTGACGTTTTGCTTTCTAACATGATATTTTTGTCAATAAGGTATAAAGCGGCAAAGAAGTTATATGCGAATAAGTAAGACATAATTTTATTGTAAAAAGCTTTGCCTTCTTAATTTATCTTATCTTACATACGAACAAAGGCGTGTAAATCTTTGCGTTACGACTGTGTTCACATTTAACCCGAATAAAGGCGTAAAGCCTCAATGCGTAGTAAGAATAAAGTGTCAAAGTGGTTATACGTAACAAAATGAGATACAATTTTACTGTAAAAATTTTTGCTTTATAAGTATATCGCATTTTACATAAGAACAAACGCAAATAAATCTTTGCACCAAAACACTTCGTTCCAGTTTAACATGAATAAAGACGTAAAGTATCTGTGCGTTAATGGTTACAAAATATTCAGACGAATAAGTAAGTGATACATGATTGCGCCTTTGTTCTGCTTTTTTCGACACTTGGTAAAAGTGGTAAGGCTTTATAGCGCCGTTTTTCGTCCACAATAAACGTAGTAAATTTCGATAGAATAAAGTTGTGTTCCTTCCTATTTTAACCGAATTTACAGATAAAATTCCAAAAAAAAATTAGCATATGCGCCTCAGTCTCTGCCATCGAAAAATGCAATAAAATTTTTTTTCGGTAAAAAGCGTTACGTCTTTATTCAGTTGAGGCATCGAAATATCGAGTGAGGGTAATATTGACGGGCATCGTTCAGAATGGTCATATCTTGTTATGCCAGACGAGTACGAACGATAATATTATGATCGATTCAGATATTTTAAATCTAGGATTGACGGTATTCTTAAACGAGTCTGTCAATAACAAAACAGCTTGACTGTCGGTAAGGATGCGAATAGAGTAGTTAGTCCCTTACCCTTCTAGTAGTGATTGCATTAGCAGCTAAAATGATGCCTTGTGGAAAGTACTCTTTCACATGCTTTCGGATTTTTACTTGTGACACAACGTCGTGATTGAACGGAAGATTTAAAAAGAGGACTCATTGTAAATATGATGATTCATTTAGTTAACTAGTTTCGGTTATACAAACCTTAACCAAGATTGAAAGTATTGAAACCCCTTTAAGCTTTTATAATATTGAGACTGACATTTTTACATGGAGTAAAAAAAAAAACCTTTATTAGCTTTCGTAGTATTGGGACTGATATTCTCATTGATCATAGGCCAAAGTTGTTGCCTATTTTTAATAGCTTTCGTGATGAATTTGTCGAGGGCATCCTTAATGCCCCGCTATCGTATAGACCCTATGTAGGTAGATGAGTTTCGGGGACCCCAATAAAATATTTTGTTTACCAATTGTAAAAAAAAAAAAGAATAATAGCAGGGTAGTATGCGGAGTGCAGTGATGAACGTCTTACGGCTTATGTGATGATGATACAGGATTCATGGGCTGGAGGCTGCGAATGTCATAAGCCCCGAAGCTTTCCCTTTTTGACGGCCTTATCATGCTGGTAAAGAAAAAGGATAGCATAGAACGCAAGTGTTGATAACCGTGAAAAAAAAAATGATAACAACATGCCTGAACGGAAATTGCTTCCTCTGATAGCTTGGAACATCGATTGACTTCATAGGTGGTCACTATTTAACCACGTCAGGCATAGCTAGTGGTTACATCAGGTGCATTCTTTACCTTTTAAATCGAAATGACTGATTTTGTAACCTCTGTTCAAATACGTCCACGTGTCATTCGATCTACGTAATGCCCCCTTGTATTTGAACTTACGTTCATAAACGCTTTAGGCGCGTGGCAACGGTCAGGTGAATCTTAGCACGTTTAAACGTTGGTACTCTTAGTTAAGTGTCCTTTAAAATATGCTCACTTCCTTCGAGTATAGTAATGAGATTTCAATGTTACAAGTCCTTCCATGATGATCATTTGGCAGCAACCAAACTGTTGGGTTAACCGAGTTACGAAGTACAGCCTCCTGGAGTTGCTTCTAGGTACGAGTAAAGTAGCCTAACCTCTAAATGTCATGTTTGTCGATTACACACACAGGCTGTAATTTTATCTAAGTGAAGCACGACAACATACTAGTGATAATACGGAGAGTAACGCATCCTATTACAGGAGTTGTTAATCAGCTTGCTGCTGATGTGATAATAGACATGGGCCTCCCCCATGTTGGAGCGGTTTCACCAATTGTAAAAAAAAAAAACAAAAAAAAACGCTACGCTTGGCGGGCTGTTTGGCGGTACAGTATGAGCGTGAAGGACGATGTTGCTTGTCCTCAAATTTTTAGTCCCTTAGTCACTTCTTGTGAAACCCTTGGGAAGAGATGGGGTGGTGTATTGCTCTGAGGCAGCGCCACTGGCTGATTTCTAGACAAAAGCTTAGTTTCACAAGTTACCTAACTTTGTGTTGTTACAAATGGAGAAGCGTTACCTACCACTTTAGATATCAAATACCGTCAGTTATTGAGGACAGACTACGTTAAATGCCCGATAGTGACAGTATTATTGACTTGGACAGAATTGATGATGGAGAGACTGAACCTCGACCATCTACTAGTGCAGATTAAGGACTTTTGTACTTGACCGTGATTTTAACGTTCACTAGTTTGTATTTTGAACCTTAGACGTAAACAATTTTTCGCAACTGGATGCCAATAGCCTCAGCCATTCGTAGACGTAGGCGTAAAACACCGAGTTGATTTTCTCGTTGCTGTGCGGCCACAACTGTGTGTGGCGTGCGTTTGGCTCGCAGGCGTATCACCGGGGAGGTGATGTTGGCAATGACCAGAAAGAGGTGATGTTTGAGATCGCCGCATGGAAGCGATAGTGTGGTTGGACACCGGAGGGAGGTGGTCCAAGAGTCGCCAGGTCGAGTGACTGTGTGTTTGGGCGGGCACCGGATGGAGGTGTCTGAGAGTCGCCAGGTTGGGTGACTGTTGTTTGTTTGGGCACCGGATGGAGGTGGCCCAGAGTTGCCAAGATGGGTGACTGTTGTGGTGATACAAAATAAGGAGCGTAACCAAACCAAGTTAGATCCCAAATACCGAGGGCCGTTCAGGGTCGTAGAGGTCTTAGAAGGTGACAGATACAAATTACAAGCTTTGAATTTGAGACGAAGTTACAAGTATGCCCATGACCGTTTACGTAGTATGTCCGAAGGTTATTTGCCTCCGGATGTTGACGATGAATCTGGTGCAGAGGCGTCTACCTTTCAATGTTAATTGTATTGACAGATCGTAACTCAATCAATTGTGTACAGTTGTAATTTTTTTCTTTATCGTTTATTTTTGTGTGTAGTACTGAAGTATTCCAACATGTTTCAGCGGTAAATGAAGAGTGCTGAATGGCGCTATATGTTTGCATGAATTGGCTGCTGCTTGTTTTGTCAGACTCGTTCTGTCATGATGTGTAGCAGGTACATTCGTGTTTTTGTAAAAAAGAAGTATCCCGTTTACCGGCTAAAACTGTTGATGGTATTCCGTCGCCTAGATTGGTGATGATGGTGTTCCATTGCCTAGATTGGTGATGATGGTGTTCCATTGCCTAGATTGGTGATGATGGTGTTCCACTGCCTAGATTGGTGGTGATGGTGTTCCGTCACCTGGACTGGTGATGATGACTGATTGGTATTCCGTCGCTTGGCGTTAGTGATGATGATTCTTTGTGGTGTCCCGCCACCCGGATGTGGTGATGTTTAGTTCTGGTGTTCCGTCGCTTGTGATTTGCGATGATGATTATGTTCCGTTCTATGTGCCCCTAAAAGTTGTAAATGGTTGTAAGGTTTCAAGCCTTGCAGCTGTGATTTACCTTGGAGACCTAAACTGATTTGAGATTGTTTGAGTTACGATGCTAATGCTGAGGTTTATTTAGTTTACGAGAGTGAAATTATTTTGGTTTTTTTGAGGCTGTTAAAATGTGTTGTCACCATGATTGTAGTCTTGAATTAAAGCTTCACATTATTAGCGTTGCTTTTATTCCTTGAGCTGTGGACCTTCCTAATGAAGGTCAGGATTGGCCGAACGAAATGGAATCTACTGGCTACCCTTTTCTTTTTCAGGTTAGTCACCCGAGGACGTGTGACTCGCAGGATGGCCGTGTCGGAGTGTCATTGAAAACGCGACCAATACCAGCTCGAGATAAGTTTACATAGTTACACTTTGTTTGGATCAAACGTCAGGTATTAGTACCTGGGTGAAACCGGTGGTGGCGTGACGATCGCTTGTACTCGTGAGACGATCGTTTGTGGTAGCAAAGATGATGTATTAACGGAAGGCTGTTTGTGCTGCCACACTGAGTTGAGAATTTATTAGATCTGTGGAGAAGCCAGATTAGCTGGACGTCAGTCTCGGAGCAAACACTTTTTGACGGAGCGTCGAGCAGAACACAAGTAGTGGTGATCTGTGAGCAAAATGGACGTGTCACGCCATCGCTGTGATCACCGCGTTTGCATCCATTGTTATCCAAGGCATCCTGTACAATTTCGATTACAAAATGATCAAGACTATTGAAGAAGGACCTCTGTGATATAGCTGCATTGTTATTTCGACGCCCAATACCGAAATAGTTAAGGACGTGAACCACGAGGCCATCCATAACCTACTCACTTCCTTCGAGATATATATATATATATATATATACAATAAAAACCATCTTAATATCAGCATTTTCCCGTCGAAGCTTAATTCGTCTTCATCCATCACAAATCAATACAAAATGTAGGGTGAGAACGTTTGTTATCGACGCCTGTCATGCCACAAACACTGTAATAGATGTTAGATTACGAAATAAACATGTTTAAACAGTTAATCTTATCTATTGACACGTTTTTATTTAATTCACAATTGGTAAGCCCTAAGCATCATCTCGGTGGCGTAAAGAGCGTCGGTGGCGTAACGGTTACGGCCGCTACCTCCTGTCCGGGAGGCCGTGGTTTGAATCCTGCCGCGTACCAATGTGTTTTCGAATTTCGATTTCATATGTACGTTTATCCGACGCTCTTACGATAAAGGAAAAACATCGTGAGGAAACCTGCACACGCCTGCGAAGAAACTCGAAGGTTGTGTGTGTGAAGTCGACTAAGGCCCGATCACCCTAATTAAGGGTAGACTCGAACCCTCGGTGGGGACGTATATGAGCTGATAAGATGAAGAAGAAGCATCATCTCACCTGATAGTAAGTGATGATGATGCCAAAGATGGAAGCGGGCTACCAAGACTCCCCAACGCAATAGGGAACTGACTATCTTATCTTCAAGCCGGAACACATCAATTGATGTTTGGCGGCAGGACTTACACAAGATAGTGGTAGCTAACCAGGCGGGATTAGAAAATTTTCTTCCACAAACCAAACCGAGTCATACGAAGTTAGATTCCGCCGGGAATCGAACCCGCGACCTCTTGATGTGAAGCTAATAGACTAAACCATTACGCCACGGAGTTGGTTAAATTTAAACTTGCTTGTAATTAAAGTGGAGATTAAGTTTTTCGTTGCTTGTTATTTAAGTTTTCGTTCCGTGTTTAAAAGATTGTCGCTCTTTATCAACCGACCTCTCTGTGAAATTACCCAAGAATGAGTTAAGTTGGGATACACATAGTCATACAAAAAGCGTCGGTGGCTCAACCGGTAACGACGATTCGGTCCCTCTAACCAGAGGTACCGGGTTCAAATCTGGACGGCCAATGTACCGATGAGTTTTTCAAAACTTACGTGTATATACTTACCGATTGCTTTAACGGTGAAGGAAAACATCGTGAGGAAACCTGCACACGCCTGCGAAGAAACTCGAAGGTTGTGCGTGAAGTCGACCAACCCGCACTGGGCCCGCGTGGTCGACTAAGGCCTGATCGCCCTAACTCAGGGTAGGCTCGAGCCCCTCGGTGGGGACGTATATGAGCTGATATGATGACACATAGTCATGTTGGTCAGAAGTGGCCATAGAGATGAAGTGACTGTGTGCACTGCACTGGACAGGCTGATGCGGCTAGTAATCCTACGAGTAATAGGCATATATTTCATCATCATCATATCAGCTACAAATCGTCCACTGCTGGCAAAGGCCTACCCCAATGGATTTCCACGACGAGCGCTGCCCGCATCCATCGGCTTCCCGCGATCTTTACCAGGTTGTCGGTCCACCGCGTGGGAGGCCTGCCTACGCTACGTTTTCCGGTGCGCGGTCACCACTCGAGAACTTTACTGTCCCATCGGCTATCTGTTCTACGAGCTATGTGCCCTGCCCACTGCCACTTCAGTTTAGCGATTCTGTGAGCTATGTCGGTTAATTTAGTTCTCCTGCGGATCTCCTCGTTTCTGATTCGATCACGCAGAGAAACTCCGAGCATAGCACGCTCCATTGCCCTTTGCATATATTTACCACCATTTAATTTCTAATAGACTAATTATATTTTGAAAATAATTTTTATTTTTAAGCGTGACCGAATCAAGAAATTCTGTAACGAAAATAAAACCTAACACCCCACGCTCGGCCGAGTTCTAAAAAACTTACAGTGCCATCTATTAGCGATTTTCGGTACTAAAAGAATTTTACTGGTGTAACTTTCTTAGTGTTAATTTATTACATAAACATCCCGCGCCCCTAGGACTATGGTACTGGTAAATACTGCATTAATAAAAAATAAATAAATAATTATAATTGCATAAGTTGATAAACAATGCTATGCAATAGCTTTACCGCGGCAGTCCCCGAGTGCCACACGTTTTTTTTATTTATACAAATTTTAACACACTTATTTAAATTCACCTGTTTGTATGTTAAGAGGAAACGCGGGCGCCATTTTTTCCATACAAACGTAGTCCTCTTTTTCTCCCTATATAATGAATAACACTAGAGTAAAAATGTTTTTTCCATTGAACCTATATCTACCTCGGCCATGCCCCTATGTTTTGTTTTTTCTCATAGTCTAATTATAATAGGAAGTAGAAGCTTTTAAAAATTGAGCAAATTTCCCAATGGAAACGTTATTTTCAGACACCCACCAAAAAAAATTATACGCTTATTAACAATAAAATGAAAACATAAAGGCATAGGTAAAGCGTTTTTTAAATTGTTTTTGAATAAAATATTATTATTGCTTAAGTTTTGGAGGAGGAAATGGGGGACTACGAAATGATGTTTTGGTAAATTTTAGTGCCTATTATCGGTCTGCGCTGCAGTTCTCCCTCTCTTGCTGTATACGGAGAGGTTTGGGGGAGGGAGACAGCAACATTTTATTCAAATACCTATTCTTTAGACCGTGTTTCCTCTTAATTGTATTTTTATATGTTTGGTATTCAACGTAATCTTTTCACCCACTTTAAATGGTCAGATTAATTCAACATTTTGCACTTATCAGGGCCCGATGACAATACAATAATTTAATTTGAAGAACGGCCAAGTGTAAGTCGTACTCGCGCACTAAGTGTTCCGTATCACCACTACTCAGCATGAAGACCACTTCCAGGTAACTTATAAACTTGAAATTTGGCATCGAGGTAGGTTATCTTCATTAAACTTTATCATCCAATCGGCAATAGGGGATCGGACTGCATCAAAAATAAATTCTGAAATATGATTTCCTAAATTGCGCTCTTCTTGAAGTTTCAAAAAACCTTACTTGTTTTGTGTTTCCATTACGTTTTCAATTTTTAATTGATCAAATTCACAAAATAAGTTGAAAATCTATGACGTCACTTGTGGGTATTTCAAACATTATTAGAACAAAATTTCGTTTTTGACAGGTCTTAAAAAGTAACTTAAATGACTAGCAGTCCGATCCCCTATTACATGGGTGAAACCTATCGCAGACGCAAGATACTTAAGTGAATGGCAGTAGGGAGAAGGTAGGCCTGATGTGTTATGTGGACGCAGATAATTCTAAATAAATACGCACAATACTTAGGGAGCCTGTTAGCTATGCTCGGAGAGTCACAAATAGGGTGTCCGTGTACACACTTTGGTTTTCTTTTTTTGATGTGTAACATCTTTGCTCTCGCTTTCCTGCAATTTGTGGGAGTGATTTCGTGAAATGGGACGGAAATGTGTAACATGGGACGGAAATGTGTAACAGGAAGTCGCGAAAGCGCGCGCTATTCGATCTGACGAATGAGCTTTGCTCTCGCTTTCCTGCAATTTGTGGGAGTGATTTCGTGAAATGGGACGGAAATGTGTAACAGTGATTTGTTACACATCATATGCGAGTACTGCAGGTCTCGCTCGGATTTTTTTTATTCACAATTGATAAGCTCTTGGCATCATCTCACCTGATGGTAAGTGACGATGATGCCGAAGATGGAAGCGGGCTTACCAAGCTTCCCCAACGCAATGGTTATCTGGCTATCTTATCTTCAAGCCGGAACACATCAATGCTGTTAACCCTGGGGGTGGAACAAAATTGGTGCAGGACCCGTTGACTGGGGGTTCTACTCATCATACTAAACAATTTCCCCAGGGAACCCATAGTCAATACGAAAGAAATAAATGACTTCATACAAAGTCACCAACCTGATTGATTTGTACCTATGTTAAGTTCAACTATTTTTTTTTCACTGATAGGTCTCTCTTGGGGAAAGCTGTTCAGTATTTTAAAGTATTCAAACTTTTTAGGTTATTTTCGATCTTTTTCATATCATCTTTTTCAAAAAGATAGATTTATTATTTATCTTTTTTTAAATGTTTTTATTGCATATTTTTAAATTGGATTTTGACTGCTACCATTCCTCTTTTCCGACGGTTTTAAAAAAAAATGATTCAATATTTATTTGTTACTAGCTGTCCCGGCGAACTTCGTTCCACCTTACACTACAGTACACTACCCTACCCTACAGTACTTTACCCCACCCTAACTACACTACACTACCCTACCTTACCCTAAAACCAATTATTTTTTGACTGATATTTTTTTTTATTGACGAATATCATATTTTTAATATGTAGGTACTTATTATCCTATTCCAGGCGAAGACAAATGCAAAAACACAAAAATCATAAAAATTGGTTCAGCCGTTCTTGAGTTATATTGTAACTAACACGACTTCCTTTTACATAGATAGATTACCTTTTCAATATAAATAGAACTTAGCATCACTAGGCAACCGCCGTGTATATTCATATTCATACACCCTGTTTTGTTTATTATTTTCACATTTTCTCTCAACGTCCAGACGAACCCGCAGACACATGCTAGTCTCATCTCATCTACTTTAACCTATCATGTGTCCTATTACAATATCTTCACGCGCAATTTCCAAGTCGTTTGCTGTCAATTTTGACAGATGTTGACTTGTGTGACACCTGTCAGATAGCGTCGGCTTATTATGAATTATTTGCTTTTTAGCATCCATCGTTATCTTTGATTTACACTGACGATATGATTGTGGAGGTTGAATTGTTTTATAACAGTTGTTGTATGTAGGATAGGTACTTCATATCGGCTCATGTACGTCCCCACCGAGGTGCTCTAGCCTACAGCCTAAAGCGAGTTGGTCGACTTCACACACACCTTCGAGTTTCTCCGCAGGCGTGTGCAGGTTTCCTCACGATGTTTTCCTTCACCGTAAGAGCGTCGGATAAACGTACATATGAGATGGAAATTCGAAAACACATTGGTACGTGGCAGGACTCGAACCACGACTTCCCGGATAGGAGGTAGCGGCCCTTGCCGTTGTGCCTCCTTACTAATCTTAATATATAAAAGACAACGCAAAGCCGAAACCACTGAACGGATTTCGCTGAAATTTGCAATACAGACAGTTATAAAGACGTAAGCAACCGCTAAAAAAGGATTTCAGGAAATTCCCACGTGAACACCAAAAAACGGGATCTGCGCGGGCGAAGACGCGAAAGTTTGTATGTATGGATGTTTGTTATTCTTTCACGCCATAACTGCTGAACAGATCTGGATGAAATTTGGTAGGTAGACGCACTGCGCACCCTCGAAGCCTCGAAACCTCTGATAGAAACTATATGTTCACGCGAGCGAAGCCACTGGCCAAAGCTAAGCTAAGCTGGTTTACAATAAATAAGTGTTTATAGTGGAAAAGTAAGTAAGTAAGTAAGTAAGTAAATATACTTTATTGCAAGCCACAAAAACAATACAAGACTTATAATTTGTAATAAAAAACATAGAGTGCAAAGGCGGCCTTATCGCTTTAAGCGATTTCTACCAGGCAACCTTAAGTTAGGGATTAAAAGACAGGTAAACTAGTACAGGATGGCAGCAAATTCAACTATTAAACGATCTAACTTATTATTATAAATAATAGAAGTGCTATAACTAAAAGTAATTAAAAAAAAACAAGTTTATAAACTTATTTAAATTCTAAACAAAAATACATATATACAAAAATACATACATACATACACATACATACTATAAATATATAAACACGCAAAATATCAGTGAACAGTTTCAGTAATTACAAAGCGTAAAGTAATGATCCTTGAGTCGCTTTTTAAAGGAGTACAAAGACTCAGCCGTTCGGATGGAAGCAGGAAGTAGGTTCCACAGACGCACTGATTGAACCATAAAGGATTTGCTCAGAAAGTCTGTATGGCACGTAGGAAATGTCAAGAGAAATTCATTACATGACCGAGGTTGACGGTCAGAAACAGCCTCTCTGCGCTGAAAATTAGTCCTGAGATACGGAGGAGCTGCTGGGCTGTGCAATATGTTAAAAAGCATACAAAGTAAGTGCATTTCACGTCTCAAACGGATGGGAAGCCATTTTAGCTTAATTCGATACTCTGACACATGATCGAACTTCCTTAGACCAAAGACAAATCTGATGCACACATTCTGCAAACGTTCCAGTTTGTTTAGCAGCTCCTCCGTAGCATCCAGATAACAAATATCTGCGTAGTCCAGGATCGGAAGCAAGAGCGTCTGTGCAAGTACAGTTTTGGTGGCCATGGGCAAAAAGTTTTTGAGACGCTTCATAGACGCAATGGAACCAAAAATTTTTCTGCTGACTTCGCCAATTTGACTGGACCAGGACAGAGTTTGGTCAAAAATGATACCTAAGTTTTTGACATTCTTGCTGTAAGGTATGGGGATGTTATTAAGAAGTACCGCAGGCAGCAATGAGCAGTCGATTTTAGCTAATTGACGAGAGCTCCCTAATATGATAGTCTGAGATTTGCTCGGATTGACTAGGAGACCATGCCTTGCGGACCATGACGAGATTTCATTCAGATCCTTATTCATCACATCAACAGCATGTGCAATATGCTCAGGTGACTCCTGGACGTAAACCTGCAAGTCATCAGCGTAGAGATGGAAAGAAGAAGAGAGGGAACGCGTAATAGAATCGATGAAGAGAGAAAAAAGAAGAGGTGATAAGACTCCACCTTGGGGAACGCCAAGGTTGACGTTGCACCAGTCAGATAACTTCTCCTCAACCTTAATGCGTTGCCGACGTTCACAGAGGTAGCTTCTGAACCAGGCAATTACATCTGATGACATATTTATAGAACTCATGAAAGCTAGTAAGATGTCGAAGTCTACTGTATTAAAAGCATTGCTAAAATCAAGGAGAGTGAGGAGTGTGACCTTCTGTTTTTTGTTTTTTGTTTTTAAGGTAAGTGTATCAGACTTAATGGAAAATTTACAAATGATAAGAATTTGTATGGGAGGCACCTTATTTAGATTTTGTCTGGAACTATAAACTTTCCAGTGTAGTAGGCCCGTTATCCCCAAAGTTTCATTAAAATAGTTATTTCCATTTTTGACAAAAAGTAACAAGTTAGTTACTTTTTCTCAAAAATTGAAATAATTATTTTAATGAAAATTGTTTAGTTTGTATGAGAGGTACCTAACTTATTTCAATTTTTATAAAATGACGGACCACAGCGTGTAAAAGGCCATATAAAGTTATAAAAACTTTTTAACCGCCTCCGAGGCGTAATGTTTCAGTCCATTAGCTTCACATCAGGAGGTCGCGGGTTCGATTCCCGGCGGGTCTAGCTTTGTAGAACTTGGTGATTGAGCAATTTCTATATAAGCCCGCCTGGCTAGCTACAACCATCATTACAGCCTTGATGTGCTCCGGCGTAAAGATAAGATAGCCAGATCCCGATTGCGTCGGGGAATCTTGGTAAGCCCGCTTCCATCTTCGGCATTATCGTCACTTACCATCTGGTGATAAGATGCCAAAGGCTTACTAATTGTTAAAAAAGAGTTTCATTAAAATCTTAAATTATTATTATTATTTTTATCAGATTACATATCCATCTGTTCTACGAGCTATGCGTGCCCCGCCCACTGCCACTTAAGTTTAGCAACTATGAGGGCTATGTCGGTTTCTTTGCTCGTAGAACAAATGGCCTTTGGGGTAGTAAAGTTCTCGAGTGGCGACCGCGCACCGGAAAACGTAGCGTAGGCAGGCCTTCCACTCAGTGGACTGATGACCAGCTGAAGGTCGCGGGACGCCGCTGGATGCGGGCAGTGCAGAACCGGTCGTCGTGGACATGATAACATGATCCATATTGTGTTAATAGTAGGTACTCTTAAAATTAATATTAGTATATTTTAAGCATGTTTAAGAAAAAATAAAATATATTTTTTTTCTATGGTGGCAATAACAATTAAGTTCCAACCCGCATGTTTTATATTGTACTAGCTTTTTCCCGCAGCTTCGCCCGCGTGGACATCGTTTTTATGACTGTCTTCGAGGGTGAGTGGTGTGCGAGGCGCAAGCGGCTCGCGAGCGTGGACATGAGTTATCTCCAGATCCCTCAGGAACTATATCGGGCTATTCTGATTAGCAGTCTATGTCACTTCCACCCCATCAACCAATTCTAAACAAAAATCACTTCAATTCGTTGCTCCGTTGTAGCGACGCCGACGTGCGCGAGCGTGGAAATTAGTTTTCGCCAGATCCCGCGGGAGTTATGTCAGAATATGCTCATTAGTAAATTATTTAATTTCCCTCCACCTCAACCCTCTCTGTGCAATCCATTGGTCCGTTGCAATGTTAAAGAAATTAACCTAAAAAAGCGTATTTTTTCAGTTCCCTTAGACTGCATCGGGCTATGCTATTTTCACGGGATAAGAAGTAGCCTATGTCGTTCCCAGTGACACAGGCTACCTGCATGCCAAACATCAAGATTGATTAAAGTGTTGAAGCGTGAAAAGGTAACAAACAAACATTTTCACATTTATAATATTATATAAGGATTACAAGGAACCCATACTCCATTCGTTAAAAAATATTAGGGCTTTTCATAAAAATCGATCAACCGATCTGACAATTTTGTATGATGACATCACATTTGTAAGAAGACATCACAGTGTATGATGACATCACATTTGTAAGAACTGGCTTGACATTCATAATTTGAAAATTAACTTGAATAAAACTAATTATATACAATTTAATAAGTCTCTTAATAATAAATATAATTACAATTTAGACATTCAGTATGAAAATTATACAATCAACGAGGTTAATAAACATACATTTCTAGGAATAACTATAGATCAGAATATAAACTGGAAACCACAAATAGATAATGTATGCTGTAAAATAAATAGATTTGTGTATGCTCTCAAACAGGTCAAAAATTGCACTAACATGAAAACGGCTTTATTAACATACCGTGCATACGTAGAGTCAGTTTTACGTTATGGTCTTATAGCTTGGGGAAATAGTACTGACATGAATCGAGCCTTTATTGCTCAAAAACAATGTATTCGCGCTATGTATGGAATCCCACCCTTCGTATCTTGTAGATCACTCTTTAATAGACTTGGTGTTTTGCCGCTACCCTTGCTCTACATTTATGAAATTTGTATATTTGCACGGACAAATAGCGGACTATTTAAAAGAGCATGTGATGGAAGTATCAGATCCCGCAGGGACCCAGAAAAGCTAGTGTTTCAAGAAATTCCCAGGTCATTTGTATATGATAAAAGTTGCCTGACGATGTGTATTCGCATGTATAACAAAATACCACATGAAATTAAGGATCTAAACAATAAACAATTCAATATCAAATTACTTAAGTGGCTGAATGACACAGACTGTTATAATATTAAAGACTTTTTAAATTTGTAGATTACTTTAGTTGAAGATTGACATTATTTTGTATGTTTGTGACTAAGATTAAAATATTTTGCATGCTATTTTAAATACTAGCTAAACATGAGTTCTATATACATATTTTAAGATCTTTTTATACCATGTTTAAGGCAAATAAATTATTATGTATTATGAATTATGAAATATTAAAGAACCAACTTATCTTAAGTGTTACTTATTATGTAACCAACGACCACAGTTAAAAAAATAAGGAATAAAAAATAAAAAATAAGGACACGCACACACAAACACATACACACATATCGTACTTTGATAGTTTTTTCTCTACTTGTAATATTAGGTACTGTTATTTTGTTATTGTTATTCTCTCATTTTTTTTTTTTTTTTTACGTTGTTTACTTAATTTATTCCCAATATTATGTATGTGTGTTTGGTGACAAGGAATCAATAAATGTCTTATGTCTTATGTCTTATGTCTTATATTACAAAACGAAATTAAAAGGAAGTTATTACACAATGCTATTAATCTCTATTGAATAAAAAAATAATCATGAAAATTGGTTTACCATCTGCGAAGATATCGCGTAACAAACATACCTACCATATAACATACCCATACTCCTTGCCTGCGTCTGTGTTTTCCGACTCCTACTTACAATATGGGAATATTCAAGGCGAGAGTGAATAGGCATTATATGAGTTTCAGTTTACCATCCTCGACTACATCGTCACTTACCATCAGGTGAGATGTCGTCGAACGCACTCAAACTTTTAATTTAAAAAATAAATTTAAAAAAAACATAAAATCGAATTGAGTTCCTCCTGCTTTATTGAAGTCGGTTAAAAGTAATGTCTAATTAAATACTGAAATTTTCACAGACTACCCGCAAATGTAGGTCAATTACTTTCTCACGCAGCGTTTATCGGCCATAATGGGTTTGTTTTGGAGTTTGTTTGTTTGCGTTTTGGCGAGCGAGCGATAACCACCGCGCTGTTCGGAATATTTCACACGCGACCACAGATAATCTAAATATGACATGATAAAATAGCGGCAACAGATTAATTCCAAATTATCCTTTTATTTAAAATAGGTATGACTGCCACTTACATACTGCTTTAGGTAGGTAAAATAGGTAAGTCGCCCAAAGCAATATGTACATATTAGTGACAGTGGTAGCACATAGCTCGTAGAATAAATGGCCGTTAGGGCAGTAAAGTTCTCGAGTGGAGACCGCGAGTCGGAAAACGTCACATAGGTATGCAGGGGAGGCCTCGGTGGACCGATGACCTGGTAATAGTCGCTGGAAGCCGCTAGATGCGGGCAGCGTAGAACTGGTCGTCTGGGAATCCTTGGGGGAGGCCTTTGTCCAGCAGTGGACGTCTCTCGGCTGATATGATGAAGTTACCTAAAGCAAGAGACTCGCTCATCAATAACGGAGAAAAGTCATCAAGAACTATTCTGTTTATCAGTCACAGTATAATATAATTTTGAACAAAAAAAAACCGACTTAAAACAGGAAACTAAGGTTTCCTTGCCATGGTACCACCCTTGGGATATCTCCTTTCCAACAAAAAAGAATCTTCAAAATCGGTTCATAAATGGCGAAGTTATCAGCGAAAACACATTTAAAAAAAATACAAAAAATACTTATGGTCTAATTGAGAAACCGCCTCCTTTTTTTGAAATCGGTTAAAAAACACAGAGAGTTAAAAAATCAACGAGTGATATTTAAAGGAGTAACTATGTATCCATCTAGTACAAAATACAAGAAACTTATCAAAAAAAAATTATATCCACAATCGGTAAGCCCTTGACATCATCTAACCTGATGGTAATTGACGATGATGCCGAATATGAGAGCGGGCTTACCAAGATTCTTCAACGCAATGGGGAACTGGCTATCTTCGGGCCAGAACACATCAATGTCGTTCATTGATGTTTGGCGGCAATTCTTAGATAACATGGTGGTAGCTCGCTAGGTAGACTTAGCAATTGCCCTTCCATCAACCAGACCGAGTCTTACTAAGTTCGACTCCGCGGAGAATCGAACCCACGGCCTCCTGATGTGAAGCTTATGGACTTAACCATTACGCCATGCAGGTGGCGTATATTTTTTATATCCTTCTATAAAAAATCCTCTTTTGGTACAAATCATCCTCTAATGACTTATCTATACTACGACAAACAAACAGGTGAATGTTCGTTCGTCCGTTCGTTGATCCGGTAGGCAGTAGTAGGGATAAAAAAACCGGCCAAGTGCGAGTCGGACTTGCACTCCGAGGGTTCCGCACCATCACACGTCTCCACACAACTACATATTAGTATCATCATTACAGCTCATATACGTCCCCACCGAGGGGCTCGAGCCTACCCTGAATCAGGGCGATTAGGCCTTAGTCAACCACGCGGGCCCAGTGCGGGTTGGTCGACTTCACACACAACCTTCGAGTTTCTTCGCAGGCGTGTGTAGGTTTCCTCACGATGTTTTCCTTCACCGTTAAAGCAATCGGTAAGTATGTACGTAAGTTTTTGAAAAACTCATTGGTACATTGGCCGTCCAGATTTGAACTCGGTACCTCTGGTTAGAAGGACCGAGTCGTTTCGTTACCGGTTGAGCCACCGACGCTATTAATACTAAAGTAAAACAACAAATAATTAAAATTTGACTTATGTGAGTCGTAGATATACTTGCGCCAAAATATATCTTGCGCTAAGAAGTTCGAACTGAATGACAAAAAACATATAGGTATCGCTTTTGGGGATGTATGTTTTGTTTGAAAATAATGTAGGTATCATAGTGGTACCTACTCGTTTCGAGAGGATAGTGGACGAAGTAACTATTTAGTAATCTGTGATAGTGGTACAGATTACGAAGTAACTATTTAGTAATCTGTGATAGTGGTACAGATTACGAAGTAACTATTTAGTAATCTGTGATAGTGGTACAGATTACGAAGTAACTATTTAGTAATCTGTGATAGTGGTACAGATTACGAAGTAACTATTTAGTAATCTGTGATAGTGGTACAGATTACGAAGTAACTATTTAGTAATCTGTGATAGTGGTACCAACCCGCACTGGGCCCGCGTGGTCGACTAAGGCCTAATCGCCCTGATTCAGGGTAGGCTCGAGCCCCTCGGTGGGGACGTATATGAGCTGTAATGATGATAATGATGATAGTGGTACAGATTACGAAGTAACTATTTAGTAATCTGTGATAGTGGTACAGATTACGAAGTAACTATTTAGTAATCTGTGATAGTGGTACAGATTACGAAGTAACTATTTAGTAATCTGTGATAGTGGTACAGATTACGAAGTAACTATTTAGTAATCTGTGATAGTGGTACAGATTACGAAGTAACTATTTAGTAATCTGTGATAGTGGTACAGATTACGAAGTAACTATTTAGTAATCTGTGATAGTGGTACAGATTACGAAGTAACTATTTAGTAATCTGTGATAGTGGTACAGATTACGAAGTAACTATTTAGTAATCTGTGATAGTGGTACAGATTACGAAGTAACTATTTAGTAATCTGTGATAGTGGTACAGATTACGAAGTAACTATTTAGTAATCTGTGATAGTGGTACAGATTACGAAGTAACTATTTAGTAATCTGTGATAGTGGTACAGATTACGAAGTAACTATTTAGTAATCTGTGATAGTGGTACAGATTACGAAGTAACTATTTAGTAATCTGTGATAGTGGTACAGATTACGAAGTAACTATTTAGTAATCTGTGATAGTGGTACAGATTACGAAGTAACTATTTAGTAATCTGTGATAGTGGTACAGATTACGAAGTAACTATTTAGTAATCTGTGATAGTGGTACAGATTACGAAGTAACTATTTAGTAATCTGTGATAGTGGTACAGATTACGAAGTAACTATTTAGTAATCTGTGATAGTGGTACAGATTACGAAGTAACTATTTAGTAATCTGTGATAGTGGTACAGATTACGAAGTAACTATTTAGTAATCTGTGATAGTGGTACAGATTACGAAGTAACTATTTAGTAATCTGTGATAGTGGTACAGATTACGAAGTAACTATTTAGTAATCTGTGATAGTGGTACAGATTACGAAGTAACTATTTAGTAATCTGTGATAGTGGTACAGATTACGAAGTAACTATTTAGTAATCTGTGATAGTGGTACAGATTACGAAGTAACTATTTAGTAATCTGTGGTACAGAACCCTCGATGCCCGAGACATACGCTTGGCCGGTTTTTTATAAATAATTTACCTACTTGATTTAACCGGCTTTAAAGTAACACAATTTAAGGTTGGGGATTCCGTTCGTGATTGATTCTAAAATGAGGAGATCGCTGGACTAAGTGGTAGTGGGTGAAGAACATAGCTCGCAGAACAGATGGCAGTTGGGGCAACTAAAATTTCGAGTGGCGATCGCGCACCAGAATATACGTAAGGTAGACATGCCTGGTGAAGGTCGTAGGAAGCCGCTGGATGTGAACAGCGCAGGACTAGTCGTTGTGGAAATCATTTGGGCATCTTTCGGCTGATATCATCATATCAGCTCTTATATGTCCCCACCGAGGGGCTCGAGCCTACCCTGAGTTAGGGCGATCGGGCCTTAGTCGACCACGTAGGAACAGTGCGGGTTGGTCGACTTCACACACAAACTCCGAGATTCTACGCAGGCCTGTGCAAGTTTCCTCACGATGTTTTTCCTTCACCGTAAGAACGTCGGATAAACGTACCTACATATGAAATCGAAATTCGAAAACACATTAATACGTGGCAGGATTCGAACCACGACCTCCCGGACGGGAGGTAGCGACCCTAACCGTTACGCCACCGACGACGCCTCGACTGATATAATTACGATGAATTTGTAATACGACTTACTTATCTGTTTTTAGTTGAAAACAGAATTCTAAACAATAAAAACAACGTCCTACATTTTGTCAAAAAAAAACGGTGATGGCGGATTTTATTAACGATGAAAGTTCTGCTCGAATTGGTCTCTTGACAAATAAATATGATTATAATATCGCGCAAATTGCCTACAGCGAGATCCGTAAATTAATTTGAGTTAGGGATGTGGTAACGATGATCCTTTTTCCGATTTTAGATATCGAGAACAATGTATCTTAAAATAGTAAATCATTTCCGTAACCAAAAAAACTGCCGTGTAAAAGATAGCGAAAATAAGGTGACAAATAAATAAGTATCCGAAATATTTATTGGGTTTTTTGATATGTTGAATCTAAGTAGGTACACCTACCTTACTTATCTCCTATTGAATTTCAGATATCGACAACAATATCCCCTAAATCTCAAAATATTTTACTAACAAAACAAATATTTTTTACAGGAAAAGACGTAGCTTTTTAATTTACAGCCTAATAAATGCTCTATTCGAATCAATATTTTTTTTCCTTAATTCTTATATTTTAATGCACGGTGAGGCTTCAAGGCTTCAATCGTAAGGAAACCTGCACACATCTGCGAATTTGATCGGAACGACTCTAAAGTTAGTCAAATGTAGTGCAAAAGATAAGGAAAACGAAAAAAGGTATCATATGAGCATCCAAAATATTAATGGGCTTGTTGAATTGTTAGATCTTCTCTACCTATCTCCTCCTTAATTTTATTACGGAAATTGTAACTAGATTTTTATGTTGAATGAGTAGGTACCTACAATGCTTTAAAAAGGTGAATAGGTAACATAGTCAACATTTTAATTTAATAACTGTTATAAATAATTAACGTAATTATCACGTTCTCTAGTATAGTAATTAAAAATGCCATTTTTTTGTGCTAATCTTCTTCTTACATATAAAAATGAATTACTGTTCGTTAGTCTCGCTAAAATTCGAAAACGGTTAATCCTAAAATAAAATATAAAAATTATATTATTGTATAATAATATAATTTTTATACTATTATAAAATTTTGGCGAATCGCTGTGAAACTTGAAACTTAAATCTAATTTATATTAGGAATTTTTAGAACATTTTTAATGAAAACCCGACCTACTGAGAATTTTCTTAATACCCGTCGGAGAACCCTCTAAATCTGACAAACTAGGTTTCCAGTTTCCTAAATCCAGACTCCGTAGGCCATAAATATCTCTTTAATCCTTTTTATAATTTACGGTGGACCCTAGCACTTTAAACGTCTGAAAGGAACTATCGATATCTAATATCCGAACCCAAATCCCCGTAGCACTCCATCACTAGCTGTTCAGTATGTACAGGGGGTGCTTTGAGTAATGGACTCATTACCATTTTCAATTGAGGGGCGAAAGTGCGGCCATTTCGTTAAGTATCGCTTATTTGCCAACTTTGTGTAGGTAATTTAATTAATTAATTGGGCATTGTATTTCTATTCATTTAATTTTGTTTATTTTTGTGAGCATTTGTAACCAAGCTTCATTGTGTTACATTAGATTTGTCTGGATCTCAGATGTGCAGGTTTCTTTATTTTTTTAATCCACAATTGGTAAGCCCTTAGTCATCTCACTTGATGGTAAGTGACGATGATGCCGTAGGTGTAAGCGGGCTTACCAAGATTCCCCAATGCAACGGGGAACTGGCTATACACTGGCTATCTTAAGTATCTGCAAGCCGGTACACATCAAAGCTGTTAACATTGATGCTTGGCGACAAGACTTAGATAAGATGGTGTTAGCTTAGCCAGGCGGGCTTAGAAAATGCCGTTCCACCAACCAAACCGAGTCTTAAAACGTTAGACTCCTCCGGGAATCGAATACGCGACCTCCTGATATGAAGCTATAGGACTTAACTATTACGCCACGGAGGCGGTTAATAAAGCGGTTTGGATAAAGGTCATTAGTAAACTGTCCTGACTTCGACCTTGAAGAAAGAAGCATGGCTCATGAATTTTAGCTTTTATTCTGTAAGAGATTTCCTTAATGTAAAAAAAATTAACTAGTTTACTATTTGCATGCTGTGCAGTCAGCTGAATAGAGAAACGATTTATTGCAAAACATCTTGATGTAACCTATTTCACTGCAAATAAATTTTCATTTCATTTCATTTCATTTGATACCTGATGGGCCTAAATCATAGCGTGCATAGCGCACGTTGGACTTGCGCAGCGAGGTTTCCGTACCACCACACCTCTCCACACGAGGACAACAGTGATACAGCCTGGCAAAAAAAGAGTTTGGAGATAATGAGTTCGCTTTTTTCACACCTATGGTAGTCTTATGCATTCTTAAGTAGTCAGTTTAGCGAAAATAATTTCGAAATTCAAGGAAATTTACAAAAGACGACAATCACTACGCAGAAATGACAAATCCGTTAACAGAAAACTAGTGTTGCCATTTAAAAAAATCTATTATTTCCATCAGTCACCACCTCGAACTCTTTTTTGACAAGCTGTACTTAAAAAAAAACAACGTCACGACCAGTTTTTTTTTTCAATTAGGACACCATAACGCATAGACTATTCGTGTTTGTTAATTTATTTTAGGATTGGTATACTATCATTATACCAGCTTGTGGTATCTTAATACGTGCTGTTTTTAAGAACACAGTAAAAAAAACTTTTAAAAACATTTTTCTTGTATGGGGAACTTAACTTTTTACTGGTGACCTATTACGGTTCAAAAGCCTTTTCGGTTTTTTGGTCGGATAGACAAACGGACGGACACACAGACACACTTCATTAATATTCCTTCCCTGGGACGGAACCCAAAAAACAGTATATGGAATAAGATAGTACCTATATATACCTAGTCTATATATCTTTAAATCTCTACTAATACCATGCACAGATGAGATACTAGTTACTTCGTAACTAATATTATTTATAAGCGTCAGTGGCTTCAACCGGTAGCGACTCGGTCCTCCTAACCAGAGGTGCCGGATTCAAATCCGGACGGCCAATGTACCAATGAGTTTTTCGAAACTTACGTACCTACATATATTCACCGATTGCTTTAACGGTGAAGGAAAACATCGTGAGCAAACCTGCACACACCTGCGAAGAAACTCGAAGGTTGTGTGTGAAGTCGACCATCCCGCACTGGGTCCGCGTGGTCGACTAAGGCCCGATCGCTCTAATTCAGGGTAGGCTCGACCCCTCGGTGGGGACGTATATTAGCTGATATGATGACTATAAAAGTGTCAATGTGTTTGTTTGTTACCTCTTCCTTCACGCTTCAACACCTCAACCAATCTTGGCGAATTTTGGTAATATACACGTAGCCTGATGTCATGGAAAAGGACATACCTACATATAGGCTACTTTTTATAACTAAATAGCATAGTCCGATACAGTTCCTAAGAGAACTGAAAAAAAATATTTTTTTGTGATTTTCCACTAAGATTATTGATTGCGGCTCGCGCACCACTCGCCCTCGAAAACAGGCATAAAACAATGTTCACGCGGGCAAAGCCGCGGGCAAAAATATTTTAAAACGTAAATCCATAAGTAAACAGTATAGTGTTAATAACATTGATGTGTTCCGGATTGAAGATAAGAGAGCCAGTCCTCCATTGCGTTGGGGAATCTTGGTAAGCCCGCTTCCATCTTCGGCATCATCGTCACTTATCATCAGGTGAGATAATGCCAAGGGCTTACCAGTTGTGAATTAAAAAAGAATTTAGATTCGGAATTTAAAGAACATTTTTAATGAAAACCTATTGTCAATTTTCTGGCTACCCCGACTTAGAACCCTCTAAATCTGACAAACTACAACCTTAATTCCAGTTTCCCAAATCCAGACTCCGTACGCCATAAATATCTCAAAGAAACTCCATTCTTCTCACTTTAAATCATCTCTTGCACTCACACACATAGTAGGATTGGACGAAAAACTTTAAGCCCCACCCCCCTCATTACAAGACAATGGGAAGAAAAAAGAAGCATGTATTGTTGTCTCTATCGTCGGGTGACGTTCGTTAAATGGTGTGTCAACGTTGTTTTAAGTAGGAATTTCTTGGTTTAATGAGTTTATTTGATTTTGAACCGCTCGCATGCCTGCGCTCTTTCGTTGTCACATACTTGATTTTTCTTTTAAAGCTTTTTTATTAGACTATAACATATTTTAAAAGCATTTTTAAATTAGATAGAGAGATAACACGTTTATTTGTCACTGCAAACACACAAATAGATAGTAAATTATACGTATTAAAAAGAAAAGAAAAAATAACAAATTAAAAGAGCAAAAAATAGAAATGAAACATTAGATAAAAAGAGGACACAAAGAAATCACAACAAAATAATTTAAATAAATAAGTTTACACTAGTGTGTTGCAGCAGTGCAAATGGGCCATAAATATAGCATATAAATTAAGCAGTATATATGTCGTCTTTCGTACGATCGATCACAAGAGCATAGATAGATTCTAACTGATTTTCGGTAAAACTGTCCCCTATACAATTTAATTAGTCTATACTGAATTTATAATTAAGTAGATAGGTCTTTATACAGGTATGATTTAAGCAAATAAAATTACTGTAGTAGTACGCGTCGATGTCACCTGTTAGTACAGCCTACACCAATAAACCAGCCCTTAATCGTAGTGAAACTCCCAAAAACTTTAAAATCGAAAGATAATACTTTAAAAAAATTAAAACAATCTAAGACTATTAATATCTAAATATTACTATAGTATAAAAAGAATTAATGGACAATAAAACATTGAAGTAAAATTATAATTTTTCAAACAAAAATAATAACCATAAAAAATAAATATATTTACCTCGTAGCTTTCTTCTGGCACACCCCGGACACTGCATATACTAATGATCGTGAAACACTCGTGAAATGACAATTCTAAAAACAAATGACGGAGCAAACAAATGGTGGCGAAATCCCATACCTTCGAGAACCAGACTGTAACCATTCTGTATCAATCTGGGTGACGAGGGGGTGAGGTCGCAATCTAGAGAGCGGCAGGGAGTGTCCATACCTACTCTGTTTGTTAGTACTAATATATATACACTTTGCTTCTGGACTATCCTCATTTTTTGTAGATTATTTATTACAATTTAGCTAACCTGTTTGCCATAAAATGAAATGAAATGATACAAAAGGTTACTAAAATATTTATCGTATTACGGATATACCTACAAAACCTACCTACCTTTTAGCTTCGTCAAATTATAAGTAAAGGAGAAAAAGATTTTTGTGTTTTCTGAACTTTCTATACAAAAACGCACAAAATCGGTCAATCGGTTGATCGAAATTTTGAACGAAATACCTAATTATAATAAGTATTTTTCAGATCTCTTCAATTACTTACTTCAATTAAAACTAAAGGATCGTAACAAAAACACACCATAACATTTAAAAAAAACATTGAAAGCTCATTAAAAAGCGGACCTGAAATCTCTAAAAGGCTAAAATAAACACATTAAAACAGTACAAAACGAGATCTCTGCGCAAACAACCAGATCCAGTATTGCGGTGAGCGGTAGTTCAGAATACGACAACTCACGCGTGAATTACTTTGCGCTAGACAGAGAGAGCGAACGATGATGCGAGAGAGGCGATAATGGGGTGGGGCGAGCTTAATCCACCAGCGAAACAAGACCTACCCTGCTTGTCTAGGGCTCCACAGTTCAAGATACAAAAGGGGAATGTATTAGCGAGGAAAGGGGTCAGAATATACTGGAATGTCAACGCCCAACCGTTTTGTTCACACACGCTACAATATGGGACGATAATAGGCGATAGCAGTGGCAATAATAAAATAATTCAGTTGTTACCAACTACTGCGCGGGGCGGTCCGAGCGCGACTTCCAAATTCGAATTAGACGTTTGTTTTATTCTCTTTTTTTTTGCACGCGTTTTGAACCTAAAAGTGCGTTCGTTTTATGGTTGTTGGAAAACTATTGTGAAGTGTTTTAGCCAGAAGTGTTTGTTTGGCGTGAAGTTTTTGTTATTTTTGAATTTTCAGGTCAGTTGTGGACAAATATTTACAACATATCTTCTTCTTCTCACACTCATTTCTCCACTTGAACTTCAAAACTTTTAAAAAGTTTTTACATTTTTCCCAAGTTATTTCACCTATTCCCAAACTTATTCTTAAGCTAGTTGATAGTAATTATTTGAGTTATATACTTTTTATCATTTGTCAAAAAGTTTTTTTTTTGCAAACGTAATAAATAGGAATGTGTGACGTCATAGTTTTCCGGTGTCATTGACATTTCGTGAATTGTATAATAATAAGAATTTACGAATTGACGGAAAACAAAACGAGTAATGATTTTGGGTATTTCAGAAGCAGGCCAATTCGGGAAATAACATTTATTACCAAATGTAACTGGTATACCTAGGTACGTAACATGATCTGTTTAAGCCACAGTATAGGCATAGTACTAATATTTATATACTTTGGTATATAGGTATTTATCAAGGAATCTATTTTCAACCGACTTCCAAAAGGGAGGAGGTTCTCAATTCGACTGTATGTTTTGTTTGTATGTTTGTTACGCGATATCTTCGCAGATTGTGAACCCATTTTCATGGTTCTTTTTTTAATTGATAGGGTAGGATATGCAAATGTTATCAAAACAGGTTAAGTACTAACTAACGTTAACCAATTAAAGAAACCAAAAAAAAAAAAGAAAATTGAACCATCTAAGTTGTTGCGGTTGAAGTATGTTTTAACGTGTTTAGCGTTTCCAATTAGGTGATGTTTATGTAATCAAACTTTTGGTAGCAAAAAACAACAAAATTACGTAAAGTATACGTTCAGGAAATCAGCCGCGGCACACCCGAACGGAGCTGTGGAAATGTGTTAAGGATAAAACAATTGTACAAAAAAAGTATTTTTTTTTATTTAGAATTTAACATAAATTTTAATCACTTTCACTGCTGAACGAAGTATCATTAGAATCATTGCCTACATTAATAATTAAAGACTCAACAAAATTTGCTCGACCCCGTGCGGGTGTAATGTCGGCAGTTTCGCGATTGAACTCAGGGCGACCCCTTTGACGCAACCGTTTGACGCGAGCCGGCAGCGGCGAGTGGAATTTGTCAAAGGTGCAACTTTACCCGTAATTGAATGAGCTAAGCTCTTAATCAAATAGGTAGGTACCTAATTATCAGCTTACATGTTAAAAAATAACTTACTTCAACCGAACAAACGACAGTTTTCCTTCTTGTATTTTTTGAGTTAGCTAAAAAACCGACCAAGTGCGAGTCGAACCCCCACAACAACACCATAGCTCTCCACTTAGGAATGACAATTATACTACCACTCATTTTAAAGAAAAGACATCAACGCGAGCTACAGAAAAATGTACCGTTTTTTATTTAGTTCGGACTCCCTAGCACGAGTACGACTCACACTTGACCGATTTCCGTTACTTGTTGTGTTACTTTAGGATTACCTTATAGTTCATTCACTAAATTACCTAGCTGCACCTTTGATAAATGCGGCTCGCCGCATCAAAGGTAGAGCGACAAAGGAGCAGCCCTGAGTTCCATCGCGACGCCAACGATGTTATTATAATTTTACTAGCTGTCCCGGCGAACTACGTACCGCCTTACATTACAATACCCTACCCTACCCTACACTATCCTACCCTACACTACACTACCCTACCCTACACTACACTACCGTACCCTACACTACTCTACCCTACACTACACTACCCTACCCTACACTACTCTACACTACCCTACACTACACTACACTACCCTACCCTACCCTACCCTACACTACCCTACCCTACCCTACATACACTACACTACCCTACACTACACTACCCTACACTACACTACCCTACCCTACACTACCCTACACTACCCTACCCTACACTACCCTACCCTACCCTACCCTACACTACCCTACACTACACTACCCTACCCTACACTACCCTACCCTACCCTACCCTACATAAAAACCTTCTCCTGACAATAACGAACTCGACAAAAAAAGAATTAGCCAAATCGGTTTGTGCGTTCTGGAGTTATAGCGTCAGGAAGGAAAACCCGACTTATTTTTATATAGTAAAAAAAAGATAGCACTATACTTTCTACTAGTTTCACGCTTCTATGTATTACCGTTTTCATGATAAAGCAAAAACAAAACAATAAAACCTAGCTTTCAAAAACACCTATCTTGTATGGGGACCTTATAATTATTCACTTTTTAATTATTTATTTTGAGTAAATTCCGTATAGTTAAATAAAGCTAGCTACCAATTACGGTTCTAAAGATACAGCCTTTTTAAAGGCCGGACAGACAGATGGACGGACGGACAGACGTACGGACAGAGTAGCGTAAAGGTACTCTAAAAATCATACCTATTTAAAGTCGAATTGAGAACCTCCAGTTTTTAAGTCGGTAAAATAATCATATACACCTAGAAATCAAAAGCGGACCATCTAATTTACAGTTAGGTAATTCAGGAGACTTTACACGAACATACAAATCCCTGAAAGTAAAGGCGACCCTTTGGAAAATTTGGTCGCAGGGATCTCGGTTTTTCTCTGTTACCTATCACAAAACATATGAAAGTGATATTTTGTACCTACCTGATACTTCCTTTCAATTATTTCATTTTGTCATTTGCAGAAACACGATTTGTTAACTTTTTGTCACAGAAAAAAACATATCAAAGAAACCTCTTTTAAAACAGATATTTGTATTCTATACGCAAACCAGACCGATTTAAACCTCTAAATTTTCTAAGTCGATAAGTCTAAACACACTCTTCAATATGCCAGTTAGATTTTAAAAAATTTTACCGTAGTTTTTAATTAAAACGGTAAAAAGGTGAAAAAGTGTGGTTATTTTCTAAACATTTTATACGTAAAGAAAAAAACAGAGACAACTGTTCCAACCAACGCTTCGCCTTAATCAAAACTTCATTAAGTGGCCCTTAACAGTCGCGTGGCGCGTGTCAATAATTTACAGATAACCGCTTATTAAACGCGGATAAATCGGCGTCGGGCGTTTACAGGTTAATACGGTCTTATCGGAAGCTCTTCAGAACTAAATTATATCTCTATCGGTTAATTAAATATTAAGTATCATTTAGCTCAATTTGTTAAAATTTATTGTGTGCCTCCTGTCCGGCAGGTCGTGGTTTTCGAACCCTGCCACGTACCAATAATTATGTTATCGAATTTCGATTACGTTTATCCGACGCTCTTACGGTGAAGGAAAACATCGTGAGGAAACCTGCACACGCCTGCGAAGCAACTCAAAGGTTGTGTGTGAAGTCGTCCGACCCGCACTGGGCCCGCGTCGTCGACTAAGGTCTGATCGCCCTAGGCCCTAACTCAGGGTAGGCTCGAGTCCCTCGGTGGGGACGTGTAGGTATGAACAAATATGACGAAATTTGTGAAAATTAAATAGAGTCTGTGCGGGAAGAGACCCGTGGTGGCGTAAAACGGAACTAACATTGAATACATTTCATTTAGACAACTATTGATACAGAATCTAAAAACATTATATTCTAACACTAACATACTAGCTGTTTCCCGTGACAACAACGTTTCTATGACTTTTCGAGGGTGCGCAGTGGGAGAGCCGCAAGCGGCACGCGAGCGTGGGAAAAAGTAGCCTATGTGTTAATCCAGGTCCTAATCTGTCTACCTACCAAATTTCAGCTAGATCCGTTCAGTAGTTTTTGCGTGAAAGAGTAACAACATACATCCATAGATCCATACATTCTTACAAACTTTCGCGTATTATATTCGATTTTTTTTTTCCAACCGCCTCGTGGCGTAATGGTTAGTCCATATGCTTCACACCAGGGGATCGTGTGTTCGAGTCCCGGCGGGGACAACTTTGTAAAACTCGGTTTGGTTGGTGGTAGGGCATTTTCAAAGCCCGCCCGCCTGGCTAGCTACCATCATCTTAACACCATTTTACCACCGTATTGCCGCCAAATATCAGTGTTAACCAGATCTCCATTGCGTTGGGGAATCTTAGTAAGCCCGCTTCCATCTTCGGCATCATCGTCACTTACCATCAGGTGAGATGATGCCAAGGGCTTATCAACTGTGGATTTTTTTTTAAAAGGGCTAATGTCACAGTCACACTATAATGACGTAACAGGGTTGTCAACACAACAAATACTGTAGAACAGCAGCGCCCTCAAATCTTACGACGGCTCTCTCTCCGCACAGACTATTTATAGTCATAACTACAGTTGAAAGTAACGGTGTAGACTGTAGACCTATCTTTGGGATTATTTTATCGAGCCAAAACTGCTCAACTTTTTTTTTGACTTTAAACAATATCATCAACAATAAGGGTATTTTTTTTCAACTTTGGGTTCTCTATCGCTTAGGAGTAATAGAAGTCAATAATAACGAAAATCATTACCGCCTTAAAAGTTCAATTTCATTCGAGACTGTAAGCTTAAAACAGAAGTATGTGGCGACAGATTTAATGGTGACTAATGCTTGAACAAAACCTTTAGGTCCATTAAAACACACGTATGGGGTGTGTGAATGAATAATTTAGTTAAGTTTTAGCCTTAGTTCTCATATGCATCAAGGATGCTAAATACTCATATGAGAACTAAGGCTAAAACTTAACTAAATTATTCATTCACACACATACTTGTATCGAATCGATTCATTCAAGCGTCTTACCTTACTTAACTTACCTCAACCGGAACGCACGCAGCGCAAGCGCAACAAGCGCAAGGCTTTATGAAAGTAACTATTAACCCTGCGGAACACTTATACAGTAGAAAGTGGTTACACTACACATGTTGGGTCTATAAGACCCGCCTGTGTTTAAGGCCAAATTATTGAGATATGAAACCGGCCAAGTGCGAGTTGAACTCGCGTGGAGAGGTTCCGTACAATGCCAAAGTCAAATACAAAATATCACATTTGAAGTCCTCACAGTAAGTTGCGAGTTATTTTTTTTATTATTAAAAATTTGGGTGTATTTGGCTGCACCTCACCTGATGGTAAGTGGTCGTGCGTAAATGTAGAACATCAACGACAAAGGGGTGGAATCGCCCTCCGCACCTGGACGTTCGATGATGCAATGAAGAGGGGGAATGAGGTCGTAAAGCTCCAGGACACACTTTCCGAAATGAATCCTGTAGAACACCGATAGACTATTTTCTATTTTTCATATCAGCTCATATTCGTCCACACCGAGGGGCTCGAGCCTACCCTGAATTAGGGCGATCGGGCCTTAGTCGACCACGCGGGCCCAGTGCGGGTTGGTTGACTTCACACACAACCTTCGAGTTTCTTCGCAGTCGTGTGCAGGTTTCCTCACGATGTTTTCCTTCACCGTAAGAGCGTCGGATAATCGAAATTCGAAAACACATTGGTACGTGGCAGGATTCGAACCACGACCTCCCGGATGGGAAGCGGCGGCCCTAGCCATTACACCATCGATGCTCTCACACCACCGACGCTCTCTTCTTTTCTATTATGACTATAAACTATTTTCCGTAGGTGAACGTATTATATTGAGTTTACCACTTTACTTTCAATTGATAGAATTCTTATAGGTTTTCCTGTAATCTACATACAATTAACTATATATTGTATTTTTTTCAAAATTTTTGGCTCAGTAGTTTCGGAGAACAGGGGGGGGGGGGATGGTAATTTTCGTCTTCTTTCATGAATAAAATCAAAACCATTTATTTTACAATATAAACAAAAATATACTTAAAATCCTGATAAAGAGCCCTTTCATTTGATACATGACACAATAAGGTTTCCAAAACTTTTTTTTATTTTCCTAATTTGTCCCCCGAAAATAACCATTATTTAAAAAAAAAATTACTTTGCACATCTGTGTTTGGGTCTTAGGATTACACCATTCTACCAAATTTCACCTGATTTAATCCAGTAGATTCGGAGCAAATTGGCATGGACAGACGGACAGACAGACAGACAGACGCACGAGTGATCCTATAAGGTTCCGTTATTTTGTACGGAACCTAATAATGACTCCTTTTGAATAAGTATTATACAAATTGTTCAATTTACAACTAAACCTACTTCTAATAAAATAATGTATACTCAGTTATATTAATAAAAAACAATTAATGACTTTTTATTAACATTCTTAAAAAGTATACACAAAAGCTCAGGTACTTCTTTACATGAATAAACTAAATGATGAGAACAAAATAATTAAATTAAATTCTGAAAACTTTAGTTAGGAACGTTAGTTTCCCATTGCTATATACCTAGTATGTTCCGGCATGAAGAGAAGATAGTTAGTTTCCAATTGATATATTCTGGCATGAAGAAAACAGTTAGTTTCCAATTGTTATATTCTGGCATAAAGAGAAGATCCTTAGTTTCTATTTGTTATATTCTGGCATTAAGAAAAGATAGTTACTTTCCAATTATTATGTTCTGGCATAAACAGAAGATAGTTAGTTTCCAATTGTTATATTCTGGCATGAAGAGAAGATAGTAAGCATCCCATTGCAATACCTATTTCGACATGAAGAGAAAATAGTTAGTTTCCCATTGCTATATTTCGACATGAAGAGAAAACAGTTAGTTTTCCATTGCTATATTCCGGCATGAAGGAAGATAGTTAGTTGCCCATCGGCATGAAGAGAAGATAGTTAGTTTCCCATTGCTATATTCCGGCATGAAGAGAAGATAGTTAGTTTCCCTTTGCTTTACAAATTCTTGTAGTCCGCTTCCATCTTAGATATCATCATTATCTCTCTTTGAGAAATCCGGTACGGAGCTACGATGAATTTTGTAACAATTATAAATCATCATCATTACAGCTCATATACGTCCCCACCGAGGGGCTCGAGCCTACCCTGAATCAGAGCGATTAGGCCTTAGTCGACCACGCGGGCCCAGTGCGGGTTGGTCGACTTCACACACAACCTTCGAGTTTCTTCGCAGGCGTGTGCAGGTTTCCTCACGATGTTTTCCTTCACCGTTAAAGCAATCGGTAAGTATGTACGTAAGTTTTTGAAAAACTCATTGGTACATTGGCCGTCCAGATTTGAACCCGGTACCTCTGGTTAGATGGACCGAGTCGTTACCGGTTGAGCCACCGACGCTTCTCAATTATAAATAAATTTTAAATAAATTTATTAAAAACCCTACATCATAAAATGTGTCGTCTATCATTCATGAGACCAAGACGAATCTTACGACACCTCGCACTCCAAAATCCATCAAGCCGTTTAGGCCACAGAGCATGCCAAAGAAATAAATCCACATACATACATACACTCAAAAAACGTAACCCTCCTTCTGGTGCAGTCGTATAAAAACACTGAGGATACTAAAAAAATTAAATGAATCTCTGAAATCCTTAGCAAAAATCCTGTCTATGGAAATCCTAATCAATAGTCAAATATTAATAAAATATAAGTGTGCATGTATAAATCGATCGTCGTCGGCTAATATTTGAACAGGCTTATCTTGAGTAAAGATATGAATTGATTGAAACCGCTGGGAAAGCTTGTAGACAAGGAAATTTAGATATTTGTGATGTACACGAGAAATGGTTGATACATTTTAGATATCTACGCAGAAAGTAAATAAAAGCCGGTCAAGTGCGAGTCGGACTAGTACTCCGAGGGTTCCGCACCACCAAACGTCTCCACACAACTATATAGTATAGTGACAATGATACCTATTCACATTACAAACAAAAGACATCAACGCGAGCTACAAAATTATTCTTTTTTTTTGTCATTCAGTTCGGACTCCGTAGCGCGAGTGCGACCTACACTTGACCGATTTTTAGTATTTGTTATTTTACCTCAGTATTATTATTTATTATACTCTAATCACACCAAGTTATATGTTTGTATGTATTACTGTTTTCACGATAGAGCTAAATAAAAAATACTTCTGAAGACTTACAAAAACTCGTTATTTTTTATGGAGACCCTCCATTATTTTTTCACTTTTTCTAATTTTTAGTATTTGCTGTTATAAAGAGGCAACAGAAATACACATTCTGTAAAAATTTCAACTGTCTGCCTATTACGATTCATGAAATACAGCCCGCTGACAGATGGACAGACAGCGGAGGCTTAGTAATAGGGTCCCGTTGGACACCTGTTGGGTGTACGGAACACAACACAAAAAAACGAGACCTACAGTACTCGCATATGATGTGTAACAAATCACTGTTACACATTTCCGTCCCATTTCACGAAATCACTCCCACAAATTGCAGGAAAGCGAGAGCAAAGCTCATTCGTCAGATCGAATAGCGCGCGCTTTCGCGACTTCCTGTTACACATTTCCGTCCCATGTTACACATTTCCGTCCCATTTCACGAAATCACTCCCACAAATTGCAGGAAAGCGAGAGCAAAGATGTTACACATCAAAAATAGGCAATATACCTAAGCACAATAGGGTTGGCACACAGTTATTAATACGTGAAAAATATTACTTAAAACCTAGTTCTCTTAACCGCCCCGGTGCCAGCTGGTGTCTACTTATCAGATAGCCAACGTTTAGTAAATGTAGGAAGCCTTTTTTTAATTAAAAAAATTGAGTGCGTTTGACTACATCTCACCTAATGGTAAGTGACGATGTAGTCGAGGATGGTACACAAACTCAAATAATGCCTATTAACTCTCGCCTTGAAGATCCCCAAATTGTAGGAGTCGGGAAACACAGACGCAGGCAAGGAGTTCCACTCCATTGCTGTGCGCATAATAAATAAGGAAGCGTAACCGCTTTGTGCATTGAATATCAAGAACAAAGGGGTGGAACCTCCCCCTGCGTCTCGTTGACCGAAGGTGGAATGGAGCTGGGGGAATGAGGTCGTGCAACTCTTGCGTATAATCTTCAAAATGAATTCGATAGAATACCGAAAGACAAGCAACTTTGCGCTGATGAGCTTTGAGCCTGAGCCAACGCTAAGATCTGAACCCGAACCTCTGTCAGCCCAAGGTCCACCATTCTCTGTTATAGCTGGGCTACCTGCAGTTACGTAAGACGTGTTTTCCAAATAGTCTGTCCTAAGGCGTCCTCCAGCGTCCTCTGAAAAACAAATAACAGCGTCCCGTCGAGAAACTAATGACGCGAGCGTTCCAGAGTCATTCAGCGAGTATTCAGCCAGTCCGGGAGATTGGTTTAGGAAACGCTGCTGGTTGGATTTAACCCATTTTTGCTTTAATTCGATGGTCAAGGATGAGCGTAACTATATATACAGCGTGTAAATAAACTGAGCGAGAATACTTAAAGGTGGACATCTACTCTTTTTTGTTCTAAGACTTTACTTAAATCGAAAAAAAATGGAGGTTTAATAGATATAATAATAAGATTTTTTTTTTAATTTACTTATAAATCTCTAAGTACTTTGCACATTGAGAAGAATAACGCTTAGGGTAAATATTATAGAATTTAAAAACACTTGCACGCATCATTTTTTTGCTCTGGTTTCTAAGCTAGGGTAACCCTGTATTTCAGAAACCAGACCCCTTCGGTACAGACATTGTACTCTGGGTGTCAGAGTGTCACAACTCAGAACCAATTATGCTCGTGCGTGTATTCTTGTGTGTGTGTGTGTGTATGGATGTATGGAATGTAATGGAAATGGATCAGCTGGTTGTTGGAGAGACCAAATTTTTTTAAGCATTTGTTATGTATTCCTTGGGGAAGTTTGTGAAGTGCTCTTAAAAATGAAGTGTCATACTGACGTCACTCTTTAGACTAAGGTTTCGTTCAGAAGGCATTACTATATTTAATTGATTTTTTTGTTCCTGTAATTAAGTTATGAGGCAGTTTTGGACCCATGTTAATATAACATTATTTACTCGTAATACCACCAGGAATCTATGGTTAAAATCTGTCGGTATACTCCTCCCCATCCTGTATAGAAGAATACAAATGTATAGGAAGTCAATTAAGAGTTCGACCTAATTTCACCTATGGAATTCTTTGTGAGAAGTACTTTGTACATTTGTACAACATAACTAGACATTTAAATGGTAAAATAACTTTTAATTAAAAGTTTAATAAAAGCACGACTGCATAAAAAACGTTACTCCTCTTTTTTGGGAGATCGAGTAAAACATATATTATGTCACACACGGGACCTTTTTTTATTTTATTTATTCACAATTGATAAGCCCTTGGCATCATCAAGGCAAATCTAACAATACACTGCACTCTGAAATGCATCGAGCCGTTTGGAAGATATCGAGGAATAAAGAAACATACATACATTAGACCTGAAAACAAAACACAGATTTTTTGTGGGCAGTCGAATAATTATTAAACTATTTTGCAGGTCCGTAATGTGAGCAACACTTCAAACTCTACAGCAGCATAAGCATGTCATCACAAGTGCTGTCGCATACAATGTACCGTCACGACTCATCAGACCACGAGAAACCCTTGGAAATCGACCAGGACTCCAACCCCGACCACAGCCGATCAAACTCCCCCAAAAACATGAAGTACTACAACCCAGACGAGGAGAAAACTATAATAAATACTGCAAAGAAATCATTCTGCATCGATGCGCTGCTCTCCGAAAGACCGGATGAAACTCTTCAAGAGAAAATGTCACAGCAACAGTATCTGGCGCTAATTCAAAATAAGAACTACATCTCGCGATTTCAAAACGAGAATAACTATGACACGCAGATTGTGCAGAATACCATAGAGAAATACCACAGAGCAGAGACACAGTTTGAGCAAAGAGGCGAGAGTCCGAAGTCGGGGCAGAGCTCGCCGAGGAGTGGGAGTCCGGTGTCGGATGATGGCAGGTCAGGGAGCTACAGTCCTCCTATATCGCCTGGTGTGGAGGGGGGGAGAGAGGAAGTGGAAAGTTATAGACCCGGTCAGTAATCTTCTTTGTTTTGAAGCTTTCTATCAAACATGACATAGGTTTTTTTTATTCACAATTGGTAAGCCCTTGGTATCATCTCACCTGATGGTAAGTGACGATGATGCCCAAGATGGAAGCGGGCTTACGAAGATTTCCCAACGCTATCTTATCTTCAAGCCGGAACACATCAATGCTGTTAACACTGATGTTTGGCGGCAAGACTTAGATAAGATAATGGTAGCTAGCCAGGCGGGCTATAAAAATGCCCTTCCACCAACCAAACCGAGTCTTACAAAGTTAATCCCGCCAGGAATCGAACCCGCAACCTCCAGGTGTGAAGCGAATGGACTATTACGCCACGGAGGCGGTTAAATTAAAATCTTCTTTGTTTTGTAGCTTTCTGTCAAATATGACATAGGTGCATAGGCCTATCGTTTTATCACAGTCTAAACTAAAGAACCCATACGGTCGTCAAGACAGAGAAACCGTGCGACGGCTGAGGGGCGGGAGGGGAGAGATTGAGCCCCAATACCCTAGTCACCGTTCGGGACAATTAATTAGAAGTGCCAGCACAGCACTAACTTGCAGCGCCGAAGGTGATCAGTGTCTAGTGATGTCGGCTTTACCTTATTCAGATAACATGTTATATTTACCGTTATATATATATATATATATATATATATATATATATATATATATATATATATATATATATATATATATATATATATATATATATTCAGCTCTTTTTACCTTGCTCAAAAACTTCATGGTTATAGTCGTTTGGGTCTTTTTTCTCGAATCAGTTTGAAGTTTCTTTTAACAAAAGATCCTTGTACTCTGCCCTAAAAAAAGTGCATATTGTCAAGCGACACTTAACTTGTGTCACATTATGTTTATTATTTTGACATTTATCGTAAATACACTTTGTTTGGTTAAACGAGTGCTTCATATTTTTTTTGGTATTTTTCCATTTTTAAAACGCTCTCCTGATCAATTTCAAAAATTTCGCTTATCCCATTTTTCCTTTTCACCCTCGACATACTAATATACTATGGGGTTAATTTTTTAATTTATTTAGAGTATCCTTAAACTATAGAATTGTCGTACACCAGTGCTAATGAGACCCATCCCTAGAAATTGTTATTTGTGTGTTTATTGACATATCTCATATTGGATTTTGTCCCACAGGAATTGTCCCGAAACCAGGCCTCCTGCCGCAGCCATCAATGCCACCAGTCTTCAACTATTCCCTCCCCCCTCTGCCGCCCGGCGCGCCACTCCCCTCAGCGTTCCACCACCCCGGAGACAGGGTCTTGCACCATATGCAGCTAGAGTGGCTGGCCAGGAGCGGCATGTTCTACCACAGGATACCAGAGCTAGGAGGTGAGTACTTAGGTTTTTTTAAGACGGAGTAAAATACAAACGTTGTCCTTTAAGACGAAGTAAAATTACGTACGGTGTCCTTTAAGATGGAGTAAAATTACCTACGTTGTCCTAACGCAAAAGAGTCCCCACTCCAGCATCACACAACTAGTGATAGCCGACGATAAAAGTTTATTAATTTTATTGATTCATCGACAAAATATCGATAACACTCTAACTGCCCTAAGTTTAGCCCGAATTCACTAAAACACCGAAACCCGAAAACACTTTCCGATATGATGATGGGGAAATTACCAAAAAATTGTGAAAATGAAAAAAGTAAAACAATAATAATTGTGTTTTTTTTTTAAGTTTATTTGTTTTACTCTATCGTAAAAACATGCATAATATACAAATGAGAAACTAATTCTAAAGTAACACAACTAATTATACAAAACTAGGCCAAGAGTGGGTTGTATTCGGGCTAAAGAGTCCGAACTAAAGAAAAAAAAACATTTTTCTGTCGCTCGCGTTGATGTATTTAATACTTTGGTAACAATAAGTATAGCTGGAACAAAGGAAAAGTAATAAAAAAAATTGGGAAAGTAATATTTTTAATAGAAGATACCGAGTCTCGTATAATATATAAGAAACACATTAATCAGTTAGTAAAAAACCAAGAAATCAAAGATTTTGTAACCCATTCTGTTGGGAATAAAGATAAAAATAGTAATGTTACTAAAAATGTTTTACATTCGACGGAGTTCTTGCCCTTAGTAGCAGTTACTAAATACAGTCATGGTACAGTTTCCGGGGAGAGTGGAGAACAGGTTCATCTCCAGCCCTGTTCCGAGTCAGCTCAGTCTGCTGCAGCCTCTGAAGAGTGTAATCTATCACCAGCTGCTGCTACAGCCTTCGACGGCATATCAGTCGACGGGCAAGACCGTACATCACCTGTACTGGAGCCAGACGGTCGTGTAGAGTTACCACAGGGAAGGCCAATGCGGGCAGCTCGTAAAAACATAGATTTTAAGAAATATTTGTAGGAACTTATTAAGTTTAATTGTATTAAGAAATTAGGGGGAGGAATTGTTAGATATGTATGTGTAATGTAGTGGTGTGCGTACATCTATAACTGCTGTCGTTTAGACAGAATAAACGAGTGTGCTAATGGGTTCCGTTCGTTTCATTTAACTACCGTCCCAGATCTAACAAAAATAAATAGTTCTTTTTTTTTTTTTTTATTAAGACTTTGAGTACGTTTGGCTGCACCTCACCTGATGGTAAGTGCCGATGCAGCCGAGGATGTGACACGCAAACTCAAATAGTGCCTATTCACTCTCGTCTTGAAGATTCCTAAATTGTACGAATCGGGGAATACAGACGCCGGAAGGGAATTCCACTCCTTGGCCGTTCGCATGATAAACGAAGACGCAAAACGCTTCGTGCGTAAAGGTGGAACATTGACGACAAAGGGATGGAACCGCCCTCCGCGCCTGGTCGTCCGATGATGAAATGGAGAGGGGGGGAATGAGGTTGTGAAGCTCCAGGGCACACTCTCCGAAATGAATCCTGTAGTACACCGATAGACAGGCGACTTTGCGGCGATGCTCGAGGCTTTGGAGGCTGTTTGATACAAGTTCCTCGTCGCCGATGAGTCTCCTAACGCGTCGGTCGATAGAATCCAAGGCATCTAGCTGGTAACGAGCCGATCCGTCCCATAAGTGAGAGCAGTACTAGTTATCATTGTTCTACTTGAGTGGAGAGGTGTGGTGGTACGGAGCCCTCGGCGTGCGAGTCCAACTCGCAACTGGCCGGTTTCTTTAAGACGGAGTAAAATTACTTGACAAAACTCAAAAAGATGTCCAGCATTACACACTAGTGCTTGCAGTCGGCAAAAACCTTGTTTTTTAGCGTTGATTTTATTGACAAAAAAAGAGTGTGTGGTTTTATGAAACCATTCTTTATTCTTTATTGGTCAATTTACAATAAGAGCTTATACAGTTTCCCAAGACGCTCTATTGTTAATATTCACAATTACAATTACAAATATTTACAATTACAAATTATTGTTGTTTAAAAAGATGTATAAATTTTTAATTATTATAGGCATGCTATCCACAAAAATATCAATATGTTGGATCTCGGCAACGAATCCATTGAGCAAATGTATTGCCCCAGACGTAGTAAGGTGTAGCGCTCGCTGCGCTGCGTGCGCGGCGCTGCACTTGCAAACAGCTGGTGCCGTCGCCGACCCGTGCGCACGTATTTTTGTGGCACAAAGAGGCTCATATTATTTAACACCTCAGAGTTATTGACTTTTCCCCGCAACAGCAGACAGTAATGGACACCAAGTAGCAACTTCCGCCTAAGCTCCAAGGTAAAAGTGAAATTTTTTTCACATTATAGACATTTATAGAGCACGAAACGATCTGCTCTCGTCTTGGAGCTACGGTACAGAGGACGAAACATTCATGTAATAAAAGTTTCACTCCTCTTGGAGCTACGGTACAGAGAACGATACGATCATGGCTGCTCTGACGAAAAAGTTTGAGACGATGTAATAATCTCTTTGCCGTCACGCAACACACAAACGAAAAAGCTTGAGATGATGTAATAAAAGTTTCACGTTAATAACTTTAGGACGTAGCATAGGACGTAGCAACGTAGCGTATATAGGCCTCCCACTCGGTGGACCGATGACCTGGTGAAGGTTGCGGGAAGCCGCTGGATGCGGGCAGCGCAGAACCGGTTGTCATGGAACCTTTAAGACGTAGCATAGGGCGTAGCAACGTAGCGTATATAGGCCTCCCGCTCGGTGGACCGATGACCTGGTGAAGGTCGCGGGTAGCCGCAGTGGAAGTCCGTCGGCTGATATGATGATGATGAACTTTAGAAATTCATTAAAAATTAATAACTCGACTGCGTAAAAATTTAACGCCTCTTTTTGGCCAGTCGGGTAAAAATGTATCCTATGTCACTCACGGGATCAACACGAATCTAACGATACCTCATACGTTAAAATCCTTCGAGCCGTTCAGGCTGTAGCAGGGAACATAGAAATGTACATACATACATACACTCGAAAAACATAACCCTTCTTCTGAGGCAGTCGGGTAATAAGCATAAAAACGCTAAACACGTTAAAAAACCGACTTCCATCGCAACAAATTAGTACATTTTTGGATTATTATTTTTGGTTTTTGTTTATTTTCTACTAAAGTACTACACCGCTAGCTTTTAAATAAAAAAAGAATCATAAAAATCGGTTCACCTAGTCAAAAGTTCTGAGGTAACAAACATAAAAAAAAACAAAAACATACAGACCTCCTCCTTTTTGGAAGTCGCTTGAAAATGATAACCAGCAGGCTCTACCCTAAATTTGGCCCGAATTCGCTAATTAAACTAGATAAGGGATTCTTGACACACTGGCTTGCTGCATATTTCGTTGAACCCTTTTCTATGAAACTTAAAGACAAAAATTAAATTTTTACATGTCATCGTAGATTTTTCAACCGACTTCCAAAAAGGAGAAGGTTCTCAATTCGGCTGTATGTTTGTTACGCCATATCTCCGCAGATTCTAAACCGATTGTCATGATTCGTTTTTTATTCGATAGGGTATTTCCCCGTCTAGGACTCATATAAATTTTATCAAAATCGGTGTAGTACTTTATTAGAAAGTTAACAAAAACAAAAAAAGTAAGTGTGTGTTTTTATGACACCACGGTAAAAGTGAAACTTTACAGAGGACGAAACGATCATGGCTGCTCTCGCTACGGTACAGAGGACGAAACTATCATACCGTCAGACGAAAGCGACCGTCACGCGACATGCAACACACAGACGAAAAAATTTGAGAGCATGTAATAAAAGTTTCACTTTAAAAATAATAATGCGAAGTACTAAGTTGAGGCGATGGAAGTCGGTTTTTAAAAGTGTTCAGCGTTTTCAATAATTTATATTAATAGCTATACGGTTAACAATAGATAATTTCCATCACTCAATCACCAAAAACCCGAAATTCTGCAAAACACACAAACCACCTGCCAAAAAATAACATAAGTGGCCACAAAAAATCTCTCCCCGTCGTCGGCTTAACAGGGTGTATAATTTTTCACGCGCGCCCCACACCGCGGCTTAGTGCGGACATGTTTGTCACCTGTCACTGTGGGCCCACTAGTGGGGCTGTGGGGCCGGGCACGGCAAATAGAACGTGATGTGATGAACTTATGTGGATACAAAGTTTGGAACTAACTGAAAATGTAAATATTTCAAATAAATAGTATAATTTTTAACACTACTACCCCACGTCCCCACGTTCCCTATAACATGGTTATTTTTTTTTAAATAGATAGACGGCGATATTTTTTTTTCGTACAAAACCGACCAGTCATGATTTCAGCATAGTTATAGAACAACAGTTGTTCAGTTTGATGAGTACAAGCCCACCTTGAAGTGACACTGCACCTTTATGCAACGAAATATCTAAACTGGCCAAATAAAATATATGCGAGCAACGGCCGGCAAAAGTTGTATGAAAATCCATATCTGTCGTGTTTTAGCGACCAAATAAATTACTATATAAATAAATTATTATGTTATTAAATTACTATGTAAATCTGTCGAGTAATTTAAAAATGAAACGATGTTTTATTCCGAAACATGGCAACCAAGGAGATAACTTATGAAAGGTTTTATTTTTTCGAACTGGCTTGCAAAGTGAAAGCTGTTTATTGAAAAGAAAAACAAATAGTCTTTGGCGCGTGTAAAATTATTGTTGTTTGTTGTTCGTCGTTGATTTTAAAAAGTATTTTTATTTGACAAAATGAGTTCAAGTGAAAAATTTAGTTTTAATTTCCGCGCAATCTTAGAGAAAAGTACTATACAAGTATTGGCCACAACTAGGCATTGATGGACATACGAGTATGTTACGTTTACACGTTCGTCCATCATTGCCTCTTTTGCTGGCCGCTGCAGTAATGTACACAGTAATTCACACTCACTTTACCAACATGCTGGGGTTGGTTGTTGCTCACATATTATGTTACGTTTTCGGCATTTTCCTGATCGAACATGTGAAATAATTAGGTTTGTTGTTTGCAACAACACCTAACATTGCCGAACCAGTGTTGGGTAGACCTAGTTAAATTGTGTACGGGTAAAGCCGAATACAAATTAATATTCGGATATTATCCAAAGAGTTTGTGTAATCCTAAGCAAACCCGGGTAAACCTAAGTTTACTCTATCTCTTCTAGCATTACCCGTAAGAACTATATACTATGCGCTACGAAGTCAGAACTGAATGAACAAAAAAACATTATCTGTCGCTCACGTCGATGTCTATTGTTTGAAATGAATAGTTCTTATTATTGTACTTGGAGAGGAGTTGTGATACGGAACCCTTGGTACGCGAGTCCGACACACACTTGGCCGGTTTTTTTTAATAACCTTATGCATGATCATCATATCAGGCTCATATGGCCTTAGTCGACCACGCGCGCCCAGTGCGCGTTGGTCGACTTCACACACTACCTTCGAGTTTTTTCGCAGGCGTGCGCAGGTTTCCTCACGATGTTTTCCTTCACCGTAAGAGCGTCGGATAAACGTACATATGAAATCAAAATTCAAAAACACATTGGTACGTGGCAGGATTCGACCCACTCTCTCTTATCGTGTGGCACAGATAACCGCGCTGTCTAAGGGATACACGAAGGCGGTTGCCTGGTGTTGTACTTAGCATCACCCGCGGTCCCAGGTAGGGCATTTAGATTTACACCTACGGACGTGTGCAACGCGACCTTCACACACATCTGGAATCAGATGTGCAGGTTTCCTCACGATGTTTTTCTTCATCGTTAAAGCAATCGGTTAGTACATGTACCTATTATGTAAATTCCAAAAAATATATTGGTAAAAAATACATTTTACTGCCTCCGTGGCGTAATGGTTAGTCAATCCGCTTCACACCAGGAGGTCGCTGGTTCGATTGCCGGTGGGGTCAACTTGTAAGACTTAGTTTGGTTGGTGGTATGGCATTTTCTAAGCCCGCCTGGCTAGCTACCACCATCTTATCTAAGTCTCACCGCCAAACATCAGTGTTAATAACATTGATGTGTTCTGGCCTGAAGATGAGGCAGCCAGTTCTTCATTGCGTTGGGGTATCTTTGTAAGCGCGCTTCCATCTTCGGCATCATCCTCACTTACCATCAGGTGAGATTATGCCAAAGGCTACCAGTTGTGAATAAAAAAAAAAGGTACACTGGCCGTCCGGATTTGAACCCGGGACCTCAGGTTAAAAGGACCGAGTCGTCACCGAGTGAGCCACCGACGATAATATCGAACCACTAAGCAAGATACCAGTATTATATAGTAACTAGCTGTCCCGGCGAACTACGTACCGCCTTACATTACATTACACTGCCCTACCCTACCCTACCCTACACTACACTACACTACCCTACCCTACCCTACACTACCCTACCCTACACTACTCTACCCTACATTACACTGCCCTACCCTACCCTACCCTACACTACACTACACTACCCTACCCTACCCTACACTACCCTACCCTACACTACCCTACCCTACACTACTCTACCCTACATTACACTGCCCTACCCTACCCTACCCTACACTACACTACACTACCCTACCCTACCCTACACTACCCTACCCTACACTACTCTACCCTACACTACTCTACCCTACATTACACTGCCCTACCCTACCCTACCCTACACTACACTACACTACCCTACCCTACCCTACCCTACACTACCCTACCCTACACTACCCTACCCTACACTACTCTACCCTACATTACACTGCCCTACCCTACCCTACACTACACTACACTACCCTACCCTAACCTACACTACCCTACCCTACACTACCCTACCCTACACTACCCTACCCTACACTACCCTACCCTACACTACCCTACCCTACACTACTCTACCCTACATTACACTGCCCTACCCTACCCTACACTACACTACACTACCCTACCCTACCCTACACTACCCTACCCTACACTACTCTACCCTACATTACACTGCCCTACCCTACCCTACCCTACACTACACTACACTACCCTACCCTACCCTACACTACCCTACCCTACACTACTCTACCCTACATTACACTGCCCTACCCTACCCTACCCTACACTACACTACACTACCCTACCCTACCCTACACTACCCTACCCTACACTACCCTACCTTACACTACTCTACCCTACATTACACTGCCCTACCCTACCCTACACTACACTACCCTACCCTACACTACACTACCCTATCCTACACTACCCTACACTACCCTACCCTACACTACTCTACCCTACATTACACTGCCCTACCCTACCCTACCCTACACTACACTACACTACCCTACCCTAACCTACACTACCCTACCCTACACTACCCTACCCTACACTACTCTACCCTACATTACACTGCCCTACCCTACCCTACACTACACTACACTACCCTACCCTACCCTACACTACCCTACCCTACACTACCCTACCCTACACTACCCTACCCTACACTACTCTACCCTACATTACACTGCCCTACCCTACCCTACCCTACACTACACTACACTACACTACCCTACCCTACCCTACACTACCCTACCCTACACTGCCCTACCCTACCGTACACTACCCTACCCTACACTACCCTACCCTACACTACACTACCCTACCCTACCCTACACTACCCTACCCTACACTACTCTACCCTACATTACACTGCCCTACCCTACCCTACCCTACACTACACTACACTACCCTACCCTACCCTACACTACCCTACCCTACACTACCCTACCCTACACTACCCTACCCTACACTACCCTACCCTACACTACTCTACCCTACATTACACTTCCCTACCCTACCCTACCCTACACTACACTACACTACCCTACCCTACCCTACACTACCCTACCCTACACTACTCTACCCTACATTACACTGCCCTACCCTACCCTACCTTACACTACACTACACTACCCTACCCTACCCTACCCTACACTACCCTACCCTACACTACCCTACCCTACACTACTCTACCCTACATTACACTGCCCTACCCTACCCTACACTACACTACACTACCCTACCCTAACCTACACTACCCTACCCTACACTACCCTACCCTACACTACCCTACCCTACACTACCCTACCCTACACTACTCTACCCTACATTACACTGCCCTACCCTACCCTACACTACACTACACTACCCTACCCTACCCTACACTACCCTACCCTACACTACTCTACCCTACATTACACTGCCCTACCCTACCCTACCCTACACTACACTACACTACCCTACCCTACCCTACACTACCCTACCCTACACTACTCTACCCTACATTACACTGCCCTACCCTACCCTACCCTACACTACACTACACTACCCTACCCTACCCTACACTACCCTACCCTACACTACCCTACCCTACACTACTCTACCCTACATTACACTGCCCTACCCTACCCTACACTACACTACCCTACCCTACACTACACTACCCTATCCTACACTACCCTACCCTACACTACTCTACCCTACATTACACTGCCCTACCCTACCCTACCCTACACTACACTACACTACCCTACCCTAACCTACACTACCCTACCCTACACTACCCTACCCTACACTACCCTACCCTACACTACTCTACCCTACATTACACTGCCCTACCCTACCCTACACTACACTACACTACCCTACCCTACCCTACACTACCCTACCCTACACTACCCTACCCTACACTACCCTACCCTACACTACTCTACCCTACATTACACTGCCCTACCCTACCCTACCCTACACTACACTACACTACCCTACCCTACCCTACACTACCCTACCCTACACTGCCCTACCCTACCCTACCCTACACTACACTACACTACCCTACCCTATCCTACCCTACACTACCCTACCCTACACTACCCTACCCTACACTACTCTACCCTAAACTACACTGCCCTACCCTACCCTACCCTACACTACACTACACTACCCTACCCTACCCTACACTACCCTACCCTACACTACCCTACCCTACACTACTCTACCCTACACTACACTACACTGCCCTACCCTACCCTACCCTACACTACACTACACTACCCTACCCTACCGTACACTACCCTACCCTACACTACCCTACCCTACACTACTCTACCCTACACTACACTACCCTACCCTACACTACCCTATTCTACACTACCCTACCCTACCCTACATACACTACACTACACTACCCTACACTACCCTACACTACACTACACTACACTACCCTACACTACACTACACTACCCTACACTACCCTACACTACCCTACCCTACCCTACACTACCCTACCCTACACTACCCTACCCTACACTACCCTACCCTACCCTACCCTACACTACCCTACCCTACCCTACACTACCCTACCCTACACTACCCTACCCTACACTACCCTACCCTACCCTACCCTACCCTACTCTACATAAAAACATTCTCCTGACAATAACGAACTCGACAAAAAAAGAATTAGCGAAATCGGTTCGTGCGTTCTGGAGTTATAGCGTCAGGAAGGAAAACCCGACTTATTTTTATATAGTAAAAAAAAAAGAAAAGATTTCGACACTACACCTAACATATCTAATATACCTTTTCACGTCGTTGAAGGCAAAAACACAGATAAGCGCAATCGATCATAGATCGAGATCGATTACGTCTTTAACACGAGATAAAGTATCAAATAACTATTTTTTTCTTAAATTGTTATAGATTAGATTCAGAAACTGGAATATCGCAATATACAGGATGTTTAAAATAATTAAACTGGTCACATGTCCTAGTCGTCATCCCGTCCGATTTTATCATCATCATCATATCAGCCGAAAGACGTCCACTGCTGGACAAAGGCCTCCCCCAAAGATTTCCACGACAACCGGTCCTGCGCTGCCCAGACCTTCACCAGGTCTTCGGTCCACCGAGTGGGAGGACTTCCTGCGCTACGTCTTCTAGGGTGCGGTCGCCACTCTAGAACTTTATTACCCCAACGGCCATCTTATCTACGAGCTATGTGCCTCGCCCACTGCCACTTAAGTTTAGCAATTCTGAGAGCTATGTCGGTTACCTTGGTTCTCCTACATAGGAGTTGCTAATATTTTTTTTTTATTTCAGGATTATAAGTAATATATTAATCACACCAAGTTTCACGCTTGTATATTTTTACAGTAGAGCTAAATCAAACATATCTCTTAAATATACTTATTAAAAAAATACGTTTTTTTATTAAGTTTACCCTTTTTTTATTTTTTAATCGACATCCAAAAACTTTCAAAATGGAGGAGGTTCTCAATTCGACTGTATGTTTTTCGTTACGCGATATCTTCGCAGATTGTCAACCGATTTTGATAATTCTGTTTTTATTTGATAGGATGTGCTCCCGAGTCGGTCCCATAAAAATTTTATTAAAATCAGTGTAATACTTTTTTAGAAAATTAACAAAAATCAAAAATAATAATGCAAAATTGTACTAAGTTGTTGCGATGGAAGTGAATTGTTCAACGCATTTAGCATTTCCAGCTATGTATATGGTTTTTGTTATAGAGGCAACAGAAAATCACTCTGTGAAAATTTCAACTGTCTATACCTATTAGGTTCATGAAATACAGCCCGCTGACAGATGGACAGACAGCGCAGGCTTAGTAATAGGGACCCGTTGGTCACCTGTTGGGAGTACGGAACACAAAAAAAAACAACATGACACAAACAAAAATGAAACAAAAAGCCCCCTGACATACATACACGGACGGATAGGCTTAGTAATAGTCCTTTGGGTGTACATAATCAAAATAATTGAAAACGCTAAACACGTTAAAAAACCGACTTCCATCGCAACAAATTAGTACATTTTCGCATTATTATTTTTGGTTTTTGTTAATTTTCTACTAAATTACTACACCGATATTGATATAATTTATATGGGACCACACGGGAAGTACTAGCTTTCAAATAAAAAAAAAGAATCATAAAAATCGGTTCACCCAGTCAAAAGTTCTGAGGTAACATACATAAAAAAAGAACATACAGACGAATTGAGAACCTCCTCCTTATTGTAAGTCGCTTGAAAATCAAGTATATTGATCAAAATGTTGAAAGAAATCAACACCATTTATGATAAGATGATATATTAAAGGTATAAGCACTAGAATCATTCTGTGAATCATTGAATGCTATTTTTTAGTTAAGTAAAATCCCCCGACTTAAGTGTCATCCTTAGGTGTGATATTGATAATCTTACATACTTTGATAGTTTCATTTCGAGAGATTATAGTAACAGTCTTTATGATATTAATCATCATCATTATAACGTGAAACTAGGTATGATTACAGTAATTGTATTAAAGTAAAACAATGAATAATAAAAATTGACCAAGTATGAGTCGTACGCGCGCTAAGGAGTCCGAACTGAATGACAAAAAAAGCATATTTTTGTCGCTCGCATTGATGTCTTTGTATTGTAATACCACAGTCTAAGAATTTTTAGAAACATTTTTACTAACAAAATCAATATGGACTTGTTGATCTGAAATAAAGATACCTATTAAAAATGAAATTATCACTTAACATTAGCAACAACAGGTAAGATTGTAATCAAACACTCCCTAATCAAGAATTTGAAAATCATAATAATGATTATATAGGCAATCAAATCAATCTCAATAAGTAAAACTAAATGGCATTCATCATCATCATATCAGCCAAAAATCGTCCACTGCTGGACAAAGGGCAATGGAGCGTGCTATGCTCGGAGTTTCTCCGCGTGATCGAATCAGAAACGAGGAGATCCGTAGAAGAACCAATGTAACCGACATAGCTCTCAGAATTACTAAACTTAAGTGGCAGTTGGCGGGGCACATAGCTCGTAGAACGGATGGCCGTTGGGGCAGTAAAGTTCTCGAATGGCGACCGCGCACCGGAAAACGTTCCGTAGGGAGGCCTCCCACTCGGTGGACCGATGACTTGGTGAAAGTAGCGCAGAACCGGTCGTCATGGAAATCCTTGGGGGAGGCTCATGTTCAGTAGTGGACGTCCGTCGGCTGATATGATGATGATGATGATTGAAATTGAAATTATCACTTAACATTAGCAACGGCTAAGATTGTAATCAAACACTCCCTAATATTGAATTTTAAAATCATAATAATAATTTTAGAGGCAATCAAATCAATCACAATAAGTGTAACTAAATGCCAATATTTAATAGTAAATTAAGTCTTCACTTAAACGCCCTTCCTATACTTCAATAAACCATAAATATATGGGAAGTTTTATTGTCACTCGTAATTGTAACATATGGGGTGACCATAAAAACACGATAAAGGGGACCTTTTAGACCCCTCGACCTACTTATAGATCCTACTTAGTGCAAATTATATCAATGATATAGTTTTATATATGGATTGACTAGCTTTGTCCCGGCGAACTTCGTTCCACCTAACACTACACTCCCCTACCCTACCCTACACTATCCTACCCTACCCTACAATATCCTACCCTACCCTACACTACCCTTCCCTAGACTACACTACACTACCCTACACTACACTACCCTACTCTACACTACACTACCCTACCCTACCCTACACTACACTACCCTACACTACCCTACCCTACCCTACACTACACTACCCTACCCTACCCTAAAACCAATTATTTTTGACCGTTTTTTTTTTATTGATGAATATCATATTTTAATACTTATTACCTATTCTCGATAAAGACAAATGCAAAAACACAAAAATTGTAAAAATTGGTCCAGCCGTTCTTGAGTTATAAATAGTGTAACTAACACGACTTTCTTTTATTTAAATAGATTTTAAAGGAATCATTGTAGTAATACCTCGGTTTACGCGAAGGATGTGTTCCGATCAATTTCGCGCTAAGAAAAATACGTGTATAACAAGGTCCATGAAATAACAAGCAAAATAAATTACAAAAAGCAAAATAAATACTTAAATAACGTTTTTTGAGTAGAATTTTCCTTGCGCTCAAGTAAATTTTTTTCGTAGCAAGTTACACCGTTTTTTATGGATTGCCGCAGATATAAAACACGGTTGACATCACTGTCCGAACTTTCCAACATCTCTAGACCGGAATATATTTTTGAATTTTTTTAATAGCGTGAATTAGCGCGAAATTGAAAAACCGCGTTGAAAAATAACGAAATCGCGCAAAGTGATGTCGCGTAAACCGGGGTATTACTGTATATTTATCAAAATCGGTTGAGCCGTTTAAAAAATCAAACCACCTGGGTTATCTTTCTCAGATTTATCTGGAATAACGAACTACCCTGTTTGGTAAGACAGTATAAAGTTATAGTTACGTAATAAGCATCAAAATCGTTATAGCTATTTTTGAGAAAAAAATATAATTTTTTTTTTACTATGGTGCGGCCACTCTAGAAAAACGCTCGCTCCTCCATCGTCGCTCGAAAGTAAAAAACCGGCCAAGTGCGAGTCGGACTAGCACTCAGAGGGTTGCGTAGCTACGCACCTCTCCATACAACTACATAGTATAATAACAATGTACCCTATTACTGAGACTTCGCTGTCCGTCTGTCACCAACCTGTGTTTCATAAACCGTGATAGTATGATGAATTTTTGTTGCCGCTATAAGAACAAATACTAAAAATAGAATAAAATAAATATTAAGTGGGCTCCCATACATCAAACGTTAAGAGTTGCCGAATGAATAAATTTGGCTTTCCATTAAAGTTGCCAAATGAATAAATTTGGCTGTCCATATAAGTTGCCGAATAAATAAATTTCGCTCTCTATAAAAGTTGCCCGAATAAATAAATTTGGCTCTCCACAAAAGTTGCCGAATGAATAAATTTAGCTCTCCATAAAAGTTGCCCAAATGAATAAATTTAGCTCTCCATAAAAGTTGCCCGAATTAATTAATTTGGCTCTCCATAAAAGTTGCCCGAATTAATAAATTTGGCTCTCCATAAAAGTTGCCCAAATGAATAAATTTGGCTTCCCATAAAAACTGCACGAATGAATAAATTTGGCTCTCCGTGAAAATTGCACGAATGAATAAATTTAGCTCTCCATAAAAGTTGCCCGAATTAATAAATTTGGCTCTCCATAAAAGTTGCCCAAATGAATAAATTTGGCTTCCCATAAAAACTGCACGAATTAATAAAATTGGCTCTCCATGAAAGTTGCCCGAATGTATCAATTTGGCTTTCCATAAAAATTGCCCAAATGAATAAATTTAGCTCTCTGTAAAAGTTGCCCGAATTAATAAATTTAGCTCTCCATAAAAGTTGCCCAAATGAATAAATTTAGCTCTCTATAAAAGTTGCCTGAATTAATAAATTTGGCTCTCCATAAAAGTTGCCCGAATGTATAAATTTGGCTCTCCATAAAAATTGCACGAATGAATAAATTTAGCTCTCCATAAAAGTTGCCCGAATTAATAAATTTGGCTCTCCATAAAAGTTGCCCGAATGTATAAATTTGGCTCTCCATAAAAATTGCACGAATGAATAAATTTAGCTCTCCATAAAAGTTGCCCAAATTAATAAATTTAGCTCTCCATAAAAGTTGCCCAAATGAATAAATTTAGCTCTCCATAAAAGTTGCCCAAATGAATAAATTTAGCTCTCTATAAAAGTTGCCCAAATGAATAAATTTAGCTCTCTATAAAAGTTGCCTGAATTAATAAATTTGGCTCTCCATAAAAGTTGCCCGAATGTATAAATTTGGCTCTCCATAAAAGTTGCCCAAATGAATAAATTTGGCTTCCCATAAAAACTGCACGAATGAATAAATTTGGCTCTCCGTGAAAATTGCACGAATGAATAAATTTAGCTCTCCATAAAAGTTGCCCGAATTAATAAATTTGGCTCTCCATAAAAGTTGCCCAAATGAATAAATTTGGCTTCCCATAAAAACTGCACGAATTAATAAAATTGGCTCTCCATGAAAGTTGCCCGAATGTATCAATTTGGCTTTCCATAAAAATTGCCCAAATGAATAAATTTAGCTCTCTATAAAAGTTGCCCGAATTAATAAATTTAGCTCTCCATAAAAGTTGCCCAAATGAATAAATTTAGCTCTCTATAAAAGTTGCCTGAATTAATAAATTTGGCTCTCCATAAAAGTTGCCCGAATGAATAAATTTGGCTCTCCATGAAAGTTGCACGAATGAATAAATTTGGCTCTCCATAAAAATTGCACGAATGAATAAATTTAGCTCTCCATAAAAGTTGCCCGAATTAATAAATTTGGCTCTCCATAAAAGTTGCCCAAATGAATAAATTTGGCTTCCCATAAAAACTGCACGAATGAATAAATTTGGCTCTCCGTGAAAATTGCACGAATGAATAAATTTAGCTCTCCATAAAAGTTGCCCGAATTAATAAATTTGGCTCTCCATAAAAGTTGCCCAAATGAATAAATTTGGCTTCCCATAAAAACTGCACGAATGAATAAATTTGGCTCTCCATGAAAGTTGCCCGAATGTATAAATTTGGCTCTCCATAAAAATTGCACGAATGAATAAATTTAGCTCTCCATAAAAGTTGCCCGAAAAAATAAATTTGGCTCTCCATAAAAGTTGCCCAAATGAATAAATTTGGCTTCCATAAAAACTGCACGAATTAATAAAATTGGCTCTCCATGAAAGTTGCCCGAATTTATCAATTTGGCTTTCCATAAAAATTGCACGAATGAATAAATTTGGCCCTCCATAAAAGTGGCCCGAACTAATAAATTTGGCTCGCCATAAAAGTTTCCCGAATGAATAAATTCGGCTCTCCATAAAAGTTGCCCGAATGTATGAATTTGGCTTTCCATAAAAGTTTTTTGAATTAATAAGTTTGGCTCTCCATAAAAGTTGCCCGAATGTATCAATTTGGCTTTCCATAAAAATTGCACGAATGAATAAATTTGGCCCTCCATAAAAGTGGCCCGAACTAATAAATTTGGCTCGCCATAAAAGTTTCCCGAATGAATAAATTCGGCTCTCCATAAAAGTTGCCCGAATGTATGAATTTGGCTTTCCATAAAAGTTTCTTGAATTAATAAATTTGGCTCTCCATAAAAGTTGCCCGAATGTATAAATTTGGCTTTCCATAAAAGTTGCCCGAATGTATAAATTTGGGTATCCATAAAAGTTGCCCGAATGAATTCAGTGTGGGTTTCTTAAGGAAAGCTGTTTTGTTTTAAGGGTGGCTTGTGAAAAGCAGGTTCTGTTATGGGAGATAAATTAAAAGCATTTATTATATTTACACAAACGTTTATTGCATAGAAATTAAGATAAATAGAATCCCATTAGCGGGCATTTCCGAACCGCGGACGTAGAAGCTGTAAGCGCTTTGCAAGGAAGTTCGAAGGAACTAACCCCGGAGTTCCGGAGTTAACTGCTCAACACCGTAACTAGCTCCGGAGTTGAAAACAACCCAAGAATGAAAACACAGCGTGGCTACACAATTAATTTACTTTCTATCTTATGCCTATGTTCATACCATCATCAGACACCGCATTTATAACAAAGCACTTCTCTTAATCACAAGTTTTCCGTTTTTCAATTCAATTCAATTATTTATTCAAAATAGGTGCAAATTACACTCTTTCTGATAGTTATAAAATAATAATAACAATATCATTTGTGAATTGAATAATCAAACATAAACAATAATTAGTTAATAACGTCAAAATTAAATCCCTGATATAAACCAGATTATGTCATTAGAACATGAAAACAATATGACACGAAAAGTTATACAAAAAAAATCATTTAATGCATTTAACAAGAGCAGGCCAGTTCCCACGGACAGCACCCGGTCACGAGTATAACGCGAGAGTCAGTCATCGCTCCCATCAACCATATTAGAGGGAAAGGAACGACCCGGCTCCCGATGCGCCACCATCCCGCACGAACATTTAAGCGAGCATGCACCACTCATGTCAACGCTAAGATAAAAATATTGATTAAAAGAAGTACTAGACTTGTCATGTCTTATCGCTTCCACATCAATTCTTAGGTTGGTCATCATTTTATTACTATTTTGTAGATTATATCAAAATGGTATTAGTTCTACAAATTGTTAGGACTGTTTCCCGTTTAACATTGGATTTAATATAAACATAAACACACAAAAATTGTCTACAAAAGTACCTAAACTCCAGTGGAAAAGCAAATTTTAACCAATTAAGATCCTAATCATGTAATTAGTTGTTAAAATATAAACGTTTTCTCATTTAAACTTGATTTAAAAATCCACTCGTTGCGCTCACCTACGGAATTTTCTGTGAGCATAAGGTAGGGCTCCACTTTGGCAACTTTAGGTGAGCTTGGATAGGAATTAGGATCATAGAAATTTAAAAAAAAATGCTACAAGTAGGATCAACTTAAATTGATGCCTATATTACATATTAAATAAGATGAAGAGTCTACGAGCTGGATCATAGAAATATTAATAATATAATTATTCTGGACGGATTATTTCGATGAAAATCGCCAAATATATAAATATAAAATTCTCGTGTCACAGTGTTAGTTCCCATACTCCTCCGAAACGGCTGGACGGATTTCCATAAAATTTTCTGTGTATATTCGGTAGTTCTGAGAATAGGTTACAGAAAAATTTTCACCGGGATCTGAGCGGGCGAAGCCGCGGGAAAAAGCTAGTAATATATAAAAATATCCTGTGGCTTCTTGCAACTGGATCATCATCATCATCATATCAGCTGAAAACGTCCACTGCTGGACAAAGGCGACAGGATGTCTCCTTTTTATTAAAAATTTCAGGGGTACCCAGGAGACTCGAGTTTCCATACAAGCGTAGTTATGCTGTAATACAAAATTGAATCCAAACTTTGCAAATATATTGAGTAGACACATATCGATGTTTGTAAAGAACAAAACCTTTTAACCGCCTTCGCGGTTATTCGCGTCAGACCAGGAGATCGCGGGTTCGTATTTCGGCGGGGTCTAACTTTAAGACTCGGTATGGTTGGTAGTAGGTGATAGGACATTTTGTCAGCCCACCTGACTAGCTGCCACCATCTTATGTTATTCTGGCCACAAAACATCAATCTTACCAGCATTGATGTGTTCCGGGATGAGAAGAAGATGGCTAGTGTCCCATTGTGTTGTGGTAGTTATTTTGGTGAGCCCACTTTCATCTTCGGCATCATCAACACTTACCTTTAGGTGAGATGATGTAAGTGTAAACCTTGGCAAAGTTAAGACTTTAGGGAAAAATACATGAAAAATAGGTATAATTTCCGTTCCGATCAGTGGAGCCACACGCTAATCCCGAGTCTCGGGGGGCTTTAAACCAATTATCAGGCAGCAATTTGTTCGCACAAACAAAGGGCCCAGCCCTTAACAAATTAGATCCCGCGGCCAGGGATGGGACGAGCCGGGTGTGACAGCAATATCGATAGTTTTTTTTTTGATAATGTAAAAATCAACGTTAAGGCGACGTGTCGATTGTAACAGTTGTGTCTATCTTTTTCTGTAAGTGTAAAGAGTAAAGAAAATAACCACACTTTTTCAATGGTTTTCGTCTCTATCAAAAACTACAGTTAAAATATTAAAAAAATACTCACTTTGTATAATCATAACAAATACTTTTGTATATTTTTTTAAAATTTTATACTTCAAAATATTAGTTGATTTTTTTCTATCAAGCCAAAACTGCTCAATCGTGTTTCTAAATGCTTTTTACTTTAAGGAACATCATCATCAATAAGGGTATGTTTTTTTAACCTTGGATTTTCTATCGTTTAAGAGTAATTGACGCCAAAAATAACGAAACTCTGTAATATTACCGCCTTAAACTCGTCACTAATGATTACTGAATGTTGCTCATGTCATGAATAATGTGTGCAGGGTGTAAGGGAGCGCCTCCCGAAGACTAAGAGTAGGGCTCAATCCTTACTTATACATATTATAAATGTAAAGATTTGTTTTTGTTACCTTTTCACTCTTCAACGCCTCAACCAATCTTGACAAAATGTGTCTTGCATGTAGCTTGTATTGCTTGAAGAAGGACATTGGCTATCTTTTATCTCGATTTCATAAGAGGATCCCGTGGGATAGCTGTTTGTTTGTTAGTAAGGAACAAGGCGTTTGTAGGCCGTGGTAAGGGACTTCATACCTGAAACAATCTTGACCAAATTTTGAATGCACGTAGCTTGTGACATGGAAAAGGCTATCTTTTACCCCAATTCCTTAAATGGATCCCGAGGGACAGCAACTAATATATATTGTATGAGGATAATAAACAAAGACTGGCAGCCATTTAAATTTGATTTTATGTTTTGCAAAAAAGAGCAAACACCAAAGGTAGCGAGTGTTCACTAGAGAAGACTTGCAACTTGGCTATGGGCAACTCGATGTGGCCTGTTCACATGTGTCCCATGCCTAAACACCAAAGGTAGCGGGTGTTCCTACAGAAGCCTTGCTTTTCACATGGGCAACTCTACGTGGCTTGTTCGCGTGTGTACCATGCCCAAAATCGACAATTTTTTCTTTAACTTACATGTTTACTAACTAAACTTATGTCCTCTTTTTAATTTATTTATTTTTATAGAGAGAAACATTCTACCTTTTACACACCTTCACTAGGAATCGATAATCACACCACACCGGGAACCAAAAAGAATGCAAGGCTACAAAGCAAAATAGCGGTAAACATGGTAAAAAGCCTGTATTTCATAAACTTAGACTTAAACTGTTCAACTTATTCATTAACCTTTGGCTTAGAAAGAGCTTGTAAAGTAACACAGTGCAGCTTCGACGCCCCATCCAACCGCGTCTAAGCTCGAACGATAAAAAATAACAAAATGGAGGGCAGGGACAGGGTACAATTAAGTAAAATAATACCACCAAAACTGAATTTGTATTATAAAAGAAAAAAATAAAAAAACAGAATAATAGGAAAAGGGCAGTGGCAGAAGTCAGAATTTAAAAAAGTCGAAGTTTTTAAAAACTTAAAAATAAAAACAATTAAAAAGAAGATAATATCACAACAGATCGGAGGTAAACTAAAAAGGGTGACTTAGTCACAACAGAACATCGAAAAAAGTTCTTATCCCAGAAAAAAACATTTTTGTGTTCGTGGCCTAAAAGACAGTCACAAAAATGATAATTTTAATGCACCCTCTCAGTCTTCAGAAGGCTGTCCCACACACTCCTCGGTTCACAAAATATTTAACAAACTTGTAGAGAGTAAGTATTTCTACACAGATCATACGTTCATATTGTACAAGTGAAACACAAATAATTGAAAACGCTAAACACGTTAAAAAACCGACTTCCATCGCAACAACTTAGTACATTTTTGCATTATTATTTTTGGTTTTTGTTAATTTTCTTATAAAGTACTACACTGATTTTGATAAAATTTATATGATACCACAAGGGAAGCATTAGCTTTCAAATAAAAAAGAATCATAAAAATCGATTCATCCAGTCAAAAGTTCTAAGGTAACATACATAAAAAACATACAGTCGAATTGAGAACCTCCTCCTTTTTGGAAGTCGTTTGAAAATACCAGAGGTTATGTCAACAACAGGCCTGAAAATTATCTGACACATGCGATCCTATTTTTACCCGACTGCCCAAAAAATAGTGAAAAGTTCTTTGGTTTATGTATGTACGTTTTTTTGCCTCAACAGCCTGGTGGATTTTGGAGAGTGAGGTGTCGTTAGATTCGTATTGATCCCAATAGAAAATATTTTATCCCATTGCCCAACAAAAGAGGGGTAAGTTTTTATTCAGTCTGATTCTTAATGTTTAATTAATTGTTAAGGTTAGGTGATTCATTTTCAAGTAAACAAAAAAAAAAAGAAAAAATTAACGTTTATTACGGTATAACTGGTAAAACTTACGAAGAGATTAACGAAGAAACAAAAGTAATGCCACCTGCCACGTTTTGTGAAAATCCAAATTGAAAAAAAACGAACAGTTTCGAAAAATTATCAAATCGATGTCGATAGATTCGATGTCCTCGCACTAGTGCGCGCGTCAGGAGCCAACTGGCTGAAAAAGGGGGCAATTTGCACTGGATTTCAGTAATGAATCTATTTATTAAACTCCTGAGGGGACTATGAGTTATGAAAACATGTACGAATATACATTTTTGATGTTTTTCTATTACATATATTATAGTATGTGTTATATACTGGCAAGAATATATAGATATAGATTAATAACAGAGCATTTCTATAAAAAGACTGTACGATAACAATAATATCATCATCATATCAGCCGAAGGACGTCCACTGCTGGACATATAATAGGCCTCCCCCAAGGATCTCCACGACGACCGGTTCTGCGCTGCAACCTGTATTTTTTGTAAGTATATTATTGTTGGATGCGAGCAGCAAAATTGGTGTAGGACTGGTAAACTGGAGTGGAGATTCTACTCGTCCTACTTAACAACCCGCACACGCAAAAATTGGTGTAGGACTGGTAAACTGGAGTGGAGATTCTACTCGTCCTACTTAACAACCCGCACAAGCCAAAATTGGTGTAGGACTTGTAAACTGGAGTGGAGATTCTACTCGTCCTACTTAACAACCCGCACACGAAAAAATTGGTGTATGACTGGTAAACTGGAGTGGAGATTCTACTCGTCCTACTTAACAACCCGCACAAGCCAAAATTGGTGTAGGAATGGTAAACTGGAGTGGAGATTCTACTCGTCCTACTTAACAACCCGCACACGCAAAAATTGGTGTAGGACTGGTAAACTGGAGTGGAGATTCTACTCGTTCTACTTAACAACCCGCACAAGCAAAAATTGGTGTAGGACTGGTAAACTGGAGTGGAGATTCCACTCGTCCTACTTAACAACCCGCACAAGCCAAATTTGACTTCCCATAAATTGTTGGCCTTCAGCCAGCCAATTTGTTTTTTGTATGAGAAATACACAATATTTTTTTGGAGATTTCACCATAGTTTTGTTGCGGAAAGTTGTTAAGATTCACAAGTAGAAGCCATGCTAAAGCACAGAAAATAACAAGCTAAGATATTATTTGCTATTACGACTTTGTTAAAGCCAAAGTATTATGCTGAGACGGTGCCCTTTTTTGGCAGAGTATTTAAATCTATAATATAAGTAAGTATAAATAAGTATAAATATTGTACATAGGTACTTACTTGCTTGTCAAAATAAATTCTTTTTCTTTCTTTTCTTTCTTACAAAGCAAGAAGTTGATCCTGCTCAGTTTTGCACGATTTTTAGCTTACAATCCTGCTTAAAATGCCGATCGCCCTAATTTAGGGTAGGCTCGAGCCCCTCGGTGGGGACGGATATGAGTTGATATGATGATGATGATGATTAGATGAGGTTACGCGCACTTCTCATAGATTGGCACGTACGAGTTGGCACGTAGTTTGCTCGTGACAGTAAGTGACATTCGCAAGTATATAATGAATGACAAGTGATCGTCATTCAACCGATTTACGATGTTTTGCAGACGAATCGCGTTTACTTTCAACCGAATTCCAAAAAGGAGGAGGTTATCAATATGATTGTATGTTTGTCACGCGATATCTTTGCACATCGTAAACTGATTTTCATAATTCTTTTTTTATTCTACAGGGTATGCTCTCGAGTTCGTCCCATTAAAAATTTATCAAAATCGGTGTAGTAGGTACAACAAAATTAACAAAAACCTAAATTAATAATCCAAAATTGTACTAATTTGTTGGGATGAAAGTCGGTTTTTTTAACGCGTTGTTCAATTATTTAGTCTTACAAAAGTAGCTTTGACCACCCTCCCTAAAAGTCTTGAATTACATACCTAGCTTCTCTCAAAAAATTACATGTCTGCAAAAAAACCTATGGTTAAAGTTAGGCCCTTAAGGTACGGTAGTAACTTGAAGTACTCGGAGCGCATGCGTGAACCTAGCTCCGCCTACAACACTTCCCAAATTTTTAAATACCTACGTATTTACTTAAATAGTTTATTTTTATAAGCTTTTATTTAACTCGCAATATTGGTATGTAAGTTGTCCGCTTCAAAATTTGCAAGTTAAGTTTGACCAACTTCCCGGTTTCTGATTAAGCTGAAATTTTTGCATACACGGACAATGCATGGTTAGCTAAGTGAATCCAATTGGTAAATCCAATATGTCGGACCCCCAAAGATAGCGTATATAATAGTATTTCGTGCTTTCCTATAACTAAAGGTTGTCTGGAAGAGATTGCTTTTAGCAATAAGACCGCACTATATATAATATCCCTATGTTTTTTAAAGCTTTACGAAATTGTTTTTTGGGTACTATAAATGTAAATAAATGGAATAAATAAATAAATAGCGGATCAGTACCCATATGCACCATATATGTGCCCATATGCAACATAGATATACCCATATGCAGCATATATATATATATATATATATATATATATATATATATATATATATATGTGTGTGTACCATATATGTACCCATATGCAGTATGCACCATATATGGGTATCAAAATAAAGAGTTTTCTGAGAAGAATACGAAGTAATTAAAATTCTTGTACAGTCGAGTTCATTAATATATTGGCAGGGCCAATGGTAAAAAACATTGTAAGCGTCGAAATTAATATAAAGGTCTATACAAACGATTAATGAACCGTTTACATGATAACATAATATTGATATCTATCTACATATGTTTTTATAGAACTTTATATTCATTTCGAAGCTTACAATGATTTGAACCATTGCCCCTGCCAATATATTAACGAACTCGACTGTACCTACCTAGAAGTTTTTAGGTTTTTTGAAATGAGCCTTTTAGGTTTATTTATATATGTTGTATTGAAATCTCTGTTGGATATCTGAAGTATCTGTCATTCAGTCATCGACCTCTGGTCTCGGAAGGGGAGTGATGTGCCACTGAACCTTAATACAAGCGACGAGAGGACAAAAGAAATACCACATCTAGAACGCGCTATTAACATTTCTTCAGCACTGAGTATAAATACAAGTACCAACCATCAACGATCGGTCCACGGCCGGACTCCAGGCATACCACCTCGCCTGGCGGAGATATCTCCCTTTGCTCTCGAAGAGCAGGAACACACTGTTCCTACGAGCTTATTGGACCTAGACAAGAGGCTGTTGACTTGGGCCTCGAGTGCGCGCCTACCTTTTCAACTGAATGTAATCAGCAAAATACGAGCGAGACCTACAGTACTCGCATATTATGATGTGTAACATGTGACAAAATACTTTAGGTTAGTTAGATTTGATGACGATATTGTACCTGGGTGGCGGATCTGACAGTAACGAAAAAAACCGACCAAGTGCGAGTCGGACTCTCGTAAAGTAGAATTCCGCGCTTTCGCGACTTCCTGTTACACATTTCCGTCCCATGTTACACATTTCCGTCCCATTTCACGAAATCACTCTCACAAATTGCAGGAAAGCGAGAGCAAAGATGTTACACATCAAAAACTGTTGCTAAATGTCAATTTTCGTTTAGTAACAGAAGAGTAAGTTAAGGTGGAAGGAAACGTATAGAGAAATGAAGGAGATAGTGTGGGAGAGAGACCTGGAAAGAGCTACAACCGACAAGAGCACCGCACGGCTCTTAAATTATGATGACGATGATGAATAGACGAGTAGGCAGTATTTTAAAAAAGGTGTGGTTTTGAACTTTTTTTTTACATCCTCTTCGGCTTCATCGGCACTTACCATCAGGTGAGGTGCAGCCAAACGCACTCTAATTTATAATAAAAAAATGTCCACACTTTACCAAGAAAATCACTTAAAATGATGATTTCAAACCAAAAACCATTAAACCTAGCCAGAACCATCCCTTATCTTGTTAAATTGCAACATACTGTTCATATGTCACCACTTGGAGCAAATCACCGTAAAACACCACTTTTACAAAAAAATACCAACTTATTTTTACATTTGCTAAAAACTCTATCCCTTGTAATAAAGCTCAAATTGGACTATAAATGCAGCAAAATTAAAGTAGTAGTCGAGTATTCAATAGAGGGTGTTTCATTTAATATTTATTAGCGTGATTAGTTTAATGCCAAACTAGGCTAGGGTGGATTATAGAGGGTGTTCCATTTTTGTTTATAGTGAGCTAATTTGTTTGTTTTTGTGTTTGAGCGAGCGTGAATATTAACGTTTGGTGTTCGGAGGGATTAAAATTGTAGATAAGTAGTGAAAATTAAAAATGGTTGATTGTGTTTCGATTTAATCACAGATCACAGATGTTTAGTTCAATTGTAGCCAAATGGGTTAATGTTAGTTACTCTGAACTTTGCAACAAAGAAAAGAAATTTCTGAATTCTAGAGGTTGTCCGACGGTGAAAGAAAAATGTTTTCTGGCACTCTGATTTCTATATGCCGCTTGCGTCTCGCGCACCACTCACCCCAAAGATAATCATAAAAACGATTTTCACGCACAGGTGAAGCCGCGGGCAAAAGCTAGTAAAAGTGTAATAATAATTATTATAATAATTTAGAAAATATGCTTTTTTGTCATTCAGTTCGGACTCCTCAGCGACTCATAATTCATAATTTATTTAATTCATTTATTCGCTTTGTACAGGGTAAAGATACAAAAATGCAAGATAACAAAGCACAAAAAATCTCCTGGTACAACTATTAAAATAGCATGCAAACATAAATAAGTTAAATACAATTATAATTTTACTTGGCTACACTACATATGCAAGTCAATAGGTATATCTTATTATTCATATAAATTATTAAATTACATTTCCGAATTATATCACATGTCAAAGAATTAGTCGTTAAATTTTCCGTCAAGAAATTCCTTAACGCTATAAAAATTATGCTCTAATAACCAATTAAATAGCCTCCTCTTAAACAGATTTATGGGCAGAATAATTATATTATGTGGTACTTTATTATAAATTTTGATGCACATATTGAAGCAATTATTTTGATATAAGGTCTATAACTCACACTTGGCTGTGTTTTAAAATATTTTTTTTACCTCAGTGTTAGTACTGTAATCACACCAACTTTCATGCTTCTAGGTATTACTGTTTCTACGCTAGAGCTAAATCTAAAATAAGTACTTCTAAAGACATATAAAAACACGATTTTGTATGGAGATCCCCCTTATTTTTTCACTTTTTCTAACTTTCAGTATTTGTTATTATAGCGGCAACATAAATACATATTCTGTGAAAATTTGAACTGTCTACCTATTATACGGTTCATGATATACAGCCCGCTGACGGACAGATGGACAGACAGCGGAGGCTTAGTAATAGGGTCCCGTTGGTCACCCGTTGATTGTACGGAACCCTAAAAACAAAGGGGTTTGAAAACATTTGTATGGAGACTGGCATATGGACAGACAGCGGAGGCTTAGTAATAGGGTCCCGTTGGTCACCCGTTGATTGTACGGAACCCTAAAAACAAAGGGGTTTGAAAACATTTGTATGGAGACTGGCATATGGACAGACAGCGGAGGCTTAGTAATAGGGTCCCGTTGGTCACCCGTTGATTGTACGGAACCCTAAAAACAAAGGAGTTTGAAAACATTTGTATGGAGACTGGCATATGGACAGACAGCGGAGGCTTAGTAATAGGGTCCCGTTGGTCACCCGTTGATTGTACGGAACCCTAAAAACAAAGGAGTTTGAAAACATTTGTATGGAGACTGGCATATGGACAGACAGCGGAGGCTTAGTAATAGGGTCCCGTTGGTCACCCGTTGATTGTACGGAACCCTAAAAACAAAGGGGTTTGAAAACATTTGTATGGAGACTGGCATATGGACAGACAGCGGAGGCTTAGTAATAGGGTCCCGTTGGTCACCCGTTGATTGTACGGAACCCTAAAAACAAAGGAGTTTGAAAACATTTGTATGGAGACTGGCATATGGACAGACAGCGGAGGCTTAGTAATAGGGTCCCGTTGGTCACCCGTTGATTGTACGGAACCCTAAAAACAAAGGGGTTTGAAAACATTTGTATGGAGACTGGCATATGGACAGACAGCGGAGGCTTAGTAATAGGGTCCCGTTGGTCACCCGTTGATTGTACGGAACCCTAAAAACAAATTAGTTTGAAAACATTTGTATGGAGACTGGCATATGGACAGACAGCGGAGGCTTAGTAATAGGGTCCCGTTGGTCACCCGTTGATTGTACGGAACCCTAAAAACAAAGGAGTTTGAAAACATTTGTATGGAGACTGGCATATGGACAGACAGCGGAGGCTTAGTAATAGGGTACCGTTGGTCACCCGTTGATTGTACGGAACCCTAAAAACAAAGGAGTTTGAAAACATTTGTATGGAGACTGGCATATGGACAGACAGCGGAGGCTTAGTAATAGGGTCCCGTTGGTCACCCGTTGATTGTACGGAACCCTAAAAACAAAGGAGTTTGAAAACATTTGTATGGAGACTGGCATATGGACAGACAGCGGAGGCTTAGTAATAGGGTCCCGTTGGTCACCCGTTGATTGTACGGAACCCTAAAAACAAAGGAGTTTGAAAACATTTGTATGGAGACTGGCATATGGACAGACAGCGGAGGCTTAGTAATAGGGTCCCGTTGGTCACCCGTTGATTGTACGGAACCCTAAAAACAAAGGAGTTTGAAAACATTTGTATGGAGACTGGCATATGGACAGACAGCGGAGGCTTAGTAATAGGGTCCCGTTGGTCACCCGTTGATTGTACGGAACCCTAAAAACAAAGGAGTTTGAAAACATTTGTATGGAGACTGGCATATGGACAGACAGCGGAGGCTTAGTAATAGGGTCCCGTTGGTCACCCGTTGATTGTACGGAACCCTAAAAACAAAGGAGTTTGAAAACATTTGTATGGAGACTGGCATATGGACAGACAGCGGAGGCTTAGTAATAGGGTCCCGTTGGTCACCCGTTGATTGTACGGAACCCTAAAAACAAAGGAGTTTGAAAACATTTGTATGGAGACTGGCATATGGACAGACAGCGGAGGCTTAGTAATAGGGTCCCGTTGGTCACCCGTTGATTGTACGGAACCCTAAAAACAAAGGAGTTTGAAAACATTTGTATGGAGACTGGCATATGGACAGACAGCGGAGGCTTAGTAATAGGGTCCCGTTGGTCACCCGTTGATTGTACGGAACCCTAAAAACAAAGGAGTTTGAAAACATTTGTATGGAGACTGGCATATGGACAGACAGCGGAGGCTTAGTAATAGGGTCCCGTTGGTCACCCGTTGATTGTACGGAACCCTAAAAACAAAGGAGTTTGAAAACATTTGTATGGAGACTGGCATATGGACAGACAGCGGAGGCTTAGTAATAGGGTCCCGTTGGTCACCCGTTGATTGTACGGAACCCTAAAAACAAAGGAGTTTGAAAACATTTGTATGGAGACTGGCATATGGACAGACAGCGGAGGCTTAGTAATAGGGTCCCGTTGGTCACCCGTTGATTGTACGGAACCCTAAAAACAAAGGGGTTTGAAAACATTTGTATGGAGACTGGCATATGGACAGACAGCGGAGGCTTAGTAATAGGGTCCCGTTGGTCACCCGTTGATTGTACGGAACCCTAAAAACAAAGGAGTTTGAAAACATTTGTATGGAGACTGGCATATGGACAGACAGCGGAGGCTTAGTAATAGGGTCCCGTTGGTCACCCGTTGATTGTACGGAACCCTAAAAACAAAGGAGTTTGAAAACATTTGTATGGAGACTGGCATATGGACAGACAGCGGAGGCTTAGTAATAGGGTCCCGTTGGTCACCCGTTGATTGTACGGAACCCTAAAAACAAAGGGGTTTGAAAACATTTGTATGGAGACTGGCATATGGACAGACAGCGGAGGCTTAGTAATAGGGTCCCGTTGGTCACCCGTTGATTGTACGGAACCCTAAAAACAAAGGAGTTTGAAAACATTTGTATGGAGACTGGCATATGGACAGACAGCGGAGGCTTAGTAATAGGGTCCCGTTGGTCACCCGTTGATTGTACGGAACCCTAAAAACAAAGGAGTTTGAAAACATTTGTATGGAGACTGGCATATGGACAGACAGCGGAGGCTTAGTAATAGGGTCCCGTTGGTCACCCGTTGATTGTACGGAACCCTAAAAACAAAGGAGTTTGAAAACATTTGTATGGAGACTGGCATATGGACAGACAGCGGAGGCTTAGTAATAGGGTCCCGTTGGTCACCCGTTGATTGTACGGAACCCTAAAAACAAAGGAGTTTGAAAACATTTGTATGGAGACTGGCATATGGACAGACAGCGGAGGCTTAGTAATAGGGTCCCGTTGGTCACCCGTTGATTGTACGGAACCCTAAAAACAAAGGAGTTTGAAAACATTTGTATGGAGACTGGCATATGGACAGACAGCGGAGGCTTAGTAATAGGGTCCCGTTGGTCACCCGTTGATTGTACGGAACCCTAAAAACAAAGGAGTTTGAAAACATTTGTATGGAGACTGGCATATGGACAGACAGCGGAGGCTTAGTAATAGGGTCCCGTTGGTCACCCGTTGATTGTACGGAACCCTAAAACAAAGGAGTTTGAAAACATTTGTATGGAGACTGGCATATGGACAGACAGCGGAGGCTTAGTAATAGGGTCCCGTTGGTCACCCGTTGATTGTACGGAACCCTAAAAACAAAGGAGTTTGAAAACATTTGTATGGAGACTGGCATATGGACAGACAGCGGAGGCTTAGTAATAGGGTCCCGTTGGTCACCCGTTGATTGTACGGAACCCTAAAAACAAAGGAGTTTGAAAACATTTGTATGGAGACTGGCATATGGACAGACAGCGGAGGCTTAGTAATAGGGTCCCGTTGGTCACCCGTTGATTGTACGGAACCCTAAAAACAAAGGAGTTTGAAAACATTTGTATGGAGACTGGCATATGGACAGACAGCGGAGGCTTAGTAATAGGGTCCCGTTGGTCACCCGTTGATTGTACGGAACCCTAAAAACAAAGGAGTTTGAAAACATTTGTATGGAGACTGGCATATGGACAGACAGCGGAGGCTTAGTAATAGGGTCCCGTTGGTCACCCGTTGATTGTACGGAACCCTAAAAACAAAGGAGTTTGAAAACATTTGTATGGAGACTGGCATATGGACAGACAGCGGAGGCTTAGTAATAGGGTCCCGTTGGTCACCCGTTGATTGTACGGAACCCTAAAAACAAAGGAGTTTGAAAACATTTGTATGGAGACTGGCATATGGACAGACAGCGGAGGCTTAGTAATAGGGTCCCGTTGGTCACCCGTTGATTGTACGGAACCCTAAAAACAAAGGGGTTTGAAAACATTTGTATGGAGACTGGCATATGGACAGACAGCGGAGGCTTAGTAATAGGGTCCCGTTGGTCACCCGTTGATTGTACGGAACCCTAGAAACAAAGGGGTTTGAAAACATTTGTATAGAGACTGGCATATGGACAGACAGCGGAGGCTTAGTAATAGGGTCCCGTTGGTCACCCGTTGATTGTACGGAACCCTAGAAACAAAGGGGTTTGAAAACATTTGTATGGAGACTGGCATAGTACCAGGTCCGTCATTTTCAAAACAGCGTCGCACAACTAAACTTGTATACATATTTGAATAGAGAACATTTAGACAGACAAAAAATTTGATTTAGCATTATGTCCTGAAACGTCACGTTACCGAAATAATTGGACTTAGAGAAATAAAATAAAAATATTTCGAGTCATTCTGAAATTTCTTGTCCAGTTACTCCGTATGTGACGTTTTAGGACCTCGTGCTGAATGTCATTTTTGTGTGTCTATACTATATCCCTTAACTCTATATACAGGTCTCATCGTGCGACACAATTTTGACAAAATAATAAAATGGACAAAGCCAATATTGTCAAACCCCTTTGCAGAATACTACCCTGATATCAGTAATAAGGTATTTTCATCACAACCTTTTCAACATTTCGACCCACATAATACAAAATCGACCCTCTTTTTACGGTAACCAAATTAGGGTGCTATGGGGACACCACTAACACGTGGCTACCCCACGGGACCCCATGGCCCGGCAGCAAAGGACAATGGCAGCCATGATGGGGCCCATAAAAATAAACTGCTACATGCATCACACCTGTGATGTGATAACACTTTCCTAAGGATGGATAAAAATCTGTACCTAGTTATTGATGGCCAGATGACCATGTGTGATTTGTCCCAGAATATTAAATTAATTTATTGAAATAGACAAGAAGTTTTGTGTATGAATAAACACTTTTTTTATAGTTCGTTCGGTCATTTAACCTCATCTTGAACGGCTCCCGACAATCACTCTGTCAAAGATGCCGCTCTGAGTACAATCGGTGTTTGTCGGGAGCCGTCACAGATGCGGTTAAATGGGTGAACGAACTTTAGTGCAATTTTAAAAACGGTCAAGTGCGAGTCAAATCAAGTCAGGTCAAAATCCGGTACATGGATTAAACCTGAAAACAAAACACTCCTTTTTTGTGGGCAGTCTTTAATTAATTTTTGATGTGTAACATCTCTGCTCTCGCTTTCCTGCAATTTGTGGGAGTGATTTCGTGAAATGGGACGGAAATGTGTAACAGGAAGTCGCGAAAGTGCGGGTCGGACTCGCGCACAGCAATTTGTGGGAGTGATTTCGTGAAATGGGACGGAAATGTGTAACAGGAAATGCGAACGTTTTTTAATTCTCGAAAACTAAGGTTGTCATAGCCATGCCGCCTAGTGTGATGGCAAAGGCAAAGATGACATACTACTATTCGAAGGGTCGGCCCGTGAATGTACGACCCGATAATTAATTAATTTCATAAGTATTTTGTCACATGTTACACATCATATGCGAGTACTGTAGGTCTCGTTTTTTTTTATAAAAACACGAGTGCATAAAAACATCAGGTACCCCTCTTTATTGGGAAGTCAGGTACAATATGTATCCTATGTCACTCACGGAATCAAGACGAGTTTAACGACATCTTTCACTCTAAAATCCATCAAGCCGATAAGAAGATGTCGTGGAATGAAGAAACATACATACATGCATTAGACCTGAAAATAAAACACTCCTTAATTGTGGACAGTCGTGTAAAAAGTATTATAGTGTTTACAATTGAGTGAGCAAGTAGAATCACACATGAATTTGGCTACATACTGTATATGTTGTATACATATGACATCGCGACACATCCTGTAGGTGGCAATCGAATCAGCTGATTGGTTCCTTGCGCTCGGCCGCGCGCGTTGTTTTATCAGCTTAGGGTTCTGAGATACAGGGTGGGGGGTTTCTACTGTCTGCAGAGCGACGCGACGTTTGTAAGTTCATGTAATCTACTGTACACTAGATTGTATAGTATACACTTTCTTAAGGCGCTAAGATCACTCAATCCGAGCAGGTTGATACGTGTTTCAATAATATCGAACGTAAGTCTATTCAATTGTTCATCATTTCATTTGCCTCCTGTAGCTACATGTATCTCATGTCTTCTTATTGTATATTCATATTCTATTTTTGTATATTTTTGTTTCTTCTTTTCTTTATTTGATTAAAATATATTGTAGTTAAAAACTTCCTCAACAACCGGAATGGGGCGTAAACAACTGCGACACAGTTTCATCAACTACTGCGGTTGTTAACAACTCAAGGTGTTAATTTTATAACCTTGTTCTTTATAATTCAATAAAAAATCTTTGAAAAAATTTTTGAATTTAAGTTTAAATCAATGCGGGCTTCAAAGCGGCTGTTACGTTGAAACCGAACGCCTTATTCTCAATTTTTAAATGTTTTTATTACATTCAAATATGTTTAAAAAAATTTGTTCAATTAAAATGAAATGTCTTAAAGTCACCGATTTTTGTGTGTTTCTTTCATTCAATATTAACTATTTCTATTCGAAAAATTTTGCAATTGATGCCAAAAACAGGGTGTACAGTATTTTTAAAATTGCATTGAAATAAATAGGGTTAAAGATTTTTTATTGCTTTAAGTATATTACATATTTTTTCCATGGTGAAAGACTACAGTGAAGGAAAACATCGTGAGGAAACCTGCACACATCTGCGAAGAAACTCGCAGGTTGTGTGTAAAGTTGACCAAGCCGCACTGGGCCCGCGTGGTCGACTAAGGCCCGATCGTAGGGTATATTTTCTACAAAATAAATATTCATTTTTTTTTAATAAGTACAACTAGTTAAGTTAAAAATCCCGTGTAACGGCAAAAATCCCGCTCCCTTCCATTTCACAGCAATCCCGTCCTGTAGGTAACGTCTAGCTTAATTTATTTGAGTTTTCTGTTGCAACCTCCGCCTAGCGTAGTGAAGGATGCTCTACTTTACAATTCTGAGGTTTGAATCATCATCATCATCATCATATCAGCCGAAGGACGTCCACTGCTGGACAAAGGCCTCGCCCAAGCATTTCCACGACGACCGGTTCTGCGCTACCCGCATCCAGCGACTTCCCGTGACCTTCACCAGGTCATCGGTCCACCGAGTGGGAGGCCGGTCGCCACTCAAGAAATGCAAAAATTAAAATAATGCTCGAGGTTTGAATATCAGATTTAATTCAAAGAGCTTGAGTGTATATTTTATATTAATGTTATCAGTATAGGTGAGAAAAAAGGAATACGAATCCGAGTTTTTATCAGCCTAAACACGTCTACTGTTAAACATAGGCCTCCCTAGAATTCCACAACGACCGATCCTGCGCTGCTCAATTCCAGTAGCTTCCCGCGACCTTCACCAGATCGTTGGTCCACCTAGTGGGAGGGCTATCTACGAATACGAATACTCTAAAAAATTGGTTGATGGATAGATGGGTTCACATCTGTTGCTGAAAACCGATGACCGCTGGACAAAGCGAGTTGTGGAGTGGAAACCGCGTTTAGAGAAACGTAGTGTGGGATGCCCCGACTTGCGCGAGGTTGCTAGCGACAGTTGGATGCACAGGGCTGAAGCTGGGTACAAGTGGCGAGCCTTGGGGGAGGCCTATGTCCAGCAGTGGACTAACACGGGCTGATGATGATGATGAGCGTAGGGCTAGTGGCGAACCCCATAGTAAGAAGTTTTAAAGCTGTCTTTTCTTATACTTGGTTACGCGTGTCGTTACATTCACGATTATTGTAGTTTACTCCTTTTTGGGATTTTCAGAATATAAATAAGAAATTATTAGTAAATATTAGCGGCCCCGTCACTTGGTCGAGCAGGCGAGATAAGTACCTACACATTGGCTCGTCAGCGCTATACGTCGTAATATCGCCGCCGCAATTCGCGCGCCGACCGTGTACGCAGTTATAACCGCTAAGTTGAGCGCCTTAATACTCATGTTTCCGTGTATTTTCTGACAGTGGGAAGTAGTAGGTGGATAAATGCGTAGGTATTTTCATTTTATAAGGAAGTGCAATATCTGTTACGAAGTAACTAGTATCTTATCTGTGATTTTTAGTAAGTAGAGCAACATTGACCGTGGTTCGTCTTGACATACGTTTAGATTTACGGGGCCTCCCCGCTGAATACAAGCGAACGATTGCCGTAGCTGGCTCTGTATTGCCGGGTGTTCTTAGTATTGATTTCCTTTATATTTAAATAAATTGTGAGTACAGCCACGCTGTTCAAACTTTCTGAAGTAGCCTTCACCGTCTGTCATACACAAATCAGCAATAAACATCATCATATCAACACATATACGTCCCCACGAAGCCTCCTCGAGCCTACCCTGAATTAGGGCGATCGGGCCTTAGTCGACCACGCGGGCCCAGTGCGGGTTGGTTGATTTCACACACAACCTTCGAGTTTCTTCGCAGGTGTGTGCAGGTGTGTGTGTCGACAAAGTTATCGCTAGAAATATGAAGTCGCCAAAGACCTCAAAGAGTTGGGAGTGCCTGAATGGTCAAACTGGGCACAAAATAGGATAGAGTGGCGCACTTTAATGTCGGAGGCCAAGATCCACTTCGGGTCGCTGAGCCAGCGAAGTAAGTAAGTAAGTCTACCTATCACGGTTCATGAAATACAGCCTGGTGACTGACGGACAGTGGAGTCTTAGTGATAGGGTCCCGTTTTACCCTTTGGGTACGGAACACTAATAAAAAAGAGCCATAAAAATTGGTTCACAATCTGCGAAGATATCGCGCAACAAACATACCAAAAAAAAAACGGGTGGGGCTGTGTCGGGACACACGGCGGTTGGTTTTAACGTGAATACGTCTCGTAACGGGTAATATGTAGTTTCTATATAAAATATTATTATTATTAATATTATTATCTGCGTAATTTCAACCGTCCCAGCTGCAGATGTACTGGCACCGTCGTTGATCCGCTCGGCCGCATTCATTACTTTACGTTGCCGGCACTGCGTTGACTCGATCATATGGTGTTTTATTGGTACCATTCGATTGCTGTTGAGATGCCCTTTCCAACTGTATACGATCTCTGTATTTCGATTTGGCTTTTCGACGCGTATAGGCCGACATTATATATTTTTTGATATTATTTTTTTATTTAAACACCTTATTATAATCACAGTTACAATTTTACACTAATGTTTTATATATAATCGATAGATTTTGACGAGAGCTGACGATTGAAACTTGAATGAACGTCGTAGCTTTACCGAGTCGAAAGTTATACTAAATGGAAATCTCGATACGCAGCAAAATGACCTTCAAAATGGCGGGGCTGCCCCCTCCGCCGCGCGCGATGTGTTACAGTCCTTACTTAGCGTAATAAATTCTTTGATTCTTTAGCTATCAAGTGGTGTAAACGAAATTTGGATGGAGATGATAGATTATGTAGCTACAACACTAAACTGTATCCCCCGATTTTGTTATCATTAGTTTTTTTGGATTGCATCCCTATGGAGGTAATTTTAAAGACGTATTTACGTCAAAAACATACATTCGAATTGAGAATCTCCTTTTGTATGGAAGTCGAATGAAAATGTGTTATTTTTTTTATTTTTTTATTCACAATTGGTAAACCTTTGACAACATCTCACCTGGTGGTAAGTGACGATGTTGCCGAAGATGGAAGCGGGCTTACCAATATTTCCCAACGCAATGGGGAACTGGCTATCTTATCTTCAAGCCGGAACACATCAATGTTGTTAACATTGATATTTGGCGGCAAGACTTAGATAAGATGGTGGTAGCTAGCCAGACGGGCTTAGAAAATGCCCTACCACCAACCAAGTCTTACAATTGACCCCGCCGGGAATCGACCCGCGACCTCCTGTGTAAAGCCAGTGAACTTTGCCTCTGAGCTACGGAGGCGGTTAAATGTTATTATTAATGTGTCTATATATTATAATAATATGTAATTGTTAATGTGTTAGTGTCCATAGTACAGATACATGGTCCATCATCCAAAAGGTATTGCTTTCAACAAAATAAATAAAATAAAACTAATTTCATTCCAAAAGCTCCCATTACATACGTCGAGAAAAGTCACGTACTGTCAACAAAAGAAAAATCGCTTTTATTCCTTTATTTGTTATCGATTCGACTCTTAAGCACGGAGTTATGTGTGCATACGACGTGCGCGCAGTTTAATGTAGTTTTAAATCTTTTTTAAATATATTTGGAATGTTTAAGAGGTGCAGTGGGCGGCTGAGAGAGGACTGATGGATGACGCGTGCTTCTGAGGAGCAAATTTCAAGGAAGTTTGATTCCTTGTAGGGTTCCGTCAAAGTATATACATATATTAGTACTAACATACCGTATGGACACTCCCTTCCGCTCTCTAGATTGCGACCTCACTATATACAGATACAGATTGGATACAGTTTGGTTGTCAAAAGTATGGGTTTTCGACGCCATTTTGTTTGTTTCGTCATTCCTTTTTTGAAATGTCATTTCTGGCCCGTTGTATGAAGTGTCCAGGTTGTGGTTCCGTACCTAAAAGGTCTAATTGATGGTACCAAGGGCTTACCAACTGTCGACTTTAATTTTTTTTTTAATATGTACCCTGCAAATGCACAGACGTGTATTGTGTAATGTATTTATGTTACGGAACGGAGCTCCACTCGCGCTTGGCCGATTATTATATTTATTTATTTTATGGTAATAGATACTTAATGCAAACTGAATAATAACATAAAATTATAGGGCAATTTTTTCCTTTTTTTTGCAATTTGTGTAAAAACACATCGATCTCTAATTTCTTGTTCTTTCCTTTCAGAAAAAAAATACGAGTGTGCTTAAGACCACACGCCTGGAGTAAAACTTATTTAGCTCCATCTATATGTATGAAAGTAAATGTTTAGGTAGTCTTCAGAAAATAATGATATTTTTTTTTCATATGGAGGTATAGACAGTTTATGAAAAGAGTTTTATTATCCTCTGAAAATGATCAAATCTTTTTATCTTTTATATTTGTTTTGACAACCGATTTTGTTGCCTTGGCAACCGATATTGCTGGTAAACAAAAATAAATAGTATCTCTTTCTATCTTCACTAATTTATATATCCCTCTCAACTTCCGTTGGCCTCGCCCTATTAAACTTCCGTAACGCTCTCGTCACGCATCCACCAGCTTACTCCCCAAGTCAAGCGTGCGTAAAGAATATTTACTTCAAAAACTTTCTTCTAAACACACCATTTAATTTTGTGCCTAAAGATCTGCAATCAGCTGCAACAGTGCAATCTACCATACACGACGAAAAATAAACAATTTTTTCTATCCAATTAATTACACCAATCATCGAACGAATTGAATGTGCAAACAAAAATAAAACTGCAGCAAGTGGCGACCATAAAAGACTCGCTAAACGTCACAGTGACAGGTCGCGTTCCCGCCAAAAGTTGACAGATGGGGCTTAGCGCGCGCGCGCGCATTATCGTCGTTGTGCAAACACGGCCAAATGGTGCTCTTTGGTAATTGGTAATTATCATTTTTATGGGCTTAGCGATGGGTTGTGAGGGTGGCGTAGAGGCACAGTTATTAGTACTAACGTACAGTATGGACACTCCCTGCCCCTCTCTAAATTCGACCTCACCCCCCCGTCACTCAGATTGGGTGTAGATTGGGTACCAAACGTAAAGGACGAGCTACGCAAGCACTTTTATTTACTATATTCACTTTGCGCGCCGCTGTGATTTCGTTCACAAGCATAAAAACCAACCGTTACCGAACGTAAAGGCCTAAAAAACTGCTATTATTTTATACGGTCTAACACTTTTTCCATAAAATTTGGGGGTTGTAAATGGGTGGAGGGTTTTCGTCCGTGAGGACCTTTTTTTAATAAGCGGCAGCGATTTTCGGCGTCATAGAAGTAGATGACCTTTTTTTAATAAGCGGTAGCGATTTGTCGGTCAAGGAAAAAGTGTTTAAAGATGTACAAAATAATAGCAGGTTTCAGTGTTAATTCGTACGTCATTCGGAAAGTGGTGTTTTTTTTTTCGAACGGTGTTCGTTTACAACGAAAAGTATGAAAGAGAGAGGCGGGAATCCTTGAAAGTGGAAAGGCGCGCTTTTGAGGAAAAAAATTGAAAATTTATTTGTTACTGTTTATATTTGCTGTAAATAAGTCTAGTAAATACATAGCTTTTAAATAAAATTCGTGCCTCCCCTACGAAAAATGGGGAGGTCCTCTAAAAAACGTAAAACGGACGAGGTCCCCGTGAACCCTTCAGAGTCCTCTGATTCCGAAGTAGAAACAGAAGAACAGAATAAGTATAAACCCTATAAAGTTCCAGGCTATGTAAGAAAGTATCACGAAAACATTAAGAAACCTGAATACATTGTATTCCTCTCACATGATGACGACAAAATCCCCTTCACTGATCAGGACAGGCTCAAGATATCTGCAGCTTTACGCAAACATTGTATATCTGGTGTAATGCATCTAAAACCTATTAATCGATTTAAAGTGGGAATCACATTTGATGTGTCGAACAATGCAAATGTGTTTATACAAAACAACAAGCTTCTAGAAGAACTGTCTCTTAAAGCGAGCATACCGGCAACAGACACTGAAGTGACTGGAGTGCTTACTTCGGTCCCCATGAACATGTCCAATAAAAGTATATTTAATTTGATTGGTAGTTCCAGAAATGTTATTCAAGTCCGGCGTTTCATGCGGCGAGTACGGGATGAAGCAGGTTCGGTCTCCTACCAGCCCACACAGACTGTCGCAGTCACTTTCGCTTCGGATCAGCTTCCCGAGTACGTCTACCTTGATCACTGGAGACACGAGGTCAGTCTGTATGTTCCTCCTGTAAAACAATGTCTGCGTTGTCTCAAGTTTGGGCACATTGCTCAATACTGCCGCAATAGTGAGGTCTGTTCTATATGTGCAGAAAACCATAATTACAAAGTATGTAAAGAAAGTTCCCAAAACGCAAAGTGTGCTAACTGTACTGGAAATCATGTCGCTATCTCGACTTCATGCCCAGTAAAGAAACAGAAAATAGAGGAAAATAAAGTTAAGTCACGAGCAGCTAAGTACTCAGAACTATTTAATGAAAAGTCTTTCCCTCACCTCACTGCGAGATCATTAGAAACACAGATAAATAATATGACAAAATCAGAAACTTTCATGAACATAATTGTAGAAACAATTATGCAAGTAATATCTAATAAAAACAATGTCCCCATCAACACAGGTTCTATTAGGGAAATCCTACAGGCCACCTTCAGTAAGAAGGCCCTTATTCCAAAATAATGGATTACTTACACATTGTACAATGGAATGCACAGAGTTTACACAGTAACAGGCACATATTCACCCAATTCCTTTACGAAAAAAATATTCATATTGCTATTATTTCAGAAACTTGGCTCAAGCCCAATCAAAAATTAAATATTAGAGGTTATAACATAGAAAGAAATGATTGTGGTAATAAACATAATGGCGTTGCTATTTTAATACATCATAGTATAAGATATTCAAAAATTAATACTTATTCTGACAATTCTTTGCAAAATATTTGTGTTCGAATAACAGTTAATAAAAAAGAAATTAGTATTATAAGTTTCTATAGTCCGACAAATTGTCATCCGGCATTTGATAAAGTTAAATTTGATTCTTTGATAAAATCAATCCCTAGTCCTATTTTATTTGCTGGAGATTTCAACGCACATCACACATCATGGGGCTGTTCTGACATCACAGCGCGTGGTCGTGATCTGTTGGAAGTCATTGATGATAATAATTTGGTTCTTCTTAATAATGGACAAGTAACAACAGTTGGTTCCTTAACTTGGCGACCGAATGCTTTAGATTTATCTCTGGTCTCTCCTTCGATAGCTCTTTCTTGTGAATGGTCTGTTCATGATGATCCATTGGGCAGCTATCATCTGCCTGTAATTGTTAAAATGTTGATTGATGATTGTTTATCTAATAATAATTGTTGTAATAATGGCACACATTTGCCAAACTATCCCAATTATAAAAGGATGGATTGGAAAATGTATGAAAAAAATGTAGAATCTTTATTTTCTAACTTTCACCTTGAAACATATTCCCCTCTGAATGGATACAATTTGTTTTGTAGACTAATACATACAGCTGTTACACAATCAATCCCTGATTTACAATCGAATGGTTCTAATTCAGCATCTTTAAATAGTCAAAATCACATACATCAAAGAAAATCCTTCAAAAAATCTTTTTTACCTTGGTGGAATCAGAAGTGCTCTGAAGTGGTTTTATATTCCAAAAAGGCTTACATCAATTTTAAACACAATCCCACAGAGGAAAATTATTTGGAGTTTAAAAGACTTCGAGCTATTAAAAAACTGACCTTGAAAATAGAACGAAGAAATAGTTGGCAGTCTTTATGTGGTTCTTTCAATCGTTGTACACCTTTGTCTGTAATATGGAAATATATGCGCAAGTTTAATAAAACGTATCCTAGAAATAATAACACATCTGATGATACATGGGTTTTGGATTTCTTACAGAAATATACTCCTGATTTTGTTCAAAATAAATATGATGTGTCAAGTAGAAATGAAGTAAATTCCGACAGCACTTATCTTCTAGAACCCTTTACTTTTGAAGAGTTGTACTCTGCTATATCATCTAGAAAAGATACTTCCTTTGGGCTTGATGGTATTCCATATATACTTTTTAAAAAAATGAATAAAAATAGTCTGTATATTTTCTTAAAGGTATTAAACTCTTTATGGCAAAGTAATGAAATACCACTGGACTGGAAAACTGAGTGTTTAGTACCAATTTTAAAACCCAATAAGACTAATTTACATCCAGATTCTTATCGACCTATTGCACTTACATCTTGTGTAGGAAAGATATTTGAACAACTTTTAAAACAGCGTCTAGAATTTTATGTAGAACAAAATTCTTTATTACCTTTAAATCAATTTGGATTTCGTAGAGGCCGTTCAGCACGAGAAAGTATTTGTCAGTTACACCTTGATATACATAATTGTATAACTAATAATAAGTATCTTCTGTCTGTTTTCTTTGATGTAGCTGGCGCTTTTAATAGTGTTAACATTGATGTCCTTTGTTCTGAGCTTTTGTCTGTCCGGATACCTGGAAAAATTGTGCAATGGATTAGAAATTTTCTTTTAGACAGAAAAGTATTTGTGAAGTATAATGAACATCTCTATGGTCCTAGATTATCTTCTTTGGGAGTATGTCAGGGTGGAATTTTGTCTCCCTTGATTTTCATTTTGTATATTCGTCGGTTGAATTTAATACTGGGTTCCAATGTCACAAACTTACAATTCGCTGATGACTTGGTTGTCTATGCATCGGGAGCGGACTTAGCTAAAGCAGTACAGTCTGTTAACAATGCATTGATAAATTTAAATAATTATTTTTCTCATCTTAATCTCGAAGTGAATCCGAGTAAATCAAAGATCCTTGTTTTCGGAAAAGGGTGTAATATTGTGCCTGTTGTAAATTATAATAACATATCTTTGCCAACTGCAAATGAAGTTAAATTTTTAGGTGTAACATTTACTGCTAACCTCTCCTGGAAAAATTACATTAGTCATATTACAACCAGGGCAAATAAAGCATGTAATATATTGAAATCATTAACTGCCACTTATTGGGGTGCAGATCCCAAGATATTATTGTTATTATATAAATCTTTAGTTAGAAGTCACTTTGAATATGGTTTCTTTTGCTTTGCAACAAATAAAAATTTTGTTGACAATTTAGAAAAAAATCAAAATAAATGCTTACGTTTAATCACAGGGGCATTCAAAAGCATACCAATAAATATAATGCAGGTTGAATGTAAGCTTCCTCCAATCTCTATTCGTTTTAGTTATCTAAAAGAAAGGTTTCTTTTGAAACTTCACAGCTCCCCAAATAATAATCTCCTCTTCAGTTTGTCAAATTGCTTCTCCAGGCCTTCTCAAAAATCTATATATCTTGTCCACAATTATGCAGATTTTAAGCTGTTTCTTCAATCTTTAAATATTTATCAAAATAGTTCTGTTTTGCCTTGTTATGAAGGTCCTTTTTATAGTAAATATCCTGCAATGAATATTGTCATAGATAACATCTTATCAAATAAAGAAAAGGTCTACGAAAAGTTATCAGAATGGGTTGGGTTTAAGTTTATTTATACAGATGGGTCCAAAAAAGATAACAATGTTTCTTTTGCCATTTTTGAATCTTCTTTGAATATGGGCATTGGTTATAAGTTAGATGAGCATTGTAGTATCTTCACAGCTGAGGCAATAGCCATCTTACATGCTCTAAAATATATAAAGAATCATACTGTTCTTAGTACTAAATGGGTTGTAGTAAGTGAAAGCATGAGTGTTTTAAAAAATTTAGCAAATAACAAGTTGGATGCTAACACTAATTACATAATTTACTTAATCAAGCAGTCATGGTTTGAACTTACTGACTTGGCAGTCCAGGTCGACTTTATGTGGACCCCCTCTCATATTGGAGTGAAAGGAAATGAACATGCTGACTACTTAGCCAAAACAATAGTTCAATCATCAAAAATTATTCAGTCAGAAAATATTTTCAAAAGCCCTTTACCATTGACAGATGTTGTTACTTTTCTAAATCAACGCATGCAAGAGAAATGGGGAAGGCATATGTATCATTGCACAGAAATCTTAAACAAAGGTAGCTGGTACACTGCACTAGAGACCCAAATAAATAGTATTCCTTGGTTTTCAAAAAGTCATATTTACTTACACAGGAAGTTTTACTCTACAATCTGTCGATTACGTTTTGGACACTGCCGATTAAATTTCCATTTGTGTCGTTTGAAAATGGTCAACACTTCTCAGTGTGATCACTGTCATACACAGGAGGAACAGACTATCAACCACATCTTCTTTCATTGCCCGTCCTTCGGCATTCAGCGCCTTGTGTTGATGGATGAGCTGATTCAGTCCTATGGTACAGCCGACTTGGTCCCGCGTTGTATAAAAGAGTTGCTTAGGAATGCTTCTATTTATTCATATCTATACCGATTTATACTTAACACAGTACATGAAATATAAGCGGAAAAGAAACACCAGAAATAAGAATTACATTACATAGAAAAATAACGGATTGACGATTAATGTACTTACTGAGGTTGTCTGTCAGTTAGAAAGATTGACAGGAGAAAAAATGTGAGGAAACAAACAATGATATTGAAAACAAAAAAATGGACTGGACATCTGGATTTGACCAATATAATGAGCTTTTGACTGCGTAATCTGAAAAATATACTGAAAATTACTGAAGACGTGAATTCTACAAACTAAAACTACTGAAAAACATACACTGAAGACTAGGCGGTATGGCCAATGAGCCTTAGCCTGCCCTAAAAGGGCAAGGAAAAAAAAAAAAAAAAAAAGAAAAGTATGAAAAAAAAAGAGTTCAGTATTCACACAGCATTCAGTAAATAACTAACAAACATTTTGTGACCAATACCGCCGGTGTGATTCAACCCTACCTGCATTCTTGCCTATAGATACGTCAGTTATAATTATGTATATCATTTCTCGCTCGTTTGTATGGAGTGTCCGGGGTGTGGTAGAGGTGTAAGCAAAATTCGACAATTTGGAAAAGAATCACAAACTTTACTGTCATCAACAAGAGTCAATCTAGAGTTAAAGAGCCCTTTCTAGCGCTTTAAATTTCATAAATCTGTATAATCTCTTACTTATTATGTCTCGTTGTTTTCATCATCATCATTAATCTTGTTATGTATGTAGTATGTACCTACTTTACTTACTATATATGTGTATTTATGCGTGTGTGTGTGTTTTTATGTCATTACTATTTACTTATTTATTTACATGTATTATGTAGTTTAAGAATGCATATTAATTTACAATATTTTTTTTTACTTTTTTTTATGAATTTGTAAGTCCATCAATGCCTAGTTGTGGCCAAGGCTTGTATAGTACTTTTCTCAAATAATGCGTGGAAATTAAAACTTCAATAATTACTTTTCAAAATCAGTGACGAACAACGAACAACAACAATTTTTCACGTGCCTAAGTGTTCGTTTTTTTTCAATAAACAGCGTTCTATTTGCAAGCCAGTTCGAAATTTACATAAAACCTTTGATAAGTTACCTCCTTGGTTGCCATGAGTAATATATAAGTCATTGTTGCCATGTCTCGGAACAAAATTCCATTTTATTACAAGCTTTTATTTAACTTGCAATGTACGAGTATGTAGGTATGTTTGTTCGGGTGGAATTTTGCAACTTAATTTTAAAGCTGATATCTTCAACCGATTGAACTGCCATTTTGTATACACGTTCAGTTTGGATGACAATGCGTGTTTAACTGTGTGACATCATTCTAAATCCAACATGGCGGCACACCCAAGATGGCGGATCAGTTATTGTTTTATGCACTCCTATGATATGGGTATCAAATGAATGGGTTTACTAAGAAGAATACGGAAAATTAAAAAAAAAACAAATTAACGCTTTTACCTAAAAGTTTATACGTTTTTCGAAAATTATTTAAATTACACGACAGATATGAGTTTACACAGTAATTTATTTGACCGCTAAAACACGACAGATATGGATTTTAATACAACTTTTGTCGGCCGCCGCTCGCATTTATTTGGCCAGTACAGCAATTTTGATTTATCTCGAAGAAGGTTGTCAAAATAATGCTCAAATTTCCAAGCATGTTTGAGAAAAATAATATATTGTTATAATCTATCACTAAAAGCCGAAACTGAAATAAATCTCAGAACATATTGTCATTTAGCCTAATGGGCGGTAAAATGCAATCAAATCAATTTATTGTGAAATCGTTGTCATGCGATTAGTGATAGATAAGCATATCGGGTCGTAAACTTAATGAAATACATAGTGGGGAGATAACTTTCGGCCAGTGGAATTAATTAAAATATTGTTATATATATGAGCGGTCGTAAATAGGGATTGTTTTTCGGAAAATCATGGGGACCAATCAGACGGGAAGACGAGAGTTGGAGGCTTCAGCAGAACATAGATATTGAAGATCTGGTGTTCCAGTCCATTATCTAGGCTAAACAAAGTCAGCTCGTCTTTTCTGGCTTGGCCACCTAGAGAGGATGGAAGTTGAACGAGCTGCAAAGAGACCCACGGGATCCTATTAGCAAGCCTCCGCTGTCTGTCCGTCTGTTAGCGGGATGAATTTCATGAATTGAAATAGGTAGACAGTTGAAATTTTCACAGAATATGTATTTCTGTTGCCGCTATAACAACAAATACAAAAAATAATAATGTTTTATAGGTAAAAAAACTTAATAAAAGAAAAAATAATAGAGGTTTCCATACAATAAACGTGTTTTTTATAGTTCTTTAATAGTACATTAATACTAAGACGAACGTGTAAATGTTATAAGGCCCAGATCCTCTTTGGGCCGTTGAGCCAGCAAAGTAAGTATGAGTGGTCGTAGCCCAATGAGACTTTCATGGTAGCGACAAGGTTCAAACACGACAGATATGGGTTTCAATACAACTTTTGTCGGCCGCCGCTTGCATGTATTTGGCCAGTACAGCAATTTCGATTTATCTTGAAGAAAGTTGTCAAAATAATGCTCAAATTTCCAAGCTTGACCATAAACACTGCCATTACCAGAATGAATTTAATTGTTAGCCGTGCTGTTACTGACATTTATTTCTAACATGCCTGTACTTTGCAAGGCAGTTAAAACTGGACGCGGGCAGCGCAAAACCGGTCGTTCTGGAAATCCTTGGGGGATAGGCCTTTCTTCATCAGTGAACGTCTTGGACGAATTTAAGCTGATACGGTGATGATGAAGTAAAATCTTCTTATCAGCTCATATACGTCCCCACCGAGGGGCTCGAGCCTACCCTGAGTAAGGGTGATGTGGCCTTAGTCGACCACACGGGCCCAGTGCGGGTTGGTCGACTTCACACACAACCTGGATTCGAACCACGACCTCCCGGACAGGAGGCGGCGGCCCTAGTCCTGAAGTAAAATAAAAGCTTGTAAATACCAGACTGTAACTGATTCCTTTGTCCCCCCCAGGCGCCCCGCACGCTCTCCTCGGCAAGACGCGCCGCCCGCGCACCGCCTTCACCTCCCAACAGCTGCTCGAGCTGGAGAAGCAGTTCCGGATGAACAAGTACCTGTCGAGACCGAAGAGGTTCGAGGTGGCCACCAGTCTGATGCTCACTGAGACTCAGGTTTACAGAATGAATTATTATTATTTACTAGCTGTCCCGCCGAAGTTCGTACCACCTTACACTACACTACACACCCTACCCTACCCTACACTTCACTACACTACACTACCCTACCCTACCCTACCCTGCCCTGCACTACACTACAGTACACTACCCTTCCCTACATAAGAACCTAACCTGACAATAATGAACTCAACAAAAAAATAATTAGCGAAATCGGTCCAGCCGTTCACGCATGATGCGATGACCAAGGGCAATAGAGATTCATTTTATATATATAAAGATTATTCATTTATTTCCAAAACAAAACATAACATAATATTACAATTGAAAAAGGACTTGCGCTACAAAAACCTAAATAAGGTATGGTATCTCTGGCGCAAATTAGTCACTCTGTGGCACAGTCGAGATTTTGTTTTAAGTCTGCCGTGTTTCGAACGGATGCCCAATTAGTATTTTTTTTAATAGAGTTGCTCAAAAAGTGGTACGTTACTGTTAGCAAAAAATATTTTACCGCACATCGCGTTTAAAATTGCCACTTTGCGCAAAATTGATTTTACTGCGTAGTCCTGGGTGCGTTTTATTTTGTCATTGTACGCAAATAGTTATTTAGTATACGAGGGTGGACATTTGTGAGTCCGATGTGCACCAATCACTGGAAAAATACGTCATTGGTTCAACACAGAATTTTCCGTGATTGAAGTCGGTTGTTCTCAACGTTTTAGTGTCGCCAATAATTTATCAACAATTTACTTATAACCATGAAATTATCTTCATTTTTACCAAAAAAAAATAACCAATCCATTACCAGAATTTACCCCTTCACATACCAAACCACTTCATCATAAACAATATTCCCCCAAAAAGGTTTACAAGAACACAGATTCCTCACATTTCACCACTGCACGGCACCCCAACACCTTTTATTCGAACTACCCACAAAAACAAGCATTTTGACGTTTACAAAATGGCGCTAACCACTTGTCACTTTGATGGATCCGCCTATTGTAAGGGAATCTCTATACTTATTCCAAGTAACTGGACGGGTAAATCTCTGCAAGTCAGGCTATTTTTCTCGATTACAGAAAATCTAAAAGGAAGGCTTATGAATCCCACTATGTAGATAAGTATGATATAGGTATGATAGTTTGCTCTCTCGTACCTACAGCTTGAATCAATATACAGATTTTAACAAATGAGATGTCGTCGTCTTTCGGCAACGGCTACACCCGCGTTCTTCTATTCTTACTTTTTTAAGGGTAAGCGAAGGGCGAGTGACATGCGGTTCGTAAGCGTGAAATTGATTTATTAAAATTTTTCTTGGGACTTTTTATGGGTTGAGTGAGAAGTAACCTTTCCCACTTTCAATCACGTGCTGCACCACTGCACGTGCTACAACTATCCCTGTGCTAAAAATCAAGTTCACTAAATTGATGTGAAAGAAGGAAAAGCCATTTTTTTTAGATTCCTTGGAAATTATCTCAGACTATTGTATTATTACGGGATAAAAAGTAGCTTATGTCACTTACCACCTCAACAATTTTTGTACAAAACATCACGTGAAAGAAGGATAAACATAAACACTTTTGCAGCAGTTATTAGAATGAGTCCTACAAGGCTTTATTTTATAACGATAGATTAAATTCAACAAAGCACGTATATCTTTTTTCTTTCGATCGGGCTGAAAAAACAAGAACTTTAATTTAAAAAGATAACGTAAGAATGGAAATCTGTCACTTGTTACTTAGAATATTTACATAGATGCACACTGCCAAGTTAAGAGACCGGATTTGTGCTACAAATGCGTGGGGGCTGGAAAATGGCGGGAAAACGCCATAAACTTTATTGCCAGCTTTTACGCGGGTTTAAAGATTAATCTTGGGGGTGAATTCTGTCTGGAGCATACACGCATACCTATAGGAATATGTATTATGTACCTACTGTATAGATAAGCTATGGATGGCAGATAGAACTTAAGGGAACGTCTGTGTCTTGTCCAAAATTATTTGTTTTTCTTGTACATAAATTCAATGAACTAATAAATCGTTTACTGCTGCTGTGGATTTTTTTAAATTATAAAACTGCAAAGCTAAAACCCGCCTACGAAAGAGAACTTCTAGGTCCGCCATGTTCATTTTTACGTGGCGTCCTATAATTGAAAACACATTTGGGATTAAGACAAATTCAGTAACACCATTATTGGTTAAAATTGGTTATATTTTAACTAAACGAAAATCATACTTACATACGAAGCCAGTGATATTGATATCATAAGTATATACCGTATTCCGTTCGCAGTATAATTTGTCAATAAAAACTAATGTATTTACTTGCTCCGGACGAGTAAATTAGTCAGTGCCTAATATTCCATCTACGAGTAATTTACTGGAGCGAGTAAATACCCAAAACGACATAAGATACAAAGTCAATTATTGGAAACATACTCGTGGTAAAGTAAGAAAGAAAGAAAGAAAAAAAAATATTTATTGGGCATTAAAAAATACATTATTAGGGACTTAATATAAATAAACTATAGATAGCTAAAGATTAAAACTAAAAACTATAATTGAAAACGCTAAACACTTTAAAAAACCGACTTCCATCGCAACAACTAAGTACATTTTTGCATTATTATTTTTGGTTTTTGTTCATTTTCTAATAAAGAACTACACCGATTTTGATAAAATTTGTATGGGACCACACGGGAAGCACTAGCTTTCAAATAAAAAAGGAATCATAAAAATTGGTTAATCCAGTCAAAAGTTATGAGGTAACAAACATATAAAAAAAACATACAGACGAATTGAGAACCTCCTCCTTTTTGGAAGCCGCTTGAAAATGAACTTTTATGCCGAATAGGTCCAATACTGAAACCGAGGAAAATATTGGAAATCAGAAAAATACTTGCAACACATCACTTCCTTTTGGCTTTTCCGTAGTTGTCTAATGTTTTAAGATAGATAAATAAGTCAACTAACTCTTGCCTTTCATCCACAGGTAAAAATATGGTTCCAAAACCGAAGAATGAAGTGGAAACGCTCCAAGAAGGCTCAACAAGACACCAAGTCCAAAGACTCCCACTCATCGCATCAAAGTGACGACAAAAAGCCCCCCGCCAAAGACTTACCCCCGCCCGATGTGGAAAAACCAACTGCGCCTTTGGCGGGAGAAATGACAGCTGTCAAACCACCCCCGATGTTAGACAGAGACAGGATTATCGCACTGGAGCGAGAAAGGGCGATGGCCGCGGCTAATTTCAATGCCAATTTGGAAAACAATAGACGCGGATTGGTCGTTATGAACCAAGATTGCGGACGATCGAATCTTGATATGTTTAGACCGTATGTGGTATGAAATTAAGCTTATTTTTATTTGTCTGTGCGGGTGCATGTTTTATTTCGAAAAATAGAAAATGTAATACGTTAGTCAGTATACAAAAACCTAACTGTAGAAATAAGAAGTTGTATATAAATAACTAGATACATTTTAATTAAAAATGCCGTCGTTGCAATAGGTTTTAATTAAATGATTTACTATGTACTTAAATACATTTACCAAGCATGTAATTACCCGATTGGCTAAGGAGAGTAATGTTTTAAGGTATGAGTCAGAAGGGAGTTAAAATACAGAGTATTTGGGTATTAGCAGAGGTAATCATGTGTTATTATTATAGATTAGAAAGTTGCACAGTCATCAGTAAAAATATCGGTGCGTTTAAGAAATTTCAAGTATTAACCTCGTAAGGTATCAACTGTAGAAGTTACCGCCCAAGCACTAATTGCACTATACGGCATTACCGCCCAGTGAACGCATAATCACTTAAGGTTTCTTCGGTTTTTTTTTTGTTTTTTTTTTATTAAAAATTTGAGTGCGTTTGACTGCAACTCACCTGATGGTAAGTGATGATGCAGTCGAGGATGGTACACGCAAACTCAAATAATGCCTATACCTAAAATTAACAACTCGATTCACGATGTTTCAAACATCGAACGAAATAGCTTGGAAATAAAGTTCTTGTCAGCTCGTACTGCAACATGGCTGTTACGTCAATCGCTGCGGACGAATCGTGCTAAAATTGTATTTTGAATTCATTATCATTCAATTAAGGAGAATTTCCAAAAAGTAAGAAAACAAACTCATTTTATATTCTTTTGTTAAGAAGTTATGATAATATTTTTTCGATTAAAATTGCAGCAGTTCTATTGGTTACAACTAGAAAAAAAAGGGGTGCTTAAGGATATTTTTTTCTTTAGTCCTGTGTACAAATAAAAAATCATATCCTGTAAATTTCAAAACATTTTTTTTCCATTAAATAATCCATAATTGAAGTAAAAAGTGGTTGGCGGCGGTATAAGCCTTAAGTAGATACCATTCAAGCATTAGTTTTACCGTATTACCGCCCATTGAGATCACCTGACATCGTTATATTTGAATTTGCCGTCTAATTTAAAACAAAAAAAATATCTAAAATAACTATGTCATCAGCTGAATACAATGGTTAGAATGGTTTACTTATTTTGATTTTCGTCTTGGTCCTTACGAGGTTAAATTAAAAATTAAGTGTTTATCGACTATTTGCTTAAATTTGTAATGCCTATTGTACCTAATAGATAATTAATTAATTAAGGTAGTTCGATTAGCACACTAGCGCCGCCAATAGAAATAAATAATTTACTCATTCGTATGAACTTTAATCAAAATTATTGAGTATTTTACGTAAATAGGGAGGCAATAACTATTGAGTTAAAAAGAGTCGGTGGCTCAAACTAGAGGTCCCAGGTTCAAATCAGGGGACAGCCATGTATACCAATAAGTTTTTCGAAACTTACGTACATACATTTACTTACCGATTGCTTTACCGGTGAAGGAAAACATCGTGAGGAAACCTGCACATCTGATTCCAGATGTGTATGAAGGTCGCGTTGCACACGTCCGTCCGTAGGTGTAAATCTAAATGCTAAGTGCAACTCCAGGTAACCGCCGTCTATCCCTTGGATAGTACGGTTAATTGTGCCACACGATAAGAAATAATACTTAGTAGTTTATGCAACTGATATGTATATGTATATATAAATAAATATATCCTCCTCAGCCGATTTCGGCCATGGCGACTGCTTACTACTGATATGTAATGACAGTTATTAAAACATGAGTTTGTTTAAACGTGATGAGGTAAAGCCGAATTTCGTTTTAAGACCTAATTGCAACAGTTGCATACATTATATTTTTATCTTCATAAATATGATAAGTACCTACTCCAAGATAGGTTCAGAAGCCGTAGGGAAATAACCAGCATTATGACAACCAATTTCACTATGAGAACTTTCTTTTCTGTGGTAGTAGGTAAAATCTGTACTTCAATGTTATTACAGTATCGATTTTTGTAACGTTATGTGTTTAAATTTGGAACAGCTGTCATAGTAAAATTGGTTGTCATAATGCTGGTCATTGTCTAAGGATTTTGAACGCATTAGAGGACTTATGATAATATGTGTGTAGATAATTTTAAACAAAAAAAAACGACTTCAAACAGGAAACTAAGATTCCCCTCGATTTCTCTAGGATGCCATTATCAGATCTTAGTTTCCTTATCACGGTACCACCCTTGGGATATCTCCTTTGCAAAAAAAAAAGAATCATCAAAATCGGTTCATATAAATGACGAAGTTATCCGCGAACACACATAAAAATATTAAAAAAAAGGAGACCTACAGTACTCGCATATGATGTGTAACATGTGACAAAATACTTATGAAATTAATTAATTATCGGGTCGTACATTCACGGGCCGACCCTTCGAATAGTAGTATGTCATCTTTGCCTTTGCCATCACACTAGGCGGCATGGCTATGACAACCTTAGTTTTCGAGAATTAAAAAACGTTCGCATTTCCTGTTACACATTTCCGTCTCATTTCACGAAATCACTCCCACAAATTGCAGGAAAGCGAGAGCAAAGATGTTACACATCAATATACGGTCGAATTGAGAAACCTCCTCCTTTTCTGAAGTCGGATAATAAAAGGCTTATTATTATTGCCTCCCTCTATGCGTAAAGCACTCAATGATTTCGATTAAAGTCTTCTTCTTATCGTGTGGCACAATTAACCTTGCTATCCAAGGGATAGACGGTGGTTGCCTGGTGTTGCACTTGGCTTAGCATCACCCGCGGTCACGTGTAGGGTATTTAGATTAACACGGACGTGTGCAACGCGACCTTCGTACACATCTGGAATTAGATGTGTAGGTTTCCTCACGATGTTTTTTCCTTTACCGTTAAAGCAACCGGTAAGTATATGTACGTAAGTTTAGAAAAACTCATTGTCTATAAGAACGACTTAATTATTTATTTCTATTGGCGTTGCTAGTGTGCTAATCGAACCGCTTAAGGTCCAAGTTAGATGTAATTAATTACCTATAAGTTGAGTTAAGCACCTGCAGATAGGTATATAGAAGACATCTTTCCGTCAGTATTATTATTATTACAATTTAGATTATTATTATTATAATTTAGCAGATTTTCTAGGTGATAAAAAAATTGGTGTAGGATCCGTTAGGGCTTCTACTCATCATACTAACCAACTTTCCCCAAGAGATCCACATCAAAGTCAATTCTAAAAGAATTGGACTCTTCACCATGTTATAGATACTAAAATTATCATCTGATCAAGGTTTTTTTTAATCCACAATTGGTAAGCCTTTGACATCATCTCACCTGATGGTAAGTGATGATGATGCCGAAGATGGAAGCGGGCTTACCAAGATTACCCAACGCAATGGGGATCTGGCTATGTCATCTTCAAACCGGAACACATCAATGCTGTTAACACTGATGTTGGTAGCTAGCCAGGCGGGCTATGTAAATACCCTACCACTAACCAAACCAAGTCTTAAAAAGTTGACCCCGCCGGGAGTGAACCCGCGACCACCTGCTGTGAAGCGAATGGATTAACCATTATGCCACGGAGGCGGTTAAAAATGTATTCCATTCAATGTTAAAAATACAGGTTATTGAAAAGGAAAAAAAATACAATAACACTAACATTAACAAGTAGGCTACCCACACACCTACAATAATATTGCGCAATGTTGATGATTGCACAATATTATTGAACATATATTATATAGGGGTAGTATTGAATATTGCGCAATGATTGAGGACTTTTAAATTTTATTGCACAATATTTATTTATTGTTTTTACGATAGAGCTAAATCAAAAATACTTCTAATGACATATAAAAACAGTAAACACGTTTTTTGTATAAAGACCCCCTAATATTTTTACTTTTTAAAATTTTTGTATTTGCTGTTACAGCGGCAACAGAAAAACACATTCTGTGAAACTTTCAACTGTCACAAATTACGGATTATAAAATACAGCCCGCTGACAGACGGACAGACGCGGAAGCCGTTGGGGAACTCTAAAAACACTTACTTACTTAATACTTACTTACTTAATACTCTAAAAAAACAAGCCTTAAGCTTAGACAAAGTATATATATTAGTACTAACATACAGATCTATGGACTAGGCCAGTAATATATTATATAAGTCATTGGTATGGACACTCCCTGCCGCTCTCTAGATTGCGTCCTCACCCCCTCGTCACCCAGATTGATACAGATTGGTTACAGTTTGGTTCTCGAATGTATAGAATTTCGCCGTGATTTTGTTTGTTCCGTCATTTGTTTTTAGAAATGTCATTTCACGACCGTTGTATGTAATGTCCGGGTTGTGGCTTAGTCCTGAATTGTGATCTTGAATCACTTTAAATTCGTTTATCGAGTGGCTTAACGAATCCTACACCAATTTTTGTTAAACTCTGTATAAAATAAGACAAAACTTTTTTGTGTAATTGGTTATCACTGTTATTTTTTATTCACAAAAATGTTTTTGAAGTAAAACTTCTTTACGCACGCTTGACTTGGGGAATAAGCTGATGAATGCGTTACGCAAACGGTGAATAAGTTTTACTTCAGTCGTGTGGTCTGAAGCACACTTGTTTTTTTATTTTATTTATTTGAATGAGTACATTACTAAGTCATTAATAATTTAATTTACAGACCTAGGTGGTTTATGTATGTACAGATTTAATTATACAAGGTGTAATAAAGTCGCGTGTTTGCCGTTAAACTTCCACTTTTAACACAGCACAACTTTCTCCAAGGAACCAGTAGCCAATAATTTATTGATTTTTCCCCGTCTGCGCCAGAAAGGTGGGTTTTCTTTTTCGAGTGTATTTCTTTGGCTCACTCCTCTGCTAAACAGCTTGATGGATTTTGAAGTGCGAGGTGTCGTTATATTTGTCTTGATCCCGTGGTGAGTGACATAGAATACATTTTTATCCAACTGGCTAAAAAAATTGGGGTCAGCATTGTATGCAGTCCGTTTTTTTTCAATTCTTAATTACATAATTCGTTTTTATTTCTGTTTTTTTTTTCTTAGCAATAAATTAACTTGTATTATATTCTCAATTCTCATTTTAAAAAAAACTTGGACTGCAATCAAAATAGTAACATCCAATAGAATATAATTTTACAGAAGATTTTAGACGAATCTTTCGATAATTTACTTAGTAAATATTTTTATTTTTTTGGAAATTAATTAATTTACCATAAAATTGTTTTGTACCAGCCAACCTAAACTAAATATGTACTTAGGTTAGGATAAATAGGTACTGTAATTATTCAAGTAGGTACCTTCCTCCTAGGTATAATAATCTATAGAGTCTAGTTTGTATGTTTCTATAATACTGGGTGGCGCAAAAGTCATGGCGGGATTAAAAATAAACTTTCGAAAAACCTAAAAACTTTTAAGTACAAGCTTTTAATATTGCATTGTCACGCTATATACATATGCATGCAAAATTTCAGCCCAATCGGAAACCGGGAAGTAGGTCAAATTTAACTTGCAAGATTTCATTACACACACCGGGACAGGAAAATAGTACATTTTCAGTGACTTTCACTATTATTTTATTTTGAAAAATTATAAAATGCATTTTGGCGATTCAACATGGATAACCCTTGTGTAACGTACCAAAATCATGAAGTTTTATTTTGAGCTTTCGTCGAGCGTTTATTCTCGAGGTTGTTAACATTAACCGACCAGGCCGACCTTGAATGTTGTCGTAGGCTCACAGGCCCGCCCGTTCCCCAGATTTAACATTAACCGACCATGATGTGAACTTCACTTAAGCACCACCTGGTATTATTTAAAAATAAGGTATCTACATATTAATAAATTAACTGTCGTATTTCCTTTGCAATGTACCTAAAAACCTGCATTTATTTTAAACTAATGTAAAAATAGTATAATAAATTTTGACTGTAAATACTGTACCTAAGTAATTAATAAAATTATATTACATGATGAAGTTGAGAAATTGAAGATTCTTTTTTTTACCCGACTGCACCAGATGAGAGGGTTATGCTTTTTGAGTGTTTTTTTTATTCACAATTGGTAAGCCCTTGGCATCATCTCACCTGATGGTAAGTGACGATGATGCCGAAGATGGAAGCGGGCTTACCAAGATTCCCCAACGCAATGGAGAACTGGTTAACTTATCTTCAAACCGGAACACATCAATGTTGTTAACACTGGTGTTTGGCGGCAAAACTTAGATAAGATGGTGGTAGGTAGCCAAGCGGGTTTAGAAAATGCCCTACCACCAACCAAACCGAGTCTTAGAAGTTGACCCCACCGGGAATCGAACCCCCGACATCCTGGTGTGAAGCGAATGGACTAACCATTGCGCCACGAAGGCGGTGTATGTATATTTCTTTGGTACGTTCTGTAGCCTAAACGGCTTGATGGATTATGGAGTGAGTCACATAGGATACATTTTTAACCTACTAGCCAAAAAGAAGGTCTTAGTTTTTAATTAATTCGTTTAGTTATTTGTCATCATCTCAACACTACCACACGGCTTCTAACTATCGCGAAAACAGTGGTGTCGACTAAATAGATTAAGAACTGGCCACGGAAAGTACAATCACTTTCGGCACAAGTGGGGATGGAGGGAGCCTGCTGCGACTGCGGTGTGGAAGACCAAACGATGGAACATATCGTCGAGCGTTGCCCACTGCGGTGATACCACGGCCCTGCTAAAGACCTCTTCGACCTCAGTCCTGATGCATATACATGGCTGTGTGGCCTGAAAATTGACATTTTAGAATTACCTGTTCGACAAATCGCCATACGATTAAATAAATAAATCTCAACACTGGTGGGAGATGAGTCTCTTCCCAAACTGGGGATGGTCAAGTCAGGGTTGGTGCAGGTTCCAGTGGCAAACCCTACCAAAGAATAAAGACTATTTACTACGTAAAAGAAGGTTAACTCCGCAAAATCATTTGAATGAGTGTCGACTCTTGCTACGACACAATAAAGTGCAAATTCAGGTCGCACAGCGCTAATCTAATTACCTACATTTGTATTCCCCTACAAGTTGCCTCTCTTTCTATCGCGTAACTCTTATCTCTTCTGACTACTGAATTTTCACCGGGCCACGCGGCTTGGCGCGGCGTAGGTACATTTTCATACCTACAGCGCAGAGTGTGACAGGCCTGACCACAGGGCCCGACCCTACTGTAAGAAGTTTCCAAGCCGCAGAAAGGAATCAAATCAAATGCCGTATATTTTATAGTATCATAAAAGATTTCCGCGTAGGTAGGGAAGTATTTTGTTGAATTAAAAAACGGCCAAGTGCGAGTCGGAGTCTCGTAAAGGAGGGTTTCGTAATATTTTCAAAAAATAAATGTATATTTCAAAAAACAATATTTCCAGTTGGTAGTAGAAAATTTTTTGTGGAAAATCTATGAACTTTTTACAAATCCAACTGCATACCTTAACTTGGTCGACTTGATTAATATGTATACGCATGCCAAATTACAGCTTTCTAGTACTAATAGTCTCTGAGCCAAGCCGCGGACAGACGAACAGACAGACAAACTTGGCGTATTAAACGTATTTGTAAGTATGTAATGTAAGTATTAAACCTCCTTGGAAAAGATAACCTATTCCTTCCTGTAATCTATGCGCTTCAATCATATTAAATTTTATTCTCCTTTCTTCACAAAGAATCTAAAGAGAATCTAAACAGCTAGCGTTATGTATGTAGGTACTAACCTAAGGTACTATCTAAATTTCTCATTTTAAAAGTCTTCAAGAGGATTATGTATCTTAGGTTATTTTATTTTTTTATTTGCTAGAAATGTCTTGTTTCTCAGAGTTACAAATTTAAAAAAAGTGGCAAAGTAAAAAACACGTGTGCGGTAAAATCAATTATGCGCACAGTAAACTAGCATAATATAAAGTACCTACCACTTTTCGAGAAACTGTATTGAAAAAAAATATACCTTTGACCTATGTGTTTCAAGTTACAGGAAAAATAAAGTGAAATTACTCCGCCGGACATTTAAAATGAGCCACAAGTTGCGTAAAATGAACTTTGCCAAAATCTTGATAGGTAGGAGAGGAGTATGTACCCATGTTTTTTTTGTTTTTCTGTTACGGTCATTTACATGTTTTTTCACAACTGTATTGAAAACCGTCGTATGATAATGGCAAACTCATGACGATGGTAAGCCCTCGTGTGCGGCTCGGGCTTACAAATGTCACTCTTTTTATTATTATTCACAATTGGTAAGCCCTTGGTATCATCTCATCTGATGGTAAGTGAGGATGATGCCGAAGATGGAAGCGGGCTTACCAAGATTCCCCAATGCAATGAAGAACTGGCTATCTTATCTTTAAGCTGGAACACATCAATTTTATTAACACTGATGTTTGGCGGCAAGACTTAGATAAGATGGTGGTAGCTAGCCAGGCGGGCTTAGAAACTTTCACTCGCTTGTTATTCACTTTTTACCGCCCTTGTATCGTAAAGTAACTATTATACTACACATGCTCGGAAAATATCCTTTTAGTATTTTGAAAACGAGGCAGAAAATACGTCACATCTGTCTCCTTTTCATTTGTTCATTACTAATGCTGATCAGCCACATTTTTCATCTCATGATGATGATGATGAACATCATCACTGCCGTAGTCGCCACGCTTGGTAGGCGGGTTGGCGATCACAGTGTGCAGTATGGCGACACAGTATGTTAGGTGTATGCCAGGTTTTGCAACTCTTCTCTTACCACACCCTCAGTAGGAGATGGGGTGGTACTATTCTAGGGCTGCACAAAACCTTCATTTGTTGTATTCTCTTAGGGCTGCACTACCGGTAATTTGTTGATTACCAGCCTATTATTTAAATCTGTTTGCTTATTAGCGATGCGTCATACATAATAGTGTGTTCAAAGCCCATGAACTTTTTTTTATCTACAATTGGTAAGCCCTTGGCATCATCTCACCTGATGGTAAGTGACAATGATGCCGAAGATGGAAGAGGACCAACCAAGATTCCGCAACGCAATGGGAAACTGGCTATCCGGTGTACATCATTGTTGTTGCCATTGATATTTGGCGGCAAGACTTAGATAAGATGGTGGTGGCTAGCCAGGCGGGCTTGCAAAAAGCCCTTCTACCAACCAAACCGAGTCATACAAAAAATGTGAAGATAATGGACGTTACCATTACGCCACGGAGGCGGTTAAACGTCCCCACCTGGGACACAGGTCTCTTCCGAAACTCAGGAAGGCTAAGACATCTCCACACACGGGGGCACACAAAGTTAGAATTCGATACTTGCATACTAGTCATCTGAATTACTTTTTATGAACTGTCAAAAACGAGATTATGTTCTAAAATTTTTTTGAAATAAGTAGGTAAGTAAATATACTTTATTGCAAGCCAAAAACAATACAGGACTTAACGACACGGCTTAACGAGTGCCATCTAGTGATAGCAACCGGGTTCGATGGCTTAGCGTGCCTTGCGAAGCACGGAAACTGACGGGAAAATGTCAATAAAATACTGAACTATGACGTCATATTTTTCATTCCTGATGACGTACTTATTAATGTGTTTTTGATTAATATAAAAACGAAAATGATGTGACGAACCAAACGAGTAAGTTTTTCTGAAATTTGAGAAGGAGAGATTTAGTGAATTTTATTTTGCTTATAATTTAATTGTGATGCTGTCAAGTACCCCATTGGTGGAAGTTGTAGGGCAACTGGCGAATCCCAATGTCAGAAGGCATCCGACATGGCTTAACGAGTGCCATCTAGTGGTAGCAACCGGCACCAGTGGCTTAGCGTGCCTTGCGAAGCACGGAAACTATCAAATTGTCACTTACAGTCAAACCCATCCATGCAGTGATCGTGCTTCAGGTCAGTTAACCTGCGTGATCGACCCAACCAACAATTGACAATCCAAGAGATAGACTTCGGTTTGCATGGTGTTGCACTTAGCATCACCCGCGGTCACGTGTAGGGCATTTAGATTTACACCTACGTACGTGTGCAACGCGACCTACATCATACACATTAGAAATAAGATGTGCCGATTTCCTCACGATGTTTTCCTCTTACTTTATAGCAATCCGTAGATATACGTGTTTCGAAAAACACATTGGTACATTGGCCGTCCGGATTTGAACCCGGGACCTCTGGTTTGGAGGACCGAGTCGTTTCCGGTTGAGCCACTGACACTTTTTAGTCTAGTCTAAATAGTATAATCATCATATCAGGTCATATACGTCCCCACCGAGGGGCTCGAGCCTACCCTGAATTAGGGCGATCGGGCCATAGTCGACCACGCGGGCCCACTGCGGTTTGGTCGACTTCACACTCCGCAGTTTCTCCGCAGGCGTGTGCAGGTTTCCTCACGATGTTTTCCTTCACCGTAAGAGCGTCGGATAAACATACATATGAAATAATAGTATAAAGTTAATCACAATGAAATACATAGAGTCGCAAACAGAACTAAATAAGTACCTGTGAATAGTGTGGATATACGAGTAGTATAGAACAGAAGCACAATTTGTCCAAATTACGATCTTTCAGTCGAGCGAGCGGCTATAGCGAGCAAACTCGTCGGTAACGGATCGCTTACAGCGGTAAATTAAACGAGGGGGCGTGCGGTGGCCATGCTCTTAGGGGGGTTTAGGATAAAATTTGGAATGACCTCCCTCCGAGTTCTACTTAAAGGACTTTTAAAGTGAAACTTTCATTACATAGTTTCAATTTTTTTCGTCTGTGTGTTGCATGTTGCGTGACGGTCGCTTTCGTCTGACGGTATGATGGTTTCGTCCACTGTACCGTAGCGAGAGCAGCCATGATTATTTATTTATTTATTTATTTATTTCACAATTTATTGCACACAGAAATAGGGACAAACAAACATTAAACTAGATAAGAACATACAAAAGGTACAGCTAATTTCTATTAGAAATTTCTTCCAGCAGACGTAGGAAAGAGAAATTACAAAAGAATGGCAGAAGACGTGTACATTAACAAAGACAACATTTTTAAAAACAGAAATTTGACAACATATACCTAAATAAATACCACGTACCTACAAAATAATACATAATATACTACATAATGTAATTATATAATAATATAAATAAATGTAATAACATAAATATAATAAAAAGCATATAATAAAATAAATAAACTATAAAATAAATATGGCTAACTTTAAAAAGGAAAAGACAAGAAGTGTTCTTTTAATTTAGATTTAAAAGAATACAGACTCTGACTATCGCGAATCTCGTGTGGAAGTGAGTTCCACAACCTAACCGCATGCACGGAGAAGGAATAAGAATAGAAGTCGGTAGAATGGGTGGGAAAAGAAAGGAGGGATTTGAGATGAGCACGGGATTGTTGGTCGAGGGGACGCTGCATGTTAAAGCGTTCCCGTAGGTAGGATGGAGAAGAAGGATAGTGAAGTATTTTGAAAAGGAGACTAAGGATATGAGACGAATCGGAAGCCACTTGAGTTGCTGACGGTATTGGGAGACATGGTCAAATTTACGTAGGCCAAAAATAAATCGAAGACAGAGATTCTGGAGACGCTCTAGTTTGTTGAGTTGTTCTTCTGTTACATCTAAGTAGCAAGTGTCAGCGTAATCCAGAATAGAAAGAAGAAGAGTCTGAGACAAGGAAATTTTGGTTTTTAGTGGAAGGAAATATTGAAGACGTTTCAGAGCATGAAAGGAGAAGTGCATCTTACGGCTGACTTCGTTGAGTTGATGTTTTTTCAATGATCGTTTCGTCCTCTGTAAAGTTTCACTTTTATCGTGGTTTCATAAAACCACACACTTACTTTTATTTATTATTTACAATTGGTAAGCCCTTAGCATCATCTCACCTGATGATAAGTACGTGACGAAATATATCTATGACCTATGTGTACCAAAGTACAGGAAAAATAAAGTGAAATTACTTCGCCAGACATTTAAAATGAGCCACAAGTTGCGCAAAATGAACTTTTCCAAAATCTTGATAGGTACCCATGTTTTTGTTTTTCTGTCACGGTCCTTTACATCTTTTTTTCACTGTATTGAAAAACATTGTATGATATATATATAATGGCAAATTCATGATGATGGTAAATCTTAATATATATAAATCTCGTGCCACAATGTTTGTCCTCAATGGACTCCTAAACCACTTAACCGATTATAATAAAATTCGCACACCATGTGCAGTTCGATCCAACTTGAGAGATAGGATAGTTTAAATCTCAAATTATAGTCGCAATTTTAATTTATTGCTAATTATTTGTCTGTTATTATTTGACAGTCACAATTATCTGTTAACTCCAAATGATTCTAACAGATGTCGATACCTTTCGACTGGGTAGGGTAGTGCAGTGTAGGGTAGTGTAGTGTAGGGTAGTGTAGTGTAGTGTATGTTGGGTAGGGTAGTGTAGAGTATTGTAGGGTAGTGTAGGGTATTGTAGGGTAGTGTAGGGTAGGGTAGTGTAGTTTAGTGTATGTAGGGTAGTGTAGGGTAGGGTAGTGTAGGGTATTGTAGGGTAGTGTAGGGTAGGGTAGTGTAGTGTAGTGTATGTAGGGTAGTGTAGGGTAGGGTAGTGTAGTGTAGTGTAGTGTAGGGTAGGGTAGGGTAGGGTAGGGCAGTGTTATGTAATGTAAGGCGGTACGAAGTTCGCCGGGACAGCTAGTATATTATATACATAAGTACTCTAAGATGGGTTCAGAAGCCGTAGGGAAATGACCAGCATTATGACAACCAATTTCACTATGAGAACTTTCTTGTCTGTGGTAGTAGGTAAAATCTCATCATCATATCAGCCGAAGGAAGACCACTGCTGGACATAGGCCTCCCCCAAGGATCTCCACGACGACCGGTTCTGCGCTGCCCGAATCCAGCGGCTTCCCGAGGTAAAATCTCTACTTCAATGTTATTACAGTATCGATTTTTGTAACGTTATAAGTTTAAATAACGACAATAACAGCTGTGATAGTAAAATTGGTTGTCATAATGCTGGTCATTGTCTACGGATTTCGAACGCTTTTTAGAGGACTTATGGTAATATTTGTGTAGATAAAAGGCTAATTATTATTGCGTATTATATACGTAAAATCCATAAGAATGAGTAAATTATTTATATTTATGATTTCTATCAAAGTCCTTAAGAATGAGTAAATTATTTATATTTATGATTTCGATTAAAGTCTATAAGAACGAGTAAATTATTTACTTCTATTGGCGGCGCTCGTGTGCTAATCGAACCGCCTTAAGGTCCAAGTTAGATGTAATTAATTACCTATAAGTTGAGTTAAGCACCTGCAGATAGGTATATAGAAGACATCTTTCCGTCAGTACTATTATTATTACAATTTAGATGATTATTATTATTATTTAGTAAATTTTCTAGGTGGTAAAAAATTGGTGTAGGACCCGTTAGAGCTTCTACTCGGATTTCGAACGATTTCGAACAACTTTCCCCAAGAGATCCATATCAGAGTCAATTCTAAAAAATTTGTACTCTTCACAATGATACATACTAAAATTAATTATCATCTGATGAAGGTTTTTTTTTAATCCACAATTGGTAAGCCCGTGGCATCATCTCACCTGATGGTAAGTGAAGATGATGCCGAAGATGGAAGCGGGCTTACCAAGATTCCACAACGCAATGGAGAACTGGCTATCTTATCTTCAAGCCGGAACACATGAATGTTGTTAACACTGATGTTTGGTGGCAAGATTCAGATAAGATGCTGGTAGCTAGCCAGGCGGGCTTATAAAATGCCCTACCACCAACCAAACCGAGTCATACATCTTGACCGGGAATCGAACCCGCGACCTCCTGGTGTGAAGCAAATGGACAAGCCATTACGCCACGTAGGCGGTTATAACATATTCAACTTAGAAAACATCTCCTTAGCCTTGAATTACTTACTAAATAGTGCAGCTTCAAAACACAAGGTATGTGTACTGGTAATGATCTTATCGGTCACTTCATTACTCTCGTCAATCGCATTAGACGTTGTGGCCGCACGTTATTTAAGAAGCTTCGTTTAATTTTTTTCACACCACCTGCTCGACATGTATATGTCGGAGCGCAAGGACGTGGCGCCACCTATGCATGCGTCGAAGCACCGTGTGTTTTATCTTGAAACGTCAAGTGGTTAGCTAGGTTAGTAATAAAAGTCATCTTTGGCCAAGGCGTGGTCGGTGCGAGACCGAGACCGGAACCCGGAAGTTGGTAGTGTTGGTAATTGTTTGTTAGCCAATCAGAATCGTTGTGATTATTGAACCATTAAATTACAATGCAGCCAACCTACAGAGGCTACGGCAAAGGCGCCAATTATTTCACGAGCACTTTTGATCGAGCAGCTGAACTGTCAACTTGGGAAGCCAGCCCCGTGCCGAACTCATCGCAGTCTATAAAATAATCGGTTTTCATCCGAATCATCGTGAAGCCTCGTGTTGCAAACGTGTGTGAATATTGATTGTACACTCCAAAACTTCTCAAAGACGAGTTTATTTCTTAGATCCGGCCAAAACCCTTCTAATGATCCGAAATATATAATAGGTCTTTACCTATGAAATTGCCGATTCAGTTTTTAAAGTTCACTGCCAATTTTTATTGAAAATAAAATAGTTAATGTTTTTTTTTATTGACTAATGCTATTTTGAGATTAAATTTTGTTTTAATAATTATATTACTTATGGTCTTTTATTAGTAACTAGCTATGTATCATAGAATGGAACAAAGGCGTTTCCTTAATGGTCAGATGAGGATTTTTTTAGACTAGCTAATTTTCTTGATTTTTTCTGAAAGTGATGAAATCTTATGCGGTTTTCCCAAATATGACATTATATGGTACGAAGAAACTGCTGCGATAACTCTAGAGCTTCAAAATTAAAAATGTATATTTTTTGCATTATTATTTTCAGGTGAAAAAACCCGACTTCATGGCGTTAAAGCCACCGTGCTCTCAAAATATCTAAACAATAGGCATAATGTTTACCGCCATTTAATTTCTAATAGTCTTATGCTATTTTGAGAATACATTTTGTTTTAATAACTATTGTTGTAAACATTTATTTTTATCTTTAAAGTTTTTTTATACAATCGGCAATTTTGTGGAAAGTGTATTTCGAATAATTTTGCCACCGCCACCCACCTACTAAAATGCTGTTCTAATTCCACCAAAAATCCATGGTCACCCCAAAGATTTCTCAAGTGAGGGGGGCGGGCTTTATAAATTGCGATGGAAAAACTAATTCCATATTCCCAACTCGTCGGTTAGAAGGAGAGGGACATGTATACCGGTCTCTCTCTAATACCTCTTGTTACGAAGCGAGTTACTGACACTTTAGCGGTAAATATAAGGAGTCGAAGTTAGCTAGCAGATCGGTATGGATTTTCTGTAGGGTTACGAAAATAGGAAAATCTTGATAGAATATATCTACAAGGTTATGAAGACACTTTGGACGGACGGCCTCCGTGGCGTAACGGTTAATTCCATTAGCTTCACATCAGGAGGTCGCGAGTTCGATCCCGGTAGAGTCTAACTCTGTAAGACTCGGTTTTGTTGGTGGTAGGGCATTTTCTAAGTCCGCCTGGCTAGCTACCACTATCTTATCTAAGTCTTGCCGGCTTGATCTGGCTTGATGATAAGATAGTCAGTTCCTCATTACGTTGCAGAATCATGGTAAGCCAGCTTCCATCTTCAACATGATCGTTACTTACCATCAGGTGCGATGAGGGTTTACCAATTGTGGATGAAAAATAACTCATGAAACTGGAAAGTTTATTTCCAAAAGGGAAATGTGTAAGGAAGAAGTGGCCAAGTGCGAGTCGGACCACGCGCATAGTAGGGTTCCATAGTCTTTTCACTAAACAAATTATATTGACGTGATAACGTCTTATAATTCGATGGAGCCGGCTGCACGCACGAAAAAACATGACGCATGCGGCGTTACCTCGCTTTGAGGCGTTCCATTTAAGGCTTGAAGTGCAAGCGAGAGCGCGCAATGAGCGACAAAGAGGCACAATCAGCCTCCGCGTTCGGCAGCGTTCGACATCTGTCTCTCTCCTACTTGAGTGAGCGATGCGTCCGCGTGGACAGCTGCTATACATTAATACATTTACATGTTTTCGTCAAGTATGAAGTGCAGTGAAAAGTGAATGTGGTGTCGATTGTTTATAGCTACGATAATTGCGGCGATAAATGTAATGATTCTTTCGATATTATGAAACCATTCCATCACTATTTTCTTATAACGTTGTCACGTTCAACTATCGTCAGTAAACTGACATTACAGACAACCGATTTTTTTTAAAAAACAAAACTATTTTTGCACTTTGTGTGGAACATTTTGTATGGAAAATCTACAATTTTTTAACCTACTTCAAAAAAAGGAGGAGGTTTCTCAATTCGACAGTATATATTTTTTTCTTTTTTTATGTGTGTTCGCGGATAACTTCGTCGTTTATGAACCGATTTTGATGATTCTTTTTTTTTGTTGGAAAGGTGATATCCCAAGGGTGGTACCATGATAAGGAAACTAGGATCTAATGATTGCATCCGAGAGAAATCGAGAGAAACCTTCAAAAATCGTAGTGGCGACTAGTGCGTTTGAAGTCGTTTTTTTTGTTCAAAATTATTACAAATCTGATTGCACATCTTTATGTAAGTCGCCTATAACTCCTTAAGGCGAAGCATAGATTGGGACAGTTGTCTCAGTCTTTTCTTTACGTGTAAAGAGTAAAGAAAATAACCACACTTTTTCAATGTTTTTCGTTTCAATTAAAAACTACGATTAATTTTTAAAACTCTAAATTGCATATTGAAGTGTGTGTTTAGACTAATCGACCAAGAAAATTTAAAGGTACTAAATCCGTCTGGTTTAACTGTAGAATGCAAATCTCTGTTTTAAAAGAAGTTTTTTTTTTTACAATTGGTAAACCCTTGACATTATCTCACCTGGTGGTAAGTGACGATGTTGCCGAAGATGTAAGCGGGCTTACCAAGATTCCCCAACGCAATGGGGAACTGGCTATCTTATCTTCATGCCGGAACACACCGATGATATCAACATTGATATTTGGCGGCAAGACTTAGATAAGATGGTGGTAGCTAGCCAGGCGGGCTTAGAAAATGCCCTACCACCAACCAAACCGAGTCTTACAATAGGCTATTTGACTACTACTGGAAAATAGTTTTTTATTATTTGTTATTGCATAAAATGCAAACCATTTTAATATTTCCTGGAGATCTGTCGTATATACGGAGTAAATCAATGTAAACGTTTGAATTAAAAAATTACGCGCCAAAACCAGAGATTTGTTACCATAGATGGGTTATGCACTAACAAACCACATTTGAAAATCGAATCCATTTACACACACATTATAATAGGTACCTACCGAATGCTACTATGAAAAGATGCATGTAACCTATCTACCTCCCCTTATATATAGCATATCTCTGGCCAAAACGCAATTTTCACTATGGCGCCTGGTTGCTCTGACAGATGACGTCACACATAAGTAAACAACAAACTGCTGTAATAGTGAAAGCACGCACTGAAACTAATGTTTACTTCTGTGTGACGTCATCAGAGTTGCAACCAACCACAGAGCGTTTTCAAACACGTGATCAAACCACAAAAAACAATTAAATTTCATTTATGTTTTTTATACAGAAAATGACCTTATTTTTGTCAGAACATTAATAAAATATGCTTTTTACATTACATTTTATTAGGATGATAACAAATTGTTACATATTTTAAACATAGTCGAAATGCCTATTGACCCCGCCGGGAATCGAACCCGCGACCTCCTGTGTATAGCCAGTGAACTTTGCCTCTGAGCTACGGAGGCGGTTTGATATATAGTTTTTCTGTCATAGAAGTTAACGAATCGTGTTGCTGCAACTGACAAAATGAAGTCATTGAAATAAAGAATCAAGTTACAAAATAGCACTTCCATATGTTTTGTAATATCGAGATCCCTGCGACCAAAGTTTCCAATGCGTCGCCTTAACAAGGAAAGCCTACTTGACAGTAATAATTTCCATTTAAAATAAATTATGATTTTTAAATTTCCTGTTGCTAGGAGGTCTAAAAAAATTACCACTTTAGATGTTCATATTTAGTTAACTAATCTTTATTGGAAACTAGCGGTCCGCCCGCAGCTACGCCCGCGTTGTTAACGATTTTTCCGTGGGAATAAGACTTTTTTCGGGGCAAACAGTAACCTATGCCCTATTCCAGGACCTAACCTATAATGTGTGCCAAGTTTCATCCCGATCCGTCCAGTGGTTAAAGCGTGAAAGAGTAACAAACATACATTCGTACATACAAACTTTCACATTTATAATATTAGTAAGGTAATAAACTTACTAAATCCTTTAGTAGTTTTTAACCGCCTCAGTGGCGTAACTGTTAGTCCATTCGCTTCACACCAGGGGTTCGCGGGTTCGATTCCCGGTGGGGTCAACTTGTAAGACTCGGTTTGGTTGGTGGTAGGGCATTTTCTAAGCGCGCCTGGCTATTTTACCACCATCTTATCTAAGTATTGCCGCCAAAAACGACAGTGTTAACAACATTGATGCGTTCCGGCATGAAGATATGATAGCCAGTTCTCCATTGTGTTGGGGAATCTTGCTAAGCCCGCTTCCATCTTCGGCATCATCGTCACTTACCATCAGGTGAGATGATGCAAAGGGCTTACCGATCGTGAATTTAAAAAAATACCTATTCGACAATACCTCACACGATAGGATATAGGTAAATGAAGAAAAAAGTTCAACCCCGCTTTACATGTAAGAAAATACCAGTGACTTATATATTACTGGCGTAAGGATCCGGCCAACGCGCGCGACTAATGGTCCCAGCGAATTGGTGCCAAAATCGAAAGTTTCGCACACTCGCGACTCAGTCGTCTGCGGGAAATTGTATAGTGCGGTGGAAAGATATTCCATATAAAAATGCCTTATTGTGTTGTTAGAGGCTGTAAAAATCATGAAAGAAAGGCTAAAAAGAAACATGGGATGTTGTATCATCGTTAAGTAACCTTACAGTGTATTTTTTCTTGTAAACAAATTAAATAAACGAATTTTAAAGCGACAATTCTACCAAGGTTCTTTTAACGCGGCACTGACGTCAACTCTCGCCCACGCTAGTTCGTACGAGTTATGTTAGATGGCGCTACTTTTTGCTTGTATCAAGAAAATCTGAGTCAAATATGGAGACGGGCGGATCCTTCTATTCAAATCTGTGGAAAATACCCTAAAAAATATTTTTTTACAGATTTTTATTCAATTACTTTATAGGGGTCACAGATTTCTATAATTATACTAATTTTCAACTTTATAGCTATAATAAATAGTCTTTGAGAAAAACTGCTGTGACATACTGACGGACAAATAGACAGACGGACATGGCGCAACTATAAGGATTCTTGCTTTGATTACGGAACCCTAAAAACCAGCCAAGTGCGAGTCGGACTCTCGCACCGAGTGTTCCGTACCACTACATCTTTGCTTATATTATATCAGCTCATATACGTCCCTCCCCACCGAGGGGTCGAGCCTACCCTGAATCAGGGCGATTAGGCCTTAGTCGACCACGCGGGCCCAGTGCGAGTTGGTCGACTTCACACATAACCCTCGAGTTTCTTCGCAGGCGTGTGCAGGTTTCCTCACGATGTTTTCCTTCACCGTTAAAGCAATCGGTAATTATATGTACCTACGTAAGTTTTTTGAAAAACTCATTGGTACATTGGCCGTCCAGATTTGAACCCGGTACCTCTGGTTAGATGGACCGAGTCGTTATCGATTGAGCCACCGACATCTTTGCTTACAAGATCCTAAAAACAACAACGAGTCATCGCTCATAGATCGTTCTGAAGGACAAACTTAACTTTGCAGTGGAAAAAAGTATTCTCCCATACATCGGTCTACATCACGGTAGATGCTCCAACTGCTTATGTAAGTTTGTAATATTATGTGACTAGCTTTTTCCCGCGGCTCCGCCCGCGTGGACGTCGTTTTTATGACTGTCTTTAAGGGTGATTAGTAAATTATGTCGTTACCCACCTACTCAACCATCTCTGTGCAAAAAATCACAACAATCGAGTATTTTTTTAGTTGTTCCCTCAGGAACTGCATCAGATAATGCTATTTTCCCGGGATAAAAAGTAGCCTACGTCCTTTCCCGTGACACAGGCTACCTGCACGCCAAAAAAGATTGGTCAAGGCGTTGAAGCGTGAAAAGGTAACAAACAAAGAAACAAAAACATTTTCACATTTATAATATTACTAGCTGTCCCGGCGAACTACGTACCGCCTTACATTACATTACACTGCCCTACCCTACCCTACCCTACACTACACTACACTACCCTACCCTACCCTACCCTACCCTACACTACCCTACCCTACAATACTTTACCCTACACTACACTACCCTACCCTACCCTACACTACCCTACACTACACTACCCTACCCTACACTACCCTACCCTACCCTACATACACTACACTACACTACCCTACACTACACTACACTACCCTACACTACACTACCCTACACTGCCCTACCCTACCCTACATAAAAACCTTCTCCTGACAATAACGAACTCGACAAAAAAAGAATTAGCCAAATCGGTCCAGCCGTTCTCGAGTTATGCGCTTACCAACACATTTTGCGATTCATTTTTATATATTAGAAGATAGTAAGGATAGTAAGGATTTATAATGTTAGTAAGGATATTACTACAAATTAACGACTTCCGAATTTTTTACTATACCTACTTATGATTCCTAGGTCAAGGGGAAGTAGGATAGGTTTCGATGAGTCATTTTGCGAATATTGAATTAACCTTTATACACAATACATATTTGACCTTAAAATTTAGCGTGACTGCCCAATATATTCACCACTGTGTGCAGGTGGCTATCAGATAGCCTCTCTTGACTTTCTGGTGGACATCTGGACATGGAAATTATTATGTAATTTCTCAAATTGTCTATTATCTGTAAGTTTGTTACTAACAAGATATATTATATGAATTATAAATGACGCACAATTTTTTTGAAGTAAAACTTCTTTACGGGAGTAAGCTGGTGGATGCGTGACGAGAGTGTAACGGAAGTGGGATCGGGCGAGGCGAACGGAAGTTGAGAGGGATATATGTATAAATTAGTGAAGATAGAAAGAGAGATACTATTTATTTTTGTTTACCAACAATATCGGTTGTCAAAACAATCAAAACAAACATATAAGATAATAAAAAAGATTTATCATTTTCAGAGGATCTTTTCGTAAACTGTCTATACCTCCATATGACAAAAAAGATTTGTTTATTTTCTGAAGACTAAGTATTTACTTTCATTCATATAGATGGAGCTAAAGAAGTTTTGTTTCAGTCGTGTGGTCTAAAGCACACTCGTATTTTTTTAAATAGTTTTTCAACTCAAGAAAACATTAAAAAAGCGCATGCAATTATTAAATAAAACCACATCGGGAGTGCCGACAGAAGTGAAAACTTTTTTACAGTTTTATAAGTTTTGACCCTGGAGTGTTCCTGGTACGGTGTCGCTTACATTACAGTGTCCCAATGCCCAAATGCCCAACGCGCCTTAAAAAGTTTTCACCTCAAAAAAAATATAATGTGAAGGGTAACGGGTTTCTAAAAAAAAATGGTTGTTTACCGCCAAAATGTAACAAAAAGCAAAAAATATGAGTGAATTGAATCTATCACTGTGAAATATTCCCGGCTATCCCGACTCAATCCACAAATACTATCGCGGCACCTCAAACAGAATACAAAATTGAGACTATATCAATATTGGATGTTTGATTTTGTAACAACGCGCCGCCGCCGCTCGTGCCGGCAGCCATCTTGTCTCCGTTCGCGCGCTTTTTGATTCGCCGCTTCCTTCCGCTTATGTCGCCAATCGCCATTTTATGCAAGATGATAATTTTTGATATTTCCTTCGTTTTTAGTAATTCCTAAATTAATTATTACGCTATTCATTTTAATTTTCAGATTATTATTAAGGTTCTACTCCTATAGGATATACTCCTTTAAAAAAGAACCCATTTAAGATAACTCATGTATCTACGCGTTGGTTCTTTTTTTGTAAAAAAAAATAGTGCGTTTGACCGCAATTCACCTGATGGTAAAAGTGCAAGCTCAAATAGTGTATGTTCACTCTCATCTTCTTGAAGATTCCTAAATTATATTGTCGGTCTGTCTGAAAAAAAAACTGGACAAAAGAAGATGAAATTTGGTATAATAAATAGATTTCCTGACCCAGTCACGACCGTATAGAGAAAAAACGAGTTCAGATTAGGGGTTGATTTTGGGGAGCAAAGTAGAAAATTAAAAAAAGTTTTTTTCAAAAGTATACCTATAATGTGACATGTTAAATGAAAAGGCTTGTTGTAAGAATTACAAATATATTTAATATAATTTTAAAATGTACTGTTTAGAAGATATTAAAGAAAATGTACAAAAATTGATCTTCCCCTTAAATATACATATACAGGTTATAGAGTTGATTACAGGCAAACATATTATATCAAATCCAATTAATCACGTGTCTATCTGTCCCTCTGTTTAAAAAAATACAAATATATTTTGTGACATATCAAACGAAAGTGCTTATTGAGAGGATTACAGATACATTTTTTAGAAGTTATAAAAAATGAACGAAAATTGCATACTTATCTCCGGAACTACAAAATCGTGTTTTTTTTTCATATAGGGAATATAGGGCCTCTCTTATTTTTTTACAGGAAAAACTAAATAAAAATCCCAAGAATTGATTTTTTTTTCGGAAAATGGAATGGTACAGAACCCTCTCCACGCGTTTCTGAATCGCACTTGGCCGGTTTTTAACCGACTTCAAAAAAGGAGGAGGTTTTGTGTTCCACTTTATAATTTTTTTTATGTATGTTCACCGATTACTCAGTCAATTGTGGACAGATTTTTAAAATTCTTTTTTGTTGAAAGAAATCGAGGGCAACCCTAAAATTTTATAGGCACCTATTAAGTGTTCCATGTATTTTCTAAATCTATTAGGGTATTTGTGTCTGGTGTTCATCATCTCATGTTGATGATGATGGAAGGTAGATACAATACAACTCCTTAGTCCTTAACGGGTAGGAGTTGGAGGATAATTATACGTAGGGCCTAAAAATTTTTTTTTTAGGTAGTGCCAGCAAAGCCACCGAATCTAAAACTTTTGATAGGTAACTAACTAGCTGTGTGCTGGTACTGAGTTCAAAAAAAGCATTAGGCCCCTAATATGATTCGTACCTACCTTTCATTTCGTCGTTGTTAGTTAATTTCCTGTATTCATATATAATAATGTTATAGGTATAATACTTTTGAGTGAAATTATTTTGGAAGTCAGTTTTTAGGTTTTCTAAACTTATTTTTTTATATATTATTTCGTTTGTTTTGATGACACGGTTCTTAGAGTTCCCTAACAAAATCGTGTGGATAACAAACTAATAATTGTAATTTCTCAAAAATTAATTAACTAGTTGTAATGAAACACAGATAGGAAAACACGTAATCGTAGTCAGTGTACGATTTAGATTATCGAATCACTTAATTCAAAGAAGCAAAGCTCATTTTAAAATTAGGTACGTACTATGAGAAACTTTAAGTCGCAATATTTTTGTAAAAATTAAATTAATTTAAAAAAAAATCGTACACTTAACTAAAGTTTCGTTTTTTTTGCTAAGTGTTTTATGTACATATATAGGCTATAAAATTGTTGACAAATTAAAATTATTAGTTTGTATGTAAGCCAATTTTTGATAGGGACTCTTAACTTCGGTCGGAAAACATTTTTTTTTTAATAAACGTATTCTACTGTGATATTATTTAATTTTGATTTGATTTAATACGAAAACAAATATTAATTTTCAAATACTTCTTATTAACAGCCAATCAGTACCTACCTCTTGTGACTCGCTCAGTGGCGTGGAACGTGCGATGATTTAATAATTTTATAAGTTACTTGCTAAAGAACCCAAAATCGTCAATTTATCAACAAATGGCAGGACAAACAGCCATGAGATAAAAAGTAAAAAACAATGGAAAAGCGAAGAGGAAACAAATTTCAAAAAACGAACGCGTCCGGCGGCTGCCCAACAGCGCAGAAGGCGGGAAGACGGCGGCGTTCGTTGATTGGTGCAAATTGAATTTGGAATCAAGGCGGGGCGCGGGAGGTATTGTCGTGTTGGCGATCGCTCGCTGATTGCTCGTTTGCGGTGCGACTGTTGTAATGTGGATAAGACTAATACATAATTCAAAATGTCAGCTGGAAAGGCCGGAAATTGTCCAATGTTAAACCTTCCCCCACTGATCTCCATATAGCGCCAGCCTGAGCTACATGCCTCTAGCGGTCATAATGTCTAACGGGTAAACATAGCATAAAGTACATTCTTATTAGCCGAAATACGTCAACTGCTGGACAAAGGCCTCCCTCAAGAATTTCCACAATGACTGGTGCATAGGTATTTATGGCCACTCCCTGAAACATAATTGAAACAAACTACATAAGAAAATTTGACCTAATATAATAGAGAAGCCATACTTTGAAAGAAAAACATTCTGAGGGAACCAGGACACGCTGCGAAGAAATTCGAAGGTTGTGTGTGAATTCGACCAACCCGCACTGCGCCTGCGTAGTCGACTAAGGCCTAAACGCTCTAATTCAGGGTCGACTCGAGTCCCTCGGTGGGAACGTTTATAAGAAGCTAACGTATAAATTAATAAATTAAATAAAAATAAAGTAACATGACTGCTACGGCAACGACGGTGTAGAGTCTATTAGTAGTTAACAAGCGCGTAGCAAACGAAACAGAATCATATAAAAGACATCAACGTGAGTAGCATGCTACGCGCCTTTCATATGTTGCGGACGTAGGTATTAGTTATGGTAATGACATAAAAACGAAGGAAAGATTTGGATAGGGATCGTTCTTCTTACACGCACAGAGAAAAACAAACACGACACCATGGGCTTTTCTGAAAACCAGCGCTGCAGTTCCCCTGCAGCTAATGCTGAGAAAAGACCATTTTGACATCGCACTACACCGATTCCGTTGGTCTTATTTGTTTTTTGTGTTAACTTTTTTTGTTTTTTTTTTCTGTTTCTATGTGTTTTACTTCTTTTTTATGTTGTGTAATCGGTGTGTGTTTGTGTCAAATAAAAATCTGTCTATTGTCTAAATTGTATGTATCTATGTCCCTCCGGTGCTCTAGCGCCTAAACTGCTGAATTAGGATCAAATTTGGGTTAGGGAAATATTATTTTAATATCTATCTCTAGCCTTTTTAAAATATAGAGCTCTGTCTGTTTGTGAAGCAACATCTGCAATTATTTAAAAAAGCCAGTGACAAAACCACAAGAACCCTTAGAGATCCATACAGGCTAGTTTTTAACGAAATCCCATTAACTGAAATGTATAGCCGAAATTGTGTGTGTATGAGCGTTAGAATATATAATAACTTACCAATTGAACTACGAAAGCTTGAATCGAAAACCTTTAAGACAAAATTGTTGTAATGGCTTATTGACAAAAATTATTATAGCGTTAATGAATACCTCTGTGACAAAAATAAACTTGTTGACATTTGAATTTTTAAAGTTTACGTGACAAAATAATTATAATCTATGTTAAACATTTGCATGCCTTGCACAGGCGAAACATGATTGCACTAAAAAATTATATTAAACATCCTACTACCATGTTTGATGCAAATAAATTTTCATTTCATTCCATTTTTCATTTCAGACAGACACATGAGACACATGATTTTATTTTGGCTTAGTAGTGTCGGTAATAATGTTCAATTTCCGTACATCTTCTTTAGTGGGGGTTACTTGGGTTCTCCTACAGTGTAGGTTACTCTAGGAAAAATCTAAGTAAGTTACTTTCCGTACAAACCCAAGATATTTGCAAATTTAATTAAAAAATAACTGTTAAAATTTTGATGAGATTTTGTAAATGACAACCACACTAGGTTAGTCAATTATACCAAGGAAAATCTGAATAATGTACCTCCCATACAAAACTAGATTATTTGCAAATTTATCGAATGTAAAAAAAACGCTGGTGTGGTTTCCGTTAACTGGGGGTTCTACTTATCATACTGAACAACTTTCACCTAGGAGCACATAGTCAATATTAAAAAAAAATTACCTTCTATACAAAAATGCACAAAATTGGTCGATTAGCTGATCGATTTGTATTAAGAGTAAAAAAATATTTTTGCGATTTCAGCAAAGTCGTAGAACAAAAGTTGTTCAGTATGATGAGTAGAAGCCCCAGTTAACGGGACCTACACCAGTTTTGTTACACCCTGTATATGGCACCTTTTTCTTTTTGCTAATAAGTAGGTAAGAAAGAACGTGTGACAAAGTCAATCTCTTTGGTTGTATTTTCAACCTACTTTTTGTGACGCGTCGTCGTAGGTTAAGGCGCTTTGCACTCGATGGGGCGGGGCGGGCCGGTCAATTTCGCCGCCAACGATAGCACAAAGGGAATCCTATACTACCAACACACATGGAGGTGGCGCGGTCGGATGCGGTCTTTTTGTCCTCCATGTGCGTTGGTAGTATAGGATTCCCTTTGTGCTATCGTTGGCGGCGAAATTGACCGGTCCGCCTCGCCCCGTCGTGTGCAAAGCGCCTTAGGGTATGGTAGGCAGGGCGTGGGTAGGTAATAACGTGTACACAGGTATTCAGATATAATTACAGATGAATAAGAAAGACCTAAAAAGAACACAAGGGTAGAAAACGTAACACACTTAATTAGAATCACAAATAACAAACATAATTTTATCTTACCCGAGATGGGTCTTTAAACAAAACAGCAGGTTAAAATTATTATTTTATAAAGTTTCCAAGTTTGGTTGGAAAAATGTGTTGAATGGTGGAAAGAATTTTGATTTTTGAATCACATTGTCACCTCGATGACAGCGCATGCGTAAAAGAACAAATAGATGGAATGAAAAAAGGTCGAATGAAAGAAGAACGGATAACATCTTGTAGCGTGGTGCGCAGTTATTTAATCTCCTTTCATTCGATCTTTATTCATCCATCTATTTCTTCTTTTCCGCGCCTGCGCTGTCAAACCATCTGACAATCTCCTTAAAAAACAACACTCGATCATTAGCTCTCATCACAATAAATCTAATAAATTCATACTCTAATATTTTCTAAAAGACCCATTACGGGTCTTATCTTGTATCTTATATTATATTATATCATTAAATTATTTAACACGCACGGCATCATTTATGGAACCCACTCCCTACCTACCTAATAACAAGCCGTGCGACACTGGCGTTAACTTGGTGCGATTTAAAAAGTCGTGATTGTACTTGTGAAAATACTGGAATTAAATGTTCCAAATTTTCTGCGTAAATATCGCGAGGAGCAAAAATAAGGTCATCAGTACTGTCTTTATCTGATTAAATTGAACCACAAGTAACTAATTCACGGCCAAAAACGAGGAAAGAAGGGGTAAATTTAGTTGTTTCGTTAACTGATGAGTTAATGGCGAATTGAATATGGTTCAAATGTAAGTCCCAAGTACGGTGGTCGTCGTCAACAAAGGAAGCTATCGCTGTAATTATAGTTTTGTTGTATCGTTCGACAGGGTTTACTTGAGGGCAGTAGAGTGGGTTGTAATGAATGTGAGGTATTTTGTATGTATTAAATAAGTCTTTGAGTTCATTACTTATCATTTGGGGGCCATTGTCAAGTATTATGGTTTCCGGTATACCATAATTCATGAAAACTAAGTTTTCAAGGATATGTTTGATGATAGAAGATGTTGCTCTCTTAATGGGGTAAATAAGGCAATATTTAGAGAAACAACAAGTAACGACTAATATATATCTATTTAATTTACGAGTTAAGGGTAAGGGACCAATTAAATCAATAGCGATTGTCTGAAAAGGTCGTGAGCAATTTTTGGGCTTGCCCATTAAACCGATGATGTTTTGATTTTGATGTTTGTAGGCTAGACAAGTATCACATTTAGAGATGAAAAATGCTACGTCTTTGTACATACCAGGCCAATAATAATTAAGTTTTAGACGATGGTAAGTTTTGAATATACCGAAGTGAGCTGCAGTGGGTGAGCTATGATTTTCTGAGATAATTGACTCTCTGAATTCTAATGGAATTACAAGTTTCCAGTTGTATTCAGAATTTAACTCAGAAACAGCGCGACCATATTTAAATAATTTTTTATTTTTAATAATGTAATCTGGAGTCGAACTCGGATTAATTTTACACTTGTCAAATATAGTGTTGTACCAAGTATCTTTAGACTTTTCAAATTTTGTATTAATAGCATTAAGATGAGCGATACGAGATAACTGATCGGGTACCACATGTTCAGAGCCACTTTTATGTTTTATTTCAAAATTAAACATAGAGAGACGGATGCACCATCGTGCTAGTCGACCTGTAGGGTTATCGAGACGTAAAAACCATTGTAAAGAAGAGTGGTCAGTGTATATTATAAATTTTTTACCATTGTCTAGGTAACAACGCCAATGTTCTAAGGACGTAATCACACTTAGTAACTCACGTTCAGTAATTGAATAGTTCTTTTGAGCATTTGTTAAGGATTTGCTCATGTAAGCTATAGGTTTTTCGATACCATCGAAATCTTGGGTAAGCATTGCTCCTATACCGTAGGCTGATGCATCACAATGTACAGCAAATGGTTTGTTAAAATCAGGACAGGCGAGTATTGGGGTACTAACCAACGCTTGTTTAATAGCTTTGAAAGCTTCATCGGCTTCGGCGGACCATTTAAAAGGTGGAGCTTTCTTTTTAGTAGATGTAAGTTTATTGAGTGGAGCTGATAAAGTACTAAGATTAGGAACAAAACGTCTATACCAACCGGCAGTTCCAAGAAATCTTTTAACATCTTTAACAGTTTTAGGGGTTTGTATATTCAAAATTGCTTGAACCTTAGAAGGGTCAGTATGTAAGCCGTCTTGGTTTACTATGTAACCTAAATATTTGAGTTCATTTCTAAAGAAGGAACATTTAGGGAAGTTAACAGTTATGTTAGCCTGAGAAAGTTTAGAGATTAATTTCGTCAGTAATTCGACGTGCTGTTCGAATGTTGGTGTAGCTATTACAATATCATCTAAGTAACAAAAGATATTGTTATCCAGCATAAGGTCTGATAGAAGATTATCTAAAAATCTTTGCTGAGTTGCAGGAGCGTTAGTTAAACCGAATGGCATTACCTTAAATTGATACATTCCACGTCCAGGAACATGAAAAGCCGTTTTAGGACGGTCTTCTTTTCTTAATGGAATTTCCCAAAACGCTTTGGCTATGTCAATTGAGGATAAATATTTACAATCTTTTAAATTATCTAAAATATCTGAAATCAAAGGTAATTTGTAAGCATCTTTACGAGTTATGCTATTTAATTTTCGGCTATCCACGCAGAAGCGCCATGTGCCATCTTTTTTAGGAGTTACAATGACAGGACTAAGCCATGGGCTTTCGCAAGGCTCAATTACATCTAGTTTAAGCATTTCATCGACCTCTGTTTTTAGTGCTTTTTGTTTTTCGGGCGATAAACGGTAGCATCGCTGACGAATGGGAGGGTGGTCACCGGTATCGATATGATGTTCAGCAAGGTGAGTTTTTCCTAAAGGTTTAATTACGGTAGAAATTTGTTTGAACTTTTCTATTATTAAATTAGATAATTCTTGTTGCGTTTTAGTTAAATTCTCATAAGTGTGAAGGTTAGTAGAAGTTGAATGAACTAGAAAGTTGTCATTTTGTGAGCTAAATTGATTATTAATGTTGCGAAGTACGCTGGGAGCAATGTTAAATGTTTTCCAGAAATCAATGCCAAGAATTAAAGATTCTTGAATATCTGGAATTACGTGGGCAGTAATTATGGAAAATTTATTATTGTAAATTACCGGAAGTAAAATAGTTCCGATAGATTTGATTGGTTGACCGTTAGCTACGGTACCTAAGATACGTTGGTCCTTCCGTAGTGAGAGACCTGACCTTAGTAAAATTTTGTGTGAGTCCTTACCAAGTATGGTAATGGAACTACCACTATCTAATAAACCGTTTAAAATAAGATTATTAACTTTAATATTTAAATATGGTCGAATTGAATCTTGTTTGTTTTCAAAAAGGAGAGTATTCACATTATTTGAGTTAAAAAAAAGTTTTATATAGTTAAGCCAATCAGTCCAATCTTTTTGATCATAATTAATTGAATATTTAATGTGTTTAATCTCCTTCTTTATTAGTTTTTTGAATTCGACTTATGACAGTTAGGGCAATGGGGAAATGTGACGTCTTTTAAGCCACATCTATAACAAACTTTTTGTGTATTTTTACACACAGCAAGGAGATGTGAATTTGTTCTACATCTTGGACAGGCGAAGGTAGTTAATTTTTGGGGTATTGGTTGGTTTTTTACTGCATAGATAGTTTTATTAAATGGGTATTCGGGTATATGTGGTGTAGTTTGATTGTAGTACGTTGTAGTAGTGTGAGATGGTTGTTCGAATGAGGTTGATGGTTGAGAAAATTTCGAGTTATAGTAGGTGGATTGATTATTGAGATTTAAAAGTTTTTCCGTAAATTTACATGATTCGATTAATGAATCGAGAGAAATTAGGTCGGTTTGTGAGATGCGTAAGTTAAATTCTGGTCTGATGTTTCGTAATATTATTTCTATTTTTTCTTTTTCAGAAATTTTTTTGTGTAATTTAGAAAATAAAGATTCCATGTGAGATATATAGATAATAACTCTCTCATTAGGGTTTTGTTTGCGATTATCGATTTGTTTTTTAAGTAAATAATCATGATTACTTATTTCAAAATCTTTTATTAAAAAGGTTCGTAATGTTTGCCAATCTGTTATGGTCTCTTTCTTTGCTCTGAACCAATCTAGAGCGATTCCTGAAAGAAGGTCAAAAATATGTTTGAAAAGTGTGCTCTCTGGTATGTTACGAACAGAAGCAAACTCTTCTATTCTTTGTATAAAATCTCTTGGGCAGCTATCGCCTTTGAACTTGAAGCGTTTGAGGTCGCTAGTGTATTTGTGCTCTCCAATAGAAATTAATTTTTGCGTTAGAGCATGAAAGTAAGAAAGGGGAGGTATGTTGTTGTAAGAAATGGTAGGTGTGCTGTTTATTACAGATTCTGTTGAGTGATATACAGATTGTTGGGGTGTGTTGATAAGCGTGCTGTATCTGTTTTTTAGTTCTGTAAATTCACTGGATAGTGAATTTAGTGTAGATAGTTGTTCTATTGTCAAGTCTTGGTTTATGTCGATCAGGCATATTCTTTTTTGAATATGTGAAATGTATGCTGGAATCTTGTTTTTACGCATTGGATAAGTATTTATGCAAGATTCCATTATTTTCAAACATTTAGTAATGTCCGTCATATCTGTAGTGAAGTCATTCGGACTGGTATCTGTAGGTGTGGGACAGTCAGGTAAGACTAAAAGGTTATTTAATTGAGTACGGAGCTCCTCTGCCGTTTGAGTGGCGTTTGGATTTTGTCCTCTCAATCTTAATTCATAAATCACTTCTGGTTTGTTCAGTTCATTAGTATCCATGTTTATGAAACTGTGTTAAAATATTTTTTAATAATTGATAAAAATGTAAAATATTATAAGCAAAATCTTTTTTGTCTTAAAGAGGTAGGTATAGACAATTTATGGAAATGATCCAAACTTTTTGATCCTATTTGTTTGTTTTGAAAGTTATGTCAAGCAATATTGTTAGTAAACAAAAAGAAATAATATTTTTGTTATGAAATGGAATGAAAACTAATAATTGTGTCGAAAGTACATGTAAAATATAATGTGGTATTATCTATGATAATAATGAAATGGCTTACTATGATATGCACATGAATGTGGTGATTTTGTGAAATTGATACTCTGTTTTACAAAATCAAATAATTAAAAAATTAACGGAATTAAAATAAAGGAAGAAGGTAAGGCTCGGAGATGGTGCTGCTCACGTCGTTGGTAGGTGCAAGGATGAAGACTGGTGACGAAGTTAGGGCTCGGAGATCTTGCGGAGATGTAGTTGTTCAGGTTAATAATGTTTTTAAAAAAAACTTACAGATCTCCGGTTTATTTATGAATCTTATTTTTATGGATCTTCGGTTTAAAATTACCACGTTGAGGCGCCAGTGTCGCACGGCTTGTTATTAGGTAGGTAGGGAGTGGGTTCCATAAATGATGCCGTGCGTGTTAAATAATTTAATGATATAATATAATATAAGATACAAGATAAGACCCGTAATGGGTCTTTTCTATAATATAATAAAACTGTAACGGGGCCGTGTCTGTACATGAAATATTTTTGGAAAATAATAACTGTGGTGGACATTACTAACGATACAGAGGCCAAAACAACAACTTTTGGAATTTTTGTCTGTCTGTCTGTCTGTCTGTCTGTCTGTATGTTCGCGCATCACGCAAAAACTACCAGGCCGATTTTGATGAAATTTTGTATGGTGGTTCCTTATAGCCCGGGTTAACATATAGGATACCTTTTATCCCAGAAAATTCAAGAGTTCCCGTGGGAAAATCAAAAGTGTTCATTTATAGAGTGGCTCACCACGCAAATGTGGCTTGACCTATTACAATCAAATTTTACACGTTGATACCCTTATCGCGAACTAAAACTGGGACATTGTGAATCCCAAAAAAATTAGGGTTCCTACAGGAATGCAAAAAATTGTATCTTTAGAATGACTCAACGTAACAATATGAAACCTTTACATAGGGATGGGGTGTTTTGACCATCATTGTATAGTCGGGTATTCTTTATCCCAGAAAACTAAAGAGGTCCCGTGGGAAATTATCTATCGATACATACAATAATAAAAAAAGAGTACTTTTTTCTATATATTAGCTACACATACCAAACATTATAATCATAGTAGCAGAATGTCAATAGATGGCACTGCAGGGGTAATAAAACGCGCTTAAGTTGTATTAAAACATTAAAATATTATTTCATACTTTTGAGTGGATTTCTTTTATGTATTTTTCAGCATACGCTACTTTAAACTCTGGAACTATGGAACGTAGCCATGTGTTTCATAGACGAACAGAGAGGTATTTTTTTACAAAATCCAATCGTGTAAAAAAATAAAAAACACATAAATCGAGTTTAACATCTTTTAACAGGAGGCACAGATATGGGAACTCTTCTGACGGCGACTATTTGCGTGTGGCAGTTGCTCTCCGCCGGCAATATCAATATCTGTGAACCTCATCAATGTATTTGCGGGTCCTCGGTGGAGGCAATTGGCCATCACTCACTGAGTTGCAGTCGTGTTTGTGAAGATTACCACGTCACCAATTCCTTAATGACCTCACTCGGAGGGCACTGGTCTCGGCCAGATGAAATATTCCATCTTTGATGCAGCCGCCGGCCGGGCTTTAGTCGATCTGATGGCAAAAGGCCGGAGGGTTTAAACAGGTGCTATGGCAGAGAGGAACGTGTCTGCTTTGGGAAGCCACTTATCCTGCCTCACTCCTCACCCGTACGGTACTGCTGCTCAATTTGCGGTGAGAAAGAAGCATAATAAGTACTCGGTCTTGGAGGCAAATTACTGCTTTGTGCCGCTGGTCTGTGAGACAACCGGCTGCTGAACCCTCAGAGGCCTTTACCTTCACAAAGAAGATTGGCCTTCGCCTTCGAGAGAGGAGATGTGACGTGAGGTCCTACCTGCTGCTAAGGTTGTCTATTGCCATCCAGCGCGGCAACGAGAAGTGCGTCTTGGGCTCCTTTGGAGCTGATACGACTCGAGGATTTGACCCATATTAATATTGTTAGGAATTTTTATTACTAGATTGATACCTATAATGATTTGAATTAGTTTTTTGATAATATTTCATCATATCAGTTTATATACGTACCCACCAAGGGGCTCGACCTGCCCTGAGTTAGGGCGATCTGGCCTTAGACGATCACGCGGGCCCATTGCGGGTTGATTGACTTCACACATAAGCTTCGAATTTCTTCGCAGGCGTGTGCAGGTTTCCTCACGATGTTTCTCTCACCGTAAGAGCGTCGGATAAACGTACATACCAGTATGAAATCGATATTCGTATAGATATTGGTAAGTGGCAGGATTCGAACCACGGCCTTCCGGACAGGAGGTAGTGGCCCTAACCGTTTTGCCACCGACGCTCTATATTTTATTAAAGATTTAGAAATCCTTACTTTATATTATAAATGTGAAAATGTGTTTGTTTGTTTGTTACCTATTCACACTTCAACACCTCTACCAATCTTAATGAAATTTGGCATGCAGGTAGCCTGTATCACTGGGAATGAAATATTCAACCTTTTATCTGTGGAAATTATCATAGTCCGATACAGTTCCTGAGGAAACTAAAACAATACTCTTTGTTCGTTTTATTTAAAATCGTAACGAAAAAATGGATTGGTGTGATTTTTCGCACAGAAATGAGGTGGAAAATGATATAATTTACTAATAAGTATATCTTGATATAGTTCCCGAGGGATCTGGGGACAACTGTTTTCTACGCTCGCGCACGTCGGTGGCGTCGCAACGGAGCAACGGATTAAAGTGATTTTTTGTATAGAATTTGTTGAGGGGGTGGGAAGTGACAAAGACTGCTAATCCGAATAGCCCGATACAGTTCCTGAGGTACCTGGTGAAAACTCATGTCCACGCTTGCGAGCTGATTGCGGCTCGCGCACCACTCACCCTCAAAAAGAGTCATAAAAGCTATGTCCACGTGGGCGAAGCCGCGGGCAAAAGCTAGTAGAAAATATTAGAGTATGAATTTATTATATCTATTATTTCCTCTTTACTCTACACTTTGACTTAATTTTACTATGTATATTTTTTCATCCAGATCATTTTTTCGTTTATATTTTTAGGATAAACAACAAAATTATTTCAAAATATTTATTTACACATTTGTACTGAATTATTCTTCATATCATTTAAAATTTTAAGAAAAAAAAGACTTAGACTTTTTTTTCAACCGGCCCCCCCCGGTACTGTAGCGTGGTGCGCAGTTATTTAATCTCCTTTCATTCGATCTTTATTCATCCATCTATTTCTTCTTTTCCGCGCCTGCGCTGTCAAACCATCTGACAATCTCCTTAAAAAACAACACTCGATCATTAGCTCTCATCACAATAAATCTAATAAATTCATACTCTAATATTTTCTAAAAGACCCATTACGGGTCTTATCTTGTATCTTATATTATATTATATCATTAAATTATTTAACACGCACGGCATCATTTATGGAACCCACTCCCTACCTACCTAATAACAAGCCGTGCGACAATCTAACCGCGTTACATTTAATATCATCTTTTTGTCTATTTTACCTTTTTGTTATTTGTTTGTTTTCAAAATTGTCATTCATTCTGATCATCGATACGACACTGTCCATTTTCCATATTTTACCATTATTTCTTTATTTTCTGTTTTAATATATACAGTTTTAGTGGATTTTACTATTTTTATATTTTTAACTCCCTAATTTTCCATAATTTTGGCCTCCCTGCATAACCTACTATCCATTTCGTGCGTGCAACGGCGCAGACGGAGGGTGCGCCCCAACTCCGCACTGGCGCCCGTCCGTACAGGTTAAGTGTAAATGTGATTTGCATTCGTAAGTATGTGCACAAACACACCAGATGTTGAATGCACAGTATGAGAGAGTATGCACAACGCGGCTGTACCATTTTTTTTCTATAGGAGACAAGGACATTAATTTCTTTTTCATTGCACCTCGCACTCTCAAGAAGGTTATGTTCGTCATTCCATTTCAGCGCACAAAATTTCGTTTTATCTGCTAGTGTGGAAAGAGTTTAAAATTAAAACCAAATAACTATAAGCTGTTTTTCTTGCAACAAAAATTTTCCTCGCTGTAGTGTAGGGTGTGTTTCGCTCGGCAGCAATCTTATTTTGCGTCTCGTACCTTTCAAACCCTCGCTACGCTCAGGATTCTATATTTGAACCACGAGCGAACTTTGCTTGCTCAGGTTTCAATAGAAGTGACTCGCGCCATCTGTTCTACTGGCAGCGCAGGACCGGTCGTCGCGGAGGCCTTTGTCCAGCAGTGGACGTCTTTCGTTTGATCATCATATCAGCTCATATACATCCCCAGCGAGGGGCTCAAGCCTACCCTGAATTAGGGCGATCGGACGATCGGGTTGGTCGACTTCACACACAACCTTCGAGTTTTTTCGCAGGCGTGTGCAGGTTTCCTCACGATGTTTTCTTTCACCGTAAGAGCTTCGGATAAACGTACATATGAAATCGAAATTCGAAAACACATTGGTACGTGCCACGATTCGAACCACGACCTCCTGGACAGGAGGTAACGGCCCTTGCCGTTGCGCCACCGACGCTGATATTATGAGCTATATATGAGCTCGCGCCTACGAGTAATAACAACTTCGCAGCCTTGCTTAAGAAATAACTATTTACTCTTTTCTGAGTACAGTCTACACTAATCCATAGTTAAAGTTGGATATTTCGCCGGCAGCATTGTGTCGCTCAACTCGGCGTACAATTGTATGTACTTTGTACTTTGCGCGCCGGCGCCGGGACCGGGATCGCAATTTGTAAGCGGCGCGCCGAAACTAGGCAGAATGTTAGCTTAGGTTGATGACCCCTAATGTTTTTTACCAAGAAGGGTAGATAATAGTTAAATTAACGTAATAAAAATAAATAGATTGGCAAAATGAAGTGTACCTACGTATAATCAAAATAGAATTTATTTTTCCTTGTGATTCTTAATACAGTACCAAAGTACACATATTAGTATACTCATACAAACACACACTAAAAGCGTCGGTGGCTCAACAGGAAACGACTCGGTCCTCCTAACCAGAGATCGTGGGTTCAAATCCGGACGGCCAATGTAACAATGAGTTTTCGGAACTTACGTACATAGGTATACTTACCGATTTCTTTAACGGTAAAGGAAAACATCGAAAGGAAACCTGCACATCTGATTCCAAATGTGTATGAAAGTCGCGATGCACACCTCCGTAGGTGTAAATCTAAATGCCCTACACGTGACCGCGGATGATGCTAAGTGTAATACCGGCAACCTCCTTCTATCCCTTGGATAACACGGTTAATTGTGCCACAGGAAGAGAGAGTGATAGTGCTAACGTATAGTATAGCTTTTCCCTGCCGCCCCTTTTTTTTTATTAAAAATTTGAGTGCGTTTGATTGCAACTCACCTGATGGTAAGTGATGGTGCAGTCGAGGATGGTTACACGCAAACTCAAATAATGCCGACTCGTAATTTCTCTCTACATTCCGACCTAGATTTTGAGAACTGGCTATGGGTATCGTGGGTAAAGTTATTCAGAATGACGAGTAGATGGCCCAGTTAACAGTCCTACACCAATTTTTTTACACCTCTATATGGGTACTATTTAGCTACCTAACGAGCCTGAAACTATGAAACGTGACACACAACGAAACTTACAGGTACCCAAAGAGGACTTTAGAACAAAAAATATTTTTGTTTTTCTTCTAATTTTCCTAACAATAATATCTATTTATAAATGCTTTATTTCACTAACAATAAGACGGACACTGACACTCCTTGCCTGTGTCAGTGTTTCTAGATTCCTACAATTTAGAGACCTTCAAGGCGAGAGTGAATAGGCATTATTTGAATTTACAAGTACTGTTCTCGACTACATCGTCACTTCCCATCAGGAAAATTGCAGTCAAACGCACTCATTTTTTAATTTTAAAAAGAATAAATAGAGCGAATACAAATAAAAACAATGCTACAAAACAATGACCGTATCCGTGGCGAAATGGTTAGTCCATTCGCTTGACACCAGGAGGTTGCGGATTCGATTCCCGGTGGTGTCAAACTTTGTAAGACGCCCGTTTGGTATATAGGTGCTAGGAGCAATAACTAAGCCCGTCTGGCTACCACAATCTTATCTAAGTCTTGCCGCCAAACGTCAATATTAACAGCATTGGTATGTTCCGGCATAATTATATTAGACTAGTGGATGCCCGCAGCTTCGCCCGCGCAGATCCCAATTTCTGCGGTTCCCGTGGGAATTTCCCAAAATCCTTTCTTAGCGGATGCCTACGTCATAACATCTACCTGCATGCCAAATTTCAGTCCGATCCGTCCAGTGGTTTGGGCTGTGCGTTGATAGATCACAATGTCAGTCAGTCAGTCAGTCAGTTACCTATTGCTTTGTGGAATCTTGGTAAGCCAAGGGGGTATTATCGTCACTTTACCATCAGGTGAGATGATTTAAAGAGCTTACCAGTTGTGGATTAAAGTTAACAATGATTTATTATTATTTTACTATTAAATATCTTACAAACAACATCGCGTTAAACAAATGATCTATCAAAAATATATATTTGATTGCTAGATTAATAAGACAGTTTGAATAGTTTTAACCGCCTCCGTGGCGTAATGGGTAGTCCATTCGTTTCACACCAGGAGGTCGCGGGTTCGATTCCCGGTGGGGTCAACTTGTATGTAAGGCTCGGTTTGGTTGGTGGTAGGGCATTTTCTAAGCCCGCCTGGCTACCTACCACCATCTTATCTAAGTCTTGCCGCTAAACATTGATGTGTTCCGGCTTGAAGATAAGATAGCCAGTTCTCCATTGCGTTGGGGAATCTTGGTAAGCCCGCTTTCATCTTTGGCATCATCGTCACTTACCATTAGGTGAGATGATGCCAAGGGCTTACCAATTGTAAATAAAAAATAAAGTTTACTAAAAATCATAATAAATTAATTTTGTTTGCAAGTAACCACCAACAAACAACGGGTAACTGCGAAATTAAATCACGACTAGCGCCATCTAGTAGCCGCTCCATGAATAAAACATGAGCGCGGGCCGTGTAGATGGCGCTGCCGCTAATTTATCGCCACTTTTACTGTTACGACCACTTTAGCCGTTTTCGCTGGCTTTTAGCAGATTATACTTGGCTTATTACGTCCTAACATATTCGTTGGCATTTCATTCGCTGTCGTAATTTCGCTAATGTACAATAAAGATTTTTCCAGGCGATTTGTTTTGTAGGCTGAGTGGGCAATGCCTTTGTCTGTTGACGCGCGAAATATGGAAATATTATTGATGTTGCTTTGTTTTGTTTGTATACTCTTTACTGAACAAAATAGGATATGTACTTCACTTAATTATTTTAAAAAAACAGCTTATGTACAGGCGGACATATCCGTATTGTTTGGTTTTAACTTGATGTCTTTTTGAGAAATTAGTCTGTATAATAAAATATATTGTACAGCCGCATAGGTGTATACCTATTTTCTCGCTTAGCCTTCGGTGTCGCGGGCATACAGGAATCAATAACAAAAACACACTTAGGTATCTAGTAGCAAAGAAAATCAATTGTGCAGCTTAGCCAAAGTACATACCTATATTAGTACTAACATACAGTATGGACACTCCCTGCCGCTCTCAAAATTGCGACCTCACCCCCTCGTCACCCAGATTGATACAGATTGGTTGTAGTTTGGTTCTCGAACGTATGGGATTTCGCCACGATGTTGATTGCTCCGTCATTTGTTTTTAGAAATGTAATTTGACGATCGTGTATATGCAGTGTCCGGCCGGGGTGTGGCTAAGCTGTGCATACTTTCTCGCGAAACCTTTACCGTCTGTCGTAGTCGGGCATACACAAATTAACAAAACATTACGATTACGCATATGAGCCGAAGAACGTTCACTGCTGGACAAAGGCCTCCTCCAAGGATTTTCACGACGACCGGTTCTGCGCTCCAGCGGTTTCCCGCGACCTTCACCAGGTGATTGGTTCGTCCTATAACTTCATCATCATCACATCAGCCGAAGGACGACCAATGCTGGACATAGGCCTCCCCCAAGGATTTCCACGACGACCGGTTCTGCGCTACCCCCGTCTAGCGGCTTCCCGCTACCTTCACCAGATCATCGGTCCACCGAGTGGGAGGCCTGCCTACGCCACTTATATAGTAGCGAAGAATAAAGGTGTGACAGATTTGATGGAATATTTACAAATAATTCGGATTTGTGAGGAGGGGGGTTTGTTATTCAGATACAGATACTATGGTGGCAACCCTAAAAAATAAAAAATACACAAGCCACAAAACAATCTATTTTGTGCACACGCTTTATCTCTCGCGCTCTCTCTCTCTCTCACACACACACACACATACACATACAACCCCACACACACAAACGTAGATCTATATTTATATTTTTTTAAGTCGTAAATGTGTAAAAAAATGTTTGTTGGGATTACGTCTGAACAATCCCGTCTCTCAGCTCTATAAAACGCGGCAAGATGAGTAGGTAAAGCAATGAAGAATAATTTTTGTAACTATCTTTTTATCAAATAAATAAAAAAATATAAAAATATTGTTTATGGTGACTGATACGTAGATATCGTTGCCTTTCTACGCTATTATGGCTGCGATATTTTTTTCCAGTCCTGCCAGTGAAACAACGTTTAGTTAGGCCATATTGTAATTATGTGGTTTAGTGTTAGCACTAATATAATCCCTACTTCCCTACTCCCTACTTATCCCTACTAATATTATAAATGTGAAAGTAACTCTGTCTGTCTGTTACGCTTTCCCGCAAAAACTACTGAACGGATTTGGCTGAAATTTGGTAGGTAGACAGATTAGGACCTGGATTAATACATAGGCTACTTTTTACCACGCGCACCCTCGAAAAGTCATAGAAACGTGGTCCACGCGGGTGAAGCCGCGGGAAACAGCTAGTATATGTATACTTTGGTGTTAGTCTAGTTTACAAGTATCTTATGTAGCAAAGTAATCAAGTTAATTTTAACTTAAATGTAAGTTTATTTTATGTAGTCGAGCGTTTACATGTACTTACTGAAACCCAACATCTTCATCTTTCTTGCCGTTTGCTATAACCAACCGCCAGTTGGCATTGCTATAGATATCCTTAACTTTCCTCAGCTAAGCTGTACATGTGCAAAAAACGTAGTGTATATAGGCAGGCCTCCCACTCGGTGGACCGATGACCTGGTGAAGGTCGCGGGAAGCCGCTGGATGCGGGCAGCGCAGAAGCGGTCGTTGTGGAGACCCATGGGGGACGTCTATGTCCAGCAACTCCAGCAGTGGACGTACTTCGGCTGATATGATGAAGCTATAATTATATAATGTGCATACTGGGCATTCCGGCGTGAATTGTTTATACAGCTTCATGTTGCGGAAGCATTGCAGTATTCGAAACAAGTATCTGCCATACGGATCACATTTAAATTACAAATGCGAAAGTATATGGATGTTTTTACTAAAAATTTAAGTGCGTTTGACTATATCTCACCTGTTAAGTGACGATGTAGTCGAGGATGGTACAAGCAAACTCAAATAATGTTTATTCACTCTCGCCTTGAAGGTCCCCAAATTGTAGGAGTCGGGAAACACAGACTCAGGCAAGGAGTTCCACTCCATCGCTGTCCGCATAATAAATGAGGAAGCGTAACGCTTCGTGCGTGTATAGGCTGAATATCAACAACAAAGGGGTGGAACCTCCTCTTGCGTCTCGTTGAGGTGGAATGGTGGAATGATTGTTTGTTTTTTCATTTTTCACGCCCAAAACGGCTGAACGGATTTGGATAAAATGATAGGTAGATAGATCAAGCACCGGATTAGCATATAAGTTATGTTTTATCCGTAAAAGAAATAGAAAAACCTAAACCTTTTAGTTACAAGCTTTTAATATTGAATTGTCACGCAATTTACACATGTATGCAAAATTTCAGCTCAATCGGTAACCAGGAAGTGTATCAAATTCAACTTGCAAGATTTGATGACAAACATCGGAACAGGTGAAACTAAATAAAAGCTTGTAATAATATTTTAAGTTTAAAATTTCATTGTGTCTACCTACAAAATGACAATTTAGTGTTCGAAAAATAAGTATTATTTTAAAAATTAAAAATAAGTATTATTCCAGCGTTTCCCGATTGGTGGTCCGCAGAATCCTGGGATTCCATGGAAGGGCCACAATGCAAGGGTTTCGCGTTCCGACCAACAATTTCCTTGAACAAAATCACAACCGCGCCGCAGTTGTTCGCGCGCGCCGGCCGTACGTCATCATTAAGCCTAAGTTTAGTGCTATATTTTAAGACAATGAATATCAACAACAAAGGGGTGGAAACTAAATAAAAGCTTGTAATAATATGGGGTGGTTAGTGGGTGCGAAACCATAAACCATAGATATATCGTTTGGGTTACGGTACACAGCGCATTTCTCTCTTTAATTAAAAACTTTTATCAGACAAACAGTATGGCTTTCGTCCAGGTCGGAATACCTCTGACGCCTTAGCTCAACTAACAGAATGTGTCATAAAAAACTTAGATCAAAAGAGAAAGGTGTTGTCGGTTTTTGTAGACCTGGCCAAAGCTTTCGACACTATTTCGCACAAAATCTTGATTAGGAAACTGGAAAACATGGGCATAACAGAAAGAAATCTGAACTGGTTTATTAGTTATCTATCTAAACGAGAGCAGCGTGTGAGAATGGATGATGAAATCAGTGGGTCACAAGAAGTGCAATTTGGTGTACCACAGGGAAGCGTACTGGGCCCAATTCTATTTATTATATATATATAAATGATCTATGCGAACTGCTTCCCAATGCGCAAACCTTGTGTTTCGCTGATGATACAGTTATAAGTATATCAAACGTTACATGGAACCTTGTCGCTGATGATGCAAGTAAGGGTACAAGTTTGGCTAGGACCTGGTTTGATATGAACTTGCTCTCAACGAATGAAAACAAGACTACTTTTATTTGTTTTGCTCTCACCAAGGCCGGTCTTCCTGGTCATGATGTTTCTGTGCAAATTCATTCTTGTACAGATGAGCAGGATTGTAAATGCACTAAGCTAAAACGGACCGCCTCCATTAATTACCTAGGTGTAGACATAGATCAGCACCTCAAATGGGATGTACATATTACTAAACTAGTAAACAGAATAAAAAGATGTTGCTATATCAACGCTGATCTAAGGAATAATGTAGATGATGATACTCTAATGCTAGTATACTTTTCCATGACGCAGTCTCTTTTAATGTATGGGATCACTGCATGGGGTAGTTGTGGCTCCACTATATTATCAACACTAGAACGAGCTCAAAAACTTAATTTAAAAATTATAAAACGTAAACCAAGGCTGTTCCCTACTGGGGAAATATTTAAAATTTCTAAAGTACTGACACTCAGGCAAATATACATTTGGCAAATTATGGTCTACTTTGCGAAAAATGTCAAAGAAGTACCGTTAAATCATAACAATCGTACCTTACGAAGTACTACTATCAAAACCTTTAAAGCACCTTTTAGACACACTGCTGCTGCCAGAAAACATTTCTCGGCTATTGCACCGCAATATTTTGAACTTTTACCACAAGAATTAAAGAATCTAATATTTAGTTTTCGTGATGTGAGTGATTCGATAAGACCCCATTGTATTAAAATCCTAAATTCAAAAATTAAAAAATATCTATTAAAATACAATAATAAGCAATTTAATGACATTTATAATAGTTTGATTTAGGTTACTGTTACTTATCATCATCATCATATCAGCCACAAATCGTCCACTGCTGGACAAAGGCCTCCCCCAAGGATTTCCACAAATACCTATGTTACTTATACCTAAAGTTTATTTTATTTTTAGTTTAGTTTCTAGATAAGCTTTCTGTATCTGCTTTATTATATACATTTTTTTTACCATAACTCTAACTGGATTGCTGCACTGCCCGTCTCCCTAGCTAATTGAAAGGTTAACTAGTAAATGTTCTGTAGTGTACCGTAACACAGGCTTTGGTCTTTTTCGGACACTACTGTGTTTCACCACATGCTTAGCATGGGCTGTCTGTGGCGCTTATCTTGATTTTTTAATCTTTTGTTTGCTTTTTATACTTGGTGATGGTAAATGTGTACATACTTTTTATGTAACAATAATTAATAAATAAATAAAATAAATATGTAAAAAAAAAATTATTCTTCCCGTTAAATTGTACTTCTTTGTAAAATAAATGTTTTGTTAAATACACAAAATAATTGCTTTTCATTTAAATATGTTCTTTCTTTTCTATTTAGAATAGAAAATATATAAACTACAAGGTAATAATTTTCTGTTATAATACTAGGGTTCCGCTAGGAAAAGTATAATCAATTAGGGTTCCGTGGCAAAAAAAATTGGGGACCTATGTATTATTCTACTTGTCTACTTATCTACTAAATCACATAGTTGACTACTTTAGCACTCTTAATTACTTAAAATTAACTTATCTACAAACTTCGCTTGCCTAGTTTACACATACCTATTAAGTAGCGAAGTTATCAAGTTAATTTTAACTTAAAAGTAAGTTAATTATAAGTGGTCGAGAGTTTACACGTAATAAGTGAATAAGTAGTATACCTAAGTGATTTAGTAGTTAACTAAATGTTTAGTTGAATATACCGTTTACACCGTACTAAATTATAATTTAGTAGCAGGCCACGCCCACCGGGGCTGCGTGCGGTGCGGGTGGAGAGGCTACTTATTCGAAAAATAGATTCGATTCTATTTGTCAACATAACTACTAAATCATTAACTTATTATAAGTTAACAGCTCTTTAGTAATTGTTTACACACAGTAATTTATTTAAAATTTAGTTAAAATTAAGTTAACTTCTTCGCTACTTAATATTTACGTTAGGCATTAAATGAACTTTCGGCTGATATGATGATGATGATGATAAAAGATTTGATGGAAAACAAAGCGGATAATGTTAAATGAATGATGATGAAATTTTGTATATTATGTATTATTTTCTACGTGGTATTTATTTGTTTGCTAGGTATTTAGAAATATGTTATCACAACTTTTTTTTTATGTTGTCTTTGTTATTGTACACGTCCTCTGCCATTCTTTTGTAATTTCTCTTACCAAGGTCTGCTGGTAGAAATTTCTTATAGCGATAAGCTGTATACCTTTTGTATGTTCTCATCAGTTTAATGTTTGTTTGTCCCTATTTCTGTGTACAATAAATTGTGAAATAAATAAAATACTCGAAGGTATGCGCTGTTGTATAATTTAATAATTAACTAGCTTTTGCCCGCAGCTTCGCCCGCGTGGACATCATTTTTATGATTGACCTTGGCGGCTCGCGAGCGTGGACATGAGTTTTCTCCAGATCCCATCCCAGATCGGGCTATTCTAATTAGCATTCTATGTCACTTCCCACCTCCTCAACTAATTCTGTACAAAAAGTTACTTCAATCCATTGCTTCATTGCGACGCCGACGTGCGCGAGCGTGGAATTGAGTTTTCCCCAGATCACTCGGGAACTATGCAGGATATGCTAATTAGAAAATTATGTCATTTCCCACCTCTCAATCATCTTTGTGCAAAAAATCACAGCAATCCTTAATTCCGTTGCGATGTTAGAGATATTATTAGTCAAAAAAAATATTGTTTCAGTTCCCTCAAAAACTGCATCGGACTATGTTATATTTTTCACGGGATAAAGTGTCCTTCCCCGCGACACAGGCTACCTGCATGTCAAACTTCATCAAGATTGGTCAAGGTGTTGAAGCGTGAAAAGGTAAGTACATGTAAATAAAAAACAAACACATTTTCACATTTATAATATTATTAGTAAGGATTTGCACGCATGAAGGCAATCAATAAAAAATATGGTCAAGTTCGTGTTCGACCACGCAAAAAGTAGGGCTCCAAAGTCTTTCCAAAAAATAAATGTGTATTTAAAAAAAATTGTTTGCAGTTAGTATCTAATCTAATAGAAAATTTTGTACGGAAAATCTATGAACGTTATACAAATCCAACTACACATCTTAAGTTGGTCGAATATTACTCCTAAACTAAGAAAGCCTACTTACCCTTTTTTTTAAATCGATTACCTAAACGTCCTACTGTTTAAATATTTTTTTTAAATGTCCTGTATTAGCGGTTTGTCTGGAAAGCGGGGAAAGCAATAATTAACTTAAACAAAAATTGGCATATTAAAGCTTAATATTTCGTAAACGGATCCCTATATCATAAAATACTTTTCAGACACCCGTAATATTTTTAAACGACCTATCCAACAACACCCCACACCAGTGACTTATATATTACTGGCGTACCCCACACCATGAGATAGACGAAATCCCCCCCCCCCCCCCCCCCCACACACACACACACACACACTTTTACGTGTAAGGGAGGTACCCTAAAAAATTAGTTTTTATTTTACCACTTTCGGCGTGATTACTCATGCCAAATTACAGCTTTCTAGTACTAAGACTACCTAAGAGTATAAAATATACCGCGGACGGACGAACAGACAGACATGGCGAAACTATAAGGGTTCCTTGTTGACTACGGAACCTTAAGAATTAAGTAGGTTAAGGACCTAACCTACTAGGAGAGAATTTTCCTCTTCCTCGGGATAAACACAAAATAGCTTCTTGTACAATCCAATATTGCCGATTTGCGCGCGCTTTCTCTAACATTCGAGCGCCATTACAATAATTTTTAAACCGCTATTTATGTCGTGAACTCACCAAAATAACCTTTATTTTGTTTTAGATTAAGTTGCTATTCGTTTGTTCTACGAAAATGAATCAGATTACCCGCCACAAGTCAAGTTGCAAATCGGAAACATTATACAGATTAAATTTGGAAAGATCGACATAGAGTGGCCTCAGAAGAGTATTTATACTTCATAGGTAGGTATTTTACCCGACTGCCTCAGAAGGAGAGTTATGTTTTTCGAGTGTATGTATGTATGTAGATCTGTATGTTCCCTGCTACAGCCTGAACGGCTTGAAGGATTTTAACGTATGAGGTATCGTTAGATTCGTTTTGATCCCGTGAGTGACATAGGATACATTTTTACCCGACTGGCCAAAAAGAGGGGTTAAGTTTTTACGGAGTCGTGTTTTAATTTTTAATGAATTCCTAAAGTTATTGCCTAAATTACTTTAACGATTATAATTCATAGTGTATATACAAGCCATTAAAAGGGGCTTCTACTTATCATAACACAAAAAAACGTTCTTCAAGAAACCCATAGTCAATTCTCTAAAACAATTGAACTGGACAGGAGACCCATACAACAAAGTTATTTAATATATATCTTAAGTACAAAATAAATTTTTATGTTTTTAATATTATGCGACGTCCACTGTAGTCTGTAGGTACCAGCTGTTTTAGACGGGTTGGTTCTTCTTGAACACATTTAAGTACCCGTTTTAAATCAACCACGAATGTTTTAATACGACCTGGCACTTGTAGGGAGGCTGGGGAACCAATGGGGTGTGGAACTAAGGCAGTGTGGCTTGGCGCGTTGTCGTGATGATACTTGATGCGTCCTTGATATCGCTTCGGCAGCGTGCAACCCTCCTTTTCAGTCTTTTGAGGACTTCCTAGTAGTAAGCTGTCATCCCTGTAGGTACGAACTAGTAATGGACAATGCCCCTAACGTCAAAGAAAACAATAAGCATGGTTTTGATCCTTGACTTGCTTATGCGTGCCTTCTTGGGGCGGACCACTGCGGGGTTCATCGGCAACCACGTCTCGGCCCCCCTTGAACGACTTGTGCCAATGGACGACTTGTGATTTGAACAAGCAATCACTCCCAAAAGCTTGCTTAGTTGAAACGTTTCTGTGGCGAACTTCCCCAGTTTAACGCAAAATTTGATAAAGTAACGTTGTTCCACACAAATATTCATCGCGCCGTGTTACATAACCTCAAAACACCCCGTGTCGTCTAAAAAAATAGGTCGCATTTCTTAAGGAACGAACTGTGTATATCTTTCCTATTCTGCACCTATAGACTATACATTTTGTTGTACAATAAAAAGTTCACAAACAAACAAAAATCCTTACTAATATTATAAACGTGAAAGTTTGTATGTACAGATGTATGGATGTTTGTCACTCTCTCACGCCACAACAGATAAACGGATCTGGATGAAATTTGGTAGGTAGACAGATTAGGACCTGGATTGACATATAGGCTACTCTTTTTTTCACGCTCGCAAGCCGCTGGCTGCTCGCGCACTGCGCACCCTCGAAGACAGTCATAGAAACTATGTTCACGCGAGCGAAGCCGCCGGCAAAAGCTAGTCTATCCCTAATTCAATTTTATTAACTAAAGGCCAGATAATTATTATTTTATTATCATATAGTAGACGAAGCGGGCCTCAGTATTTCCATAATTTTATTGCATTAATCTTGTGGCATTATCAACTCCATACCATTCCCATGCCAAGCTCCCTATTGCCAAATCCTGAATATACGTACTTTTGTGTGTAGGCATCTTTTACATAAAAAGGCTATTAGAATAACATATTGGACAGTTGTAGGCAGTTAGCCCTAAAACTGCTTGTAATATGGTAAACTGCCTGAACAACCCATAGTACGTCAGTACTAATATATACAGGGTGTAACAAAATTGGTGTAGGTCCCGTTAACTGGGGCTTCTACTCATCATACTGAACAACTTTTGTTCTACGAATTTGCTGAAATCGCAACTTCACTCTTCATACAAATCGATCAGCTAATCGACCAATTTTGTTTTATTTTTTAGTATGGAGGGTCCAATTTTTTTTATGAGAATTGACTATGGGTTCCTTAGGGAAAGTTGTTCAGTATGATGAGTACAACCCCCAGGGTCCTACACCAATTTTTTACACCTGTATACTTTGCCCATAGCGTCCTCCCCCCCTCCTTACTGCTGTGTACTGGTGTCTTTTTTGTTTGAGTGCGTTTGGCTGCACATCACCTGCTGGTAAGTGCCGATGCAGCCGAGGATGTAACCCACAAACTCAAATAGTGCCTATTCACTCTCGTCTTGAAGATTCCTAAATTATACGAACCGGGAATACAGACGCCGGCAGGGAATTCCACTCCTTGAACGTTCGCATGATGAAAGAAGAAGCAAAACGCTTCGTGTCTTCCCTAACTCGGGAAAGTTAGGCCATACTCCACACACGGGGGCCAATTCCGGGTGTATGTAGGTTTTTGGGCTAGTGTCAAAAGTTTTCAAGCCGCCTACAAGGCCTCTGACACGGCTTAACGTGTCTTGCTGAGCACGGAAACGGTCGAAGTAAATTCCACTAACAGCCACCCATCCAGATAATGACCGAGCTTCTGGTCGGTTAACCTGCATGATTGAACCTTCGTAAAGCGTAAAATAATCATATCAGCTTATATACGTCCCCACCCAGAGGCTCGAAGCCTATCCTGAATTAGGGCGTGACCACGCGGGCTCAGTGCGTGTTGATCGACTTCACACACAACCTGCGAGTTTCTTCGCACAGACGTGTGCAGGTTTCCTCACGATGTTTTCCTTCACCGTAAGAGCGTCGGATAAACGTACATATGAAATCTAAATTCGAAATCACATTGGTACGTTGCAGGATTCGAACCACGACCTCCCGCACAGGAGGCGGCGGCCCTAGCCGTTACGCCACCGACGCTCTAAAGCGTAAAATAAGTGCGCTTAAATTAATCTTTAGCTTTTGTATAACCTTTGCGTGGCAAAACTTTCAATGGACGTCCATACTTCCTGGTTTTGACCGATATCGAAACGAGGAGGTTGTTGATTCGATGCGTATGGCCCAGTGGTACTTAAAAATCTGTCTTTGTCTTTTTCTTTACGTGTAAAGAGGGAAGAAAATAACCACACTTTTTCACTTTTTCGATGTTTTCGTTTTTCCAGTTGATTTTTTATACAGAATATATTCTGTTAGTATTATATTATTTCGTCTTGTCCATGTTCATTCTAAGACTTACCTGTTGAGAGACTCTACTGAGATCATCGAGCATTGTGCCTAAGTCGTCCATAGTCTCAACCGTGACCACGATATCGTCAGCGAATCGAAGGTGGGTGATGTACTCGCCGTTGATATTAATGCCGAGTCCACCCCAGTCCGAAAGCTTAAAAACATCTTCTAGGAAGACTTTCACTTTTCAAATTTTTAGTATTTGTTGTTATAGCGGCAACAGAAATACATCATCTGTGAAAATTTCAACTGTCTAGCTATCACGGTTCGTGAAATACATCCTGGTGACAGACGGACAGAAGGACGGACAGCGAATTCTTAGTAATAGGGTCCCGTTAAGTTAAGGGGGATCTCCATACAAGATCAGAAAAGTGTTATGTAGTTTTTTTTGCTCTATTGTAACAACTGTGTATAACACAAGTATAAAAATTGGTGTAATTATATTAAATTGTAGACTCTAAAACAACAAATAAAATAAAACAGCCAAGTGTGAGTCGGACTTGCGCTGAGGATCCCGGACTCGACGAAAATTACTATAACTTTATATGACTAAGTTAGTTTGTTTTACCAGAAAAAAATCTTACCTACCTCCAATGACTTATATATATTACTGGCGCCTACCTCCCATACTCAGATAACCTGTTCTTCTCAAAAATGGCTCTAACGGTTTTGATGAAACTTTGTGAGTAACTTCCACACTGCGTAGTTCGTTATTATAGGAAAAATCGAAATGAGATACCTCCGATACAAAACCAGAATATATGTAAATTTTTATCGATAGTTAACTAAACTAGCGACCCGCCCCGCGGCTGCAATCGCATTTTTTTTCACTGGATCCTCTAGGCTAATCCGAAGCTTCCCTGAAACATTCATCAAAATCGCTCCAGCAGTTTTGGCGTTCATAAGGAACATACATACTCATACTGACTTTTATATACAGGTAAAAAAAAATTGGTTTAGCACCCGTTAACTGAGGGTTCTACCCATCATACTGGGCCGTTTTATATTATTTGTTGTTTTACTTTAGAGTCTACAATTTAATATAATCACACCAGGCTGGATACTTCCGTAATACACAGTTGTAAAAACGGGACCCTATCACTAACACTTCGCTGTCACAGTGCGTCTGCCCGTCTGTCACCAGGCTGTATTTCATGAACCGTGATAGCTAGACAGTTGAAATTTTCACACATGATGTATTTGTGTTGCCGCTATAACAACAAATACTAAAAATAAGAAAATTGAAAGTCATATGGCCTTATAATAACTACGTAGTTCATTACTCCGAGAAAAATCTGATAATGGGACCTTCCTTACAAATCCAGGTTTTGCGTCATCCACAACGACCAGACCTGCGCTGCCCGCATCCAGCAGCTTCCCACGACCTTTACCAGGTCGTGGGTCCACCGTGTAGGAGGCCTGCCTACATACTTATATTTATTTAATCGTCAAAATGGCCGCCAAGCTTATGGGAAATAAAAATGTGGAAGATTTCCTAATGACCATAAAATGATGCCATAAAATATTATTTCGTTTACGACGTCAGTTTATCGTGATTGATTTTAGATAGCGAAGGGCGTTATTGTGGAGAATTTATGATTTGGAGTATAGAGAAAGATCCCATTAAACCTTGAAGTATAATGACGTAAGTAAATTATGTAGTTTTATCTACAATTTTATCATCATATCCGTCGAAAGACGTCCACTGCTCGTCAAACAAAAACCTTTCCGCAACGACCAGTCCTGCGCTGCCCGCATCCAGCGGCTTCCCGCGACCTTTATCTACCGGGTCGTCAGTCTATCGAATGGGAGGCCATAACATTCCGGCTTAGGGGCAATAACATAAGTCATCATCATGTCAGCTTGTATACGTCCCCACTGAGGGGCTCGAGCCTAACCTAAATTAGGGCGATCGGGCCTTAGTTGACCACGCGGGCCCAGTGCGGGTTGGTCGACTTCACACACAACCTGCGAGTTTCTTCGCAAGCGTGTGCAGGTTTCCTCACGATGTTTTCCTTCACCGTAAGAGCGTCGGATAAACGTACATATGAAATCTAAATTCCAAATTTACATTGGTACGTGGCAGGATTCGAACAACGACCTCCCGGGTAGGAGGCGGCTAACCTAGCCGTTACGCCACCGACGCTCTGTGGTAGTAGGTACAAAGTAGGTATAAATATTCTGGGACAAATCACACATGGTCATCTGGGCCCAAAGTAGGATTCCCTGTGTTATGGGAACCAGAGACTGATATACATAAATACTTACATATTATAGATATTTAACACCCAGACACAAAGCAAACAAATCTGCTCATCACACAAATGTTTGCCCTGGGTGGGGATCGAACCCACAACCCTCGGATCAGTAGTCATGAGTACAAACCACTGAGCCACCGAGTTAGTCAAATAGACTAAGAATGGTAAAAGTGACAGTCAGCTTAGAGGCCCTAGTAAATAGCATTATGATACTTTTGTGGGGACATGCAGCTGATATAAATACCATATTTGTTCTACAAAAAAGAGCGGTTCGCGCGATTTAAGGAATGCGTTCTCGTGAGTCGCTGAGAGGTAAGTTCAAAGATATTACTATAATTACTTTCTCCTGTCAATATATTTATGAAAATATAATGTATGTACGTAAAAATCTGCATCTCTTTTCACTGAATAGTGACAGGCACAGTCGTAATCTTCGGAATAGGAATAAACTTCAAGTAACTTATACCAGACTTAGCAAAATTAATAACTCCTTTGTGGGACAATGCTCACTCATGTATAACAAATTACCCGATGATGTCTTAAATTTGTCAGAAAAACTGTTTAAAAATTGTGTCAAAAGAACTCTTTGTAAAAAAGACATCCGAATATTTTAATGACAAAAATTTATGGGTAGACAGTGTTTCTTCTATCAACACTACTAATCATGTTTAACAGTAATAAAATGATAAACAACCTAAGAATTGACATGGAAACGACAAGACATGACAAGTCTAGTACTTCTTTTAATTAATATTTTTATCTTAGCATTGACATGAGTGGTGCAATGTTTGTACGGATGGTGGCGCATCGGGAGCCGGGTCGTTCCTTTCCCTCTAATATGGTTGATGGGAGCGATGGCTGACTCTCGCGTTATACTCGTGACCGGGTGCTGTCCGTGTGAACTGGCCTACTCTTGTCAAAGGTTTCAATGACATTCATTATTTGTGTAGGTATATAACTTTTCGTGTCATATTGTTTTCATGTTTTAATGACATAATCTGGTTTATTTCTAGGATTTAATTTTGACATTATTAACTAATTAATGATTGTTTATTTTTTGATTTTTCACAAATGAAATTATGTTATTATTAATTTATGACTATCAGAAAGAGTGTAATTTGCACCTATTTTGAATAAATACCTTGAATCTTGAATCGTCTGCCTAAAAGAGAGGCGGCTAAAAGATTCTATGGGAGGTATGCGGGGATTATTTTTTTACATAATATAGGTAAGTTTTCTCACTTCCAGAATCCAAAAAATAAAATTTCTGCTGTCGAGCAGGCTGTCTCTCCCTGTAGAGTGATTTTAGTAAAAACATTGCATATGATGATTATATACTTAGGTCGGGGAAAAAGTTTCTTCGTATTTTGTAACTATAAATAAATTTGTAATCAAATCTCTTTGCTTCTATTATTTGTAGGTACCTGGCTGGTACCTGGCTCACCATCCCCCATCATCCCCTCACCATACCCCTCACCATTCCCCTCACCATCCCCCTCACCATCCCCCTCACCATCCCCTCACCATCCCCCTCACCATCCCCCTCACCATTCCTCTCACCATCCCCCTCACCATCCCCCTCACCATCACCACCATCATTATCACCATCATCATCATCATGATGGATAGATAGATGGCACTGTATGGTTTTTAGAACTCAAATTTTATTTATTTTTTTGGGTGTCAGGTTTTATTTTCGTTACGAAATTTTTTGATTCGGTCCCCTCAAAGCCCGCGGTAAAAGCTATACAATAGCTTAATAAAATTCACACCTTTTTAAAATTGTTTTTTCTGTCTATGAAAATGAGTGAAAGTAACGAGAAATTTGCTGCATTTTGAAGTTTTAAGTAAAAAAAAGGTAAAAATGCAACACAGGCAGCAAATAAAATTTGTGCTGTTTATAGACCTAATGCAGTATCAATCAGTAGCACAAAGTTGGTTCAAGCATTTCAACACAGACTTATATCTAAAATGGTTTGTGCATTTCAAGTATGGAAATCTTATTGTTCAAGATGCAGCTCGTTTTGTTCGCCCTGTTTAAATTTGCATACAAAATACGAAGAAAGTTTTTCCTTGTACCTTTTTAACTCAAAATGTACCTTTCAGCGCCGGATATGTACCTTTTGGGAACTCAGTTGCGGCAACACTGGTAACTTCAGTTAGTGACTTATAATTAAATCCTCTTTGCTCAGTTTTTTCTTGAACTTTTGTGGGGTGAATGTGTTTGCTGTTTTTCTTTCGTAAAAAATTGTTTACTTATTTTTTAATCGGAAGTTTTTCAGAAACCAGTTAAGATGTAAATCAGTGCGCGAAACAATAGTTCCGGACACACAGTGTAAAAAAACGTACCCAAAATGAAAGTTATAGAAGCGAAAATAGTGGTTCTAGGATCGCAAGGTATGTAATAGTTATTTCAAGATGATCTAACCGCTTTATCGCATAATAGATTTATATATTCACATTTCCAATAGTCATGTAGTGTAACCAACGACCGGAAAACCAAGTATTAACTGGTTTAGCTTGGTATGAACTCTTTAAAAGTGTGGATCCAACTTTCTAACCTACGCTTTGCTAGAACAAATAGATACTTTAACAATGGTCTCCTGGTTGTTTTTAGCGTTCTGTAGTCAAACTAACAATTTCACCATGTCCGCTTGCCAGTCTGTCTGTCCGTCCGTTGGTATGACACTACCGTTTAACTCAGACTATTTATTACAGCTCTACACTGGAATTTGCATGGCGATACAAATCTTTGATGCCTTTAGAGTCTAAAGGGTCTATCAATACATCATCATCTCGGCCGAGAGATATCCACTGATTATAGGCCCTTCTTATAGACTTCCATTTAGCATGATTCTGTGTCACAAGGCATCCAATGTCTGTTAGGTTTGACGGCAGTTCTAGCCGATCATATGATGCTTGTTGCATGCAAATACAGAATTATTACGAAATCACAACAGTTTATTTATTGACTTTTCATCATAGAATATTTTTCAAGCAAGTGACAGAACTCAAGGCTCTGTAACAAACAAACACCATAGCAACAATGCCATAGAGTTTTCCATAGCCAAGAATAGCCAAAAAGTATACATATTATATTGACTGACTCGGTGGCTCAGTGGTTAGTGCTCCTGACTACTGATCCGAGAGTCGTGGGTTCGATCCCCCACCCAGGGCAAACATTTGTGTGAAGAGCAGATTTGTTTGCTCTGTGTCTGGGTGTTAAATATCTATTTATGTATGTATTTCAACATATAATTTTTATTTTATTTTTTTTTTTATTGTAAAAAACAAACAGTAACATATACATGTAAGTACGTAACTTAATTTTAGTACTTAAGTAAGTATCTAACTTAATGTTAGTATATTTATAGGTACATAACTCAGTTTCAGTAAGTAAGTAATTTAGTTTAAGTAAGTGTGTATTTTAGTTTAGTCAGTATATATAAGTATGTATATCAGTTTCTGGTTCCCATAACACAGGGATTCCTACTTTGGGGCCAGATGACCATGTGTGATTTGTCCTAGAATATTTATTTATTTATTATGTCTATTCTTAAAAATGTCTTCCTACAAGTTTCACTAGATCTACAGTACACCTGGGGTTGGGAAGGAGGGGTGTCCAATTCCGGTCGATGCTTGCCACTGGAGAACCTTTCTTCCCCATCAGTTTGCTCCACTTTAGAAGACATTTTACATGGAAAATAAACAAATAGAGCCCACTTAAATACATTTCATTTAAAAAATGGAATTGCTAAACACATTGAAAACCACTAAGTACAATTTTACTAGTTTTGAAGTGAAAACTTCTTTAGATGCATTGGACATTTTTTGAGATGGGAAAAAACCATTGAACTCGCAACACTGTAATCGTGTAATGTAACCTTACCAAAAACAATCACAGGGTCAAAACTTCTAACTTCTGTCGGCACTCCTGAAGTTTCCATAAAATTTATATGATAACATACTGGAGGCATACCCTATCAATTAAAAAATTGGCAAAGTGGGTGCCTGACCAATGTCCATGCATAATGTAGTTATTACTAGACAATTGTTTGTCTCGTACCCTAACCACCACTTTTTAGCTACCTCCATGGTGTAGTGGTATGTCCAATAAGTTCACATCAGGAGGTCACATGTTCAGTTCCCTCCGGAGTATTTGTAAGACTCGTTTTGGTTGGTGGAAGAGCATTTTCTAAGCCTGCCTGGCTAGCTACCACCATCTCATCTAAATCTTGCCGCCAAACATCAATGCTAACATCATTGATGTGTTCCGGCTTGAAAATAAGATAGCCAGTTCCCCATTGCATTGGGTTATCTGTTATCTTGGTAAGCCCGCTTCCATCTTCGGAATCATTGTCACTTACCATCAGGTGCTATAAGTAACACTTATCTTATAGTAACATGTATCTTATAGTAATTTTTACATTCCCAATAGCAACTTTTGTTCACGCCTCTACCCTTTAGTATTTCATTTCATTCCCATTTACTGGTTTTTTGGCAGAAAACTCTTACAGAGTTAAGCATACCAATTTAAATCTTGTATGTATACTTAACTTTTGTATTTCTCATTTACTGTTTGTTATATATGTGTACAATAAACAATAAAATAAAGAGTGTGTGGTTTTATGAAACCACATATGGTAAAAGTGAAACTTTTTTCACATTATAGACATTAACAGAGCACGAAACGATTTAACTGCTCTTGTCTTGGAGCTACAGTACAGAGAACGACACGATCATGGCTGCTCTCGTCTTGGAGCTATGGTACAGAGGACGAAACGATCATGGCTGCTCTGACGAAAAAGTTTGAGACGATGTAATAAAAGTTTCACTTTAATAAAATAAATGAAGTACACCTGGACAGATTAATAAAATCAAGGTCCAATCTGTTAAAGTAGTTTTTTGGGTTGCATACCCAATTATGTGACATTTTGGCAGATTTCATAACAATTAATAAATCAAAATTAAAAAATAAGGTATAAAAGAAAAGTGTTGTTTTGCTCTATTGTAAAAACGGTAAGACATACAAATGTCAAACTTGGTGTGATTATATTACAAAGCCTAAAGTAAAATTTAAAACAATAAAAACGGGCCAAGTGTAAGTTGTACTCGTGCTAAGGGTCCCGAACTGATTAAAAGAAAAAACATTTTTTGAGTTTGAGGTTTTACTTTTTAAGGTTGTTTTTTACCTTCGAGCGACTGGGAAGTGGAAGGTATTGTGATGGCAAATAAATCGAAGTTGAGATTTTGAAGGGGATCGATTGTCTTACATACATACAATCACACCTCTTTCCCGTAGGGGTAGGCACAGACCACTTCAATCGATTGTCTTACACTACTAATATTAGACCCAACTACGTTAGTACTAATATATATATACTTTGACCCAACTATTATTTTTAGACTTTAAAGTCAAAAATTGAAAAAAATGTGTGTGTGTGTGTGTGTCTGTACGTCCGTCTGGTGCTCTAGTTCAAAATACTGAACGGGTTTGAGTGAAATTTGGGTTCATCATCATCATGTTTTCAACTATGAACATGAAGGAGAGGTACTGTAGTTTATTTAGAAACTATCATCATCATCATCATTACATCAGCCAAAAGACGTCCACTGCTGAACAAAGGCCTCCCCCAAGGATTTCCACGACGACCGGTCCTGCGCTGCCCGCATCCAGCGGCTTCCCGCGACCTTCACCAGATCGTCGGTCCACCGCGTGGGAGGCCTGCGTACACTATAACTGTGAAATCTAGTTCACTATAGTTACAAATAGTATAATTGCTAAAAGTGGCAAAGTAAGTATGTACTCATCATATCATCTCATATACGTCCCCACCGAGGGGCTCGAGCCTACCCTGAATTAGGGCGATCGGGCCATAGTCGACTTAGCGGGCCCAGTGCGGGTTGGTCGACTTCACACACAACCTGCGACTTTCTCCGCAGGCGTGTGCAGGTTTCCTCACAATGTTTTCCTTCACGCATATGTATGTATACTCAGTTATTTATTTTGTAATTGAAATTAGAGGGTTTCCCTTATTAAGGCCGTTTCGAGTCTGCCAGAACGAGGTGCGCGAGCCTTCGAGCCTAGCACATACATTGACGTAACGTAACCAACTACTAAGAACAAGAACGCATAACTTGTGCATTTGAGCGAAACCGAATGAAGGCGAGGTCGTTGATGTAACCAGACACCTTAGGGCCCCGCTCTGACCTCCGTGAGTTAGGTGGTTGTTGCCAGTGAATATGTTAGATAATCGGCGTTCGGTAATGTGATACCATCGTCACTAACCATCAGGTCATCAGGTTAGATGCCAAGGGCTAACCAATACGATATTTTACTATACTAGTCATTTGAGTTACTTTTTATCGATTGTTTTAAACGAAACTTGGTTCTGCAATTATTCGCGTTGCTGACATCACGGATCAGATAAATAAGGTTGGATTGCAAATGTGCGCTGGATAGGCGCCCCACAAGTATGATTATACAATCGTACTTAACCGAAGCACGCGTTCATATATTTTTTTTGCGTGTGGTTGTGTGTAACGTACGGACTCTCGAAATGGTGTGAGACGCAATTGCAGCCCTGTGCCTGTGTTCTAAGTGTGTTTTGTTTATTAGTGCGCGCAATTCGTGTTGTATTATTATTGCTTGTGTCGTGGAGTTGATGGGTGGGAGACAGGCGGCGACGCTGGTTTTCAAATTTAACCTTATTTATCTTATCCGTGGCTGACATAGTGACACACAACCTTCGAGTTTTCTTCGCATGCATGAACTTTCCTCACGATGTTTTCAGTCACCGTAAGAGCGTCGGATAAACGTACATATTCAATCGAAAACACATTGGTACGTGGCAGGATTCGAACCACGACCTCCCGAGTAGGAGGTAGCGGTTCTATCTAACCGTTACACCACCGGCGATCTGCCTAGGTGACAAGTTAACTTAACCCTCAAGTTTTCTTTCTACAAAATGTGAATGAATGGGCAGGATCTACCCTAAAAAATATATCACTATATAAATTCATGAATTTTTCATACTTCACTCACTGCATGACGCGAGACGAAGCTTAGTGCAACTTGCGTAGTTGGGTCGATCACGCAGGTTAACTGACCGGTAGCATTTTTATCTACCGTTTCAGTGCTTCGCAAGGCACGTTAAGCCGTCGGTGTCGGTTGCTATGACTAGATAGCAATCGTGAAGTCGTGTCAGATGCCTTATTATAGGCGGCTTGAAGAACTTCTGACAGTTGGGTTCCACACTAGCCCTACAACCTGCACGTTTCTTTGACTTTTCGAGGGTGCGCAGTCCGCGAGCGTGGAAAGAAGTAGCCTCTGTGTTAATCCAGGTCTTAATCTGGCTACCTACCAAATTGCAGCCAGATCCGTTTAGTAGTTTTTGCGTGAAAGAGTAACAAACATACATCCATACATTACGTGAAGAAACTAGCGCCGTCTAGTATGATGGTACGGAACTCTTTGTACTAGCGCCATCTAGTATGATGGTACGGAACTCTTTGTACTAGCGCCATCTAGTATGATGGTACGGAACTCTTTGTACTAGCGCCATCTAGTATGATGGTACGGAACTCTTTGTACTAGTGCCATCTAGTATGATGGAACGGAACTCTTTGTACTAGCGCCATCTAGTATGATGGTACGGAACTCTTTGTACTAGCGCCGTCTAGTATGATGGTACGGAACACTTTGTACTAGCGCCGTCTAGTATGATGGTACGGAACACTTTGTACTAGCGCCGTCTAGTATGATGGTACGGAACACTTTGTACTAGCGCCATCTAGTATGATGGTACGGAACTCTTTGTACTAGCGCCATCTAGTATGATGGTACGGAACTCTTTGTACTAGCGCCATCTAGTATGATGGTACGGAACTCTTTGTACTAGTGCCATCTAGTATGATGGAACGGAACTCTTTGTACTAGCGCCATCTAGTATGATGGTACGGAACTCTTTGCACTAGCGCCGTCTAGTATGATGGTACGGAACACTTTGTACTAGCGCCGTCTAGTATGATGGTACGGAACACTTTGTACTAGCGCCGTCTAGTATGATGGTACGGAACTCTTTGTACTAGCGCCGTCTAGTATGATGGTACGGAACACTTTGTACTAGCGCCGTCTAGTATGATGGTACGGAACTCTTTGTACTAGCGCCGTCTAGTATGATGGTACGGAACACTTTGTACTAGCGCCGTCTAGTATGATGGTACGGAACACTTTGTACTAGCGCCGTCTAGTATGATGGTACGGAACACTTTGTACTAGCGCCGTCTAGTATGATGGTACGGAACTCTTTGTACTAGCGCCGTCTAGTATGATGGTACGGAACACTTTGTACTAGCGCCGTCTAGTATGATGGTACGGAACACTTTGTACTAGCGCCATCTAGTATGATGGTACGGAACCCTGTGTGCGGTTCTGACTCGCACTTGGCCGGTTTTTACAATATAAATTGTATTGGACGTAAACGTATAAAAACAAACACTTAAATGAAGTACTCGAAGGTTGTGTTTAAAGTCGACCAACCCGCAATGGACCCGCGTGGTCGGCTAAGGCCCGATCGCCCTAATGCAGGGTAGGCTAGAGGTCCTCGGTGAGCACGTAGATGAGCTCATATGATGATAACAATTGACAAATTGTAGAACTTTCTTTTTAAAAAATAATAGATATTATGCCGCTGGTCGGTCTAATAGTTTAATTTCTCTGTACTAAATAATTCAAACCGAGGCATACGTTGAACAATGAACTATCTTATCAAAATTATGTTGTTAGTTATCAGAACAGTAGCAATGTTCTAATGAGATTGATATTATGATACGAGAATTTCCACAAGATATTGATGGAAAATTTATTTCATACCTAAGATTAGTTCTCACATCTGGCTTTGACTGAATGGGCTGATTGATATATTTCCTTATCTGTAATATTCTAAATCCGAAAGTGTGTCTGTCTGTTTGTTACTCGTTCACGCTAAAACCATTGTACAGATTTTGCTAAAATTTGGACCAGAGATAATTGGAAGAAAGGAGAACAATTCAATGTTTATCCCGGAAAAAATCATATTTCTCGAGGAATTTAGGAAAAACTTAACGCCAAGCTCGCAAGCCGCTTGCTGCTCGCGCAGCGCGTACTCGAATACAGTAATTTTTAATTATTATTCACATTGATGGGTAAGCCCTTAGCATCATCTTACCTGATGATGACGATGATGCCGAAAATAGAAGCGGGCTTACCAAGATTCCACAAAGCAATGGAGTTATCTTATCTTCAAACCGGAACAGATGGGCTTAGAAAATGCTCTTCCACCAACCAAACCGAGACATACAAAGTTAGACTCCGCCGGGAAGCGAACCCGCGACCTCTTGATGTGAAGCTAATGGACTTAAACATTACGCCACGGAGGCGTTTAAAAGTCATAAATAGAGCTAAAAGTACCTACGCCACGAAGGTGGTTAAAAGTCATAAATAAATAGAGCTAAAAGTAATACCTACGCCACGAAGGCGGTTAAAAGTCATAAATAAATAGAGCTAAAAGTAATACCTACGTCACGAAGGCGGTTAAAAGACATAAATAAATAGAGCTAAAAGTAATACCTACGCCAAGAAGGCGGTTAAAAGTCATAAATAGAGCTAAAAGTAATAACTACGCCACGAAGGCGGTTAAAAGTCATAAATAGAGCTAAAAGTAATACCTACGCCACGAAGGCGGTTAAAAGTCATAAATAGAGCTAAAAGTAATACCTACGCCACGAAGGCGGTTAAAAGTCATAAATAAATAGAGCTAAAAGTAATACCTACGCCACGAAGGCGGTTAAAAGTCATAAATAAATAGAGCTAAAAGTAATACCTACGCCACGAAGGCGGTTAAAAGTCATAAATAGAGCTAAAAGTAATACCTACGCCACGAAGGCGGTTAAAAGTCATAAATAAATAGAGCTAAAAGTAATACCTACGCCACGAAGGCGGTTAGAGGTCATAAATAAATAGAGCTAAAAGTAATACCTACGCCACGAAGGCGGTTAAAAGTCATAAATAGAGCTAAAAGTAATACCTACGCCACGAAGGCGGTTAAAAGTCATAAAAAGAGCTAAAAGTAATACCTACGCCAAGAAGGCGGTTAGAGGTCATAAATAAATAGAGCTAAAAGTAATACCTACGCCACGAAGGCGGTTAGAGGTCATAAATAAATAGAGCTAAAAGTAATACCTACGCCACGAAGGCGGTTAAAAGTCATAAATAGAGCTAAAAGTAATACCTACGCCACGAAGGCGGTTAAAAGTCATAAAAAGAGCTAAAAGTAATACCTACGCCAAGAAGGCGGTTAGAGGTCATAAATAAATAGAGCTAAAAGTAATACCTACGCCACGAAGGCGGTTAGAGGTCATAAATAAATAGAGCTAAAAGTAATACCTACGCCACGAAGGCGGTTAAAATTCATAAATAGAGCTAAAAGTAATACCGACGCCACGAAGGCGGTTAAAAGTCATAAATAAATAGAGCTAAAAGTAAAGGGTGGAGAACATCAAAAAATAAACTTACCACCAGGTGAGATGTTGTCAAGGGTTTACCAATTGTTAATAAAAAAAAAACAACTACGAGAAAAGGAGGGTTATGTTTTTGACACCTATGTATGTATGTTCATCTGTTCCCTCGTATTTCCTAAACCACTGAACCGATCTTGACAAATGTGGTGTATTTAGATTCGTGTCATCACTCCGCGTGTCATCCTTATATACTAATATTGTAAAGTTTGAATGGAAATTCGTCATTTTCGAACCACGAAATTTTGTATTAAGGCACTTGAGTAGTAGGTATTCGCGGGCTCTAGACCACTTAATATGCATGGCTGGCTTTTTTTTAATAGAGACTCGTTGTTTTCGCAAAAAACGCCAGCGACGACCCTAATTAAGGGCTCGGCCGGCAGTAGTAGGTATTCGCGGGCTCTAGACTACTTAATATGCATGGCTGGCTTTTTTTTTAATAGCGACTCGTTGTTTTCGCAAAAAACGCCAGCGACGACCCTTATTAAGGACTCGGCCCGGCAGTAGTAGGTATTCGCGGGTTCTAGACCACTTAATATGCATGGCTGGCTTTTTTTTAATAGCGACTCGTTGTTTTCGCAAAAAACGCCAGCGACGACCCTTATTAAGGACTCGGCCCGGCAGTAGTAGGTATTCGCGGGCTCTAGACCACTTTATATGCATGGGTGTCTTTTTTTTAATAGCGACTTGTTGTTTTCGCAAAAAGCGCCAGCGACGACCCTAATTAAGGGCTCGGCCCGGCAGTAGTAGGTATTCGCGGGTTCTAGACCACTTAATATGCATGGCTGGCTGTTTTTAATGTCGAATCGTTGCTTTCGCAAAAAACGCCAGCGACGACCCTAATTAAGGGCTCGGCAAATATTATAAATTAAATATTATAAAAATTATAAATTAAATATTATAAAAATTACAAATTTTATGAATTAAATATTATAAAAATTACAAATATTATAAATTAAATATTATAAAATTTACAAATATTATAAATTAAATTTTATAAAAATTGCAAATTATAAAAATTATAAATTAAATATTATAAAAATTACAAATATTATAAATTAAATATTATAAAAATTACAAATATTATAAATTAATTATTATAAAAATTACAAATTTTATAAATTAAATATTATAAAAATTACAAATATAAATTAAATATTATAAAAATTACAAACTATAAAAATTATAAATTAAATATTATAAAAATTAAAAATTATAAAAATTATAAATTAAATATTATAAAAATTACAAATATTATAAATTAAATATTATACAAATTATAAATTAAATATTATAAAAATTATAAATTAAATATTATAAAAATTACAATTATAAATTAAATATAAAAATTACAAATATTATATATTAAATATTATAAAAATTACAAATTTTATAAATTAAATATTATAAAATTTACAAATATTATAAATTAAATATTATAAAAATTACAAATTATAAAAATTATAAATTAACAATTATAAAATTTACAAATATTATAAATTAAATATAAAATTTACAAATATTATAAATTAAATATTATAAAATTTACAAATATTATAAATTAAATATTATAAAAATTACAAATATAAATTAAATATTATAAAAATTACAAATATTATAAATTAAATATTATAAAAATTACAAATCATAAAAATTATAAATGAATATTATAAATATTACAAAAATTTCAAATTATAAAAATTCTAAATTAATTAATATACAAATTATAAATTAAATATTATTAAAAATTATAAATTAAATATTATAAAAATTACAAATATTATAAATTAAATATAAAAATTACAAATTATAAAAATTAAATATAAAAATTACAAATCATAAAAATTATAAAAAATTTAAAAAAAAATTAAAATTTCAAATTATAAAAATTATAAATTAAATATTATAAAAATTACTAATTATAAAATTATAAATTAAATATTATAAAAATTACAAATATTATAAATTAAATATTATAAAAATTACAAATTATAAAAATTATAAATTAAATATTATAAAAATTACAAAAATTATGAATTAAATATTATAAAAATTACAAATATTATAAATTAAATATTATAAAAATTACAATTATAAATAAAATATTATAATAATTACAAATATTATAAATTAAATATTATAAAAATTACAAATATAAATTAAATATTATAAAAATTACAAATATAAATTAAATATTATAAAAATTACAAATTATAAAAATTATAAATTAAATATTATAAAAATTACAAATATTATAAATTAAATATTATAAAAATTACAAATTATAAAAATTATAAATTAAATATAAAAATATTAAATTAAATACTATAAAAATTACAAATTAAAAATTATAAATTAAATATTATAAAAATTATAAATTAAATATTATAAAAATTATAAATTAAATATTATAAAAATTATAAATTAAATATTATAAAATGTACAAATATTAAAAATTAAATATAAAAATTACAAATCATAAAAATTATAAATTAAATATTATAAAAATTTTAAATTAAATACTATAAAAATTATAAATTAAAAATTATAAAAATTATCAATTAAATATTATAAAAATTACAAATTATAAAAATTATAAATTAAATATTATAAAAATTATAAATTAAATATTATAAAAATTACAAATTATAAAAATTATAAATTAAATATTAAAATTACAAATATTATAAATTAAATATTATAAAAATTACAAATTATAAAATTTATAAATTAAATATTATAAAAATTTTAAATTAAATACTATAAAAATTATAAATTAAATATTATAAAAATTTTAAATTAAATACTATAAAAATTACAAATTAAAAATTATAAATTAAATATTATACAAATTATAAATTAAATATTATAAAAATTATAAATTAAATATTATAAAAATTACAAATTATAAAAATTATAAATTAAAAATTATAAATTAAATATTATAAAAATTACAAATTATAAAATTATAAATTAAATATTATAAAAATTACAAATATTATAAATTAAATATTATAAAAATTACAATTATAAAATAAATATTATAAAAATTACAAATATTATAAAAAATTACAATTATAAATTAAATATTATAAAAATTACAAATATTATAAATTAAATATTATAAAAATTATAAATTAAATATTATAAAAATTACAAATATTATTAATTAAATATTATAATAATTACAAATTATAAAAATTATAAATAAATATTATAAAAATTATAAATTTAATATTATAAAAATTACAAATATTATAAATTAAATATTATAATAATTACAAATTATAAATAAATATTATAAAAATTATAAATTTAATATTATAAAAATTACAAATATTATAAATTAAATATTATAAAAATTACTAATTATAAATTAAATATTATAAAAATTACAAATTATAAAAATTATAAATTAAATATTATAAAAATTACAAATATTATAAATTAAATATTATAAAAATTACATATATTAAAAATTATAAATGAATATTATAAATATTACAAAAATTTCAATTTCAATTTTAAATTAAATACTATAAAAATTACAAATTATAAAAATTATAAATTAAACATTATAAAAATTTTAAATAAAATACTATAAAAATTACAAATTATAAAAATTATAAATTAAATATTATAAAAATTACAAACATTATAAATTAAAAATTATAAATTAAATATTATAAAAATTACAAATTATAAAAATTATAAATTAAATATTATAAAAATTACAAAAATTATGAATTAAATATTATAAAAATTACAAATATTATAAAAAATTACAATTATAAATTAAATATTATAAAAATTACAAATATTATAAATTAAATATTATAAAAATTATAAATTAAATATTATAAAAATTACAAATATTATAAATTAAATATAATAATTACAAATTATAAAAATTATAAATAAATATTTTAAAAATTATAAATTTAATATTATAAAAATTACAAATTTTATAAATTAAATATTATAAAAATTACTAATTATAAATTAAATATTATAAAAATTACAAATTATAAGTTACAAATTATAAAAATTATAAATTAAATATTATAAAAATTACAAATATTATAAATTAAATATTATAAAAATTACAAATATTAAAAATTAAATATTATAATAATTACAAATTATAAAAATTATAAATTAAATATTATAAAAATTTCAAATATTATAAATTAAATATTATAAAAATTACAAATTATAAAAATTACAAATTTTATAAATTAAATATTATAAAATTTACAAATATTATAAATTAAATATTATAAAATTTACAAATATTATAAATTAAATATTATAAAATTTACAAATATTATAAATTAAATATAAAAATTACAAATTAAATATTATGAAAATTACAAATTATAAAAATTATAAATTAATTATAAAAATTACAAATTTTATAAATTAAATATTATAAAAATTACAAATTTTATAAATTAAATATTATAAAAATTACAAACTATAAAAATTATAAATTAAATATTATAAAAATTACAAATATTATAAATTAAATATTATAAAAATTACAAATTATAAAAATTACAAATTTTATAAATTAAATAATTACAAATTTTATAAATTAAATATTATAAAATTTACAAATATTATAAATTAAATATTATAAAATTTACAAATATTATAAATTAAATATTATAAAATTTACAAATATTATAAATTAAATATAAAAATTACAAATTAAATATTATGAAAATTACAAATTATAAAAATTATAAATTAATTATAAAAATTACAAATTTTATAAATTAAATATTATAAAAATTACAAATTTTATAAATTAAATATTATAAAAATTACAAACTATAAAAATTATAAATTAAATATTATAAAAATTACAAATATTATAAATTAAATATTATAAAAATAACAAAAATTATGAATTAAATATTATAAAAATTACAAATATTATAAATTAAATATTATAAAAATTACAATTATAAATTAAATATAAAAATTACAAATATTATAAAAATTACAAATATTATAAATTAAATATTATAATAATTACAAATTATAAAAATTAAATATTATAAAAATTACAAATATTATAAATTAAATATTATAAAAATTATAAATTAAATATTATAAAAAAATATAAATTAAATATTATAAAAATTACAAATATTATAAATTAAATATTATAAAAATTACAAATTAAAAAAATTATAAATTAAATATAAAAATTTTAAATTAAATACTATAAAAATTACAAATTATAAAAATTATAAATTAAACATTATAAAAATTTTAAATTAAATACTATAAAAATTACAAAATATAAAAATTATAAATTAAATATTATAAAAATTATAAACATTATAAATTAAAAATTATAAATTAAATATCATAAAAATTACAAATTATAAATTAAATATTATAAAAATTACAAAAATTATGAATTAAATATTATAAAAATTACAAATATTATAAAAATTACAATTATAAATTAAATATTATAAAAATTACAAATATTATAAATTAAATATTATAAAAATTATAAATTAAATATTATAAAAATTACAAATATTATAAATTAAATATTATAATAATTACAAATTATAAAAATTATAAATAAATATTATAAAAATTATAAATTTAATATTATAAAAATTACAAATATTATAAATTAAATATTATAAAAATTACTAATTATAAATTAAATATTATAAAAATTACAAATTATAAAAATTATAAATTAAATATTATAAAAATTACAAATATTATAAATTAAATATTATAAAAATTACAAATATTAAAAATTAAATATTATAATAATTACAAATTATAAAAATTATAAATTAAATATTATAAAAATTTCAAATATTATAAATTAAATATTATAAAAATTACAAATCTTATAAATAATATATAAAATTTACAAATATTATAAATTAAATATTTTAAAAATTACAAATTATAAAAATTATAAATTAAATATTATAAAAATTACAAATATTATAAAAATTACGAATATTATAAAAATTACAAATCATAAAAATTATAAAATAAATATTATAAAAATTACAAATTATAAAAATTATAAATTGAATATTATAAATATAAAATATTACAAAAATTTCAAATTATAAAAATTATAAATTAAATATTATAAAAATTACAAATATTATAAATTAAATATTATAAAAATTACAAATATTATAAATTAAATATTATAAAAATAACAAATTCTAAAAATTATAAATTAATTATTTTAAAAATTACAAATTATAAAAATTATAAGTTAAATATTATAAAAATTACAAACATTATAAATTAAATATTATGAAAATTACAAATAAATATTATAAAAATTATAAATTAAATATTATAAAAATTATAAATTAAATATTATAAAAATTTCCCCACCGAGGGGCTCGAGCCTACCCTGAATTAGGGCGATCGGGCCTTAGTCGACCACTCGAGCCCAGTACGGGTTGGTCGACTTCACACAGAACTTGCGAGTTTTTCCGCAGGCGTGTGGAAGTTTCCTCACGATGTTTTCCTCCGCCGTAAGAGCGTCGGATAAACGTACATATGAAATCTAAATTCGAAATCACATTTGATGATGAACGGACAATGAATTAAAAAGCTTTTTTTGTAATTTCAGGAGTCGGCAAGACGAGCCTCGTGGTCCGGTACATCGGCAAAATGTTCTCGAAACACATATCGCCCACCATAGGCGCCTCCTTCTTCACGTGCAACATCAATTTGGAAGATGCTAGGGTTAAATTACAGGTAACTGTGCCATCTCGGACGCCCGTTTAGTTCTCAGCTTAAAATATGGCCATCCCTTCCCGTGTCATCATCATCATATCAGCTCAATAAGTCCCCACCGAGTCTTTAAAACCAAATAACTATTAAGCAGTTTTTCTTGCAACTAAAAATTTTCCTCGCTTTAGTGTAGTGTGTGTTTCGCTCGGACAAAACGCTGGTACGTTAGTACTAATATATATACTGTGACGCTGGCCTCTTGCTATGTCCTGCCATGGTTATTCGAACACGGTTTGACGTTTCGTGACATGTCGAAACGCGTCAAACTTCGAAATCTGGTCATTTTCCTAGCCCACCTTATATTTAATAGTTATTAAGATTTTGAAATAAGTAGTAGTATTAATTTTTTTTCTTGCATTGTATTACCTGTTTTTTTGTTTGTGTGGGCTCTGAATAAATGCTTATCACTTATATTAACTCTGAAAAAAGGCACAAAAACGAATTTACCGTGATTAAACTTACACTTTAACAATGAAAAGTTCTTATGTTATTTTTTATGCATGATATTAATGTATTTAATTTTTTTGACAAAATTTAAAAAGCCAAAAAAGAATCATCGCCGATAATTATCATGATAATTATCGGGTAATTATCACTATATATCAAAGAAAATAATTATCATGATAATTTTGAACCCCGAAATGGGTAAGATACAAAAATTACAAATCGACTGATTAGTAAAGTTGACAATGATGAATATGGGAACTGTTTTTTTTTGCTCCGATCGCATAGCTTCCTTAGGTAAATTGTTTAATATTATACAATACTTATATTATTCTTTATTGTATCACAACGCAATAAGAAGAAGACAATGAACAAATATTATACTTAGATATGTATAAATAAAGGGGTTTGAAAGTTATTGGCACACTGAGGATTCGCCATTTTGTTTTTTTTATTTCAAAATGGCGTCGCACAATCTAACCTGTGTTTTTGGATAGAGGACATATAGAACAAAAAATGACATATAAAACTTTGGCCTAAAGTGTCACGTTTCTGAGATAATAACTATAGAATTTAAAAATAATCAAATTTATTATGGAATATATTCAATTATCTCCGTAACGTGACGTTTTAGGACACTACGATACATGACATTTTTTGTTTGTCTGTATGTCCCCTATCCAAATATATAGGTCTCAATGAGCGACGTCATTTTGAAAAAAAAATGGCGGACTCCAGTATGCCAGTCTTCATACAAAAATTTTCAAACCCCTTTGCGTAGTGTTAGTGTACCATTTCCAGCTTTTGAGTGAATAAAATTCATCCTATAAATGTTAATTAAAATTGTTCAGGTCTTCTTTGTATTTATTAAAAAAAAACAGAACCCATATGTATTTATTAAAATTATTCAGGACTTGTCTTGCCTCCGTGGCGTAATGGTAACGACCATTAGCTTCACATCAGGAGGACACGGGTTCAACTTTGTAGGACACGGTTTGGTTGGTGGTAGGGCATTTTCATAGCCCACCTGGCTAGCTACTACCATCTTATCTAAGTCTTGCCGCCAAACATCAGTGTTAACAACATTGATGTGTTCCAGCTTGAAGATAAGATAGCCAGTTCTCCATTGTGTTGGGGAATCTAGGTTAGCCCAGTTCCATCTTCGGCATCATCGTCACTTACAATCAGGCAAGATGATGTTAAGGGCTCACCAATTGTGGATAAAAATTATTCAGATCCTATTTAGATTATTCAGGTCTTGTATTTCAGGTTCGTGAGAAAAAAGACATAGACATAAAAAATGTATTTCACGAACTTAGCTCACCTTATACAGTTTAACTGTGACCCCACCCACATTAGGCTAGGCCTGTCTAGTGGCGGTCAAAAGATCTTAAACAAAAAAAACAAGATTTAACAGGTGGCGGCTAAGCAACTTATCTGAAACTAAGTAATTATTACAAGAAGGGATAGACAACAAACGGATTAAATTCAAATCACAGAAATAAAATTATAACAGAACATTGACTTAAAAAGTCACTGTAACAGAAACATTGTGAGGGCGTGTTTGTGTGTGATAGTGTTACGAGAAATAACGTGGTAATAACGTTTTAACCACCTCCGTGGCGTAATGGTTAGTCCATTCGCTTCACACCAGGAGGTCGCGGGTTCGATTCCCGGCGGGGTCACCTTGTAAGACTCTGTTTGGTTGGTGGTAGGGCATTTTCATAGCCCGCCTGGCTAGCTACCACCATCTTATCTAAGTCTTGCCGTGAAACATCAGTGTTAACAACATTATGTGTTCCGGTTCCGGCTTGAAGATAAGATAGCCAGTTCTCCATTGCGTTGGGGAATCTGGGTAAGCCCGCTTCTAACTTCGGCATCATCGTCACTTACCATCAGGAGAAATGAAGCCAAGGGCTTACCAATTGTGAATTAAAAAAACGATTTTTGTAATAGATTCCTATACATTTTCTGCTTGCAGGTGTGGGACACAGCTGGCCAGGAGCGGTTCAGATCCATGGCGCCCATGTACTACAGGAACGCGAACGCAGCCCTCCTGGTGTTTGACATATCCTGCGCGAGCAGTTTCCACGCCATCAAGGGGTGGGTCAAAGAGCTGCAGAGGTGAGCGAGCATCATTACATTAACCTTATGAGTCTGTATCAGATGATTGAGTCAGTGTCGCGAAAGGGCATCCATTAATTACGTGAAGCAATTTTGGCGATATTTCAAACCCCCCCCCCCCCTGCCTTTCCTGGTGAGGTGTCGTGAGATTTGGCTAGATAAACTAAAGACCAGGGACTGAAAAAGAGTAAAACTTCAAAAAGAATAAGGTTCTCAATTCGACTGTATTCGATTTTTTATGTGTTTGTTACTCGACATCTTTGCCGAATGTGTCCTTTTTGAATAGATTGTCTCAAAATTGGTCTCATTTAAATTGTATCAAAATCGGTTCAGTACTTTTTAAGAAAAAAAAAGAAAAGCAAACGTGTAGCAAAATTGTACTTGGTCATTGAGTTTGAGGTAGGCAGGTTTTTAAATTTCAAATTTATTTATTAATCACAAGCAAATAGTTACAATAGATCAAAAAATTTTTTTTTAAATAGTAACATACGTGAAGGCATGCAAGTAAAAAAAATATAGATTGTCGACCGATGTTAGGCTACCCACACACCTACAATAATATTGCGCAATGTTGATGATTGCACAATATTATTGAACATATAGGGGTAGTATTGAAGATTTAATTGTACTGGGAGCTCATCAATCATATTGTGCAATCATCAACATTGCGCAATATAATTGTAGGTGTGTGGGTAGCCTTAATGTATTATAATAGGTGCGAAGCTTGGACACTTACTTACCTTAAAGGCGAAAGAAAAAATCTTAGTGGCCGAAAGAAAGACATGGTTGCGCAGAGACTGGGCTAGTTCCAACGCGGTCCTGGCGATGTTAGCATCAAGGTTGGACTGTCCAAACGTAAGGCATTGCTGCGCTAGGCATGCCGTGGTTCCAATGCCGGAGAGGAAATATTGACAATTTGACATTTTGACCATTTGTTTATTATAATTGTAATCTGTGACTGACTTTACATTTTATTTTGATATTATTTTTTGATACTTGATTTGAATTTATTGAATTTTATTTTATTGTGAACTGAATTTTCTGTTTGTGGGCCCGTAGTTGCCTGAATAAAGAATTATTTTTTTTTTATTATTATTATTATAGGAAGAAATAAGGAAGAACGCAGAAATAGAAAACCTGATGGCAGTGCACACCAACCATCATTTTCAACCGACTTCCAAAAAGGAGGAGGTTCTCAATTCGACTGTATGGTTTTTTTATGTTTGTTACGCGACATCTTCGCAGATTGTGAACCGATTTTCATGATTCTTTTTCAGGGTTCCGAAGTCGACATGTCTGTCTATCCGTCCTTCTGTCTGCGGCTTAGCTCAAAGACTATTAGTACTAGATAGCGATAATATGACATGGATATACATGTTAATCACGCCGACAAAGTGGTACAATGTAATCTTAAAAAAATAAAATAAGGTACCTCCCTTACACGTGATTTTTTTTTCGGTGACGTTATCGTGGGGGGTATCTTGAATGGGTCTTTCAAAATTACTGCGGGTTTGCAAAATCCATTTATAGATCGAAGGATCCTTTTGTGAAATATTAAGCTTTAAAGTGCAAATTTTTGTTAGAGTCAAGTGTCCTTCTCCCCTTTAAGGACATCTGAATAAAACTGTTAATAGTGGGACATATTATAATCAATTTAAAAGGAAAACTATCACGGCTATGTAGACTTTCTTAGTTTAGGAGTAATAGTCGACCAACATAAGGTGTGCAGTTAGATTTGAAAAAAGCTAATAGATTTTCTATTACCGACTGCAAATATAATTTTGTTTTTTTAAATATGCACTTACCGACACGCACTTGTTTTTTTTTCGATAGGGTTTGCTGCCGGGTTGGTCCCATATCAATTTTATCTATTTCGGGGTAGTACTTTTTTAGAAAATTAACAAACACCGAAAATAATAATGCAAAATGGCGTGGAAATAGGTTTTAACCTGTTCAGCGTTTTTCTGAATAAATCTTTAGTCAATGGTCAAAGAAGTTTTTGATTTTTTATCAGTCATCTGAAAAAAAATTATAAATTTTTAATCATTTTTATTTAAAAATTATTAAATATAAATGATGAATAAATAATTCGCATATAAAAATATATTATAATTAGCCCCACAAACCTGATCACACGCATGTTTTCACTTGGTAGGAATCGAATCCACGACCCTCTGCGTATCAGGAAGGAACGCTGACTAACTGAACCACCCGGGTGTACTAGGGAGATTCCTTAGCTGATAAGCCTTCTTTGGCTGATGTGATGATGATCAATAATTGAAAACACTAAACACGTTAAAAAACCGACTTCCATCGCAACAACTTCGTACAATTTGGCAATTTTTGGTTTTTGTTAATTTTCTAATAAAGTACTACACCGATTTTGATAAAATTTATATGGGACCACACGGAAAGCACTAGCTTTCAAATAAAAAAAGAATCATCAAAATCGGTTCACCCAGTCAAAAGTTCTGAGGTAACACACATAAAAAACATACAGTCGAATTGAGAACCTCCTCCTTTTTGAAAGTCGCTTGAAAAACGTCAACTAGTGGATATAGGCCTCCCCCAAGTTGAGGGTTTGCCGTAATCGATACGCACGGCAGACGGGTTGGCGATCGCAGTGTGCAGTGTGGTGGCCGGTGGCATTACGCGGGAGGGCGCTGCTGCCCATCCTCCGGTGTTTTCCCTTAGTCATCTCGTATGTATGACATCTCCGGCAGAGATAGGATGGTACTATTTTAGGGCCACGCATCAATATAGTATGACTTAACACCATTTCATAGGAGCATTCCTCTACATGTTCCAGCAATGTACCAGAACCGATGGTCCTCGCGCTGGTGGGCAACAAGAGCGACTTGGTCGCCGCGCGTGAGGTGCCGTACAGCGAAGCGGCGCAGTTTGCCGCTGCCATCGACGCCGTCTACTGCGAGACCTCCGCGCTGCACGACCAGGTGAGTCCTCGCGCTGGTGGGCAACAAGAGCGACTTGGTCGCCGCGCGCGAGGTGCCGTACAGCGAGAAGGCGCAGTTTGCCGCTGTCATCGACGCCGTCTACTGCGAGACCTCCGCGCTGCACGACCAGGTGAGTCCTCGCGCTGGTGGGCACCAAGAGCGATTTGGTCGCCGCGCGCGAGGTGCCGCACAGCGAGGCGGCGCAGTTTGCCGCTGCCATCGACGCCGTCTACTGCGAGACCTCCGCGCTGCACAACCAGGTGAGTCCTCGCGCTGGTGGGCAACAAGAGCGACTTGGTCGCCGCGCGCGAGGTGCCGCACAGCAAGGCGGCGCAGTTTGCCGCTGCCATCGACGCCGTCACTGCGAGACCTCCGCGCTGCACGACCAGGTGAGTCCTCGCGCTGGTGGGCAACAAGAGCGACTTGGTCGCCGCGCGCGAGGTGCCGTACAGCGAAGCGGCGCATTTTGCCGCTGCCATCGACGCCGTCTACTACGAGACCTCTGCGCTGCACGACCAGGTGAGTCCTCGCGCTGGTGGGCAACAAGAGCGACTTGGTCGCCGCGCGTGAGGTGCCGTACAGCGAAGCGGCGCAGTTTGCCGCTGCCATCGACGCCGTCTACTGCGAGACCTCCGCGCTGCACGACCAGGTGAGTCCTCGCGCTGGTGGGCAACAAGAGCGACTTGGTCGCCGCGCGCGAGGTGCCGCACAGCGAGGCGGCGCAGTTTGCCGCTGCCATCGACGCCGTCACTGCGAGACCTCCGCGCTGCACGACCAGGTGAGTCCTCGCGCTGGTGGGCAACAAGAGCGACTTGGTCGCCGCGCGCGAGGTGCCGCACAGCGAGGCGGCGCAGTTTGCCGCTGCCATCGACGCCGTCACTGCGAGACCTCCGCGCTGCACGACCAGGTGAGTCCTCGCGCTGGTGGGCAACAAGAGCGATTTGGTCGCCGCGCGCGAGGTGCCGCACAGCGAGGCGGCGCAGTTTGCCGCTGCCATCGACGCCGTCACTGCGAGACCTCCGCGCTGCACGACCAGGTGAGTCCTCGCGCTGGTGGGCAACAAGAGCGACTTGGTCGCCGCGCGCGAGGTGCCGCACAGCGAGGCGGCGCAGTTTGCCGCTGCCATCGACGCCGTCTACTGCGAGACCTCCGCGCTGCACGACCAGGTGAGTCCTCGCGCTGGTGGGCAACAAGAGCGACTTGGTCGCCGCGCGCGAGGTGCCGCACAGCGAGGCGGCGCAGTTTGCCGCTGCCATCGACGCCGTCACTGCGAGACCTCCGCGCTGCACGACCAGGTGAGTCCTCGCGCTGGTGGGCAACAAGAGCGATTTGGTCGCCGCGCGCGAGGTGCCGCGTCACTGCGAGACCTCCGCGCTGCACGACCAGGTGAGTCCTCGCGCTGGTGGGCAACAAGAGCGACTTGGTCGCCGCGCGCGAGGTGCCGCACAGCGAGGCGGCGCAGTTTGCCGCTGCCATCGACGCCGTCTACTGCGAGACCTCCGCGCTGCACGACCAGGGAATCCTCGCGCTGGTGGGCAACAAGAGCGACTTGGATATAGTGAATTTTCATAATTATAGTTAACAGAAACACCTAAACGTAAATCCCAAGGCTTGACGCTCTTACGGAAAACGGAATAGTACAGAACGCTCTTCTCGCGAGTTCGGCTCGCCCTTGACCGGTGATGAGAATCGAAGTCGGGAACTAAAAAACGTAGGCGACACACACTGTTGTTTTTATATGAAGTATATTGGAGAGATTTTGGTATTTGGTTCACAATTTAAATTAAAAGAAAATGTCGACGAACGCCGTGTACGCGCGTTGGTTGCGCTGGTCAGAGACCGAATGTAGTTACTGGCCGGTCGGCCGCCGCCGCCGCGCTTAGCGTTGCCAGGCGTCCGGATAAAGCCGGACAGGGTTAGGCTTTTTGGATGCATGTCCGGTCAAATTAGATGATGTCCGGCCTGTCCGGTTTTTGTTAGGCTTTTTTATATTTCGTGATCCTCCAGTCACGTGGATATTCGGGCGAGCGCGCCGTCGTGATAAAGTGATAAAGTGACTCAAGGGGACGGCGCTTCGTAGTCTGATTATGACCTCGTCTAAACATACAGATTGACTAATTAATGCACTAAATTTATTCATGTCTAGAGCGGGCTTTAAAGGAGTCCGGACTTTTTACCCAAAAGTCCGGCTTAACTTGGTAGTCTGTCCGGCTATTCAGTTTTAGGACCTGGCAACCCTAGCCGCGCTGCCTCCTCGCCGATGCAATATCGGTGTGTGGGTGTGTGCGTGTACGTAATTAGGGCACACATATAAATATTGCACTTGGTGCGCGTCAACAACCGGTTTTTGTGATTGTTTCCAGGGCATTGACCACGTGTTCCTCAGCACCGCGACGGAGCTCCTAAAGATGTCCACGTCAGAGCTGACGTCATCGATGCGCTCCTACGATTCGAACGACGGCAACGACCCGATACCAACAGGTTGGTTCCCATTGCACCCGGCAACACATTCACACGCGCTCACCATCATTACTACGTGGGAATCTTCATTAAAAAGAAATCACAAAAGATTGTATACTCATTACTGCGTGGGAATCTTCATTAAAAAGAAATCACAAAAGATTGTATACAAACCGCGTACCCTCGATATTCAGGGGGGCGAAGCCGCGGATAACAGCTAGTCACTTAAACTATAAAGGCGAAAGTTTGTGAGTGTGTATGTTTGTTACTTCTTCACGCAAAAACTACTGAACGGATCTGGTTGAAATTTGGTAGGTAGACAGATTAGGACCTTGGCTCGCGCACTGCGTACCCTCGAACAGTCATAGAAACGTTGTCCACGCGGGTGAAGCCGCGGGAAACAACTAGTTACAAATAAATGTCACAGGACATAGGATACAAATTAAAACAAATCAAATTTGGCTGGCCCGTTGGCCCAGTGGCAGCGTCGTTGTCTGCTGGGCTGAGGGTCGTGGGTTCGATCCCCACCCAGGGCAAATATACTGCAGAGATGAGCAAGTGATATAATTACCTTGTTAGTTCCTTTAAATTTTTGTAAACACGCGCGGAAAATTAAAGTTGTGTTTTTATAATGTCATAGAAGATGGCACAGATTGCATGAAATTAGTAGAATCCATGTTTATAAGGCCTCCCACTCGGTGGACCGATGACCTGGTGAAGGTCGCGGGAAGCCGCTGGATGCGGGCAGCGCAGGACCGGTCGTCGTGGAAATCATTGGGGGAGGCCTATGTCCAGCAGTGGACGTCCTTAGGCTGATACGATGATGATGATGTTTATAAGAACTGAGAAGTAAATATAGCACTCGCCCATCTTGAAAGTTTTTTTATCCTGTACTGCACACGTCCTAAGTAATTTTTAATAGCTTTTCAATAACCTTGTTTTGCATGAACATTTTTAAAATATCCTTACACAACGTTGAGCAGTGTATTAATTCACTTGCTTTTGCCCGCGGCTTCGCTCGCGTGGGCTTCGTTTTTATGACGTGTCGTTGAGGGTGACTGGTGCGCAAGCCGCAAGCAGCTTGCGAGCGTAGACAGGAGTTTAATCCAGATTTTTTTTTTATTTTTTTTTATTAAAATTTGAGTGCGTTTGACTGCACCTTACCTGAACTATAGCTATTTTGATTAGCTGTCAATGTCACTTCCCACACCCTCAACTATTTCTACGCAAAGTCACGTCAATCCGTTGCTCTGTTACGACGCCGACGTGCGCGAGCCTTGAAATAATAATAATAATATAATAATTCATTTATTGTCAGATTAAAAATCCATAGAGCACAAAATTCAAACATCACATTTACATAAATATTAGACCAAATCAGATTAAAAATTAATATTAAATTTATTTGCCAAAAAAGTTGTCAAATTCTATAAAATGAGTCATCCCCAGATCTTTCGGGAACTATCTCGGATTATGCTAATTAGTGGTCGATGTCATTTCCCACCTCCTCAACCATCTCTATGCAAATAATCACAATAATCTGTTGCTCCGTTGTGATGTTAAGGAAATTATGGTTAGTCCATTCGCTTCACACCAGGAGGTCGCGGGTTCGATTCCCGGTGGAGTCAACTTGAAAGACTCGGTTTGGTTGGTGGTAGGGCGTTTTCTAAGCCCGACTGGCTAGCTACCACCTTCTTATTTAAGTCTTGTCGCCAAACATCATTGTTAACAATATTGATGTGTTCCGGCTTGAAGATAAGATAGCCAGTTCTCCATTGCGTTGGGGAATCTTGGTAAGCCCGCTTCCATCTTCGGCATCATCGTCACTTACCATCAGGTGAGGTGAGATGATACTAAGGGCTTACCAATTATGAATATAAAAAAAAACGAGTCTTTATTTTCACTTCTCACAAGAAATCTCTCGAAATATGCTGTAATTTCATGAGATAAAAAGTAGCCTATGTCCTTGACACAGGCTACCTGCATGCCAAATTCGTCGAAAGATTGGTCGCGAGAATAGGTATTAAACAAACAAACACATTTTCACATTTATAATATTAGTAAGGATACAAAGCTGTCGGTCGTGCGACCCGATTCGTGTAGCCTGTCGCCAAGATAGGAATGCTTCTTATACCCTATTAAATTATAAAAGGGTATAAGGCCCTATTAAATTAGCCGGGGAAAATGTTACTTCGTATTTTGTATGCAAATACAAACAGGGCGTACAAGACGAGCTGCATCTTGAACTAAGATTTCCAAACTGGAAACGCTTGATCCAAGTTTGTGCTACTGATTGACACAGCATTAGGTCCATAAACAGCACACATGTTACTCGCGGCCTGTGTTGCATTTTTGCCTTTTTTTTAAGTAAAATTTCAAAATGTAGCGAATTTCTCGTTTTCATAGACAGAAAAAACTATTTTAAAATGGCGGGTTTTTCTAAAAAAATATATAAAATTACGAAAGTTCACTTATTTAATTTTATTATAAGCAGCCAGGTACAAATAGTACAAGCAAAGAGATTCGATTACAAGCTTATAGTTACATAATTTTAAACAAAAAAACCGACTTGAAACAGGAAACTAAGGGTCCCCTCGATTTATCTGGGATGCCATCATCAGAATCTGGCACCTACCTTGGGATATCTCCTTACCAACAAAAAAAGAATCATTAATGACAAAGTTATCCGCGAACACATACATATATACAGGGTGTAACAGCAAAACCGTACTTCCCTTAAGGGCATGATGGGGTGGCTTGTTTGTAATAATAAAAAAATGAAAAAAAAAAATGTACTATTATCACCATACAAACATACCTTTTTGATGTACTAAAATGGACTTAAATTCTAGTCCACCTCGCGGGTTATTGACGTCTGTAGCAAGCGAATACATTTGGCAACATCGCAAAAAGTTGGCGGGCCGCGGGAAAAAAACGAAGAAGCGGCGCGCGGCGGGCGGCGCCTTTGATGTCGGCGCGCGGCGGGCGGCGCCTTTGATGTCGGCTTCCCTTCATACTTTCTCCGGGCTTAGGACCGGCAAAAATACCTAAACTATCAAAACTATCAATATCAAGTACAATTCTACAATGTCGTAAAGTTCAATATTCGAAAAATTACTTCGCACTGCCATAACGGAAACCGAGCGAATCGCGATCTGCGGATTTCACGTCACACGCGTGCGTTCGCATCGAGAACAGTCGGCAACTGACTCGCTCAGTGGCATCGCTGCGCAAGGGCGCAGGGCGGGCGTTGTTGCATGATCGACTCACACGACGCATGCGGGAGCGGCCGAGATAGCAGCACGCGGCGGCCAAGTGCGTGCAAGTGAAACAAACAAAGCGTGATCAGCTGACAGCCGCCGCTGCCTGCCGCACGGCACGGTTAAATGAACTTTGTTCTTATCAGTGATGACTACATGTCACGAAAAATGTGGATTTTTCATAAAAAAATAAAGTGTATTTTTTTTATTGAAATGTGATCAGAATCTGGTTAACTTTCACACGCTTAATGGAAGTACGGTTTTGCTGTTACACCCTGTATATTGTATATAAGGTGTAAAAAAATTAGCTGAAACTATTTTAACTGGTGCTTCTACCCATGAAACTGAATAACTTTCCCCATGGAACGAAGTCAAATCGCAAAAAAAAAATTGGCTGTCCCATACTAACTCGATCAGCTGATTAGCCAACTTAGTATGGGAAATTCAACATTTTTTTTGAGATTTGATTATGGGTTTCATGGGGGAAGTTGTTCAGTTTCATGGGTAGAAGTACCAGTTAAAATAATTTCAGCTAATTTTGTTAGACCTTATATATACGGTCGAATTGAGAAACCTCCTCCTTTTTTTAAAGTCGGTTAAAAATACGAAAAAAAAATTTCCCCGACCCGACCTTTGTATTACCCGTATTAAATGCACCCCTGGTTTGCAGGCACGCCCACAGAGGAAGCGGCGACCCACGACGGCAAAGTGGAGCTGCCAGCGTGGAGTGCGGACAGCATCGCTCACGGAGAGATGCAGAAAAGCATGTGCTGTTAGCGCCGGCCTCCGGCTGGCCATTATGAAGGACATTTTGCGTGGCACGACACCTGGTGTTCTTTACATAGGACATTTACGTGTCGCCTGATGTCCTCTAGGTGGGACTTTGGAACTGAATAAACTCTGTGTACTTTAGGTAGATATAAATGTCGGTGGCGTAACGCCTACGGCCGCTACCTCCTTCCCGGGAGGTCGTGATTCGAATCCTGCCACGTGCCAATGTGTTTTCGAATTTCGATTTAATATGTATTTCATTTCCCTCGGTGGGGACGTATATGAGCTGTATGATGACTATGAGTTTCTTGGGGAAAGTTGTTCAGTTTCATGAGTACAAGCTCCAGTTAAAAAAAGTGCATACCTTTGTTAAGACCCTATCTAAGTCGGTGGCCGTTCGTAAGAAGCCGACAAATCGCGGTCTGCTCAGATATTCCCAGGCACATCACGAATGGTCCAGGCATTTCATCGCGGGCCTCCGAAAAATAGCAAGGTTAGGTTTATTAAGCATGTCTGGTGTTACTGTAGGAAGGAGCCTCGCGATAAAATGCCTGGACCTTTCACGATCTGCCCGGGAATATCTGGGCAGATCGCGATCTGTCGCCGACAATATACTGGTGTCGCTAGCATCACACAAATAGTGTTCAGTCGATAAAACTGTATGTATACACTGCTGAGGACATTTTAAAAATGTTCATGCAAAACAAGGTTATTGAAAAACTATTAAAAACTACTTAGAACACGTGCAGTATACAGGGTATAAACACTTTCAAGATGGGCAAGTGCTATATTTACGAGTATCTTCTCATATCAGCCGAAGGACATCCACTGCTGGACATAGTCATCGGTCCACCGAGTGGGAGGCCTTATAAACATGGATTCTACTAATTTCATACAATCTGTGGCATCCTTCTACGACATTATAAAAACACAATTTTCTTTTTCCTCGCGCATCTACAAAAATCAACGCACAGCACAAACCGATGGGTCTAGAGATTCCAAATTTGGCACGTAGGTTCCTTATGAGGTGTAGGGGTGCACTAAAAAAAGATTTTTCAAAACTCACCCCCATAAGGGGATGAAACGGTGGTCTTAAGTTTGTATGGGGAAACAATATTAGTTATACTATTTTATTCGAAACTTCACAGGAGTACTCCTATCGATAAATGAGCAAACAGGTCTTTTAGGTTTTTTTTAAAATCAACCCCTAAAAGGGGCAAATGGGGTGACATAGTCTGAATATCGCTAATTACGATAACAACAACGATTTCAAAATCATCCCCTGTCGGGGTGGGATGGGCTTGAAATGTCTAAATATCAATATGGGTGTCGTTTTTATGTATTTTTGGGACGTTAGTTACGAAAATAACATCGATTTTGAAATTTAATATAGTGTACATGAAATTGAAAGTATGTGTGCTAAATTACAATTTAATCGGTCAGTAGTTTCGGAGCAAATCTGCTGTAACAGCCACACAAGTGATCCTATAAGGGTACCATTTTTCCATTTGAGGTATGGACCCGCGTTATCCTAATAGGTTTTTAAATTTGTATTTGGTTCCGTGGAAATCCTTGGGGAAGGCCTGGCCTTTGTCCAGCAGTGGATGTTCTACGGCTGATACTATGATGATGATTTGATTCCATCTCGATCATCGTCAATCGGTACCTAGGCGAGCGCGGGCGGCGCGGCGGGACGGGAGTAGTCATCGGGATGACTGACTGACTGATCTATCAACGCACACCTTCAACCACTAGACGGATCGGGTTAGATAGCAATTATGACGTAGGCATGCGCTAAGAAAGAATTTTGGGAAATACTCACGGGTACGGCAAAAAACGGGATCTGCGCGGGCGAAGCCGTGGGCAACAGCCAGTTAATTTAAAAGAACTGAGAGGTTAATTATAGCACTTGCTGTACTTGAAAGTTTCTACCCCACACGTCCCAAGTATTTTTTATAGTTCTTCAAAAAAACATTTTTATATGACAAGTCTAAAAATTCCCCTAGGGAAAGTTCATGTGTGTATTGTTGATTTATCGATCAACCTATCGACAATCAGTAGGCATTTTTTTTTTCAAAGAAATTAGGCTCTTTGCAGTGTTGTAAAAATCCTAATTTCTTTTAAAAAATTGTAGTGTTCCAATATCTATCGCACACCAATATCTCCTTCTTGACAAATAGAGAATAGATGTTTTTACAAATACTAATAATATAAAAACCGGCCAAGTGCGAGTCGGACTAGCACTCCGAGGGTTCCGTTAGTTCCGTACCACCACAACTCTCCACCTCTCCACACAACTACATAGGTAGTATAATGACAATGATTCACATTACAAACAAAAGACATCAATGACAAAAAAAAACGACCCATTTTTATTATTTGTTGTGTTACTTCAGTATTAGTACTATAATGACATCAAGTTTCACGCTTGTATGTATACCGTTTTTACGATGGAGCTAAATCAAAAATACTTCTATAGACCTATAGGTTTTTTTTTTTATTCACAGTTGGTAAACCCTTGACAACATCTCACGTGATGGTAAGTGACGATGTTGCCGAAGATGGAAGCGGGCTTACCAAGATTCCCCAACGCAATGGGGAACTGGCTATCTTATCTTCATGCCGGAACACACCAATGATATCAACATTGATATTTGGCGGCAAGACTTAGATAAGATGGTGGTAGCTAGCCAGGCGGGCTTAGAAAATGCCCTACCACCAACCAAACCGAGTCTTACAATTGACCCCGCCGGGAATCGAACCTGCGACCTCCTGTGTAAAGCCAGTGAACTTTGCCTCTGAGCTACGGAGGCGGTTAAAAGGTTTTTTATAACACGTTTTTTGTATGAAAACCCCCCCTATTTTTCAATGTTTCTAGTTTTTATTGTTATAGCGGCAACCGAAATACACATTCTGTGAAAATTTCAACTGTCTACCTATTACGGTTCATGAAATACAGCCCGCTGACAGACGGACAGACAGCGGAGGCTTAGTAATAGGGTCCCGTTGGGTGTATAGAACAAAAGTCCATTTTGACATCGCACTACACCGATTCCGTTGGTCTTATTTGTTTTTTGTGTTACCTTTTTTGTTTTTCTTCTGTTTCTATGTGTTTTACTTCTTTTTTATGTTGTGTAATCGGTGTGTGTTTGTGTCAAATAAAAATCTGTCTATTGTCTAAAAAGTGAAGTTCATGCAGGACATCTGCTCTGTTAGAGTTTAGAGTGGCAATATAACATTTTCAACAAGGGACCAAGCGTTACCATAATTATTATAAGTAATTTGTCAATTACCTGTCTAATCGTTTAATTAAGTAATTTTTAAGTGGTGTGTATAAAAGATTTATACCCGTCTGAATCTCAAAGGGATTTTGACAAATGTGTTTTAATAACCTGCTCAATGTTTTTGTAATTAATAATAATAATAATGTTATACCACCATGTTGTTACTAAATGTGTTCCATGCCTATCCATTTGTGTTAGTTTTTTTTAAGTACATTTTAATTTTAATTAAATCTTAATGTAAGTAAGTATACCTTGCCAAAATAGATTTAAATATTTCCTTCCTTTCATATCGGTGCACTGTACATCGTAATGCACCTACAAGGAACTTAATGTTACTTTTCGACGAGATTATTTTCAGAATAAACCATTTTTCTAAAAAAAAATGTTTTTTGTTTTTTCTCGCATTTTCAAAAAAATATGATTACAAAATAAAACACTGCAATTTTGAAAACAAAAATCCATGTAATTAATCCCCAAACAACAAAATCACACAACAATCACAATACAGGTTACAGCCCATTGAAATAACACAATTTATAAATATACAAGTACACACACATACAAGAATCTCCAAAATGTACATAAAAATATTTTCGCCTAATTATAAATACTTAAGTAAGAAAACTAGGCAAAAAAAATAATGGAATGTAGGTAGTAGTATTTCTAATTAATTTCAGCAAATCATTATTATTTTGAGAATTATATTGTGACATTACGATTAAATATTATATATAAGGCACATTTTACGTATCTACACTTATGTAATAATATATTATATTAACACTCTAACCGCCACACATATATAAAATTTTCAAGTTCAGCAAGCCGGAAAAAACTATAACAAGTGCAGCAGGCCGTATGGGCGGCCGGCGGGCTCACTGGCTGTTTTATTAGCAGGTCATGCGGTTCGCTACGACCTCGCAATTTGTTATCATTTTTGTATGCGTGGCCTGTTGTTACAGACCGACTGTTGCTAGCTCGCATGACCGTTCGGCGGCCTAATGTGATACAAAGTGTTATTGTTATTGTTTCAATAATAAAATTTTCTTAGAAATAAACGTGAAAATTACGGTACGTCGGCCGCCTTATTGGAAAGTTACGACTCATTGGCGGTGAGAGTGTTAAATTTCACAAATAGTCGCGATTATTGTTACAATAATAAAATGTTCTTAGAAATTGGCGCGAAAAATATGAAATTTGATGTTCTGTCCTATCAGTTTCCTTTTTTTAGACATACAATAAAACGTTGATACCACATTATGTATTTAGCATGGAAATTTTCTGTAAATAATAGGTCTTTACCTATGAAATTGCCGATTCAGTTTTTGAAGTTCAATGCCAATTTTTATTGAAAATAAAAAAGTTATAGTTTTTTATTATTGACCTTATGGTGACTTTGAAATCTTTCATTATTAACTAGTGGCATATCTTTCATGTTCCAATCCCCTGAGCTATTGTTCCAAATGGAACAAAGGCGGTTTCTCAGTGGTCAGATGGGGCAATTTTATACACTAGTTAATTTTCCTGAAAGTGACGAAATCTTATGCGGGGTATTCCTAAATATGACATTAGTAACGAAGAAACTGCTGCGATAACTCTTTTAAAATTAAAAATGTGTATTTTTTTACCTCAATAAAGGCGATTTTTTCAGATGAAAAAACCCGACTTCATGGGGTTAAAGAAACCGTGCTCTACAAAATATCTAAACAAGAGGCATATGTTTACCATCAATAATTTCTAATAGTCTAATGCTATTTTGAGAAAAATTTTTTTTTAATAACTATTGTTCTTAATATTAATTTTCATCTTTAAACTTTTTATACAATCGGCAATTTCATAGGTAATATAACCTCATTGACCCTTAATAGGGCATGGTATCAAGTGTTAGGACTTTTTTAAATTAGGTTCTCATAAATGTATTAAAAAAAAACAAATTGAAAATAAAAAGGAAATGGCCACTTTAAGATCATTGCCCTTTAAGAAAAAAAAATGTGGTCTCTTTAAGACCATTGCCGTTAGTTTTCATATATTTTTTTATTAAAATTGTCTTTCAGAGGTTTTTTAAGCTTCTTCTGAAGAATGGAATACATGAAAGTGCAAAAAAACATTTTATATTGGGTTTTGGTCGAAATATATACCACATAACTTGCGCTCATACAGTTCTAATACCACATTCACAATACTGAAACAGTAATTTTTCCATAAATATTTATTTTAAAAATTGATAAAAAAAAACCAAATACAATATAATTACCGGATTTTTCCTCGACTAAAAACAAAATCACACACGCGCAAAAATATCTAAGAAGTTAAATGACACTATTTTTTCATATGACATCGTTCAAAAATTTACGTTCCGATACGCGCGTGATTTAAAGTGGTATTAAGGTAGTTCGTTTTGGTTAAAGCGCGTATTTCAAATTTTTCAAGGTTTAATGTGAATTATGACTTACTTATGACTACATATATTTTATGATGAATGAATTATGGACACGTATATTTTTTAACAAGTTTAACCTGTTTTGCGACAATCTTACATTATTTTCTACTAATTTCAGTAAATTTGTCACTTGAAAATTCCTTATTTTAGATATATTAGGAATAATCACAAAATATATTTTTATGGTATGCCAAGATATCCAAAACAAGGAATTTCAAATTTGACAAAAAATATTGAAATTGGTAGGCAATAATGTAAGACTGTCGCAAAACAAGTGATACTTGTATCAAAAAGCTTGAAAAATTTGAAATTCGCGCCATGACCAAACTAAACCACTTTATACGCAAATAAATAAAAACAGTTTTAAGGAAACAGATATCAATTAAAATCTAGGTATTAATATTTTATTACAAAAAATATAAGTACTATGCCAAAATTTGGTTTTGGAAGACATTATTAGTTAGATATGGCAATTTTATTGTCAATGATAATTTATTGTCATGTAGGTTGGTTAGAATATATTAACGTCTCTGGGTGCTAGCCCTTTTGAGACAATCTTCATTTTCTTAATTTCTTAGATTTGAAATGCTAGTGCCAGTGCATTACAAATCTCTGGAGTTCTTGACAGTATTTGCAGCAGTTTCATTCTGAGGTGGAACACCCGGTTGCAGTACGTTAGAATATCTATAAAACTGCACCCAGTGCAAGTCGGGTCTTCACGTCCTTCTTCATTTTATTTTCTTGTTCTCCACATTGCTCACGTGCACCAGACGATTTTCTTCAAAACACACCACTTTTTGAAACAAAAAACTAGTAGAAAACAATGCAAAAACAATAAAATAAAACTACGAATGAGTTCACCACAAATCCCGCCAACAAAAAAACCAATGTCATGGTCTGTGGAATGTTGCCATGGAGTGGGACATATTTATTTATTAATTTATTTATTTTTTTATGTTGTGGCAAAGAATAAATTATTTACTTATTAATTTTTTAATCGGATATATTGGCGAAGGTGAGGTAAGTGTTTTAACAGTAAGTACTGTTTCATGATAGTGTACCCATGGCGGCAATGTGGTCCCACTAGTCGGACCATTGGGAAAAGGCGGCATGCGGCAGGAGGCTGTTCAAGGTATCCCTACTAACTAGTCACGATCAACAATCTACAACTCATCCTTAAAGTCCTCGGCATCAGCGTCAATATCTTCAGGCATTTCCTCGTAGTCTATGGGCCCGGCTTCGGGGGGCGGTTGCATACCCCCCATACCACCCATACCCCCCATACCACCCATACCGCCCATACCACCACCCATACCGAATCCGTATGGATCTGGGCCGTGAATCTGAAAATACAAACGAGGAATTAAAAATTGAACCGTTTCAATAATCGCCTTAATGGATTCCCACGCAATGCGAACCTTTTGGACAAATCCTTACTAATATTACAAATGTGAAAATGTGTTTGTATGTTTGTTACCTTTTCACGCTTTTTTGCAACGGAGCAACGGATTTTTGATTTTCTGTATAGATATGGTTGAGGGAGGGGTGGGAAGTGACAAAGATTGTACGGCTGGTGTACCATTTACCCTCAAGGACAGTCATAAAAACGATGTTCACGCGGGCTAAGCCGCGGGCAAAAGTTTCGCTAACTACAATATTATGGCATTTAGGATTGTTCCTGTCTGTCTCCACGACGGGACAATTCCTAATCTGTCCCCGAATTTGAATTCAGGGACGAACAAACGCACCGTGCTCTCTCGATTATTATCTATTGATGTAGTTAGTAGATGATAAGCATCCTTTCTAATCAATAAAGGATGGTAAGTATATTTTTATCTCAAGAAAATCATTCAGGGCATTGTAGACTCAAATACCCTTAGTAGAGAACAAAATTCAAATACCCTTCGTAGCTGGAGGCCCAATGGCAGAGTGGAGAATACAATTTAAATACCATTCGTAGCTGGAGTGGAGGCCCAATGGAAGAGTGGAGAATACAATTTAAATACCCTTCGTAGCTCGAGGCCCAATGCAAGAGTGGATAATACAATTTAAATACCCTTCGAAATGGAAGAGTGGATAATACAATTTAAATACCCTTCGTAGCTGGAGGCACAATGAAAGAGTGGAGAATACAATTTAAATAATGCTGGAGGGTCAATGGAAGAGTGGATTATACAATTTAAATACCCTTCGTAGCTGGAGGCCCAATGGAAAAGTAGAGAATACAATTTAAATACCCTTCGTAGCTGGAGGCCCAATGGCAGAGTGGAGAATACAATTTAAATACCTTTCGTAGCTGGAGTGGAGGCCCAATGGAAGAGTGGAGAATACAATTTAAATACCCTTCGTAGCTCGAGGCCCAATGCAAGAGTGGAGAATACAATTGAAATACCCTTCGTAGCTGGAGGCCCAATGGAAGAGTGGGTGAAGTCGACCAACCTGCACTGGGCTCGCGTGGTCGAATAATGCTCGATCGGCTTAATTTAGGCAAGGCTCTAGCCCCTCGGTAATGACTTAAATGATCTGATATAATAAATTTAATAAGCTTTATTTCGGAAAAATAATATCCATAGTGTATTTGTGTATTGGTATTTATATGAAGAGCCTATTCCTCAATTGCAATCCGTGAATTTTCCTCCAATGTTCCTCCGTGAGTGGATAACTAATTAGGTTTGCTTGTTGCTGTAACATATCTACATAATTATATGTAGGTAGGATAATCATTTATATTAAACATATGAGGGTACTCCAGTTTTACAATAAACGTTGTCTAATAAGCACGTACTTAATCATTTATGTAATCCCTGGGGAATTCTGAAGTGCGAAACATATCAGTTGCAAGAAATAAGGGGCCGGTTCTAAACAGATCTAAGTCTCTTTCGTTATATCCGTTGCATTTCAGTTTTCTGACTGGTTCCCCGTATGAGATTTTAAAGGTGTTTCACATCAACAACGACTTGCCAGATCGAATCCAAACTTTATAAATAATATATTGAAAAGAAATACCGATGTCTGTAATTTGTTATCCCAAGGGAATCCCTTAAGAAATCAGGATAAAAGATAGCCTATGTTCTTCTCTGTGCCACAGGCTGCGTGCATGCTAAATTTCGCTAAGATTGGTTGAGGCGTTGAAGCATAAAGAAGTAACTAAAATAACAAACACATTTTCACATTTAATACTAGCTTTTGCCCGCGACGTCGCTCGCGTAGACTTCATTTTTAAGGTTCCGTACCCAAAGGGTAAAAACGGGACCCTATTACTAAGACTTCGCGGTCCGTCCGTCTGTCACAAGGCTGTATTTCATGAACCGTGATGGTTGAAATTTTCACAAATGATGTATTTCTGTTGCCGCTATAACAACAAATAATAAAAACTAGAAAAATTAAGTCTCCATACAAAAACGTGTTTTTTTAAACGTGAAGAAACCGTATGATGGTACGGAACTGACGAAACTAGCGCCAACTAGTATGATAGTAAGGAACTGAAGAACTAGCGCCATCTAGTATGAAAGTACAGAACTGTAGAAACTAGCGCAATCTAATATGACAGTATGGAACTGAAGAAACTAGCGCCATCCAGTATGATGGTATCGAACCTTATGTGTGCGATTTTATGACTGTTTTTGAAGGTGTAAGGTGCGCGTTTCTACAGATCCCTTCAGGAACTATATTGGGCTATTCTGATTAGCAGTCTATGCCCCTTTCTACCCTCTCAACCTATTCTATACAAAAAAATCACTTCAATCCGTTGCGACGCCGCGCCGACGTGCGCGATCGTGGAAATCAGTTTTCCACAGATCCCTCGGGAACTATGTCAGGGTACGCTAATTAGTAAATTGTGTCATTTCCCACCTCCTCAACCATCTCTGTGCAAAAAATCACAACAATCCAATGTCCGATGCAATTTTAAAAAAATTAACCAAAGAGTACTTCTTCAGTTCCCTCAGGAACTGCATCGGCCTATGCTATTTTCACGGGATAAAAAGTCGCCTGTGTCCTTCCTAGTGACACAAGGCTAAATGCATGCCAAATTTTATCAAGATTGGTCGAGGTGTTGAAGCAACAAACAAACAAACCCATTTTCATATTAAAATATTAGTAAGGATTCATCATCTTCATCATCATCATATCAGCCTAAGGACGTCCACTGCTGGACATAGGCCTCCCCCAAGGATTTCCACGACGACCGGTTCTGCGCTACCCGCATCCAGCGGCTTCCCGCGACCTTCACCAGGTCATCGGATTATTTAGTAAGGATTACTGCATTAATACTACTGCCTGACACTGAGATTGTTTATTCATTCTTTAACTGCCTCCGTGGCGTAATGGTTAGTCCATTTTCTTCACACTAGGAGGTCGCGGGTTCGATTCCCGGTGGGGTCAACTTGAGAGACCGGTTTAGTTGGTGGTAGGACATTTTCTAAGTCCGCCTGGCTAGCTACCACCATCTTATCTAAATTTTGCCGCCAAACATCAGTGTTAACAACATTGATGTGTTCCGGCTTGTAGATAAGATAACCAGATCTCCATTGCGTCGGGAAATCTTGGTAAACCCGCTTCCATCTTCCGCATCATCGTTACTTACCTTACCATCAGGTGAGATGATGCCAAGGGCTTACCAAATGTAATTTTTTTTTAATCTTTCAGCCAATCAAAGTTCCTGGACCGTTTCCTCACGTACCTTTACATACTCTTCTTCCATCTCCTGCGTCCACGTGGTGTCTTTCTCGGTGGGCAGCATCCACTCCTCGCAGTAGCTGGTGTGCTTGAAGCAGATCTGCAATCAAACGGCAATCAGTGAACCCATGTGGCTTTGGCTACGTGGAGTTTGAGTTTTTATTACACCACAGTTGTTTTTTTTTCCAGAGGCGAAAGAGTGAAGAAGGTATTGTATCTGATGGAAAAAAAATCGAAGTTGACACTTTGATTTTTTTAAATTTTTTTTAGGAAAACTTACAGACAAATTAAAAACTGTAAACAAACTTAAATAGATAAAAAACAATGCCATTAAAAAGTTTCCACCAATAAAAATTAACAAAGCGCATCACAAAAAATGTAAAGTAGTAAATCAATTGTAGAAAAGAGAAAAATAAACAAAAGCAAAAAAAAAGAAAACAAGAGCAGGCACCAAAAAAAATTTTAATGAAAAAAATAGATGACAGGTTGAAAAACTCAGCTGCAAGAATTCGCCTTATGGTTAAGGTACTGGAGCAAAAGAGGTCAAAATTATCACATAAACTATTCATCATCATCATCATATCAGCCAAAAATCGTCCACTGCTGAACAAAGGCCTCCCCCAAGGATTTCCACGACGACCGGTCCTGCGCTGCCCGCATTCATCGGCTTTCCGCGATCTTCACCAGGTCCACCGCGTGGGAGGCCTGCCTATTACATAAACTATTAAATTTTCTAAATACGCGTATAAGAAAAGAATTTTGTCTATAGTTTGTGCGAACATGGAGAAGAGGACTTTTTATGTAATTTAAGAGGTCAGTACGAATAGTAATTTTTCCCAATAATTTAGGGCAATCAATAGCGCCCGATGCTAGTTTAGAAAGATAACTGATATCACTGATATTACGTCTTACATCTAGAGGCAAGAAATGGTAACGGTGACATCGATGGGGTTCGATTGTCTTACACTAAGTCTAAAGAACAAAAAAATGTGTGTGTCAGTGTGTGTGTGTCTACATCCGTCCGGTGCTCCAGTTCCCAAATTACTTTCCTCTATTTAGATTTTTTAGGGTTCCCACCATAGATAGTAAAAAATCACTTAATGGCTATAACGATTTTGACGAAACTCGCTACGTTATTATAACTTTACATGGCCTATAGCACGCAGTAGTTTGTTATTACAAGAAAAATCGGAATAAAGTACCTCCCGTACAAATCTAGGAGGTAGTCTGTTACTTTTTCTCAAAAATAGCTCTAACGATTTTAGTGAAACTTTGTGACTAACTACGACTTAATAAGGCCTTCTGCACTGGGTACTTAAAATTATTCCGGAAAAAATCGGAGTAAAGTACCTCCCACAGACTTATATCTAAATAGACTACGCTTGTCTCATTCCTCTGTATAGAAACCAAGCGTGCCATTATTTTTCTACCTACTGTGACGTCACATGAGTGATTTAGTGATGGGAACTACCCGTCCGCGCGTAAACGATTCAAAGACCCCGCCGCCGCCTTTCGGCACGGACAAAACATTTTATTAAATTATGATTTTTCATATTATTAATTCACTACCCCAAAGATAGGTATTTTAATTTTGTTATGTGGTGGTTATGTGAGTAAAAATAATAATTTTATAATATCGACTTTGTAATCGATTATTTTAGTTCATCGACAGAGGAATGATAAAATGACAGAGGAATGATAAATCTAAAATTATTTGGTTTTTTAACCGACTTCAAAAAAAAGGAGGTTATCAATTCGACTCGTATGTATGTAATATTGTCAGAATAGCACAGTATTCATATATGTTAGTCTATATGAGCTTCTAAACACGTGTGCCAATTTTACAAGTGGATGTATGTTTGTATGTATGTTTGTCCGCGTATTTCAAATTGCAATCGTTATTTTGTTGGAAACCAATCTTTATTTCCCGTTGCCTCGATCCATTTTTCTTTTATGTTCGGGTCACTTGGAAAACTGAAAAAAAAACAAACAACAAAGAACCATTATTTTAGTATCTACGTATTAAATGACAAAAAATCTATGCTTTTTTTCTTTGTTTATGCTGGAAAACTGCTCATTCAAATTATCATTTTTCTGTCGGATTACAAAATCGATTTGAATCGAGAACGGTTGCATCGAATGAACATCACTAACCACAAAATTTGACAGAAAAATGAGAACAGAAAAATGAGAAAACGCAATTCATTGCATGTTAACATACGATGCCATCTCTATTGCGCCAAGTAAAAGCCGCAATGTATTCTGAATCATTCCGTATGATTTGGCATCCATGTTTGTCACGTTCGTTTTCCACAAATATTCTTTATTTGATTTTTAATTAAATAATGCATATTCTGATTAGAAAATTACTTACCGGTGGAAGGAAACATATCCGCGAACTTGGCGACTCACAGCTGTGAAGTTTCTACAGTTTATAACCGCGCAATTCGGCATTTTACTCGAATTTTATTCACGTCTTTCCTCGGCGAACAGCAAGCGCGGACTGAGCGTAGGCCAGAGTCAACTAAGTGTTATAAACCTAGTTTGGACACGCGAAGTACATACACTCGCGTAGTCTATCTAGATATATGGTTTGTGGTACCTCCCATACAAACCGAAATTATTTGGAAATATTTCTTCTTTGCTTCTAAGTAAGTATAATGTATGTTTACAGTTGGTTAAGGCTTATAGAGAAAGTATGCACAGGGTGGCTGTACAATGTTTTTTTTTTTTCACAATTGGTAAGCCCTTGACAACATCAATATATTTTAATTCATCAAAGGTAATCAACAGCTTACAATAAAACGGTATGGTAATATTGTGGTATATTAAAAAAACAGAAAAAAATGGCACTTTCTTCAGACTTTTCATGGGTGCATTTTACCTAGAAATAGTTGTACACAATGTTTTAAAAAAAAAAATTCGTATAACTTACGTGTTAAAATTTGTTTCTAGGACTGATAGTTACGGAGATATAAATAAATAAATAAATGAATCTTTATTTCAGGCACACTAGTACATAATATTACGCACAAAGTTTTACCAATAGAAGGATTAATGTCAAAATATAATAAAATAAAAAATGTCAAAATAAAATAATAAAAATGTCATAACAATAACATAATTATTACAATAATAGTTTAACAGCACAATGTCAGGTTGAGATATGCACTTTAAAAAAAAAACGCATGCATTCCTAGTTCTGTCCCGCACATACAATACAATTAAACAATACGGCGCACGAGTGGCTGCGAATGGGCCGCGGATTCAATTGGGATGATGACTATTGATCTCTAAATTAACAAAAACCGGCCAAGTGCGAGTCGGACTAGCACTCCGAGGGTTCCGTATCACCACACCTCTCCACAAAACTACTTAGTATAATGACAATACCTATTCACATTACAAACAAAAGATATCAACGCGAGCGACAAAAACATTTGTCATTCAGTTCGGACTTCTTAGTACAAGTATGAGCTTTTTGAGCAGCCGGGCCAAAAAGCGGTCTATCAATAAATGCGAAGTCTTACCTCTCTCTCCGCGTCAGGCATGACGTCATCCTCGGCCCTCTTAACGTACAGATCCGTGATCTCGTCTTCATTTTCTTCGAACATCCGCTCACACTGAAATCACAACAAAATTAACATAAAATAAAAAGTTAGTTTATTTATTTCATTTCTACAAACACCTATTTTTACAGGCTAACTTAATTCGACAGACATATTGCATCGGCATTGCATTAAAAATCGGCCAAGTGCGAGCCGGACTAGCACTCCTAGGGTTCCGCACCACCACACATCTCCGCACTACATCATAGCACAATTCACATTACAAATAAAAGACATCAACACGAGCGACAAAAATATGTTTTTTTTGTCCTTCAGTTCGGACTCCTTAGCGCTAGTACGACTCACACTTGTTTTTATTTGTTGTTTTACTTCGGTATTAGTACTATAATCACACCAAGTTCCACTCTTGTATGTATTACCGTTTTTACGATAGAACTAAATCAAATATACTTCTAAACACCTATAAAAAAAAGGTTTTTTGTATGGAAAACCCCTTATTTTTTCACTTTTAAATTTTTTTGCATTGGATGTTATAGCGGCAACAGAAATACACATTTTTTGAAAATTTCAACAGTGTAGCTATTACAGTTCATGAAATACAGCCCGCTTGGCGCTGACTGACGGACAAACACGGAGCGGAGGCTTAGTAATAGGGTCTCGTTGGTCACCCGTTGGTTGTACGAAACCCTAAAAACTAAACTACTTAACAAATTAATTATTTATAGCAAATAACAATAAGTTTAATTACTTTTGCAAATTTACACTTTGAACACACGAATATATCGGTCCTTACAGCCACTTCGATGTGTGTTAGCAGAGCGCGTGTGAACGGCGCCTCTGCCAACAGGTTGGTACGTGCTAGAGGCGCGGTCAGCGCGCGTGACCTCGGGCACGCACAATCTCAACTAGACATCCCCCTTAGGACTCTCACCAAATATTCAAAAAGAGCAAACACACGAATTCATCGGTCCTTACAGCCACTTCGAAGAGTGTTAGCAGAGCGCGTGTGAACGGCGCCTCTGCCAATAGGTTGGTACGCGCGAGAGGCGCGGACAGCACGCGTGGGCTCGGGCACGCACAATCTCAACTGGACATCCCCCTTAGGACTCTCACCAAATATTCAACGGGAGCAAAAACGGAGAGTTCCGATTGCACCTCCAATTTTTAAAGTGAAACTTTTATTACATCGTCTCAATTTTTTTCGTCTGTGTGTCGCGTGACGGTCGGTATGATCGTTTCGTCCTCTGTAAATGTCTATAATGTGAAAAAAGTTTCACTTTTACCGTGGTTTCATAAAACCACACACTATTTTTTCTTTTGCATCCCGCAATACCAAGCACGCACGAATAACGAGGGAATTAGTTGTGTCAAATGTCTATGTCGCACCAACACCTCTGAAGGTTGTAGACTGTACCACAGATAAGATACCTGAGACGAACAGTCGAGTTAGGTAGTTCCAACTTCGTGAAAGAGATCAATCTTCGTATCCAACTCGGCTGGATCCTGGATCTCCGTAGAACCAGTTAACCAACATATAGCTCATAGAATCGCTAAACTTAAGTGGCAGTGTGGGCGGGGCACATAGCTCGAAGCGTAGAGCAGTTGGGGTTGTGAAGTTCTGAAGTGGCAACCGCGCACCAAAAAGCGTAGCGTAGGAAGGCCTCTCACTCGGTGCACTGAGGACCTGGTGAAGGTCGCAGGAAGCTACTGGATGCGGGCAGCGCAGGATCGGTCATTGTGTGAATTTTGGTTAAGACCTTTGTCCGGCAGATTGTTTGTGATGTGATGATGATGATCATAGTCTACGTTGATTTGACATGAGAAACACAGATAGGAGCCCCTTTGGGGCTCGGTCGACGGCTTGCATGTTCGGTTGCAATAAAACAAAGCAAAGTTTTTACATAGTGTAAACAGCTAACAGTCGGCGGCCATTTTGACTGACGAATCCGTCACTGGCGACTCCCGTTTTTAGTAGCCGGCGCTAGCTACGAGGCCATACCCCTGGGCTGTGCCTCCGCAGCTGGCACCGCCTCCCCCCGTAAGGGCGTGGCCACAGCCATCTGCGGCGCGGCAAGCAGCGAAAACAAATAGGAAATAGGGATGACGACAGCATCAGAAATAAATTATGAACTCTTGATCACTAAATTGCCCTCCTACTTAAACTTCGTAAAACCTTCCTCGTTTTGTTCCCCATCAAGTCTTCCATTTTAAATTCACCAAAATCACCAAATGAGTACATAAATGACGCTGCAAAACCATGACGTCGTGCCTAGGTATTTCAAACATTTTTAAGAACAAAATGCCTAGCCAGTATGAAATGTACTTGCCAGTATCGAGGCGGCCACGGCTCAGAGCGGTGGAAGCGGTGACGTATTCGCCACGGTGGCATAGTCGAGCATACCACTGCAAATCGCGCCCCCTGCCGCACCGCCAGAAGCTGTAGCCATGCTCTTACAGGCGCCGGCGGTACCGGCTGCAGGGGCACGTCCTAAATAGTAAGGATAGACTCACATAGTATTCCAAGCTCTTGTTGAGATCGTCATCGGTGACAAACTTGGCTTTGGAGAAGTCCGGGTTCATGGAGCCGCCCGGAGTCACCAGCTGCATCAGCGCCAGTTTGCCCGTCGCCTTGTAGTTCACGCGCACGTAATCATCCATTTTCTTACCTGCAGTTTTCAAAAAAAAAAAAAAAACAAATTAAAAATAATAAGCTAGCAAGTACAATATTTAGAATACAAGACTTCAACGCATTACATCAAGCACCACATCGTTAGAGCACTGGGACACCCTGGACACTTCATACAACGAGCCAGAAATGACATTTCAAAAAAGGAATGACGGAACAAACGTATTCGCCACGGTGGCATAGTCGAGCATACCACTGCAAATCGCGCCCCCTGCTGCACCGCCAGAAGCTGTAGCCATGCTCTTACAGGCGCCGGCGGTACCGGCTGCAGGGGCACGTCCTAAATAGTAAGGATAGACTCACATAGTATTCCAAGCTCTTGTTGAGATCGTCATCGGTGACAAACTATCATTAGCGCACTAGCCGTCGCCGTGAGTGGTTTCCGTGTAGCACTTCGAACGAGTTAACCGGTTACATTCTTTGACTCGCCGTCGGTTCGGTCAATTTTGATCCTTACGCCTTAGAGTTTACGAAACTTAACTGTGCGTTTTATAACTTTGTCAATGGCCGATAACGTGAATAAGATGAACTGCAAAAAATGTGGTCAAAGTGTTACTGATTTCGTGGAATGCAGCTCATGTCATGGATATTTACACTATGGGTGTGCAGGAATTGCAGAAACCAGCTACAGGAAGATGAGTGCGGAGAAGAAAGCCTCCTGGCGATGCCCTCCGTGCCGCTCTGGCTCTTCCATTACAGCGGAATCCTCGCCAGCGCAACCCGACATGAAAAGTATCTCGGAGGAAATGAAAGCTATGCGAAATGATTTTAAGACTATTAAAGGTGAGCTTCATTCAGCGACAGAGGCAATGTTAAGTCTTAGTACCAAGTGGAGTGAGATGGAGAACCGTTTTGCTAATATGGAGGATCGACTTATAACAGTTGAAAACAAAATTTTAGCTATTTCAAAATTGCAGTTGGAGCTTAATAAGGCTAATGAAATCATATCCAACCTCCAGTCGGAAAACAATTCTCGGGACCAGTATTCACGAATGAATAATGTGGAGATTTCCGGGGTACCTACTACAAAGGGCGAAGACCTGAAACATATTCTCCAAACAATTAGCACGAAGGTCGGATTCGATTTGGATTACAAGGACGTAGATAGCATCCATCGTGTGCGTCGTTTCGACCCTGCGCCTGTAACCGAGGGTAAGCATCAGCGCCCAGTTACCCGTATACCCGCAATCGTTGTCAAATTTACTCGGCGCCTCGTCAAGGATCAGCTGTTATCGGCAGTCCGCTTGCGTCGTGGAATCACTTCCGCAGACATCGGATTGCCAGGCAACTCGAGCAATATTTACGTAGGTGACCACCTCACGCCATCTAACAAGGTGTTATTAAGGCGCGCACGCGAATTGAAAATCGAACTGAATTATACCTATCTGTGGATAAGGGATTGCAAAATCCTTATGCGTAAAAATGATAACTCGAAGGTTGTTCATATCTCTAAGGAGATGGATCTTACCAAGTTAAAGTGACTTATATTGTGTGATTTTTGCTGGTACCTATTCTATGTATTAATTAAAGCATTTTTAGTATTTAAATTACGATTAGTTAATGACTTAGTTAACACTAACTCTGTGTATTATTGTGTATGCGTGGGTGTGTCTCGTAATGTTTTTTACTACGGTATGATATGCGAGATTGTGTTATATCTTTTGTTGCGATCGACCGCTGTCCCTACTCAGTCAATCTTCATATATTATATAGCTTGGTTTTGCGACGCTGCTTACCTACCACTGCCCCATAAACTTGATTTATTTAATTTATATATTTGTTTATTTAGTACTTTCATTTAGGATGGCCCTAAGTAAAAAAATTACAGGTTATTACCAAAATGTTCGAGGCCTTCGAACCAAGTCTCATGATTTTTTTAGCGCAGGTTTTATCGGCAGATTATGATTTTATATGCATAACCGAAAGCTGGTTGACACCAGATTTTTACGATCGTGAATACTTTGACTCTCGATATACAGTTTTCCGGACGGACCGCTCGCTCGATGCGAGTGGCGCGCGGCGAGGCGGCGGTGTGGTGATAGCAGTGCGCTCTGAGTATCAGCCCCTGCGCCGGGAGTGGGGCGGCGCGCGCGCGGGCGCCGAGACACTATGGGTCTCATTGCCGCTTGGCGCTGTAGCCCACCCAGCCCGCACGCATGCCGTCTCTTCTACCAACCCGTGCAGCTATCTACATATTGCATGTGCGTATATACCACATGGAAGTTGCTACACTGATGCCTTGAATGCATTCTTCGATGAAGCCGGGCAAATAATACTAGACCATACGCATGACTCATTCCTATTGACTGGGGATTTTAATATTTCAGACGCAACGTGGGTTCCAGATAGTTTTAATCATATTACTCTTGCAACAAATTCTAATTTACCTACTCAACTGCTGAGCGAATTTTTATCCTTTACCAGCTTAAAACAGTTTAATTCTATTCAAAATCATAACTTACGTATATTAGACTTAATAATGACTAACGGGGATTGTTCCGTTACACGCAGTGAATTTCCATTGACCAGTGAGGACTCTCATCACCCGTCTCTTAATATTTATTTGCCATTGGTATACATTTCTCCCTTAAAGACATGTATGAAACATATTCGTAACTATCATGCTGCTGATTACGGCGAAATTAACTTTGAACTTAATAAAATTGATTGGTACCCTTTCTTTAATGCCCTTTGTATAGAAGATTCTGTCTCCAAATTCTATAATTTGCTTAATGATTTAATTTTAAAGTTTGTTCCATTACGGTCTCAAAGATATTCAACTACTAAACCAGTATGGTATACAAAGTCATTAATAAAATTACTAAATGAAAAACAAAAATATCACAGACTTTGGAAACAGTATGGTAATCCACTGGATTACAATAGTTTTTCCATACTGCGTAAAAGAGCGTTTAAATTGGAACGTAAGTGTTACAACAAATATTTAGAATATTCTGAATCGAAAATAAATACTCACCCTAAATTTATTTGGTCCTTTGTAAAGTCAATATTTCCTAATAATGGTTTACCACAAACTATGCATTACAATAATCATTCATCTAGTGACGGTGCGGAGATTTGTAATTTATTCAATGTCCATTTTCATTCGGTGTTTGAGCCTTCGTCGGTACGTAGCCCTGCATATTTTAACGATTTGAATTCGCTAGATCAAGCTGTGTTTGATTTACATACTATTGAAATATCGGAATCCACCGTTTTTAAACATTTACAATCATTGAACACCAATAAAGGAGCAGGCCCTGATGGTGTGCATCCTCTGCTCATTCGTAACTGTGCTTCTAGTCTGGCTTTGCCTCTTACAATTATATACAAGAAATCAATTAGCGAAGGTATCGTGCCGAACATATGGAAACAAGCTCTAGTAACCCCTATACCCAAAGGTACCTTTAGTCAGGATATTCGAAATTACCGTCCCATTTCCAAATTGTGTCAGTTTGGCAAAATTTTGGAAAAAATAGTCACTTTACAGATATTTAATACAGTCTATCCACATATAAGTCCAAATCAGCATGGGTTCTTTAAAGGTCGTAGCGTTGAAACTAATTTAATAAATTTCACTGATATATTATTAAATGCACTTAACGAGGGTTACCAAGTTGACGCCGTGTATACCGACTTCGCAAAAGCATTTGACAAAATTTGTCACAATACGTTAATTATAAAACTAAGGCTTCTCGGCATACACGGCGATCTCCTTCGCTGGGTGAAATCTTATGTAGAAAATAGGAGTCAAGCTGTAGCACTTGGAGGTTTTAACTCAGATTACAAATACATTAGTTCCGGAATTCCACAAGGTTCGCATTTAGGTCCTTTGCTTTTTATTCTTTATATTAACGATATTGACAATATTGCTAAACATTCAAATATGTTGCTTTACGCAGACGACACAAAGATATTCAGAATTATCCGTAATGTTGAGGACTGTGAAAAACTTCAATGCGATCTTGCTAATTTTGAATCATACTGCCACAACAATAAATTGTATCTTAATATTGACAAGTGTCAAGTAATAACTTTCTCCAAAAATACTAAACCAATAGTCTATAATTACACTCTGTGTAACAATAATTTGACAAGAGTAACACAAGTAAGGGACCTAGGAGTCATCATAGATTCAAAGTTAACATTTGTACCACATCTTGACAAAGTTTTAAATAAGGCATTCAGGCAGCTAGGCTTTATTTTAAGGATATTAAAACCTTTTAAACATGCTCGTACGTACAAGCTACTATATAATAGTTACGTTAGAAGCAATCTGGAGTTTGCTTGTAGTGTATGGCGTCCTTTTTACAGTATACACATAGAAAGAATTGAGAGATTACAGAGGAAGTTCGTGAAGGCTTTGGATTATCGTACTGGTGGTTTTTACAACGATTATGAATCTTCGGCAAGGAGACATAGGGTCGAAAACCTGGAGCAGCGTCGCAATTATCTTGATTCGGTAATCTTGTATAAATTACTGAACAACATTACGGATTCACCCACATTATTGCAAAAAATTTCTTTTAGAATACCACGTCAACGCGAAAGAAATTGTCGTAAGAAGATGCTATTTCTTTCAGATGTTAGTAAAAAGTGTTTTGTTAATAATAGTTTCATTCGTCGAACTTGTAAGTTTTATAATGATCACCTTATGGATGTGGATATGTTTTCTTCTTCTTTGTACAACTTTAAGCGTCAAGTAAAAACTAAACTCCTTTTCTCTTTTTAAATCTCTCTACTTGTAACTTCTTTGACTAGTTGGTTTCTTCTATTAAATTCTTATTAATTGTTCTGTTAAGTGTTTATCGTGCATCGTCCACAGCGATGGCTTTTTGTAAATTAATATAGTACTTTAATAATTAAGGAAACTATAGGTCTATATTGAAGTAAGACGTTTTATAGATTTATTTAAATGACTGTTTGTTTCTATTGAATAAAAAAAAAAAAAAAAAAAAAAAAAAAAAAAAAATGGCGGCGAAATCCTATACGTTCGATAACAAAACTGTAACCAATCTGTATCAATCTGGGTGACGAGGGGGTGAGGTCGCAATCTAGAGAGCGGCAGGGAGTGTCCATTTTGTAAGAATCGCAGAAATACCTTTATGAAAAGATACTTGGAGATGCCAGCAATAAAGGAGGAAGTAAACACAAGATCTGCAAAAGACACAAAGAGAGACTGAACAGGTATAGCAAAGGGCTAGTTAGAATCTCCTTCACGCTGAAGCAGAGACGTACTGAGGGCCATACCTGTACCATAATCACTGGTTGTTGCTCACTGGAACATCATTATCAATTCATCATATCAGCCGAAAGACGTCCACAGCTGGACAATGGTCTTCCCCGAAGGTTTCCACAAAGAACAGTCTTGCGCCACACCCCGGACACTCAACTGGCCAGAAATGACGGAACAAACAAAAAAGACGTGTGGCACTCGGGGACTGCCGCGGTAAAGCTATTGCATAGCATTTTGTATCAACTTATGCAATTATAATTATTTATTTATTTTATTCATGCAGTATTTCTTTTTCTTTGATATTAATTCAAGTTACACTTTTTGAGCGTGGTGACCGATAAGAAAACAATTTTTTCTTTTATTAAATAAATAACAATATTTAGAAGTGATTATCGAATTTCGCGCGATGTACATTTATATAGATATAATATCATATATACTTTCTCTGCGCGGCATTCATGTGCATTATCTATACACCAAAAATATATACATATTGAGAATCTAAATTGAGAATTTAAACTATACGCGTGTGTGTGTTTGTGTGTATAAAAGAGGGCTACTTTTAATATCGCTCATTTTAATATCAAAAATTTAGGTCACCTTTATAGTAGCAGTATTATATTTTCAATTCAAAATTAATACTGCATTTGTGATAATAATAAAATGTATGTATATAGAGTACTCACTCATTTTCTTTCACTATTTTTTCGTGACTTTCTTCATTAATAATAAATGCACTTTGTTCATTCATATTTATTATTTATTTTCGCTTAACCGCGCTTTTATTACTTTCTTCATTAATAATAAATGCAGTTTGTTCATTCATATTTATTATTTATTTATTTTTTTTTTTTTGGTTTCTTCTTTCCGGCTAACAAAAAGCGCGGAAAAGGCAAAGGTTACTAAAAGACCATACAGCCAGGTCGGACGTATTTAAGCTTCCATATCTTTTGGATTTGTAATGCTAGTGCCGGTGCATTACAAATCTTCTCTGAAGTTCTTGACAGCATTTGCAGCAGCTACATTCTGAGGTGGAACACCCAGTTGCTGTAAGGCGTCTATAAAACTGCACCTAGAGCAAGTTGGGTTCTCACGTCCTCCTTCGTTTTATTTTCTTGTTCTCCACATTGCTCACGTGCACTAGGCGATTTTCTCCAAAATGCACCACTTTTTAAACAAAATCCTAGCAGAAAACAATGAAAAAACAACAAAATAAAACTACGAATGCGTCTACCACAAATCCCGCCAAAAAACTCTTATTATTTATTTTCGCTTAACCGCGCTTTTTTACATCTTTGTTTTTTTTAAGCAATGGTAGTTGGAACTATACAGCCAAATATGGAATAAAATTCTTTTGTACTTTTTTTTTAAGCAATGGTAGTTGGAACTATACAGCCAAATATGGAATAAAATCTTTTTGTACCTATCTCTATAAATACAAACAGCTGTGTCTTAAATAAAATCTTTTTGCATTTGATAAATAAAAAATAATCAAATCTTTTTTGTCATATGGAGGTATATACAGTTTATGAAAAGAGTTTTATTATTCTCCGAAAATGATCAAATCTTCTTATATGTTTGTTTTGACAACCGATATTGTTGCCATGGCAACCGAGCGTCAGGTTTTTCTTCGTTACGGAATTTCTGGATTCGGTCCCCGCGCTCAAAGCCTGCGATAAAATCTATGCAATAGCTTAAAAATCACGGCGAAATCCTATACGTTCGAGAACCAAACTGTAACCAATCTGTATAATATGGGAGACGACGAGGTGAGGTCGAAAACTCGAGAGCGGCAGGGAGTGTCCATACTGTATGTTAATACTAATATATGACGCGGCCGGCCGCTGCCCATATCCAGCGTTTATCGAGTGGGAGGTCTGCCTACGCTATGTGAAGGGGATTGTATGAATTGAAACTCCATAGATTTGTTCGAAGTTCGACGTCAGAGCGAGACACATATAGTGAGATAGTTGCAGAGAGAAAGTATGGCGGTGATTGCCTTTATTTGTAAGATTTTATCTATCTCGCTATTAGTGGGATCATGGGTGACGGTTTATTTAGAAAAGGACAACAATACAAAAAATACTTAGAAACTAATTACATACATGAACATTTAAAACAAAGGAACATAAGTGCTTAAAAACATTATTTACAAATTGGAGGGTTTATTTCCTCTAGTCGCTTACAGTCTCCCCCTCGGTGCGCTTAATAGCACCCATAGTGATCGGGGTAGCGACGTTTTCTTCTGTGCTTTCGCCAGTTCGCATCTTGCGGTTTTTTCTTAACATGAGTTGCTATACGTGTTTTGTTTTCAAGCAGGTTTTTGAACAAGGCGATGTACTGCAGGAATCGGGCTGTGGCTCGTAAAAGGCGTAACCATGTAGAGCATCGCGTTGGATCGAGAGTAACAATGGTTACACGTCTAATCGTGTGAGTTGTAAGACGTTCTTCTCCGATTGTTACGGGTACAGTAGCGGATCGGTCAAGCGGCCATTCTGACTCGGACTTTCGTAGGAAGGCGGTGCCGGAAAACCATCTATGGCTTGAGTTGAAGTTTCCTGGGGTGCCGCGGGTTGCGTAGTCAGCCACGTTTTCTTTCGTGGGTACCCATCTCCACTCATCGGATTTGGTATGAACTTCCATCTCGGCTAGCCGGTGGGCTACGAACATCTTGAACGTGCGTGGGTCGGACTTGGCAAGGACGGTGCGTGAGTCGGACCAGTATAATCTTCTCTTTATTTTCTTATCCATTTCTGTCTGTATGGTGGCGTATGCTTTTTCACTGGCATCGCAGAACATGTGTAGCGCCGCCTCTTGGTTCGTTTGCGATACGCATCTTGGTATGTGCAAACTAGGTAGTTCGTGTAGGTGCGATAGCCATGCGCGCCATTGCAGGTCTTGTGCGAGCTGCACGGGCTCGTCCCATCTGGCTCCCGTTCTCCACAGGTCTTGGATGAGCATCTTTCCTTGGACGAGCGTAGGTGAAGCAAGGCCTAGCGGGTCATATATTGACATCACAGCGCTAGTTATCTCCCTTTTGGCAGGCGCGCGTTGTCCTGTAAGCGCCTCTTCGGGCGTGTGTCGCATGTTTAGAGCGAAATTGAACGTATCTTCTTTTACGTTTTCTCCCTTCGCTAGGGTTTTTATTTCCCTTTCAAAGCAGTCTCGCTGAACAATTTCGAAAAGCCTTTCTTCGGCGTTTTTCATTGTCTCTTCCGACATAGGCACGAGTTCGTTAGTGCGAGCGAGAGGGGTAGCGAGTGAGTCGGGTATATTGTTTCGTATAGACGAGCGAGCGAGAGGTGTAGCGGGTATGTGTTTCTGTCCCTTTCTAGCGTGAGTTAAGTACCAAGCGCGACGCGTAGTAGGCGCGTAGTTCGTAGCAACTTCCGCGTAGCCGCTGTCTATCAAATTTTTCATTTTATTTTCGTAGCTTCCTTTGAAGTTTTTATCCTTTTTCTTTTTCTTTTCTATGCCGAGCAGTCTTCGCAGAGCGTTGGGTCGGCTTTCAGAAATTCGTGGGTCGACTGTCTTCCATAATAGCCCGGTTTCGAACCATCCTTCCTCGGGCACGTACTTGCAGGTGGACTTCAGTATTGTGACAGCTCGTTCCTCCGGATCGTTCGCCGGTTTTCTAGGCGCTATTCCGAGCGAATCGATGGTGAAATGTTCTTCTATGAGCTGCTCAACGGTGTCTTCGTGCGCACTGACATGTGTGAGGTGGTTGATGACGTGTATCGACCTTACAGGCTTCGTTATACTGGAGTTACAGCCATGAAGGACCCATCCTAGGGTCGTAAGCGAAGCGACGGGCCGAGACTTGCTTCCGCTGCGTACGTCTTGTGACACGATCAAGTGCCAGTTATCTTGCCCAATCAGCAGTGAAGGCTGGGCAGTGTCGTACGTGAGCTCGTAGGGCACGTCTTCCAGGTGTGGACAGTCATCCAGGTCTTTCTTCCTGACCGCTTGAGGTGCCAGTTCCAGCTTTTCTATTGTAGATGCGGTCATGTCTTCGTACTCGCGGCAGTAGAGTCCTCTTATTTTCAGTTCAAGCCGCCGGGAAGTAGCTTCCTTTAGTCTCTGTCCTCCCATTCCCTCGATGAACAGTTCCTCCTTAGGGCCCCGCGCGCCTATCTCGTCAGCTACGCTTTTCTCGATCAGCGTGACGGTGGAGCCCTCGTCGAGAAGAGCGAAGAGTTTCTTTGTTCCCGTTGGACCCGAGATTTCTACTGGAGCGATCTTTAGGTAGGCCTTCGTGGCCACCAACGTGTTGACCGATGCAGTTTGCTTATCTTTTTTGTGTTCCTCCTGTTTTTCTTGCTTTTCAGGCGCTGAGTCTGCGTGCAGTAGCACGTGGTGGCCACGCCTACACTTGGAACACGGTTTCGCCTTGCAGTTGAAACCTCTGTGTTTTGCACTCCGTAAACAGCGAAAGCATACGCGAGCTTTTCTCACTATCTCCCATCTCTTTTCCACGTTAGCGTTTGTGAATATCGCGCAGCTCTTCAGTTGGTGGTCTCTTTCACACGCAGGGCAGGCGGCATCTTTTGTCTCTTTCTTTTGATTAGTAGCGAAGACGTGTTGCATCTCTCTTTCGCATGCTTCGTCCTCGTCACTCGTCGTTCTGCCGCAGTCGTAATCTGACTCGTAACTTGCTTCTTCGACCACTGCTGTAGCTGCGTTCACCCTTCGTGGTTTTCGTAATGCGCCGCCGTTGTTTGTTTCCCGCTTAACGCTCCCTGTGTCGTAAGCTTCAAACTGGTCGGCTATCTTGTTTAGGAATGTTGACAACGCGAGTAGTATGGGTTGCTCCTCGTCCAAAGCTCGATAATCGAACCACCGGAACCGTATGATGGGGCTCATCTTCTCAATGATTTTCTCAGACAAATCGCTCGAGTGTAGAAAGTTGGTCTTCTTCATCTGGACGATGGTGGCTACTGTGTTGGCTACAACACCTGCAAATTGCACTATTTCTCGTGCGTCGTCCGTCATCGGGCGTAATTTGTCGATATTTGCCATCTCGTTCTTTATGAGGTATGATGGGCGGCCGAATCGTCGTTCCAGGGCGGTGAGGATGTCTTCTGGGTCGCTCGCTGTGTAGAGCCTGCCTTTGATTGCCTCTCTCGCTCTACCCTGTACAGCGCGCCGTAGCCTTGCGACATTTTCTATGCCGCTGAAGTACGACTCCGTGTCCCGGTAAGTGGCGCGGAATGCGATCCACTCGTTTGGGTTCCCGTTGAAGGAGTGCAGCTCTGCTATATAGCGCGGCGCGGTCTTCGGTCTGTTGCCCGTGGTACTCGCTTTGATAGCTTCCATTATGGCGTTCGCCAAAGAACTTTCCGTGTCCTTTTTCCTTTCTTCCTTAGGAGCCGGTCGGGGCGCGCTCTCCTCACGCTTCTCCCCTGCCGCCGGCTGCGGCAATATGGCCTCCACTCCAGTAGCAATGTGTGCGTGTTGTCCGACCCACTGGTCTACTCTCTCGTTGACGGTAATGATTTCTTCGTCAGACTCGGAGTCGGAGTTCATCTGCAGTAGTTCCAGACGTAGCCGAGCGCAGTCGGCAGCGGCGCGCGCCTTTTCCAGGTTGAGCTGTTCTAGCTCTAGTTGGGCTTGTATTTCGGCCCTGCGGCGCCCCGCTATTGACTTTCCTCCTCTCGACTTGGTTAGGACGGGCATCACTGAAGTGAGCTTTGATGTGTCTGTGCAATCCTTCGCAACCTTCTCTCTCTCGAGTATAGGTGCGTCTCCCTCTCGCGGCGGTTGTTCCTCAACGCCGGTCTTGTTCTCGCTCATCGTCCGATCCGTCGCGTTCGTTGCTGTGCTAGTAGCTGTAGATTCGGTGCCTGATTCCGTAGATACCGTGCCCGATTCCGTAGATACCGTACCCGATTCCGTAGATACCGTACCCGATTCCGTAGATACCGTACCCGATTCCGTCTCGCTCGTTGTGTTCCCACTACCCGACTTATCAGTTCCCTCGCTTTCTCCCCTTTGCGACCTCGTCTTCATCTCACTGCTACCGAACCGGCTCTTCTGCACGGAACGGTGCGATGAAGAAGCTACCTTGAAAAAGGCCGCCCCACCGCGTACTAAGCCTTGAAAAAGACTGCGGCAGTTACTCCTGCAAGGTTATTGCTGGAGCCTAAATACTCACTAGGAAACTTATGAATTCAGAAACTTTGAGGTCAGAAACTATATGACGGTTGACGGTTGGGTGTCTTCTTTGCCAGCGGTGACCTCTCGACGGTGCGTGGACTCGATGATGCTCTGCTCTGAACGCCGCTGTCCTCTTCTAACCTCGAAGTCAGCTTGCCCGAAGTGAACCTTCTTATTTGAAGATCTTCTATATTGATTCTTCTGTTCTTCGATAATGAATCTTCTGTTCTTCGATAATGAATATTCTTTCTTCGATAATGAATCTTCTTTCTTCGATAATGAATCTTCTTTCTTCTTTACTGACTTCTTTCTTCCATGTGCTGTTTCATTCTTCTAAATCCGGCACTCGATGGACCAAAACTGAAGGGGATTGTATGAATTGAAACTCCATAGATTTGTTCGAAGTTCGACGTCAGAGCGAGACACATATAGTGAGATAGTTGCAGAGAGAAAGTATGGCGGTGATTGCCTTTATTTGTAAGATTTTATCTATCTCGCTATTAGTGGGATCATGGGTGACGGTTTATTTAGAAAAGGACAACAATACAAAAAATACTTAGAAACTAATTACATACATGAACATTTAAAACAAAGGAACATAAGTGCTTAAAAACATTATTTACAAATTGGAGGGTTTATTTCCTCTAGTCGCTTACACTATGTATTCCGATGCGCGATCGTCACTCGCGAACTTTACTGCCTAACCACCATCTTTTCTAAGAGCTATGTGCCCCGCCCACTGTCACAAGTTTAGCGATTCTGTGAGCTATGTCAGTTACGTTGATTCTGGAAAGGATTTCTTCATTTCTGATTCGTTCGTATAGGAAAACTCCGAGCATAGCCCACTCTATCGCCCATGGGGTGACTTTGAGCTTTCTTATAAAGCCCATTCTTTGACCTGTGTATTGCCAGTGGTGACATAAGTAACTGAGACATGGTCGCTTACTATGGGCCTCATAGGAAGGTTTAAGGTCACCCAAAGGGCGCTACGCTCGGAGATTCCCTATGCGATCGAATCAGAAATGGAACACTGCGGTATTTAGGACATAAGGATATTGCGAAACTTCCCGAACGCTGCCCAGCTGAGTTGGATTCTACGATCGATCACTTTCTCAAGGTTGGACCTACCTAACTGCAGATCAATTGACAGAAAGAAAGAAAGGAAGAAAAAAATTAAAACACGACTGCATGTGAATAATGTTTTCTACGACTCTCATGGATGAAGAGGTACAGATCGCGCAACGGCTTATGAGCGCTAGGTAAAGATGGAGGGGGATACTCAAGTATACGCATCTCTCGCATTTACGAAGTGAGTAAGTGAGACAAAGTATACGCGAGTAACCCCTTCCACTTTTTCCGAGCGCTCTTAATTCATTGCGCGATCTATATCTATATCTCTCACCTCCCACTACAAAATCCATCCAGCTGTTTATACTACATTCACATAAAAAAAACATATGTGCACCTAAAGAACATTATACCCTCCTTTTTGTACTTGCAGGATAATAAAATAGCCAAGTACGTGTCGGACGACGCGCAATGTAAGGTTCCATAGTCTGTTCAAAAAATAAATGTATATTTAAAAAAAATGCACGTGGTATAGAACATTTTGTATAGAAAATCTATGAACTTTTTTTTTAAAAAAAACTACATATCTTCAGGTCTTTCTTCCTTATCGTGTGGCACAATTAACCGTTATATCCAAGGGATAGATGGCGTTTGACTGGTGTTGTACTTAGCATCACCCGCGGTCACGTGTAGGCCATTTAGATTAACACCACGCTATTACTCTTAAACTAAGAAAGCCTACTTGGCCGCGATCACTCTGTCCTAACGCCTGCACCTTCGAAGTCTTTAAAAATGCTACTCTCGAGAAACCCGGTGTTCCACTACCAGTCATTTGAGTGGCATTTTACCAAACTGTCAAAAACTACATTTAATTCTACTATTAACTTTGCTAATCGCCTTCACACTGAAGAATATAATTGGAAATACTAAAAATTGATGACAAGACCACTATTAATGTTGCTGATTGCCTTCACACAATGAAGAAGATAATTGGAAATGCTTAAAATGGATGACAGGACTACTATTAACTTTGCTGATCGCCTTCACACTATGAAGAATATAATTGGAAATACTAAAAATGGATGACAAGACCACTATTAACGTTGCTGATCGCCTTCACACTATGAAAAAGATATTTGGAAATGTTAAAAATGGATGACAGGACTACTATTAACTTTGCTGATCGCCTTCACACTATGAAGAATATAATTGGAAATGCTAAAAATGGATGACAAGACCACTATTAACGTTGCTGATCGCCTTCACACTATGAAGAATATAATTGGAAATGCTAAAAATGGATGACAAGACAACTATTAACATTGCTGATCGCCTTCACACTATAAAGAAGATAATTGGAAATGCTAAAAATGGATGACAAGACCACTATTAACGTTGCTGATAGCCTTGACACTATGAAGAAGATAATTGGAAATGCTAAAAATGGATGAAAATACCACTATTAACGTTGCTGATCGCCTTCACACTATGAAGAAGATAATTGAAAATCCTAAAAACGTTAAAAAACCGACTTCCATCACAATATCTTAGTACAATGTTGCATTAGTATTATTGGTTTTTGTTAATTCTCTAAATAAGTACCACACCGATTTTGGTAAAATTATGGGACCAACTCGCAAGCATACCCTATCGAATAAAAACAGAATCATGAAAATCGGTTCACAATTTGGGAAGATGTCGCGTAATAAACACACCAAAAAATTCATACATTTGAATTGTCAACCTCTTCCTTTCTGAATCTTTGTCAACCTGTAAGGTTCTTTTGACTCAACTGCTGAATTTTTTTTATTTTATTTTTTTATTCACAATTGGTAAACCCTTGCCGAAGATGGAAGCTAGGTTACCAAGATTCCCCGACGCAATGGGGAACTGGCTATCTTATCTTCATGCCGGAACACCAATGATATCAACATTGATATTTGGCGGCAAGACTTAGATAATTAGACTTTTATTGTATGCCTTCAAACTAGATATGTTACTTACAGATGTCATCAATCATCTCTGATATGTGGACAGCGGAGCGGTGAGCCGGCACCTTCTGCTGCATCAAGTTACCCGACGGGTCCATCCTGAAGTTCCCCACCTGGAAAGATGAAGTCACATTCTCATCAGCCCATGTTTGGTCTACTGTTAGATATCAGGCTCCTACAAGAAGTGCCGCTTATGCAGAGGATGTTAAAAAAGCACCAAGTGCGACTTGGGGTCACACAAACAGGGTTCCGTACCCAAAACTTTTTCTACCAACAGAACAAGACCTCTCAATACATACTTTGCTCTAGGTAAAACAGGATCTACTTATTCTCGACTTTGAAATTTCATTTTACCTGTGGGAACTGGAGGACTTTAGATTTTCTCATAGATTTTCCTGTAAACTATTAATTTAATCTCATTTACTGTGATTTTTTCAATATTTTAGGCCCAGTAGTTTTGGAGATATGGGGAGTGGGGGCATGGTAAATTTTTGCCTATTTTCTTAAATAACTTCAAAACTATTTATAATAAAATTATAAAAAGAAAAATATTTGAGGTTCTCACGACAAGCCCTTTCATGTGATATGTCACACAATTATATATTTTTTTAATTTAAAATTTTCTAATTTACCCCCCAAAGTTTCCCCATGTTTAAAATTCATGTAATTTACTTTACACTTCAGTTTTTGGGTCACCAACTAACATATGCGCACCAAATTTCAACTCAGTCGCTCTAGTAGTTTCCGAGCAAATTGGCTCTGACAGACGTACGGACAGACAGCCACACAAGTGATCCTATAATGGTTCCGTTTTTACCTTTTGATGTATGGAACCCTAAAAATATGTTTGACATTTGATGGGTGATTGAAACTTTAGCAAACAGGAAAAATATCTAAAAATCCATTGATAAACAAAGTTATTTCATTCAAATGTGGCCCTACAATAGTGCCACCCCATCTCATCTCGAGGTTGTGGTTGGAGGCAAAAATAGATCAAAAACCGGAGGATGAGCACCAGCCCTTTCTATGCAACTACACTGGACACTGCATTCGCCGCCACGCGTGGCGATTATGGGAAATACTAACTCAAATGAGTCCTACGGCCAGCAGTCCTGATTCCTCAGTCACATCGCGCGGACGGAGCCAGAGTCCCTCGAAAAACAAATCCTTACGGGCAAAGTACAGGTGAAGAGACAAAGGAGTCAATCGGCAGATTGTATGATCAAACGAAGCAACTGCAACTCCACCTGCACGGTGCTATACACACTGCCACTGATAGAGATGGAAGTACCTAACTCGGACCCTATCTACGGCTACCAGACTTGACTTAATTAATCATGAAGATGATCCCCAATTTATTTAAATACTTGCTTTTGCCCGCGGCTTCGCCCGCTTGGACATCGTTTTTATGACTGTCTTAGGGTGCGCGGTGCAGAACTATGTCAGGATATGCTAATTAGTACATCATGTCATTTCCCACCCCCTCAACCATCTCTGTGCAAAAAATCACATAATTCATTGTTCCGTTGTGATGTTAAAGAAATTAACCAAAAAAGAGTATATTTTCAGTTCCCTCAGGAACTGCATTGGACTATGCTATTTTCATGGGATAAAAAATAGCCTATGTCCTTCCCAGTGACACAGGCTTCCTGCTTGCCAAATTTCATTGAGATGATTGGTCAAGGCGTTGAAGCGTGAGAAGGTAACAAACAAACACATTTTCACATTTATTATATTAGTAAGGATTATCATGAATAAAATCGTTTCTATCCCCAATGGGTTACGACATAGAAAATATCCAGCAGTGGATGTCTTTTGGCTGATCTGATGTCATCAGTTCATCTGTCTTTTGGCTGATGTGATGTCATCAGTTCATCATCATCACATGCCAAAGCAGGCTGATGCTTTGGATGCTTTGATGATGATGGACAAAACAAAATTGTTACACCCCCCGTATTAAGTAACATTGGGATTCTATGAATGACAATTATTAATTATTTTAAAAACAACTTCAAAACCCTAATAAAAGGAGCTTCTCAATTCAACTGTATTTTTTATGTATGTTACATGATGTATTTGTTGATTGTTAACCAATTTTGACAATTCTTTTTTCAATTGATAGGAAATGCCTCCAACATGGTCCCATACGAATTTTATCAAAATCGGTTAAGAACTTTTTTAGTTAATCAACAAAAACAAAAAAGAATTAAGCTAAATATACTTGGTTGTTGTTGCGATAACATGGTCAACTATTACAAATTGAATTTTCCCAATGTTACTCCTGTATTCTGGAGTAGATTATTAGTATTATTAGTCATCCCTCAAAATTTCAACAATCTTTTTAAAAACCCTGTACCAATTCTCGGTGCTGCACAACCAATCTGATGTCTCCAGCAATCCTGTCCAAGTCATCACTCTACCTAGCCAGGAGCATTACATGCATCGATATGTATCTACACAATGTATTTGCAAAGTTTGGATTAATCCGGCTTGTAGTTTTTTATTAAAGTGAAAATACATTTGTATGGAATCTTGAACTTCCTGGGGGTCCTTTTATGGTTATGTACTTTTATGGTGGTTTATTAGAAGCCGTCATAGCCAAGTGTGAGTTGCGTAATTTGGTCAAAAATTCTCGTTAAGTGACCTAAAGCATGGTCATTACCCAGATGGGTTGACTATTAGTGGCATTTTTCTCGATGGTTTCCATGTTTCGCTAGGCTTGTTCAGTCATTGATGTCAGTTGCTACCATGTGATGGCAGTCATTAAGTCATGTCAAGATATCCTATAGGCGGTTTGAAAAACTTCTGACAGTGGGATTGGCCACTAGCAGCCCTACATCCTCCACCAACCCGGACTTGGCCCCATGTATGGAATATGGTCTAACCTTCCCGAGTTTGGGATGAGACCAATGACCCAGCAGTGAGGACGATAATGGGTTGTTATCTATTGGTGCCCATTGAAATCAGAGACACTCATGAGACAATACATCATCTTTACACCTTAGGCTACAATCTGAGTACTCTGGGCCGCTGTAAGCTCAAGCTGGACAAATTACTTATTTACAATATCGGGTTGATTTTTGGTGGCGTAATGGCCAGGGCTACTACCTCCTGTCCAGAAGGTTGTGGTTCAAATCCTGCCACATACCAATGTGTTTTCGAATTTTGTTTTATTATGCACATTTATCCAACACTTACGATAAAGGAAAACATCGTGAGAAAACCTGTACAGCTGTACACAAAGAAACTCGGAGGTTGTGTGTGAAATTGACCAACTTGCACTGGGCCTGCACCCTGTGTGGTGGCCCAATCGCCCTAATTCAGGGTAGGCTTGAGCCCCTCGGTGAGGGGTATGTGTGCTGATATCATGAATATTTGGTTGGGGTGCACTTCAAAATGCTGCTATACAAAAAATCTCTGAGTAAAAAAAAAATTAAGTGTTGGGTTTTTTTTTAATTAAGTTATTTTTAGTATGGCAGCCTTTTAAAGTGCACCCGAACCGTTATAAGAGCTCTACCGGAAATTTTCTACGTGCTAATAAAAAAAATACAATAAATTCCTATGCATTGCAAACACAGAAATTTACTGAGCATACTTACATCGACTTTTTTCCACTTATCAACTTTTTTTATCGCCGCATTGAGCTCTTCGAAGATAGTCCGACATACTAGAACAAATAATATCAATATAATACAACTGAAAAATAGAAAAATATCAATTACCACTAAACAAAACGCACCTAGACACCTTAGATTCTGAGGGTCTATTCTCGCAGAAACTGCCACAAATAATAAAGTGAGACTAAGAAAACTGATGAGTAATTTCATATTTCTATTTAAAAAACTTTTTTCCACAATATCCTTCAGCGTTTCAGTGAAAATTTTGATAAAATGCCACAATTGTTACCTTCGACGTGAAATTTGTTTATCTTTTATGTCAAATACACGCACTCGTTTCTGATTGGTCGAGTCAACATAGCATTCATTTTTTAGGGTTTCGTAACAGCAAGGACTAAGCCTACGCTGCTGTCCGGTAGGTAGTAGGTACATTGTATTTCGATGAGGCTGTCTGTCTATCCGTCAGTGGTCCAACTTTTAAAAGGCTGTATCTTTTGAACCGTAGGAAGGCTGAAATTTTCAGAGAATATGTGTTATGTTATTATGGCGAATTTATTGAAAATAATAAAAACAAAAAAAGAAATTAAAAAATCTAGACAGGTCCCCATACTAGAAACGAGATTTTTTAAGTTTTTTTTTGTTTTTATTTACTGTAAATATAGTATTAAATACATGTGTGAAACTCGGTATGTTAAAAAATCATTAACAACCCATAAACGTCCCCACTGCTGCGTCACGGGTCTCTTCCCAAACTCTGAAAGGTTGATAGGCCATACGTCACACAAAGGGGACAAGTCCGGGTTGGTGAAGGTTGTAGGGCGAGTAGCGAACCGTAATGGAAGAATTTATGCTTTCATGCATCTGACACAGCTTAACGACTGCCACCTTGTGATAGCAACCAGCAGCAACGGCTTAGCGTGCCTTGTGAAGGACGAAAACGGTCGAGAATAATCTTCCATCGCTACAACTTAGTACAATTGTACTTTTTTTTCAAAAAGATACCAAAAACAATTATGTACAATTGTACATATATGTTTTTGGTAATTTTCTTTAAAAAAGTACAACACCGATTTTTATAAAACCTATATGTGATCATCTCGGGAGCATAGCCTATTGATTAAAAAATAATCATGAAAATTGGTTCACAATCTGCGAAGATATCGCGTAACAAACATACAAAAAAACATACAGTCGAATTGAGAACCTCCTCCTTTTTGGAAGTCGGTTGAAAATACCAAGAACAGTCAAAACTATCCAGGTAATGACCATGCTTCAGGTCAGTTTACCTGCGTAATCGACCCAACAAGGCAAGTTACACTGTGCTATATGACCACTTCAAACGGTGAGATTATAGTCCTTAATCCTAAAGTAAAATAACGAATATTGAAATACACCGGCGAAATGTGAGTCATACTCACGCTACGGAGCCCGAACTGAATGAAAATAATTGACCACGCTGAACATGTTATGAACGTTATAAAACCAGGGTATATATCAATTGATATATATCTGATATATCATGAATTCATGATATATTTTTTTATTATTATTCACAATTAGTAAGCCTTTAGCATCATCTCACCTGATGGTATGATATATATCAATTGATATTTATGCTTGATATATATTGATATTTATATATTTAATGTAAAAAATCATAGGTAGATACGTTAGACTAATTCGACTGATCAAATAGTACATTTACATCAACTAGGTGGCGCTGTACAAAATCAAAGCGCGATATTGAGTTTTCTATTGCAAAATGTTTAAACAAACCCCTGCTCATCAATGTGTGAAATAAAAGTACAGTGTGAACGACCAGCTGAGACTGAATATACATTTTAGATTCAGTTATTTCGAAATAACATATCAGAGTATAAAACTTGACTGTTACTCGTATTTTGATAAACATTAAACATCTTCAAATTATCAAACATACACATATGAAATTCAGCTATTTAAAAAAAGCGTATTAGAGTATGAAATTGGTATGTAATTTTGATAAATATCAAAAGTATCGAAAATATCGGATATACAGGTTGAGTTTTTTTAGGATCAGTATGGGGAAGTTCTAAACTACAAGAGATAGAGAAAAACGTTCTAAGGAACCGTTATCTTATTTTTAGAGATAACAAAAATAGCGTTTTAAAATACAAAAAAAATATAGATTCGGAGATATGGCTTTTAAAAAAAATGTTATTTCGATTGTATATCACTATACAAACCAAAAATTGTATGGAGACCTTAGGTCTGAAGTTGCTAGAAGTTGTTGTAATTACTTGTAATTAACATTTTACTAAAGATACATTTTATTATCCAATTGATAGGGTGGATAATTCAAATGAAACAAAACCAAAAATCTGTCGCTTGCCTTAATCCCACGAAATTAAATTTAAAAATTTTTCGAAATGTCCTTTACTTTCGCCTAAGCACAGTTGATTTCGGCGAAGCACTCTTCAAGTTGCATTTCTCGATGAAATGTATGGTATTGTGTTTAGCATTTGACGGACTGAATATTTTAAATCATCAACAGTGTCATAGCGCTTTTTGTACAATTATTATTTTAGAAATAAAATCCATGGGCGTGAGATCAGGTGATGGCACTGGCCACTGGACTTCGCCATAGTACCTACCCACATGTTCCCAAATCATTCGTTGACTAAATTATGCATTTAATGAATGACAGAAACACACAACTTGTTTTTTAAAGTGACTATTTTTTTTCTTCTTTTTCCTTTTTCATTTGAAAATCGGCCAGTAAGTTTAGTTTCCACATAACTATTAAAGAAAACTAAAACGTTAATTTCAACAACTTCTTGCAACTTTAGACCTATGGTCACTATACAGTTTTTGGTCTGTATATATACAAAAAAAAGTCCTATTACTGAATTTATCAAAAAAAAAAAAAAAAAACAATTTATTTCAAATAGGTGTTTACACACACTTTTAAATAGTCAAAACAAAAAAAAAATACAATAAAAATAAAAATAAAATTACAAATAATGTCATGATTCAGATTACAGTCTCAGGTAATGGTATTTGTTATAGAATCAACATATATATCTTTGTCATTTACATAATCTATTATTTTATAATATCCTCTAGAGCACAAAACTTTTTTGACATGAGTCTTGAATTTATTCTCTGACAAACTAGTTACATTTTCTGGAATTTTATTGTAGAATCTTATACACTGCCCCACAAATGACTTTTTAACCTTACTCAGTCTCGAAAAGACTATGTCTATTTTATTTACATTTCTTAAATTCAAATTATGCCTGTCACTGTTTTTAGGAAATAAATGCAAATTCTTACGAACGTACATGATGTTTTCATATATAAATTGACTAGCAACAGTTAAAATATTGATTTCTTTGAACTTATTCTGTAACGAGTCACGTGATCGCATCTGATAGATTGCGCGGATAGCTCTTTTCTGCAGGATGAAAATAGTTTCTATATCAGCCGCATGCCCCCACAGTAATATGCCATAAGACATTATACTATGGAAGTAACTAAAATACACTAGTCTCGCAGTATCTACATCCGTTAACTGTCTTATTTTCTTAACGGCATAAGCAGCTGAACTAAGCCTTCCCGCTAAAGTTTCAATGTGTGGTCCCCATTGAAGTGAAACATCCAAAGTTATACCAAGGAACACCGTGGTATTTACAAATTGTAATTTATTACTGTCTAATATTACACTATTGTTGACCTTTTTTACATTTGGCAAACAAAATTTTATACATTTTGTTTTCTTAGCATTTATTAATAAGTTGTTCACAGTGAACCAGTTCAGTATCTTTGAAAGAGTGTTGTTTACTTCGTCAATTTCGTTTTCTTTCCTATTCACTTTAAAAATAAGAGAAGTATCATCCGCAAACAACACAATATTTGACAGATGTTGCACCATAAAAGGCAAATCATTAACGTAAACAAGGAAAAGAAAAGGCCCTAATATGGAACCCTGGGGCACACCCATTTTCACTTTAGATCCAGATGAGTTCGTGCCATTCACTTGTACTTTTTGTATTCTGTTGTCCAAATACGAATTTAAAAGACTGAGAGCCCCTTCCTCTACACCATAATGCTTTAATTTCATAAGTAATGTTTGGTGTTCAACACAATCAAAAGCCTTAGATAAATCACAAAACACTCCAATTGCATTCTGCGATTCCTCGAAGGCATCATATATGTTTCGAATGAGTGCTACTCCTGCATCGGTTGTTGATCGTCCTTTAGTGAAACCGAATTGTTGGTTATGCAGTAGTTTGTTTTCTGTAAAATATTGTAGCATTTGGTTAAGCATAATCTTTTCAAACACTTTACTAAGAACTGGCAGCACAGAAACTGGTCTGTAGTTGCCTGGATCAGTTTTTGAACCAGATTTATATAAAGGTATCACTTTACTAAGCTTCATGAGATCTGGAAAGACGCCACTATCAATGCTAATATTAAAAAGACAAGCTAAATATGGCGCTAAAGTATCAATTACATTACTGATCAAGCTTACCGATAATCCCCAGAGGTCTTCAGTTCTTTTCACTTTAAGAGATTTAAAAGTTTTTACAATAGATTGTGGTTCAATTACTCTGAAGGAGAATTTTTGATCACAATTACTAACATTATCCTTTAGCAGTCTTTGAGCATACATGGGTGATGAGTTAAGGGCTTCAGTAGTCTTAAGTGGAATATTTGTGAAAAAAGTTTCGAATTCTTTGGCTACATCGGCATTCGAACTAATTTTACCTTGATCTGTTTGCAAAACATATTCTTTGTCGCGAGGTTTGACTTTACCTGTTTGTTTGCTAATGATATTCCAAACAGTTTTTATTTTATTATCTGAAAATTTTATTTTTCTAGCCAGATAATTAGATTTTGCTACGTGGCAAACCTGCTTAAAAATTTTTGAATATTGTTTCACATAATTTGTAAAGTTCTCATGAAAAGTGTAAGTTTTTTTGTCATAAAGGTCAAACAAAGTTTGGCGACTTTTGTATATACCTATAGTAGCCCATTCACTGAATTTAAATTTGATGTTACCGATTGTGGATTTAGACTTATATACTTTGTAATTCCCTATCCAGTACTGTAAAAAAATCATTGTAAAAACTGTTGGCTTGCACTTCATTATCAAAATCTGGTATGGGCAGTTTTTCATCTAGCACTGTTTTAAACTTTTCTATTCGATTAGCAGTGACCGGTCTCGTTTGAATTTTTATGTGTTCTGCAGAAATACTTACGGGAAAGCTAGCCATTACTCCGCTATGATCTGACCTCAAACAATTAAAAACCTTTTGATTTAAATAACAGCAATTACAAAATATGTTATCTATACATGTGGCAGAGGTCTTTGTTATTCTTGTGGGTTCCAGAAATACATAATTTAAATCAAATGACTTGAAGAGACATGTAATTCGAGTCGTCAAGGACTTTTTTTCCAACAAATCAACATTGAAATCGCCGCATACTATCACGGATTTACGGCTTTTACTAACGATATTTAATACATCTTCCATTGCCGATTCGAAGCTAACAAAGTTATCGTCATATGGGGGCCTATACACGCAAATAATGATGTGGTTCTCCAGCTCCACACAAGATAATTCCACAGTTTTTTCAATCGAAAGGCCAACAACGTCCTTCCGTTCTTTAAACTTTAGAGAATTTTTGGTAAATATAACGGAACCTCCACATTGTAAGGACTTTCGATTGAATGCACTGGCTGTACAATAATTTTCAAAACTAAAAAGCATTTCATGGTCTTTGAGCCAGTGTTCTGTTACACAAAAAATATCTACACAATACTTTTCCAGAAAAAGTTCTATTTCTAATTCTTTGCCGAGGAAGCCTTGAATATTTTGGTGAACTAGTTTTAAAAAAACTTGGCTTCTTCGTTGTCTTTAAGCCTAGTTTAAATCTGAAGGTTGAACACTGCCGCCAACGCCGGCATCGCAGGGTATACTATCAAGTACATTTATAGCCTGTGCTATACCTGCGGTACCGTCACCAGCGGCGGGCTGCTCCGTCGTTAGGCAAGTTATTACCGACTGAATACAGTTGGTACGATTTAAAATACCGTAAGCTAACGTATTAGCTAGTCTCTTTTTCTGTGCATAAGGCAAGTACATTTTGTTTTGAGTCAACCTAAACTTATTTACAAAACTATTTTATTGATTTTTAATTTTTTAAAACGCTATTTTTATGTTCTTTAAAATTGAGACGACGTTTCCTAAGAGCGTTTTTCTCTATCTCATATAGTTTAGAATTGCCCCATAACAACCCTAAAAAAACTCAACCAAATCCCCGACTTAAACAATTTAATGTAACTTTTAAGTTAAGTTATTTAAGTTTTTATAATTTGTTCATATTTTTTTAACTAGTGTGTACAATAAAGAGTATTTATCTTATCTTAAAAGTAAATCCCTATGAATTTAATAAAAACCCAAGAAAATCCGTGTATATCAAAAAATCTGATATTTTGATATTTATTACAAATATCGCATATTTAAGAAACCCGCATAAAACCAACTAAAAGCGTAACAATTTAACACAATTTAACTACTTTTTTTGTTTTCGTTGAAAGTATCGATTTTGATTAGGTACATTTATATGGAACCAACTAGGAGGTAATTAATCCCTTTCAATAAAGAAATAATCAGTATCAAAAAATTAAAGAAATCGCGTTACATCATCATCATGTAAGCTCATATATGTCCCACCCTGTCCTACCCTGAATACGGGCGATCGGGCCTTAGTGGAGCACGCGGGGCCAAGTGCTGGTTGGTCGACTTCATACACAGCCTTCTAGTTTCTTCCCAGGCGTGCGCAGGTTTCCTCGCAATGTTTTTCTTTACCGCAAGAGCGTCGGATAAACGTACATACGAAATCGAAATTCAAAAACACATTGGTACGTGGCAGGATTCGAACAACGACCTCCCGGACAGGTGGTAGCGGCGCTTGCCATTACGCCACCGACGCTTGAAGAAATCGCGTTACACACACATAAATAATTGGAAACACTAAATACGTTAAAAAACGACTTCAATCTCAACAAACAAGTATAATTTTGTTATTTCTTTTGTTTAAAAAAAACTGGCATACGTCTGCCATCCGTGGAAGTCTAATATAAGGTGGATACTCACTTTGCCGTTCTTCTTTATATGGGACCAATCTTCAAATAAAAAAAAATATATTTTTCAAATCAGTTTATAAATGACGAACTTCTAAGATACCAAACATAAAAAATACAACTTTCTTTTTCCGAGGTAGGTTGAAAAAACATACAGTTGTATTGCGAATCTCCTCCTTTTTTAAATTGGTTGAAAAACACAATTGTTTTAAAGATGTTGGAAATCAATAGGTATCATTGTTGTACCCGTGTGGTGGTACGGAACCCCCGGTGTGCGAATCCGACTCGCACTTGTCCGGTTTTTTTTGTTACCAATCCAATCGCGAATGTTCATTGGTCGCTTCGAGTATTAAGCGGCTATTTTACAACATACAGTAAATGAATAGTACCAACAGAGGAAATTTATATTTCTGAATTTAGTCAAATACTGATTGGATAGCGTAGAAGCACAGCAAGCAGTGAGGTTGTTATTAGGAATCCGTTCTTTATAAAAAGGTTATTTGTTGTCAATATGCTTTTATTTTTTAAATATTATTTTTAGACATTATTTGTGTCTGTCTCCTCGACTAAATCTACAATATTCTTAAATCAAGCGACACATAAATGTGCGAAAAATGTTTAGAAATCAACATGAAACCAACGACAAAATCAAAGTACCTACCTACCATTGTAACAAAGCGAATATAACAAAGTTAATAAACTAACGTTTTTAGAGAGAGAAAAGAGCCACCATATCACAGACACAGTATATTATATATTTCACAGATTAGTAGATCTGTGCACCATATAGTAAAATATGTTTGTATAGGCAGGTACATATCTGTGACTTCTTGTCTCATCCAAGTCTCAATTGCCCAAAGAGGATACATAACACTAGGTTTTGCTGCTTTTTTACACCACAGAACCGACTAAATCAATTACATATTGGTGTCGATTCGATGTAACACGATTTAACTTATTTGACAGGATTAAATTAAATTTACACATTCTGTATTTTACTTTCTGTACCGAAAAGACAAGGATAGAATGCTTAAATTTAGTTTAGTCCTGTCAAATAAGTTAAATCGTGTTACACCGAATCGACACCATTATATACATACCTACTTGAATGTGTCATTCATCAAGTGAAAATGGAATTATTATCAACAAAAAAAAACTATTGATATCCTACCTAATATTTCATAGTGAGACGCTATTAAAGACGTCACCATTCGAAAAAAAAATTGTCAATAATGTGCATTGACTGTCTTTTGTATTATGATTATGTAAGTTCGTATATAATTAATAAGAATGCCCTTTCTGGCTCCCTTCCCTCACTGCCCTGCCCGCTCTCTAGTTTTCCGCCTGCCGCGCCCCCCTCCCTCCTCACGTCAAACGACCGACCCAACAAACCCAAACTACCTAGTACCAACCAACCAACAGTTCGCATTCTGTCTCTCCGCGCGTAGGACGTTTGCTTCGCGTAATGTATTTTTTTTCTGTGAATATCAAATTGTTTAAAAACCTCAAAATACCTTAATACTATCGTTCACTACAACGTTGAGTACCGTTCCCTTGAATACTGTGAAGAAAGAAGCGAATCTCAAGTAAAAATACAGGTAAGTGACTCGTTGACAGATTGCGTCTTTTCATATTGCATGCTTTTAACAACATATTTTGTTGATTTACATTGCTTTTTCGATGAAAAACAGCTCCGTTGTGGTCGGAAACGTTTATTTTGATACCATATTGACCAAATAGGTAGCCAGCACCTGTGCCCTCTGTTCACATTACGCGTCACCAAACACGAAATTCATGGTTTCCACAATACATTGTGTGTAAACCTTATCAAAACATAATCGCGTTGTTTAGTTGAAAAATGTTAATTTCATAATTTGATCGCGCGCTCTGGTGAGCGGGCGACTTGGCAACGCGTTGTCCACTCAATCAGTAAAGAAAAAGTTGATTTTGTAACAAAAATATGTTATCCCGGTGTTTCCCTTTGTTTTCCGTGTGAAAACGGCCCTTTGTCCTTCGCTAGGGAGCGGTAGGCCGCGGCAAAGGAATTTCAACTCTAGAAAAGTGCCATACATATTACTTTTTGTATATCACATAGGTTGGTTCGCTGGGCGCGCTTCGCCCCGTTCACTGCCTCTCGCGTCGTTTTTCAAGCTGTAATCGTGTGCATTGTACGTAGATACGTGATCGTCGTCAGTGTGGTAGTGCGGTAGTTTGTTTATACTAGGTGCTATAGGATAATGCGTCGTGACCTGTTGTTATAAGGGGCAGAGTCGCTCACAGGCCGCCGGCAGACTCGTCGCTGTTTGCCTATCGATCTCCGCGGTGGCCAATCGCACATGTCGTGGCAGACCTGCGCTCCAGCCGCTCTTTGGTGAAAGCCGGGCCGACCTATAACTATACACACCTACAAACAACGATTTATACGTACTTAATGCGGCTACCTTATCATTTTCTCAAAGCCTCGCTTATGTAGCTACAAATTGTTTCCAAAGCCAACTAGATGCCAGCTTGAGATCTTAAAAATGCCGCAGTTTTGATTTGAATGTTTTGTAGAGCACTCTGTCTGTTTGCGATTGTGAGGCGTCCGGCCCGTCACAGTGGCACGGAGCGTGGGGGGGGGAGCGTACCAGAAATAGAAGTGCGGATTTTAACCAAGCGACGTGGCAACGTCGCCTGCCCGACCGCACTCAGTGTCGGTTCAAAATGGCGGACGTGTGTGATCGATACCGTGAAAATCTAGTTGAAAATGTTAAAATCTGTGATGTATCTAGTTGTGGGTCGGCCCGAGCGGTGTCCTGGGACCTTGGGGCATGTGCCTCGCCCCCGTTGCCGGCTCCCGACCCGCTCTAAAGTACGTATCTCAGATCATAGTGCGCCGACACTTAGCCCTTCCGTCCTATGTAGCTAGGTATGCCTCGTATAGGTAGCTAATCAGAAACTGCTATGATTTAATAACCTATCTCTGGCATGTCCATCGCTACATCTATGGAGGTTATCCTTAGCTCTTTTATAAAGAAAAGCATATTGTTGGTGAAACGAATGCATAGACCACGTAGGTACTTTTCTTTCAGGTGTTACGTAATAGCAAAGCGAATTCCTTCGATGACACAAAGTTATTTTCACCTGAACATAACCGTTCTTCATAAGAAAACCACATCGATCATCTGAAGATCTGATAGTGGCTCACAGAATCGTGTTTTCCTCGTCACATCATCTAAAGATTATTATACAATACATTGGATGGATACATCCAATCTGATTTTGAAACAAAATGGCGGACACTTATTAAACTAAAGACGCAGAAGCTGCGCTGGCAACGTCGCGCCTCTCTGCCGGTAATCGTGAGCAGCAACACACACTTGTTCGATAAGATGTTTCAAGGCTACGCTTCGTATCCTCGACTTCTAGTGTACCTAACAATGGATAAACTAAATACGCGTGATAAATGAGTTTCTCGCCTTGTATTTCGATCGTATCATATTTTTTACAATAATTCACGCACTGTTTTGTAGGTAGAGAAAAACAACGCACACATCTATGTCTAATTGAGGTTAATTCGTGAGCGTATAGCTATAAAGTTGTGTGTGTGTGGAAAGGTACATTTACAAAGTCAACTCTAGATAGCTGGGTAGCACACATAAAAAGCGTTGTCAGCTACCTATGAATGTTTGTGATAGGAGGGACCGAACGTTATGTTATTATGTATGATACTAACATAATTATTGTCAGTAGTTTACGTCATTTTTGCTATTCCAAACGAGCCTCACCTAAATTGTAAACATTGAATATTCATTAAAGATTAGCAGCGGCTTTATATTTCATGTTTCATGCATGCAAAATAATAACTTATTATATTTGGATGCAGTCTTTATTACTTTGCATTTCAGTTAGTTAGTTTTTCTGTATTCTGTTTGATAGTTTTTGGTAATGATTCGATTTCGGTTGTTTTTTAAATCTTCAGATAGTTTTGTTGAAATATTTTTAATCTGAAGTAATTGTGTACAGTATCATTAGAAAAAAAAAGAATGAGCTTCAAGCAACTATTGCATTAGATTTTCTTCAGGTTCCTGATAGATGGCGTTGGTTGGTAGTTTTATCTATCAGTATTTGGTATGATCTAATAATAATGAAGATACATTATTTCAAATGCAGTTATCTAAATCACAATGAGAAAGGAAGATGGGTGGATTCTTAAATCATTACAATTATTATATTTCCTTATCTGTGTTACTTTAAGGTATTTTTGTTATTACTACTCTTAATAGGCCCGGTCTCAACTTGCACCTGAATTATTATCGAAACTAAATAAAATATCTGATCTTCATCTATTCTTTTAAATAATTTTTGACCTTGTGTAGCCTATACAGTTTTTTATTACATCTCGTGTTAATTCTTTACAAATACATGATGAGAAAATTTTCTTACAATTTAGGTATTAATGTTTTTAGACCATCACGTCAGGACCACGTTGGCACTAGCCAAGGGACTTACCAATGTAGTAGATTAAAAAAAATGAAAACGGGATTTCATTTGCAAGCGTTCAAACTTTGAACTTCAAACCTGGAAATTTGGAAGACCTAATTATTGATAGAAATTAAATCATTAATTTAATCACTAATCACAATGTACATAATAAATGATTAATAAAACATTATAATTCAACATTAATTAAATTATGAAATAAAACAAATAAAAACCAATAATTTCATAAAAAAATTTAGTATTTGCAAAGAAAACGGGTTGCCGGATTTTAAAGCTCATGAGTATAGTATTAATTTTCTTTGATTTCTATTTTTATCGAAAGTGGTAGAAACTATGTACCTATGTGTATGTTTGCAGCGATTGGTCTGGTCACCCTAGACGGGTTGTGCACTAAAAAACAACATTTGAAAATGTAGTACGCACTGTAAAAACGCACCCAATTGTCTGCTTCTTATGCGTCTATGCTACTGAGGTAGGAGATGCCAATTGGCTTCTTTTACCCGACAACCTCAGAAGGAGAGTTATGTTTTTCGAGTGTATGTATGTAGATCTGTATGTTCCCTGCTACAGCCTGAACGGCTTGAAGGATTTTAACGTATGAGGTATCGTTAGATTCGTATCGATCCCGTGAGTTACTTACATAATATACATGTTTACCCGACTGCCCAAAAAGAGGGGTTAAATTGCGTAAGTCGGGTTTTTAATTATTAATGAATTCCTAAAGTTATTAGTTGCTTCAGTTTTAGGACGCATGTAACCTATGTACCTCCACTTATATATCTCTGTATGTTTCTATTCTACTTAAAAACTCGAGAGCACAGGTGCTACCAACTCAAATAAGTTAAATCACTCGTATTTATTTGCTTCTTTTTAATCACAATAAATATTATGTTGCAAATAAGCTGATTGATAGAGCTTTGTTGAGATAAAAGTTGCTTTCAATCAATCTCTGATTTCCGATTAGCGACCACACCATTTTATTTTAAATGAACTTCAGTCAATTAATACATATGTATTGCCTCGTAATATCTATTGCTGCATTGCCAATACCTGATCAATAAAACAGTGCTGCGATATTCTCGAGATTAGTTGATTACACACAGCTTTTTATCATTATTTATTTGCTTGTAAGTAAATGAGTTACAGACAGTAGAGTAGAAGTTTAATAGTACAGGAGATTTAGAAAATCAATTAATGGGGTCGTTCCTTTTCCTCTAATATGGTTGAGAGGAGCGATGGCTGACTCTCGCGTTATACTTGTGACCGGGTGCTGTCCGTGTTAACTGCCCTACACTAGTCAAAGGCGTTCATGACATTCAATAATTTTAATGTATAACTTCTCGTGTCATATTGTTTTCACGTTCTAATGTCATTATATTTTGTTTTTTTTTATATCACGGATTTGATTTTGACGTTATTCACTAATGATTGTTTATTTCTTGAATTTTTACAAATGAAATTATGTAATCACTATTTTATGACTATCAGAAAGAGTGCAATTTGCACCTATTTTGAATGAATATCTTGAAAAAAATGTTTCGAAGCAAGAAAAATCTGACACCAGAGCAGCGTCTGATCAAAGTAGTTAGTTTAACAGTAATAAAGAAATAAAATAATTATTTTCTTTTTTTTTGTGCGTTACCATGGTAAAGGTTTATTGACTCTTCGTTTTAGCTCGGGGAAAAATTCTTTAACATGTCTTTCCCGCAGTCCCGCTGTTCTCCTTTACAGGTCGCATTTCTCAACCGATTCTCGTAAAATTTAGTGAGCTGGTTCATTAATTATATAGAATATATTTTGTTGATTTACTTAATTTCTGGATTTATTTTTAAATGGAAAACCCATGGGGGTTCAAAATGTAAAAAATATCATATTTCAAACATTTCGAAAAACTCACGAGGTCTACAGCTCACAGAGCCACTAGTTATTACCTTAATATAACCGCTTTCTATTTAGATGGTGATTCTATCGCAAAATTTATCAACTTTCCTAAAGGTAAAAATTTTAGGGACTCCACTAATAGTAAAGGATATTTAGAAATTCATTGATTATTTCTAATCAAGAAAAATCTAACACGAGAGTCACGTCTGATCAGAGTAGTTATTGAGGAATAAATAAATAAAATTAATATTTTCTCTCTTTTATTGTGCCCTACTACGGTGCAGGTTTATTGTTATAACCTTATTAAACCTCTTATAGTGATTCTATCACAAAATTTATCAACTTTCCAAAGTTGGTAAAAAAACGTAGGAACTCCACCAAAATGTTTATAATTAATTATTGTTTTTATAGTATTAAGGAATTTATGGACTACATAAATTACATAGAGTGACATTTTTAACAAATCTTATTGCTTGCTTTACCCTACTTTAATCATTATTAATATTTACAATTTATTTTTAATTTGTTTTTAATTTGCATGTCTTCATAAGACTGAATACGTTTACTGGCATTATACTTTTAAGATCTGTATATTTATGACATAAGTATTCTTGCAAATAAATGATTCTGATTCTGAATGTTTTCAGATTTTAGTCAAGAAGAAGTTTCATAAGTCATATGTACTCAATTTTAATCTATATCAATTAAAGTATTTGTTAAACCTAAAAGAAGACTAATTTTAATTTTTTAAATTTTAATTGGAAGATATACAACCAATTTAACACTATAAAAGACAGAAAGCTAAAACCCTGTACGGTTTTATTTAATACGTCTATGTATATGCCGGCCGGGGGACTGCGGACCGGCTGTTGATCCCACCGTAGCGTTGTATATTATGCTTAGTAGAAAGGACAATATTGATGGAATTCTCACAGTTATCTATCAAAGACAAAGACTCACATTACGCTAGCAATAATATAATAGGTCCTTTAAAATTACTACTTCTTGAATATGAATGGGCCGATACTAATGAAACTTTATTCACATAAGCAAGTCACGAAATTCTAGTTTGTGGATTGATTACATTTTGGAAGTGCTTTTTTTTAAAGATTAGCTAATTATAAGATTACTAAGAAAACCTTGAAATACTATTATTTAGTGACAACTAATTTTTTATGTAATCTATCCACAAACAAGGCTCGGCCCATCCTTTTTCAAGACGTAGTAATTTTCAGTTTATATGGAAAACTATTGTGTGAATACGCGCTTAATAAAAATTCAGGTGACATGAGTACACGCTTCCTACGAGCTCATTCATCTCATATTTCATCATCACCATATCAGCCGGAGGACGTCCACTGCTAGACATAGAACTCCCCCAAGGATTTCCACGACGACCGGTCCTGCGGTGCCCGCATCTCATATTAATATTAGGTTCTAACAAAATAAAGGTCGTTGGATCTTTAACACCTATGAATTTTATGATCGATTTAAATATCACAGGGGTGAAAGCACTTGAAAGTTTGTTGTTCACACAGCTTTGTCTTGTGTATTTTGTAAAAATAAATTTCGAAAAACTTTAGAACTTTTAGGTATAAGCTTTAATTAGAAAATAATTGCAATTATTTTGTATTCTTCTCAGTTTGTTCTTTCATTTGATACCCATATCAGGGGGGTGCATAAAAAATAACTGTTCCGCCGTCATATGGATTTATAATGTCGTCACTTAGCTAACCATGCATTGTTCTCCAAAATATATTATGTAAGCAAAATTTCAGCTTAATTGGAAACCTTGTCCCAGCGAGCTAAATAAAACTACTAAAAATGTAAAATACGGCTTTTGTTTCATCACAGATTTCGTCGTGTCGTGCAGAATTGATCTTTGTGTTCCTAAGGTTCTTGGAAGTAAATTTTGAAAGTTTGCATTCCTGCTTAAAATTAATTAAAATAAAAATTACTAAATAGTACAGCCCCTTGGTGGGGACGTATATGTATATGAGCTGATGTGAAATAGTATATATACCTACACCCTTTCCTTAATCACTTTTATTGAAAACGCGTTAAACGTTTAACTTTTTAAAACTGCTTTCTTGCAAAATTTAAATTACCAAATTTGCACTTGGTACAAGTGTCTTCTAGGCCATCGATTTACTCTTTTTAGATATAAATTATTAAAAGAAGTGTTTCTGACTTGTTTTTTTACAAATACAAAATCGATTTTTTTTTATATATACCAAAAAAAGGGAAAATGTCCATATATTTATTACTACATGAAATATTACAAAAAAATTGTGAGCCCTATATAATCCTTTTATACAATAAACAGCTGTCCCAGCAAACTTCTTACCGCCTCACAAACTGTATTACATTTGCAACTGCACATTCCCTATACACTATAGTCCAATAGAGTCAAACTGTAATACAATGGAATCCAATCACTGGGATTCCTTATAAGCTATAATAAGGGTTTCCACGTGAAATTAAATGAATTGGAACCTATCAGGAATAGTCACTGTTTACCTGCCAATCTTTAACCATTTATACCTATCAATCTTTATACATTATAGTCCAATAGAGTCAAACTGTAATACAATGGAATTAAATCACTGGGATTCCTTATAAGTTGTAATAGGGTTTCCACGTGAAATTAAATGAATTGGAACCTATCAGGCAGGAATAGTCACTGTTTACCTGCCAATCTTTAACCATTTATACCTATCAATCTTTATTTACTATAGTCCAATAGAGTCAAACTGTAGTACAATGGAATTAAATCACAAGGAATCCTTATAAGCTATAATAAGGGCTTCCATTCCACGTGAAATTAAATGAATTGAAACCTATCAGGAATAGTCACTGTTTGCCTGCCAATCTTTAACCATTTATACCTATCAATATTTCCAATCAGACTGTCAATTTCAACGAATTTGTCAACCGACTTCCAAAAAAAGAGGTTCTCAATTCGACTATGTTTTTTTTGTGTGTGTTACGCAATATCTTCGCAGTTTGTAAACCGATTCATGATTCTTTTTTCATTCGATAGGGTATGCTTCAGAGTTGTTCCCATATAAATTTTATCAAAATCGGTTACTTGTAAAAAAAAATACAAAAACCTAAAATAATAATGCAAAGTTGCACTTTGTTGCGATGGATATCGTTCTTTTTTAACGTGTTCTCTCCTGAAAAAAAATTGCCCTTTTAGCTTATTCTGACTGGTACAGCCTAGTTGTTTTAGTTTTTCTCTACAACGTATCGTAATGATTTCATTGTACTGGTTCTGTCCAAGTAGTGTCAAGTCCCTTCGCAATAACCTGAACCACTTTCATTTTGTTGTCAAGGCAACTAGTCCCTGTATGTGGGCCATTCCATGTAAAAGAGGAAAACGAAATAAAATTTGAATTTCATTTAATTATCCCTAATTTAGCATTAACTTAAGCCAACCTAGGCTGTTTGATAAGTACCCGTTTACTAAATATATTATTATCACTGGCCGAAAATAAGTATACCACCTTTTTAAGCCATTTTTCAGAGGCGGGAAAAAAAAAATGCATTCTTTTGTTTTTTTTTTCTCATTTGACAGCGATTTAGTGAAGCGTGAACTTAAAATTGTTAAAATGGAGAAAGAACAGTATCGGTCTGTAATTAGATTCTTTTTTGGAAGGAAAAACATGTGATGAAATAAAAGTAAGAATGCAAGCGGTTTACCATGAATTTGCTCCTTCTATGACAACCGTCAGATATTGGTATAACGAGTTTAAGCGGGGGAGAACAATCGTCTTTGATGAGGATCGCCCAGGCCGGCCAATTGAGGTGACTACAGACGATATGGTTAAGAAAATTGAAAATATCGTTTTAGCCGACCGCCGAATTAAACTTCGAGAAATCGTTGATGGTGTAAACGTTTCAATCGAGAGGGTACAACACATATTAGAAGAAAAATTGGGTATGAAGAAAGTATCGGCGAGGTGGGTGCCGCGTTTACTCACGGAGGAGCAAAAACGGAACCGACTGACTACTTCGGAGCAGTGTTTGGCCGTGTTCAAACGTAACCCGAAGGAGTTTCTGCGTCGTTTCGTAACCGTGGACGAAACGTGGGTTCACCACTACACCCCGGAAATGAAAGAGCAGTCGAAGCAGTGGATTTTACCGGGTGAACCTGCTCCAAAGAAAGCAAAAACTGTCCCATCGGCTGGAAAGGTCATGGCGACTGTTTTTTGGGATTCGCAGGGTATTATACATATTGACTACTTAAAAAAGGGGAAAACGATAACAGGGCAGTGCTATGCTAATTTATTGGATGAATTTGACGCCGTCTTAAAGGACAAACGACCCCATTTAAAAAAGAAAAAAGTACTGTTTCATCACGACAACGCCCCGGCTCATTCGTCCAGAGTTGTGACGGCTAAATTAGCACAGTTACGCTACGAACTATTGCCTCACCCCCCGTATTCTCCAGATTTTGGCCCCATGCGATTTCTTTTTGTTTCCCAACCTAAAAAAATGGCTCGGTGGTAAGCGATTTGGATCAAATGACGAAGTCATTGCCGCCACAGAGGCCTATTTTAATGACTTTCCAAAATCATACTTTTTGGATGGTTTATTGAAGCTTGAGTATAGGTGGAACAAGTGTATAGAGTTACAAGGTGACTACGTAGAAAAATAAATGCATATATACAAAAAAAAATGTTTTTTTTGCTATAAACGGGTACATATCAAACAGCCCTCGTATGTTTCATGAATAAGTAGACTTTTTTTTAATTATGGACAACTGACTTTTTTTCTAGAGAAACTTTTATTTTGTACTTAATGATGACTTAGGGGGCAAATGTTGTTTAAGTTGACAACAATATTCTTGACCATTTAAATAATTGTAGCAAGCTAACGAGTGTATTTTAGAGAAAGAATCGAAATAACTAGGCAACTACATACGAATAAAGTGAACAAGAGTGTTAGTTTTTGTGTATTTCTTCTCTTAACAGATGCATGTCGCATGTCCTACCAGTCACGCAAAAATAAAAAAAGAATCATCAAAATCGGTTCACCCAGTTAAAAGTTCTGAGGTAACACACATTAAAAAAAACATTCGAATAGGGAACCTCCTCCTTTTTAGAAGTCGGTTGAAAAAAGATAAACGTTATTTTTTGACCTCAAATTTGACTTTATAAATTTGTATTTTTTTTAAAGTAACGATATGCTCGTGGCAAAATATTTGAACATATTTTAATTGTTTAAAAGGTCATATTACAATTTCGAGGCTTTTTTTGAAATATGAACTAACTAACAATTGATATAATGTTGGATGAAATTTTGTTAAAATGTTACAGATTGTTTTTTTTTCCTGTTCTAACCTTCAGTTGATTGATTTAAGCTCCTTTTAACCTAAAGAACATTCCATGTAAAAGGGGAAAATGCATGTCCCACCGGTCACGCAAAAAAGATAAGTTTTTTTCTCTATCCCTAAATATGACTTCACAACTTGGAATTTATAGAAGTATATTTATAGAAGTAACAATACATACGTATCAAATTATTTAAACATTGAGTTCGCCTGTACCATCCTCGACTACAACGTCACTTACCATCAGATGAGATATAGTCAAACGCACGGAAATTTTTAATAATAAAAAAAATACAATAGCATTATATTGAAAACGGATGTCCCAGCAGTCACAATTAAAAAAATATATTTAGTATTGTTTCTACACAAGCTATGAGTCTAATCTTTAATAAATACGAAAGTACAAATGGTGGATTTTATATTAAGAAGAAAAATCTCATTAAAAATTAAGTAGTTGAACATAAATTTGTCTTTAAGTGCGCCAAAATAACAAACAGAGATGGAATTTGTCCCACCAGTCACGTTCATTCAACTAATCATTTCAAAGAACTTAGGACGTATTCAGTTGTTTTCTTTAAAGGATATTGTGCGTAAGTTATTTACCTATGTTTTAAGATATATTTCTCTATTGTTTAAGTTTTGATGACGTATTTATAGCTCACAGTTAGTCAAGTTCTGGAGTCAATGTCCCACCAGTTACTATGGAATGGCCTATGTGTTGTTTTATACCTACGACGTACAATGCGATGCGTATCTTGTATATCTGCCTCATCTCATCTTTTAGTTGCTGGTGCGTTTACTTATACGGCGATTAACGATAAAAGGGCATTTAAGAAGGGGAGCCATATTTGCAGTTAGGGGTTTTATTGTTTCATTTTTATTGATTTGGTAAAGCAAACAGTAATGCACAAAGTTACATGCAATCAGTCTTAATACCTACTACATGATTTATTGATTTGGTAAAGCAAACAGTAATGCACAAAGTTACATGCAATCAGTCTTAATAATACATGAGTAAATCACCCTGATTCAGGGTAGGCTCGAGCCCCTCGGTGGGGACGTATATGAGCTGATATAATAATAAAAAAATATGCATACATGCGTCGGTGGCGTAACGGCTAGGCCCGCCGCCTCCTGTCCGGGAAGTCGTGGTTCGAATCCTGCCACGTACCTATGTGATTTCGAATTTAGATTTCATATGTACTACGTTTATACGACGCTCTTACTAGTGCTTTTCTCCGGTTCTGGAAAAACCGTTAAAAACAGGAGATTATGAAAACCGGAGAAACCGATTTTTATGTAAAAGACCGGTTCCAAAAAATTATAATGCTGAAGTGCTCTATTGTTAATAAGAGTTCAGACTCACAGGCGCTTATGATAGTGGTGTTATGTGCAAATCGGAGTTTGTTTAGAAAGGTATTCGCATCAACCATCCTTATTATGTTTTCACCTATGAGACTGTACTGTAACGGTGACAGGATGCATCCCTAATATACTTCTCTTTCAGGGTTGAAGGGATGTGATACGCTATCCTACAGTCTCACTTTTGACTTGCTGCTCAAATACAGGTTTTGCAGAAAAGTTCGATGTTGCGGTATTCCCATTTCACTCCTATCATTGAGTTTTTTCTGTCAATCAATGCGATCGAAGGCCTTGGAGTAGTGGATAAAACACATCGCTAAGCGTCGGTGGCTCAACCGGTAACGACTCGGTCCATCTAACCTGAGGTACCGGGTTAAAATCTGGACGGCCAATGTACCAATGAGTTTTTCAAAAACTTACGTACATATCATTACCGATTGCTTTTACGGTGAAGGAAAACATCGTGAGGAAACCTGCACACGCCTGCGGAGAAACTCGCAGGTTGTGTGTGAAGTCGACCAACCCGCACTGGGCCCGCGTGGTCGACTAAGGCCTAATCGCCCTGATTCAGGGTAGGCTCGAGCCCCTCGGTGGGGACGTATATGAGCTGTTATAATAATAATAATAATAAAGTTAAGTCATTTGTGGGGCTGTGTATAGGATTCTACAATACAATTTCAGAAAATGTAACTAGTTTGCCAAAGAATAAATTCAAGACTCATGTTAAAACGAGTGGTGACTTTTGGTGTCGGAGGCTAAGATCATCTTTGGGTCACTGATTCAGTGAAGTAAGTTGAAAATGTGTATGCTCTAGAATCTATTAAAATAATAGATTATGCAAAGGAAAAGAATATATAGTTATGTATTGATCTTTCAGTGAAGACCATAACCTGAAAGTGTAATTTTAATTCGTGACATTATTTTTAAGACTTTAAGGTTTTTCGACGAGACGCAAGACGATCTGTTGGACGATATATATTCTATAATGACGTTATTGCTCTCCATAATACTCAAAAAACTTAAAATCAAAAAAGGTACATAAACTTGACATTTCTCCAGAGATTCTCCGGTTTTTTCGTAAAACCGGTTTTAAAAAACCGGAGCTGAATTTTGTCTCCGGTGAAAAGCACTAGCTCTTACGGTAAAGGGAAACATCGTGAGAAAACCTGCACACGCCTGCGGAGAAACTAGCAGGTTGTGTGTGAGTGAAGTCGACCAACCCGCACTGGGCTCGTGTGGTCAACTAAGGCCCGATCGCCCTAATTCAGGGTAGGCTCGAGCCCCTCGGTGGGGACGTATATGAGCTGATATCATATGTATACATAATCCACAACACAATCCACGGTTGTATCAACAAGCATTAGTTCAAAAATTGAACTACAATATATCTTACAGTAACGAAATACTTTTGACTTACTTTCATTAGGCATTTACATTATTTCATTAACAGTCTTAGGTAAGTACCTATAAAAACAATATTAAACGATGAATGGTTTTTATAGACATGAAGGTCTCAAAGCGATTGTTTTAAAATACTCTATTAATGAATTCCTAAATCTACCAGCTTTGTATATACTGACAATACGTCCAAGAGAGGATTTAATACCAGCATTGATCCTTCAAGCAGAGAAAAAAAAACCAGGTTTAATACAAGGTACTTAGTACGCCAACTCGGTTAGTATCCAACTCGGCTGGGCAGCGTTCGGGAAGCTTCGCAATATCTTCACGTCCCAAATACCGCAGTGTCTCAAGACTAAGGTCTTTGACCAGTGTGTGTTGCCAGTGATGACTTACGGAACTGAGACATGGTCGCTTACTATGGGCCTCATAAGAAGGCTCAAGGTCACCCAAAGGGCAATGGAGCGTGCTATGCTCGGAGTTTCTCTGCGTGATCGAATCAGAAACGAGGAGATCCGCAGGAGAACTAAAGTAACCGACATAGCTCACAGAATCGCTAGACTGAAGTGGCAGTGGGCAGGGCACATAGCTCGTAGAACAGATGACCGATGGTGCAGTAAAGTTCTCGAGTGGCGACCGCGCACCGGAAAACGTAGCGTAGGAAGGCCTCCCACGCGGTGGACCGATGACCTGGTTAAGGTCGCGGGAAGCCGATGGATGCGGGCAGCGCAGGACCGGTCGTCGTGGAAATCCTTGGGGGAGGCCTTTGTTCAGCAGTGGACGATTTGTGGCTGATATGATGATGACTTAGTACGCAAGGTAGGTATCTTGTAAGTTAAGGGCAGTCAAATTTATGGTTACATTACAAATATTATGAAGCGTCAGTCATCATGATGTTAATGAGTTTACAAGCGGTAGAATTGAGTATTTATCGAGAAATTTGGCATGACATTTTATACCTGGAGCACACCATTAGTACTTAGTATTTATTTACACAAAAATCAACAATATTTAGGAACTATGACTTAATATCTAAAAAACTAAGATATTTTGACAACTGTGCACCCAAAATAAAAAAAATATATCTGTCATATAATTTAGCTTCGAGATAACATGAAATCAACATATTTATGAGGTCAGATATTTATTACGTACCCGCTGTGTGTTTGCGCACATGTAGTTCACTTAAAATAAAATAAAAGGAATTAAAAGATCACTCCTCGTGGCTCACTCTCCAGCTACCGAGCCAGCCCAGTTCCAGGATTCGCGCAGTTCAGAAATATTTAGTGTTTTATAAATTGATGGGTATGAGATACCCGACCTCATTCACTCCGGGTTTAAGGTTCACCCTATTGATCATCAATCGCTTTATATTGCATTTTTGTGATAAATACCAGGGAATATTTGTATTTTATGAAGATTATGAAATATGTTTTTTGTACACTTAGGCCGTGAGTTGATTGCTGTATAGAAATTTTCCAATATGTATTTAGAGAAGAATATATTGATACAGTTGTGTTACGCTAGTACTCTTTATTGTGCTGTGGTTGTGTGGCAGGTAGGTACCTCACTTGTGTTACTTACTCATCCATGTGCCATCTCAGTCAGTTCATTACAAATTTTGGCGAGAAATTATGCGATAAGTACGCCCGATATGCTTACTACATTGAGGCTGTATACCTGTCGAATACGTATAAATTAATTTTTGAGAAAGGCTATTTGTTTTGATCCGCCTCCTCTATGCGTATTATAGCTATGAGTTTGTTAGTTGGTCTTCATAATATTATCGGCACGTCACGTCCGCTGCTCCGCTATTATTGAAGCGGCGTTGCCGTTTCGCTGCAAGAGCTTGGAATGGGCTCGATCACTTCGTCCAAGGTGGTGGAGAAGAATGCTAAACGCAGTCAGTCGGCCGCGCAACTCTGTGCGCGACGTTCGTTCGTACGCGGTGGGCTCCGTTCGCCTCCCTCTTGTTACATATCGGCGCCACCCATCGAGTGCGAGTGAGACGGCAAACCACTGAGAGAGCGGGACGTGTGCGAGTGAGATCGCGCTATGGCAGTGTCGCAACATCGCCCACCTGACCGTGTTGACGCCGCGCTCGAAAAAGTTGCGCCGTTGCGCTATTTAGAGACGCACGAATGTGTCCGCCGTACAGATTGTTCAGTGACGCGTTATTATCACAAAACCATTTCCCAAAACGGCTTTTTGAGTTCTAAAAATAAATTTCCAACGTAATATTGAAGTTTTCGACGTGTAATACGAAGGATTTAACGGTACGTAACATAATTAATTATTTTCCTGATAACGCCGAGGTTAAGCACGAATCTTTGTCTCTATTGTCTAAAGATAAAATGATTTCTATATGATGTGATGAGATTGAGCTCATGAACTGCTCGTTGACTTCATTCTTCTTTGAATTACATTTAGCATTGGCGTCGAGTCGCGCGATGTAATTGTTGGTATTTAGTCGCCATTTTCTACGTTCAATGACGAATACTGGCCCGCCTCCACCGTCCCCGTTTCACCCCGTTCACTTGAAATTCAACTCTGCGAATCTACATCGAAAGACTAAAATCGTAAGTTAGGTACCTACGTCAACATTTTTCGCTATCTTGTTATGTATGATTCATTGTAGAAATAGAATTTCGCTGAAGGTGTGGATTAAAAAGAACCTAATAGTAAAATCATGCTTAGCTGTATCCTAATTTTTGAACGAATCATGAGAACACGTAAAATGGCGGGATAGTGAAATGTCATGTGATTACCAAATCAGAAGGCCTGTTGAAAGTTTATCTATCACTCACAGACAGAGCGGACGCATTTTGCGCCGCGTCGATCTTGTAGGTACTTCGTGCACCTATGTGGCAGGCTGTTTTATCGATTTGTGTTCGTATCCTGCTAAAAATAAGTACGAGTTTGTATTATCGCCTACCTCTGGCGTGGGACCGGTTTCTGAACGAAACCTATTTGCTTGTGTGGAGGGTGCCGCGCGACATTCCAAATTCGAGTTGAACCATGTAAGCAGTGCTGCCACATCTGACACGACCAAATATGATTTACCTAACATCTCAAAAAATCCGTACTTTGTATTACAGGTATAAAAATCTGTGTAAGTCTGTAATACTTAACAACCTTTTTTTTAAATAAAAGACTGTACTTATGGAACGCTTATCGATAAAACAAGAGTCTAACAAAGATGGTCTACAAACTGGAAATTGGAGTGTCTTACTGTCTACTCATCGTACCTACTGAACAGGACTACCTACGGTTCTCTTGAGAAAAGTTGCAAATACTAGCGTCTGTCTTATTGATGTGTAACATCTTTCTCTTGCTTTCTTACAATCTGTGGGAGTTATTTCGTAAAAAGGGATGGAAGCACAGATCTTTTGTAGTAGATCTGTGGATGGAAGTGTGTAAGGAAATTGTCTTCTTTATTCAGTCACGAATGCTAAGTAAAAATGATCATGCCGTCTTTTTTCAGTCACGAAGGCTAAGGAAACATAGCCATGCCGCCTATGGATAAAGAATGTTTTTGTTTTGAGACTATTGTAAGGCTCCCTCGTTTTTTTGGTATTATTAATAGATAGGCACCTACCTGTGCTTCAAGTGAAGATAGCATCATTCTATTAGTAGAGCAGAAAAAATATTAAAATGGTGTAATAATTAAATTCTGAAGGGATTTCTGCCAATTTGGAGCAATATTTATTAGAAATATCGGTCAAAAACATACACGAGTACAGTCGGAAATTGAAGTTAGAAATTGAAATCTGCGAAATCAGTATGAGTACAGAATATAATAAATCTGTATATGGCAGCACCGCGTGTATACCACACACACAACACACACCCACATCGCCTGCCTGTCATTCGTATTGGTTGTACACATTTTGTAAGTTTTTATCATGGTCCCTCATATTATTATATTGGTTTTTATATTATCTTTGTTGCGTAATTTGCTCAATTAATCCTCGCAAACTACCTATGCAGCATGCTTTAGTTACGCCTACGCTTGCCGAGTTGTAACTGGTACGTTCAAGGTGACGTCATTCTTTTTGGATTCGGTTTTCTTTTTACTCCGAGTTGGGTGAGGTTTTTTCGTTGTTTTTTTACGCTCGAATAAACAGCACTCCACTAACTTCACACAGTTTCAATACCTGGGTATTTCTGAAGTTTAATATTTAACTCTAATCTTGCCTTCAGGTTACAATAAACCTTTAATTTTTTCCAAATATTACAGTTGGTAGGTACCTATCTACCTAAAGTTACTTAGCAACAGTACAAGCTGTTAACTGGTATACGTCATTACTCCTAACTCCAGCTTAATTAAGTTCTCTTCATGAAAATTAATAATATGGCATTGATTGCAACAGTTGTCTCTGTTTTTCTTTATGTGCAGAGTAAAGAAAATAACCACACCTTTGCACCTTTTCAATGCTTTTTCGTTTTAACTAAAAACTACAATTTATTTAAAAAAAATCTAACTGGCATATTGAAGTGTGTGTTTAGGCTGATCGATTAAAAAAAATTTGAAGCTTTAAATCGGTCTGACTGACCTGTAGAATGTAAATCTCTGTTTTACAAGGGGTTTCTATGATATATATTTTTTTTTGCTATAAAAGTTAACAGAATTGTGTTTCTGCAACTGACAAAATGAAGGCATTGAAATGAAGAATCAGGTTACATAATATCACTTTCATATGATACATATTACCTATGTTTTATAACTGCTGAGGAAAATGGAGATTCCTGCGACCAAAGTTTCTGACTATGAATTGAACTTGCAGAACAGGAGAATGTGCAATACTTATGCAAAGTTTATGCCCAGCAAAGGCCAAAGGTAGTAGATGACCATGGCAAAGTATATATTTATATTGGTTAACCGTGGCCAGAAACTGTTAATGTGTTAGTTAACTCAACATATTCTGCATTTGATCTGCATAACGGTCATGCTCTACTATTCTGTTCCTGTGTCTTTATTGATTAAAATTATTATTTTTGAACCTTCCTTTGAATACATCATAAAAATTGCCTGTAAAACATGCAATATTATGGTCTGTTTTTTTTAAATCAATGTTCTTAGCTTCTTTGAAGATGAAACTGAAAAACTTTTCCAGACAAAACTGTGTTTAATTCTCAAAGAAAAAATTGACTTCATACAAATTGCTAAGCTCAAAGCAAACATTTTGCAATTTGACCATTGGAACCTTGCAGAAAATTGCATTAGTTTCATCTTCTCAGTTACCTCCTGAAGTCCATCCGTCGTCATCCTGTATTTAGCTTATTATGAATTAAGTTTTCTCACTTAAACCACAAGACATATTTTAGATGTTCATATACAGCATTTTATAAACTCATTTATTAAAAATAATGTATGCAAGGAGATTCACAACACAGACTTGAATTTTATAAAGCCCCCTCCATAATTCCAATAAAGTTCTGTGGTCAATCAGTCTTTCTGAAATTGGAAATATGGTCACACACACACACACTCATACATTTTCTATGGACTTCCAAAAAGGAGATTCTTAATTTGACTGTGTTTTTTTGGTGTGTTTGTTACGCTATATCTACTCAGATTGTGGACTGATTTTCATGATTCTTTATTCATTCGATAGGCTTTGCCACCAGGACTTAAAATTGAAAAGCCTGTTGCAGATGTTAAAAAAATCCAGTCTTTGGTCTTTATATAAAACTTGGTAGATTATAACCACTTTTATATTCTTTATATAATATTATTTGTACTATCTGCACTTATATTACTATCCACTAGTAACAGCTTTAAAAAATATTTTACTGTAGATATTTCACTGTGAAATTCGCTCGAGCGGCGCCTGTTATTTATTGTCATGACAAAAAATCCGGTCTCAAACGAAATTGGGGCGGAGTCTGGTCTGTACTCTTTAAATCCGGCCTTACCCGGTCAGATGGTAAACCTATATGCTCCTGAGTTGGTCCCATATAAATTTTATCAAAATCGGTGTAGTACTTTTTTAGAAAATTCATTGTATTGAGTTGTTGCGATGGAAGTCGGTTTTTTTACGTGAGCGTTTCCAGTTCTAGAACACTTAATGTCTAATTGATAAAGAGTCGAAAAATCTAGAAATTTGTTTTTCAAAAGATTACAACCTTTTCCTCCTTCAACATTCGAAGGTAAAAAATGTCTGAACGTCCCCCAACTCCCGTTGCTAACCTTGATAGGTTTGACGACTGCGTACATGGGGGTAAAACAACTTAGCATTGGAAGCGTCGTGGCCTTTGTGACCAACGGCGTGCCGAAAATGTTCATACAAGCAAAAAATAAAAAAAATAAAAATTAAAATGTATTATCTTAAAACAACTGTTAAAAACATTTATTCAATCATATCAAAGATTTACTGAAATTAAAATAAATCAACAATACACATAATATACTTTCATGCACAATAAGGTATTGTCTTGTATATCTTGGTGTGTAATAAATCTAAATATATATAACTCAAAGGTGACCGACTGACTGACTAACATAGTGATCTATCAACGCACAGACCAAACCACTGGACGAATTGGGCTGAAATTTGGCATGCAGGTAGATGTTATGACGTGGGCATACGCTAAGAAAGGATTTTAGGAAATTCCCACGGGAACCGCAAAAATCGGGATCACTAGTTAGGTATATTTTGAAATCTGGGTGTTACTTTTACCCAGAATAGATTCTGATTTGATCCATTTTGTTTTTACTAAGCAAGCTTTCTCCAGAGAGGGCCTAACGATATAGTTCTTATATTTCTTTGTTAAGCTAAGTTTGGATGACCTCAGTTGGATTTATTTTCGGATTAATAATTAATAAATAAGGTAATTTTATTTATTTTACAACTTTTTCTCTCGGTATTGCAGGTGACCGTGTGATGGGCACCGCCTAGCCGCAGCAATGATGAAACGCACCGGCTGCGTCCCCAGACTGGGGCCAGATGAGCCCCAGCCTCTGCCTCCGCAGAGTGTCTCCCAGGTATGTATCAGATGGCAGACTTCGAGTATACCGCTCAAGGGTTGAGAATAATTTAAAAAGTTCTAACAAAAAATTAGAATCGGGCAATAGAATGCAATACTTTGAGGAATTGTTTCAGTCACAGTTAAATTGTTTTTTTTTGGCTAAAATATTGACTTGCAAGTACTTATAAATTTATACTTATTGGCCTAACAAACAAAGTACAAATTGAAAAATAATGAGTATTTGACATTAATTTTAAGAATTTATGTTCGAACTTGCGCACCCAGGGTTCCTTATCAAAACATCTTCATAAATCAAATGTTTAAATAGTGAATAGAAGATACTACTAAAACTAACTAGATGTCGCTAGTTTCTTCACGTTTCAAATAATTAGAAACGCTAAACACGTGAAAAATTCGACTTTCATTGCAACAATTAAGTACAATTTTGCATTATTATTTTTGGTTTTTGTTAATTTTCTAATAAAGTTATACACCGAATTTTATAAAATTTCATGAGACCGACTTGGGAGTATAACCCTATCGAATAAAAAAAGAATCATGAAAATTGGTGCACAATCTGCGAAGAAACAAAAACCAACATACAGTCGAATTGAGAACCTCCTCCTTTTTTAAGTCGGTTTAAAATCCCATCGGAGACAGAGTTTTGTAGTTAAATTTCGGGAAAAAGTTTTAGTTTGATGGATTTTAATGAAATAACTACACACATTTCTTGATTAGTATTGGTGTACCTAGCTTGGTATTTGTATCCCCTGGAGCTGGTAGGTGATGTGATGATGAACCCTGAACGAATTCATAAAGTTACATTAGTGACTTCAAGTCAATGCACCCAGCTGCATTGTATGCCCATAGCGCTCGCTCGTACTGATATTTATTAATTTTTATCAGGTAACAAAGTACAACGTACAGGCCCAAGTTATACATAAAAAGTAATGCAATAAAAAAACATAAAAATACTATCATCATCATCATATCAGCCGAAAGACGTCCACTGCTGGACATAGGCTTCCCCGAAGGATTTCCATGACTACCAGCAGTATAGGCAGGCCTCCTACTCGGTGGACCGATGACCTGGCGAAGGTCGCGGGAAACCGCTGGATGCAGGCAGCGCAGAACCGGTCGTCGTGGAAAAATACTATATACATAAAATAAATCAATTAAAATAATTAGCACGAGGTGATGTTAGTGCTGTATCTCCAAAACACCACACCCTTCGGCCAGAGCTCCTCTCTAGTAATGGAACCCAGTCCCAGTCGGGACTCGCACCATAAAAGACTTGAAGTTGACGCTTTGGCGCGACTCCGATGGCGTCACCCTCAAGGCGCACTTGGTCTTCACCTTCATGTACACATGTAGTGAGGTTGGATATGCAATAATAGCAGATATAAAGGGCTCGTTCCAGAAACTAATCTCAAAGAGCATTTATTGGATAGTAAGCTCACGTGGGTGTTTTTGAGTGTAGACGGTTTAGACCTGTAATTTTACTGTATTTGTAGGTCTTGGCATGGTGTTTACTGGTATCATTTTATGTATTTTCTTCTTAAGAGTCGAGTGTATTCACAAAATCGTTTCCCATACAAACTTAAAATTACTTCTTCTTGAAAATAGATGGGCTGATTCTAATAAAACTTTAGACACATAAGCAAGTCACTTAATTCTAATTGTGGATAGACTAAATAAAAAAAAGAGATTAAAATTTAAGATTTACGTAATACTAACCTTAATATGGACGTCTGAAATAAATGATTAATAATAGTAAATAAAAGTGATTGAAGATTTTCATAGTAATCTTAAAAGTAGGAAATATTTTTAAAAATAAAGTATGTCAAAAATACAATCTATCCACAAATTAAGATTTCGTGACTTGCTTATCTATACATATAATAAAACTGTAAGGGGGCCGTGTCTGTACATGAAATTTTTTGGAAAATATTAAATGTGGTGAACATTACTAACGGTATAGAAGCCAAAACAACAACTTTTGGATTTTTTTGTCTGTCTGTATGTTCGCGCATCACGAAAAAATTATCAAGCTGATTTTGATGAAATTTTGTATGGTGGTTCCTTAAAGCCCGGATTAACATATAGGATACTTTTTATCCCGGAAAATTCAAAAATTCGAGATACCCCATAGGAAAATTCAAACCCTCCACGCGGACGAAGTCGCAGGCACAGCTATGTGTATATAGTTTCATTGGAATCGGCCCACCCATTTTCAAGAAGTAGTAATGTGTATATAGTTTCATTGGAATCGGCCCACCCTATTCAAGAAGTAGTAATTTTAAATTTGTATGGAAAAAAAATTGTGAATCAGGAACAAATAGTCACAAGCAAAAAATCTTGTAAAAATAGATCTAAAGTTCCATAATAATAATTCCAAAAGGACTCAGTGGCGTTATGGCGTAACAATAGGGCGACAGGACGGATGGGCGAAATGCCAGGGGCCCCCGGGAGGGCCGCTAGCCCAGGAGGATCCTTACATCATTACCAAATGGAGTTAAATTTATTAGTTTTGTATTCAGTTAATGTAGTTTAACCGCCTCTGTGGCGTATCGCTTCACACCAGGAGGTCGTGGGTTCGATTCCGGCGGGGTCAACTTGTAAGACTCGGTTTGGTTGGTGGTAGGGCATTTTCTAAGCCCGCCTGGCTAGCTACCACCATCTTATCTAAGTCTTGCCGCCAAACATCAGTGTTAACAACATTGATGTGTTCCGGCTTGAAGATAAGATAGCCGGTCCTCCATTGCATTGGGCAATCTTGGTAAGCCCGCTTCCATCTTCGGCATCATCGTCACTTACCATCAGGTGAGAAGATGCCAAGGGCTTACCAATGGTGAATAAAAAAAAAATTAAGTTACATACACCAATAAAACAATAAAAGTGTCGAGATTTAATAACATTTGAATGAAAGAGATATCGTCCAGTTTTAGAACGCTTTCTGTTCGTAGTATAGTCCTCTCTACTCTCCGTTGAATATCACTCCGCTGTCAATTGTTAGCGTTTATTTTCACGGAAAACCCATTTAAGCCTGTAACTGTATTGTATCCGGGAATCGTAAACGCATTAGGGAACCTCCCAACCTTACTTAACATGTATATGTCGCAGGCATACTTCATTATTCGTCATTATACATACGGTCAGGCAAAATATATAATGGCGAGGGCGGGAGGCTCTTTGACAGTTAAATCTAACATCGCACGCTTCCCGAGCTCATTTAAAATTTGCCGTACGTCATTTTGTCAATTTGCCCGACTCGGCATTGAGCGTTTATATACGGACAAATTATTACAATTTGCCTGGCTCGACCTTTTACAATCTGCGTACAGAATTTTACATTTTGCCTGACCGTTTACATGCGGACGAATTATTACAAATTTCCTGAATCGGCGTACAGCATTTTACATTTTGCCTGACCGTTTAATACGGACGAATTACACAATTTGCCTGACCGTATGTAAAATGACTAATCCCTGCCACATATATACAGCTTACTCCCATTCGTTGCCCACCACTGGCGACGAATGGGAAAATAAATCCAGTTCGTTGCCAGTCGTATACAGCACATAAATATTTCCACCTGGCGCCCACCACCTTAGGGAATAAGTCGAATTTAATAATTAAAATAATTGTTTTATTTAAAGAATCGGGAAGCCGCTGGATGCGGGCAGCGCAGGACTGGTCGTCGTGGAAATCCTTGGGGGGGGGGGAGGTCTTTGTCCAGCTGTGGAAGTTTTTCGGCTGATATGATGATGATGATTTAAATAATCAGTCTGCATCAGGTGTTTCTGCAGGATCAATCAACGAATTCGCTTATTTATCGCAATGCAAATGCGCAATGGAGTATGCTCAAAAAATATTTTTTATTTTCATAAAAGACAATTATTAAGACTATCTTAGAAAAAAAAACGAACCATTTTTCTTTAAGCATTACTATAGAAACAAAATGACCGCCAGTCTGTCAACATCGACCCGTCCCTATTGGAAAACCCTTTAGTACTTTTTTTAGAAAGTTAACAAAAATCAAAAATAATAATGCTAAGTTGTCCTTAAATTAATCCTTATTATATCAGCTCATATACGTCCCCACTGAGGGGCTCGAGCCTACCCTGAATCAGGGCGATTAGGCCTTAGTCGACCACGCGGGCCCAGTGCGGGTTGGTCGACTTCACACACAACCTTCGAGTTTCTTCGCAGGCGTGTGCAGGTTTCCTCACGATGTTTTCCTTCACCGTTAAAGCAATCGGTTATTATATGTACGTAAGTTTTTTTTTTGAAAAACTCATTGGTACATTGGCCGTCCAGATTTGAACCCGGTACCTCTGGTTAGATGGACCGAGTCGTTACCGGTTGAGCCAGTAATCCTTATAAGTGTCCTTAAATTAATAATTGATCCTTATAAGGATTCACAGCGCTAATGGTTTTTCCAGGGCATTGAATTGATGTGCAATATCATATTTGTACACGTGTTAGCTGTACTCCATGTACTTATCCACAATAATCTCCAGCATTTATCGAAGCACAGAATTATTTACAATAATCTCCAGCATTTAACGAAGCACAGAATTATCCACAATAATCTCCAGCATTTAACGACGCATAGGACAGTTTATGTAGTTTGTGCAATGCATTATACAAATAGTATATTAGCATAGATAACCGACAAGCTTAGTTGTAAACAAAAGGTTATCTGTTTGTTATCGTCTCCCTCGAGGTGTATTATTAAATATGTAAACAAGTTTTATTAGTACATTAAACAGGTACATACCTACATATATTAATCTCATATTATTACCGTCATCCATCATCATGATCATCATATCAGCCGAAAGACGTCCACTTCTGGACAAAGGCCTCCCCCAAGAATTTCCACAACGACCGGTCCTGCGCTGCCCGCATCCATCGGCTTGCCGCGATCTTTACCAGGTCGTCATTCCACCGCGTGGAAGGCCTGCCCCGCAATATGGCACCCAAAATCCACCATTTAGATAGAAAAGGATATTCTCAATTGGACTGTATGTTTTTTTTTGTTTGTTACGCGATATCTTCTCAGACTGTGATTATTACATGATTTTTGTATTCGATAGGTTATTCTTCCAGGTTGGTCCCATATGAGTTTTATCAAAATCGGTTTTTTTAGGTACTTTTTTAGGAAATTAACGAAAACAAAAAAAAAGTAGCAAAATTGTACTTTGGTTGTTGCGGTTGCCGTCTGTTTTTTGAACGTTTTTACCGTTTCCAATTATTGACAGATAATAAAAAGTAACTCATATGACGAGCTGTCATCGTCCGTATTGTGGATTAATCACAGATCTACTACAAATAGATTTCTATATCGCGTGGCCACTACAATGCCTCTCGCTTTAACCGTTTTAAGCGTTTGTGTTGCCACCTTAATATTATTTCCACTAAGTCAGGGTATATTTCACATCATCCGTATTGTGGATTAATCACGAAATAATAAATACCTATATTCTAAATTGCCCCGCGAACACGTGCGCAAGGGAGACTCTTTCATTTGTGAACCGGCTAATTATAAATAGATCGGAGCTGATTCATTCTTGGCTCGGATACTGTGTGTACGTACAGCTCCCCCGTACACACTCAACACCGGCACACGTATTGGCATGGATATCAAAGGAGTAGGAGTATTTTTTGTGATGTTTACATAGTTTTTTTTTCTTTGGACTGTTGTTTTGAAGTTTTTGCATAGATTTTTGGGTAGTAAGGACGCAAGGCACATAGCTCGTAGAATGGATGGCCTTATGGCCTTGGGGTAGTGGCGACCGTGCAAGGAAAGGCCACCACTTGGTGGACCGATGACCTGATAATGTTCGTAGGAAGCCGCTGAATGCGGGCAGCGCCGGACCTTGTAGGAGGCTTTTGTTCAGTTCCTTTTAGCTGACATGATAATGATGAATTTTATGTTGTCTGCGTTGTGAACATCTTTATTCACTATCGTTCCCAGCCCGTGGTTCAAACGACCAGTCTGAGAGTAATTTTAATTCCACTTGGTTCAATTGCTGTATTTTAAATTTTACTATCGTTTTGGTAAGCCTGCGCAGAAATTCGAAGGTAGTGTGTGAAGTACTATTTAGTAATCTGTGGTGAAGTCGACCAACCCACACTGGGCCCACGTGGTCGACTAAGGCCCGATGGCCCTAATTCAGGGTAGGCTCGAGCCCCTCGGTGGGAACCGTAACATTATGAGCTGATGATGATGGTAAGCCATATTATCAAATGCTTTCAAGTGACAGTCATGATAAAAAAAACGTTCCACCTTAATCTCCTCCACCTAAGAATTCTATTATGTTTGACTCCACTTTGACCTATCTTTAAAACAAACTAGGGTAGTTGTATTAGGGATGATGACAGAATCAGAAATAAAATATTAACTATTGATCACTTAATTGCCCTCCTACTTAAACTTCGGAAAACCTTAATCGTTTTGTTTTCCATCAAGTCTTCGATTTTTAATTCACCAAAATCACAAAATGAGTACATAAATGACGCTGCAAAACTATGACGTCACGCCTAGATATTTCAAACATATTTAGAACAAAATTTCGTTTGACATATGATAAAAAGTAACTCGGATGACTAGCATTAGTTTTTTTTTATCACAATTGGTTAACCCTTGACAACATCTCACCTGGTGGTAAGTGACGTTGTTGCCGAAGATGGAAGCGGGCTTACTAAGAGTTCCCAACGCAATGGGGAACTGGCTATCTTATCTTCATGCCGGAACACACCAATGATTTCAACATTGATATTTGGCGGCAAGACTTACATAAGATGGTGGTAGCTAGCCAGGCGGGCTTAGCAAATGCCCTACCACCAACAAAAATCATCCCTATTGTACAGAAAACTGAAATTTTAAATGAGTTTTATCTTGTTGCAGATACAACAAGCTGGAGCCAGCAATATGCATACTTTGGCCCAGTCGGCCCAACCTCAAATTCTTGGTAAGTTCACGTTTTTAAGTTAAGGGTGAAGCACTCGCTCGGTGCGGCTTGCGTTGAGTCGATCGCGCAGGTTAACTGACCTGAACCACGGTCATTGTACCTGGATGGGCTATTTATTATGTATGTATTTTTAAGATATTTGTTATTATTGTTTATTTTTATTGCGTTGTTTGTTTAAGTAATTTTATCAATCTTTTTTTATCTTAAATGTTTTTATGATGATTACCAAGTATTGCGAGACTTGGTAAAGATAGGTCTTAGGTCTTACACCTGATGGTATGTGATGCTGTAGGTCTGTTGTAAAGGCACAGAGATTCTGTAATATCTCTGGAGACGAAATGTCGTATGTGATGCTGTAGGTCTGTTGAAAAGACACAGTAACAGATTCAAAGACGTAGTTGAGAAAATCAAATTATGAAAATTACACTTTATTTTATAGACAATAAACAAATTTAACAAGATATAAAAAGAGTAAAAATATAGAAATAATAAAACTAACGGAATCGGTGTAGTGTAGTGTGATGCCAAACTGGACTTCGCTTAGCTTATGCTGCAGAATGAACCGCAGCAATGGTTTTCATTTCAGCAAAAGGCTACAGTGTCGTGTCCGCGAATTTTGTATTGAGGTATGTTATACAACACTCACAGGGAACTAAGCAATCGTAACCAGACTTCCATTCACCAGAATGTCTCTTTCTCAAAATGTCATTCGCAAAACACCCGCGCCCCTGACTCATTGTCTTTTAAAATAAAGTTTTTTTTTCACCCGAACGACAGCAATGAGCGGCTGTTACGCAATCTTAACTAGACCTCCATTCACCTATATCGCAAAACCGCCTCCGTAGCCCAGAGGCAAAAGTTCACTGGCTGTACACAGGAGGTCGCAGGTTCGATTCCCGGCGGGGTCATTTGTAAGACTCGGTTTGGTTGGTGGTAGGGCATTTTCTAAGCCCGCCTGGCTAGCTACCACTATCTTATCTAAGTCTTGCCGCCAAACATCAGTGTTAACAACATTGATGTGTTCCGGCTTGTAGATAAGATATAGTCAGATCTCCATTGCGTCGGGGAATCTTGGTAAGCCCGCTTCCATCTTTGGCAACATCGTCACTTACCACCAGGTGAGATGTAGTCAAGGGTTTACCAATTGTGAATATAACAAAAAACCGCTCGTGACACATCATCATCTTATAAAATAAATTCTCTTTGTCCACCAGGAGCGACAGCAATGCTGTCAGTGGGCGGAGGCTTCGGCCGCGGAGCCCGCGCCGGCGCCCCCGCCGTCATTAACTACCTGAAAGCAGGCACGGTGCAGTACGCGCCCCCCAAGCAGCAGCCCTTACCGCCCCGGCTGAAGGTAAGCATCCTTACTAAAACCACAGCCCGGACACTTCATACAAATGGCGGCGAAATCCTATACATTCGACAACTAAACTGTAACCAATCTGTATCATTTAGGGTGACGTGACGAGGGGATGAGGTCGCAGTCTAGAGAGCGGCAGCGAGTGTCCATACTGTGTGTTAGTACTACCTATGTAATACATATACTTTGATATTACTATATGAAAATGTGTTTGTTTGTTTGTTACCTTTTCACGCTTCAACACATCAACCAATCTACACATCAACCAATCTACGAAATTTTGTGTGCACGTAGCCTTTGTCATGGAGATGGACATCGGCTATTTTTTATTCCGGGAAAATAGCCTATAGTATTTTTATTGGATAGAATATACAGCATAGAACAGAAAAAAAACTTTTTGGTTGATTTCAATGGAGCAATGGGATTGTTGTGACTTTTTTCACAGAAGTGGTTGAGGGGGTGGGTGGGACATAGACTAATCTACTAACCAGCATAGCCCAAGATAGTTCCCAAGGGATCTGAAGAAATCTCGTTTCCACGCTCTCGCACGTCGCGTCGGCGCAGCAACGGGGTAACATATTGACGTAATTTTTTGCATGGAAATAGTTGGGGTTAGGAATTCAATTCAATGTATTTATTCAAAATAGGTGCAAATTACTCTCTTTCAGATAGTCAAAATAATAATAACAATGTCATTTGTGAAGAATCAAAAATAAACAATAATTAGTTAATAACCAGAGATTTGTTACCATAGATGGGTTATGCACTAACAAACAACATTTGAAAATCGAAGCCATTTACACACACAACATTACAAGCAGTTCGCTTCCGTTGCACCGATGCTACTAAGAAAATAGATGCCAATTGGCATCTTTTTTTTGCTTCACTTTTTGGATGCACGTAACCTATCTACCTCCCCTTATATATAGCATATCTCTGTTAATAACGTCAAAATTAAATCCTTGATATAAACCAGATTATGTCATTAGAATATGAAAACAATATGACACGAAAAGTTATACATTAAAAAATAATCATTGAGTGCATTTAACAAGAGTAGGCCAGTTCACACGGACAGCACATTTAGTAATCTGTGACCCGGTCACGAGTATAACGCGAGAGTCAGCCATCGCTCCCATCAACCATATTAGAGGGAAAGGAACGACCCGGCTCCCGATGCGCCACCATCCGCACGAACATTTAAGCGAGCATGCACCACTCATGTCAATGCTAAGATAAAAATATTTACTATAAGAAGTACTAGACTTGTCATGACTAATCGCTTTCACGTCAATTCTTAGGTTGGTCATCATTTTATTACTATTAAACATGATTAGTAGTGTTGATAGAAGAAACATTGTCTACCTATACATTTTTGTAATTTCAATATTTCTTTTGATACAATTTTTATATAGACTGCTAATCATAATAGCCCGATATAGTTTCGGAGGGATCTGGAGAAAACTTATGTCTACGCGCGCGACCCGCTTGCGGCTCTCTCACCACTTACCATCAAAGACAGTCATTTTAAATTAGGAATTAATTAAAAATTACCAGACTGCATAAAAATTTAACCCCTATTTTTGGCTAGTCGGGTAAACGTGTATCTTATGTCACTTACAGGATCAAGACAAATATTATGACACCTCACACTCCAAAATCCATCAAGCCGTTTAGGCTACAGGACGTGCCAAAAAAGTAAATAAACATACATACACTTGAAAAACATAAGCCCTCTGGCGCAGCCGAGTAAAACGATGCCCATGCGAGCGAAGTCACGGGCAAAGCTAGAACTAAAATAAAACAAGTGATATTCAGAGACAACTCACACACGGCCCAGTCATCTGGCCTCAAATTAGGATTTCCTGTGCTACGTTTTAATAAAAGTAGTGTAGGATCCGTTAATTGGGCCTTCTACTCGTCCACTGAACAACTTTCCCCAAGGGAACCGCAGTCAGTTGGGATAAAAAAACACACTTTACAAAACTTGCATCCGCCCCATCCTCACCTACGCCGGTGTAGCTTTCGCTCACACCAGTCCCCGTCTCATTCACCGACTTCAAGTAATCCAAAATCGCTTCATGCGTAGAGCCACGGGCTGCGATTTAGAGCTCCCCACCATAGCTCAATACCTGAAGCAGGCATCCATCCGATACTTCAAGTCTACCGAACACCACCCTAACCCCCTACTCGTAAACGCCGCCGTTAGACATGTACTCACTGACCCCGACGACCTGACCACACTAGCCGTAGCTGCCTCGACACCGCCCCCTAACCCACAGAGAAACACTGCACCGACATTCTGCCCTCGCCGGCGAGGGCGGCGTCCCCCCGCTTCTGGCGCTTACCAGCGCTACCGGCATATACCAGGCCGCTTCTCTCCGATCCTCCCACGTCCAAGCAACGACCTAAGCCGAGGTCCGTGCCCACCTGGGCGCCCTTAGGCAGTTGCATCTTTTTTCTTTGCACTAGGTTGAGTGCCATCCGTACTCGCCTCCCCTGCCCCGTGAAGTTGTAAAGGCCCCAACGGCCAACAACAAGCTTGTCCTATCGAAAAAAAGGGATAATAATAATAATAAAAAAATATGAACTCTTTGTCACTCCTTCTATAAAACTGTGTAAAACCTTACTGGTTGTGTTTTCCATCGAGTCTTCAACTTTTATTTGACCACGATGAGTGCAGAAATGATGCTGCAAAACTATGACGTCACTACTAGGTATTTCAAACAATGACAAAAAGTAACTCAGATGATTAGCAGTCATCGTCCGTATTCGCATAAATAAACGGGACATCAAACATATCGATCAGCTGTTTGAGTAATTTTGTACATTTTTGTAACATCATCATATCAGCCAAAGGACGTCCACTGCTGAACAAAGGCCTCCCCCAAGGATTTTCACGACGACCGGTTCTGCGTTGCCCGCATCCAGCGGCTTCCGTGACCTTCACCAGGTCATCGGTCCACCGAGTGAGAGGCCTGCCTAAGCTACGTTTTCCGGTGCGCGGTCGCCACTCGAGAACTTTACTGCCCCAACGGCCATATGTTGTACGAGCTGTGTGCCCCGCCCACTGCCACTTAAGTTTAGCAATTCTGAGAGCTATGTCAATTACTTTACGGATCTCCTTGTTTCTGGTCCGATCACGCCGCGAAGCTCCAAATGCACTTTGGGTGCCCTTGAGCCTTCTTACGAGGCTCATAGTAAGCGACCATGTCTCAGCATTTTTGTATGGAGGGTTCAAATTTTGGTTTTGATTATTCATTTTGGGTTTCTTGGGATAGTTGTTCAGTATGATGAATGAGTAGAACCACGTGTTAGGGGTCCTACAACAATTATAAAGTCTGTGTAGGTACTAGATGTAACACCCATATGTTTTGCTCTGAGTGGGAATCGAACCTTGAACTGTCGGTCCAGCATCAACGAACCACCTGATCATTCTTACTGCTACTAACTATACTATATACTATGCTTTGTTTTAAAAGTACAGTTTTTAGACTGCTACCATACTTTTTATAGATTCTCCCGAATATGAGATTCAAATGTTTGACAATGACTGAAAATGTTTCCACAGATAGTGTACTTAATAATTTATCTGTTTGTCAACAGCAACCCGGACTAGCCCCTCTACCCGCACCCCTCGGTCGCCAATCACCCGCCCCCGCGCCACTGCCTGCCCCCGCTCACGTCCACCCGTCGCACCCTTCCCACCCCTCCCACGGGCCCCCCGCGGCGCAGTTTCAGAGGCTGAAGGTGGAGGATGCGTTGTCGTATCTCGACCAGGTGAAATACAAGTTCAACACGCAGCCACAAGTGTACAACGACTTCTTAGATATCATGAAGGAGTTTAAGAGTCAGACGTGAGTGTTCTCTTTTTTAAAGTGTCTGTGGACCTTAGACCACAAACATAAGAACGAGATCCGAACATAAAATCAACCTTTTTGTTTATGGAGGTGTACTTTCGCGGTTTTCCCTTTCTGCCTTAACATACTCTATTTGAATGTTTCTACGCCAGACGTTTTTTGAAGATTTTTTGTATGAAACTGGGGATCTAGTTCTTTTATATGTGATCTAAGGTGTGAGCAGTATTTTTTTTTTATTCATAATAGTATCCAGGGTTCGCAGGTTGAGATTTAATTTTCCTCGAAACATGATTTTTTAATAGATCTTAAAGTATATTTCATTATGGCGAAACAATGTTTGCCGGGTCAGCTAGTATAAATATAATAGACAGTATAAATGCCACTGCTAAACATCAGTAGTCTGACTGCAGTCCTCAGGCGTCTTTTGGGTGATGACGATGATCATCATCATCACATCAAGGAAAGGAATGGAATCTTCAACACGAGAGTGAACCGGCACTATTTGAGCTTCCATTTAGTGTTTCATCCTCGGCTGCATCGGCACTTCGCAGCCAAATGCACTCAAATTTTTTATAAAAAAATCTCAGGAACTGTTAATGATAACTATTTCGGGTCCTGTTTATAATCAATTTTCAAGTTGATGAGGTAATAATTGCGGAACCCTACACTATGCGTGGACCGACACACACTTGGCAGGGTTTTTTGTGCTTCTAAAGTAAAAAAAAGTAAAATTTGTAGTTATAATAAAGTCCGCTTTTTTAATCCACAATGAGTTGTTTTAATTCACAATTGGTAAGCCCTTGGCGTCATCTCACCTGATGGTAAGTGACGATGATGTCGAAACTGGAAGCGAGCTTACCAAGATTCCCCAACGATGGGAAACTAGCTATCTTGTCTTCATGCCAGACCAGCTGTTTACATGGATTTTATGCGGCAACATAAGTTGTAAGAGTGCTTGTACCATCAACGAACTAAAAACCGATGCGGTTAATATGGAATACTGTTACAAATGATGATAAAAATTACCGTTTGATGTCTATGATATTATCAATGGCTGAATTATTTATTCTGACCTCCGCTGCCCAACCTTCAACCCCTTTTAACTCACTACACATATAATTTTATTTAATCGCAGTCTTTCTTACAGTATTGACACCCCCGGTGTCATCACCCGAGTCTCCAACCTGTTCAAGGGACATCCGGAGCTGATAGTGGGGTTCAACACGTTCCTGCCCCCAGGATATAAGATTGAAGTGCAGAGCAATGGACAGGTGGGTTTGGTGGTTCGGTTTTATGGTGTTTTTAGGGTTCCGTACCCAAAGGGTAAAAACGGGACCCTATTAATAAGCTTCCGATGTCCGTCCGTCCGTCTGTCACCAGGCTGTATTTCGTGAACCGTGATAGCTAGACAGCTGAATTTTCACAGATGATGTATTTCTGTTGCCGCTATAACAAATACTAAAAATTCATCATCATCATCATATCAGCCACAAATCGTCCACTGCTGGACAAAGGCCTCCCCCAAGGATTTCCACGACGACCGGTCCTGCGCTGCCCTCATCCAGCGGCTTTCCGCGACCGTCAACTCGCCTGCTAAGCGTGGCGATTACGGCGAAACCCCCCTAATGATACACGATATATATTCATGAAATAACTTAAGGAAATCATTAAAAATTTAAAAAACTTTACCGCTCTTTTTGGCCAGTCGGGTAAAAATGTATCCTGTCACTCACGGGATCGAGACGAATCTAACGATACTTCATACGTTAAAATCCTTCAAGCTGTTCGTTCAGGCTGTAGCGGAGAACATAGAAATCTGCATACACACATACACTCGAAAAACATAACTGAGGCAGTCGGATAAAAAGAAAAGCCGTGACACGCCATGACGCCTTAACACCCAGTCCAAACCATTGTACCTTTTACCTAGCAAGACGAAATTTAGCTCAGGGGTTCCCTTATGATATAGACAGAAGGTCGGATCTTTTGAAATACCACGGGATAGGGTAGGGAACTCAGAATGATCGTGAGGGTAAAAAAAAAATCATTATAAAAAAAAGTTGATAGCAAACCTACGACCTCCCATACAAGGGAACAAAATTTCATTTAATTTATTCATAAATGCTAGCTTACAGATTTCACATCCAAGTCACTAACATTTTATAGTCTAATACAATTGATAATTTAAATTTTATTATTAAAACATCATCATTTCAGCTCATAAACGTCCCCACCGAGGGGCTCGAGCCTACCCTGAATTAGGACGATCGGGCTCGACCACGCGGGCCCAGTGTGGGTTGGTCGACTTCACACAAACTGCGAGTTTCTCCGCAGGCGTGTGCAGGTTTCCTCACGATGTTTTCCTTCACCGTTAAGAGCGTCGGATAAACTTACATATGAAATCTAAATTCGAAATCACATTGGTACGTGGCAGGATTGCCCTAGCCGTTCCGCCATCGACGCTAGAAATAAAATATAAAACATAGAAATATAAATATAAATTCAAAATTAACTAATATTTAAAACTTATATAAGCATCTGCACTTGGTTGTACTGTTGCCTTTCTTTCTAACCTAAAAAGTCCAATGTTTTGCTAGTTACTGGTCACCCCTGGAGCTGCTAGAAACGCTGTGCTGGCGTTTGTAATGAATTGTCCCGAGTTACTGAACAACTGCAACTATGGCAATTCGGGCTATCTACTGCCCCACGTCTCGCCCCTCGGCCTCCGCAAGATTCACTGTATAGCTGTGGCACAGTGGTTCTATTGCGAGACTAATCTGGTTTGTTTCCCCCAGGTGTCTGTGTCAATGCCGTCACCCACTGGGCTGGGTTCCGGCTCAGTGCTGCTCGGCGTGCACCCGCAGCCACTGGTACATCTACTGCCGCCACACCCGCACCAGCACCAGCCGCCGCCGTGAGTATATCCTCAACATCATCACCACACCAGTACCATCATCTCAGCAGTATGACATACACATCATCATCTCAGCCGGAAGATATCAAATGTGGAACATACCCACCTAACCTTGACTTACGCTTAGAGCTATCCTGGGCCACATGCACCCAGGCTGACAGTATAGTCTATTGACGTCCATTTTAGCTACCCTTGACTTACGCTTAGAGCTATCCTGGCCCACATGCACCCGGGCTGACAGTATAGTCTATTGACGTCCATTTTAGCTACCCTTGACTTACGCTTAGAGCTATCCTAGGCCACATGCACCCAGGCTGACAGTATAGTCTATTGACGTCCATTTTAGCTACCCTTGACTTACGCTTAGAGCTATCCTGGGCCACATGCACCCAGGCTGACAGTATATTCTATTGACGTCCATTTTAGCTACCCTTGACTTACGCTTAGAGCTATCCTGGGCCACATGCACCCGGGCTGACAGTATAGTCTATTGACGTCCATTTTAGCTACCCTTGACTTACGCTTAGAGCTATCCTGGGCCACATGCACCCGGGCTGACAGTATAGTCTATTGACGTCCATTTTAGCTACCCTTGACTTACGCTTAGAGCTTTCCTGGGCCACATGCACCCGGGCTGACAGTATAGTCTATTGACGTCCATTTTAGCTACCCTTGACTTACGCTTAGAGCTATCCTGGGCCACATGCACCCAGGCTGTCAGTATAGTCCATTGACGTCCATTTTAGCTACCGTAGACTTACGCTTAGAGCTATCCTGGCCCACATGCACCCGGGCTGACAGTATAGTCTATTGACGTCCATTATAGCTACCCTTGACTTACGCTTAGAGCTATCCTGGGCCACATGCACCCGGGCTGACAGTATAGTCTATTGATGTCCATTTTAGCTACCCTTGACTTACGCTTAGAGCTATCCTGGGCCACATGCACCCGGGCTGACAGTATAGTCTATTGACGTCCATTTTAGCTACCCTTGACTTAGAGCTATCCTGGGCCACATGCACCCGGGCTGACAGTATAGTCTATTGACGTCCATTTTAGCTACCCTTGACTTACGCTTAGAGCTATCCTGGGCCACATGCACCCGGGCTGACAGTATAGTCTATTGATGTCCATTTTAGCTACCCTTGACTTACGCTTAGAGCTATCCTGGCCCACATGCACCCGGGCTGTCAGTATAGTCTATTGACGTCCATTTTAGCTACCCTTGACTTACGCTTAGAGCTATCCTGGGCCACATGCACCCGGGCTGACAGTATAGTCTATTGATGTCCATTTTAGCTACCCTTGACTTACGCTTAGAGCTATCCTGGGCCACATGCACCCGGGCTGACAGTATAGTCTATTGATGTCCATTTTAGCTACCCTTGACTTACGCTTAGAGCTATCCTGGGCCACATGCACCCGGGCTGTCAGTATAGTCTATTGACGTCCATTTTAGCTACCCTTGACTTACGCTTAGAGCTATCCTGGGCCACATGCACCCGGGCTGTCAGTATAGTCTATTGACGTCCATTTTAGCTACCCTTGACTTACGCTTAGAGCTATCCTGGGCCACATGCACCCGGGCTGTCAGTATAGTCTATTGACGTCCATTTTAGCTACCCTTGACTTACGCTTAGAGCTATCCTGGGCCACATGCACCCGGGCTGACAGTATAGTCTATTGACGTCCATTTTAGCTACCCTTGACTTACGCTTAGAGCTATCCTGGGCCACATGCACCCGGGCTGTCAGTATAGTCTATTGACGTCCATTTTAGCTACCCTTGACTTACGCTTAGAGCTATCCTGGGCCACATGCACCCGGGCTGACAGTATAGTCTATTGATGTCCATTTTAGCTACCCTTGACTTACGCTTAGAGCTATCCTGGGCCACATGCACCCGGGCTGTCAGTATAGTCAATTGACGTCAATTTTAGAGAGATCCTGGACTTTTTGACATCCAGCGGCTTTGTAGGAGCTTAAGAAGGTCAAAAAGTTTGTCAAGTCCAGCACCAGCCGTTGACGTGAGTGTAACCTCATTGAAGTATAGTACTCTCTTGCTAATTCGCCATAATAAAATTCCATCGGCGGATTATAATGTACAGGAACAAAAATTGAATAAAAATCGGAATAAATTTATTTTGTATTTGATTGAAAAAACTGACTTCCATCGCATTTTTTTTTTGGTTTTAGTTAATTTTCTCTAAAAATACTACAACCAAATTTGATAAAGATTATAAGAGACCAACTTGGAAGCTTTCATAGGGTATCGAATAAAAAAAAAACATGAAAATCGGTTATTGGTTATGAAGATATTCTGTAACAAACATAGGAAAAAAACATTCAGTAACTTTAATTAGTACTAAGGTTGTGCCAGAATATATCTTCCTAATTTGGCTTGTCAGCTGTCACTTTGGTTGTCGTAAACGTCCTAAGAAGTGGTTGCTTATGTATAACCGTGCGGCGAAGTATAGAACTGTGTTTGTCATACGCACAGACGGCGGATTATCGAGCTGAAAATTTTCAATGAAGTCTGATCAGACCAATGTGTCGATTCACAAAAAAACGGCTGATCATACAGTTGTCGGATTAGCGAGATAGCACTCTATATTTTTTTATTTTGATCATAGGACGGTTTGCAAGATATTATAGGCCGCCAAAGTTGCTAACGAATTAATATTTGATAATGTTTATTTATGGGAAAGTGACATTTACATGCTGGGTTGGTGCCCCACATAAGAATTTGAACTTTGAAAAATAATTATTGTGCTTGTGGTCGCCCCAGGAAGCTCGAGTTTCTATACAAACGTAGTTCCGCTTTAATACAAAAACTACATGCCGGATTGAATCCAAACTTTGCGAAATATATTGAGTAGACACATATGTTTGTAATTAGTTTTCATCGTAGTAAATTGAAACGTAACTAAACGAGGGCTTAAAACAGTTTTGTACTTGTTCTTTTCGTGTCGATGGGTTCTTCGCTACAGCAATCTGGATCAGAAAGTGGCCGCTCCGTTGGCCCTTTCCCTTGCGTCGACAAGTTTTGTACTGAAAGTTTCAAACTTCACTTAATTTTTCCGTTTCATATTAGTACATTACAATATAGTACATTAGTATATTTATATTAAGTTTCTGTAATGCTTTTTTGGTATGCAATAAAGGATATTTATTATTATTATTACATTTTAAACTAATTACAAACATCGATTTCATAGATTTTCCGGTAATCTACGTTATTTAACTTCAAATACTGTAATTTTTCCAAGATTTTAGGGCCAGTAGTTTCGGAGATAAGGGGTGGGTGGGGGGGGGGGGGGGATGGTCAATTTTCCCCTATTCTTAAATAACTTCAGAACGATTTATCTTAAAATTATAAAAAATATATATTTGAAATATTTACAGCAAGCCCTTTTATTTGATATGTCACACAATATATTTTGAAAAACTTTTCTATACCCCCCCCCCCTCCCCCTGACTAACAAAAGTTAGCACTTTAGACCTAAATATTTCGTAAACCCTCAGTAGTTTTGAGACATATTCATCGAAACAAGATATTCAACTAAAAAAAACACCCACTTTTTAAATATTTTTTTAAGATTTTATTTTACGACAGTCGCGTCGGCGTGATCAGTATGTATACACATACTAAATTACAGCTTTCTAGTACTATTAGTCTCTGAGCTAAGCCGCGGACAGACAGACAGACAGGCATGGTGAAATTATAAATGTTGAACCCTACAAAGTAGTATAAAATAAGTGATTTATTATCTTGGATCATCATTACAGCTCATAGACGTCCCCACCGAGGGGCTCGAGCCTACCCTGAATCAGGGCGATAAGGCCTTAGTCGACCACGCGGGCCCAGTGCGGGTTGGTTGACTTCACACACAACCTTCGAGTTTCTTCGCAGGCGTGTGCAGGTTTCCTCACGATGTTTTCCTTCACCGTTAAAGCAATCGGTAAGTATGTACGTAAGTTTTTGAAAAAACTCATTGGTACATTGGCCGTCCAGATTTGAACCCGGTACCTCTGGTTAGATGGACCGAGTCGTTACCGGTTGAGCCACCGACGCTTTTTATTATTAATGTATTATCTTGGATACTTAAATTTAATGGATTTTTTGAACAATTTTGTTTAATTTTTTAGTCTCAAAATGTGAGTTATCGAAAATCGACAACACCATTTAACTTTAATAGGAAAAAACGAGGCAGCTTCTATGGTAATCGTAATCATGAATCAATGAAGGAAAACTAGTAGCTGTTTTCAACCTGACTGTACCATTTTGTAAAAAAAGTGTCAAATTTAAATAAATTCACAAAGTAACGATCTGATCAATCTGAACTCGTGTTCAGATTGCAAAAACAAATAGTTATTTAATTTATGTATAAGGTGACAAAATGTTTTTTTTTTGTTAAAAATTTGAGTGCGTTTGCGTTTTTGTTCCTCGAGGGCGTTAATTTGAATTCAGAGTGAAGCGAAGGATTTTATTAGTTAGTAGAATCATGAGCCCAGCGAGGGATTCTAAAGTGGAATCCTAAGCGTAGGGAGGAATTTAACGCCGCCCGAGAATAAAATATTTAGGCCCCGAGTGACACACATAATTTTTCGTCACAAGACAACCTATGAAAAAAAGAAATAGAATCTCGTATGTATGAACATCAAAAATAATTTTTTTAACATTCAACCTTCGCGTGAGCGGCTCCAATCTAACTACGGTAATGCGTCAGAAGCACGAACGCGGACCAATCAGAAGAGAGAAAGCTCAAACTCCGATAGAGACTAACTTGAATTTGGACCCGGCTATCCTCTAAACCCAATTGTTGTTTTTCGAATAGGTGTAATAAAAAAAATTTTTTCAAGTTTCACAATCTGGAAATGCGTAAGTCTTAAAGTGTCTAGATATCAAAATAAATAATGGTACTTATTTTAAGTTTTATCAAGTGGTAACACGTGTGTGCAGTCTCTCGTGTCGAGTTCGTGAATGACCCAAGAAGTCTTAAGCCGCTCTAACACGGCTTAACCAACGGCACCAACAACGAAGCACAGAAACGATCAAGACAAATGCCACTAACAGTCAAACTCATCCAGGTAATGACCGTGCTCCAGGTCAATTAACCTGCGTTATCGACCCAACCACGCAAGCCGCACTGAGCCAAAGAGTAGGGACTATTACTGAGCTACGAACGCTTCCTACTTAAAACAAGTATAACGCGAAGCGACAAACAACGTAGGCAGCATATCGGCCGCGAACAAAGTAGTAAAAATAAACAAGTCGCCGCCGCCGGGTCAATGAACCCATCAGCTGTAAGGTCGGTAGTCTTGGCAGTTATACTGTGTTTGTTGCATATTTCATATCATATCATAAGCTACGTCCACACTATCGCCGAGTCGTTTGTGGAACGGGCAATAGAAAGAGACACGTTATCCAAAGTTGTAAGTAAGATAGAGGAGATAGAGATGTATGCAATGTCTATTTCAAGTAGGAAGGTGGAAAACGACATTTAGCGAAAACAGCGAATATTTTCTCGTGTTGAATTCATTGGAAATGGATCAAAAATAATTGACAGTGCTGACAAAAATTTAAAAATAAATATAAATAAATGTACAAAATTAAAGTTATGTGGAACCACTCTGGAAGCATAACCTATCGATTAAAAAATAGTCATTAAAATCTGTTTATAATCGGCAAAGAAATTGCGTGACATACAAATGAAAAAGAAGAAAAAAACTAACAGTCGAATTGAGAACGTTTTAATGATAGGGGCCTTTTCATGACTAGTCTAAAAAAAGATAACAATTTGTAGTTTTTTATTTTTAAAAAAGCTTGACTTTTTACCCGATTGCGCCAGAAGGTTGTTAAAAGAAAATTATATTTAGGACTCAATTTATAAATTTTCATTTTGTTTTCTTCACACTTACGTCTTAGTTCATTAAAACTATTTTATTTGTTTTGTCGTAAATGCGTTCAGAACAGTGAGACTAATAAAATAATGACAATCCAGGTTGTTACTTAAGAGCTTCGTTGAAAAAAAAACTATGACACTACGAATCTCTATGGCATGGTTATACGGGTGTATCAAAATTGGTGTAGGTCCCGTTAACTGGGGCTTCTACTCATCGTACTTAACTACAAATCATTCAACTGATCGATATTTTTTTTGCATTTTAGTTTGGAGGGTGCTTTTTCTTTTTGAGAATTGACTATTGGTTCCTAAAGGGAAAGTTGTTCAATATGATGAGTAGAACCTCCCCCCCCCCCCGCCAGTTAACGGGTCCTACCTTATTTTTTTACACCTGAATAATAACGTATAGATTTTTTCAATTATTTTGCACACGATTAAACATATATTATGTATATTTCGATAGGGCTTGTAAATATAAATCGACAATATAATGGGACATTTTGCCCTAAAGCGTAACGTTACTGAGATAGAGCGATAGAGAGGGAAAGTAGTACTTTGACAACCTTTGAGTACAAATAAAATATGTTTTCTGTTTTTATTTACATCTCCTATCGAAATATTATAGGTATATCGTGTAAAAGCTTTAAAAATCATGTAGGCATCACCGTGTGGCTCCTTATGGCGCTTAGAATAGAGCCACCCCATCTCTTTCCGAGGGTGTCGTAAGAGACGACTTGGGGACCACACACCACACTGTACACTGGGATCACCAACCCGCCTGCCAAGCGTGGCGATTACAGCAAAACCTCCCAACTCGCGGGAGTCCTATGTCCAGCAGTGGACGTCTTTTGGCTGATGTATTGACAGTTTTTTATGCGGGCCCCTATAAAACCTCTGAAAATAACTGCATTGGATATCTGAAGAATCCATCTCTACTTTTCGCACCACCCAAAAACAACGTGTAACCATCTCTGTCTCTCCCCGCAGGTCGGTGGCGAGCGCAATAGTGCATAACCTGTCGGTGAGCGCCGCGCCGGCCAACACGCTGCATCACATATCACAAGCGCATCAGCAGATCGAGGCTGCCGCCATACAGCATCATCAGCCGGGTATGTCAACTCTTTGGTCATAACTACTAACTAAGCTGACTTGGCTAGGCCTGTCTCGTCCATAGAACTACATATATCCAAAAAAGAATTAACAGGTAGCGACGAAGCAACTTTCAAGAAAATGTTTCATATTTGGTTTTTCATTTTGACTATACTGTCAAAGTATATATATTAGTACTAACATACAGTATGGACACTCCCTGCCGCTCTCTAGAATGCGACCTCACCCCTTCGTCACCCAGATTGATACAGATTGGTTTTCGCCGCCATTTTGTTTGTTCCGTCATTCCTTTTTTTGCCATTTCTGGCCCGTTCTATGAAGTGTCCAGGGTGTGATACTGTCAAAGTGGTTAACAATGAAAAAAAAAACAATAATTACCTAAGAGAAACACAAAAGTAAAAAAAAACGTGTGTGATTCTTCTAGGGTCTTTGGGTGGTACCACTGCTGGCTATCGCTCGGAACTAGTTATTCGCAATGTACGAACCTGTTATTTTGTACAGGGGCGGGCGGGGCGCACGCGCCGGCTGCCGGACAGCCGGTGGAGTTCAACCACGCCATCGAATACGTCAACAAGATCAAGGTTAGTGTGATAGTACACCTTCAGGCTGGTTTCACAGCTCCCCAGTAGGCTTACGGTGCGGAGACACACGTGAGGCGCTGGTGGAACACGGTTTCACAGCGACGCGGATTGCTCCCGCACGGAACACGCACCCGGACTCCCGTACACTCCCACGCTAGCGCCTCGCGGCACATTCATCATTACACAGCTATGCGGGCCCGGGCGGCCCGTACGTGTCCCGGAAGCTTATATGCAAAGGCGGCTGCAACACAGAGAGGAGCTGTTCTGTAACGCAGCCGGGTTTGTATAATATAAACAATTACAAATACGACTACACCACAGACATTTAGAAACTGTCTGCACTGTGATCGGTTTCGAAAGACATTGTTTAAACTAAAACGGTTGCATTAAATAACAGTTTATCAGTTCATATCGTCAAACGCAAGTTGAGCGAGCGAAGCAAGCGATGATAGGTTCGGTCAGGTTTGATTAATTATACTGCCGAAGAGCCTTACAGGTAGAGAGAGTGGTGGGGGATGGGTTGGGGTTGGGGAAGGGGAGGGGTGACAGGCTCTTCGACAGTATAATCAATCAAACCTGACCGAACCTATCATCGCTCGCTTCGCTTGCTCATCTTGTAGAAACATATGGGCGGCATTGCAGACCGCTGTGTTGCAGCTGGGTTTGGATAGAAAATAACTGCTCTAAGCCATCTGCGAGGTAATGCAACACAGACCATGGGTGTCTGTGTTGCAGCCGCCTTTGTATTTACGCGTCCCGGAGAGTTGTAAAACCAGCCACATACATGGTTGTAATCTACTCTTCTAAATTGTAACGCTAAAAGCGCTCATTCATTCATTTTTTTGACCATAATTGCAAGTATAATAGTTCTTAAAAATTGTAGGTTCGATGCAATATACCACGTCAAGTAGTGTAATAACTTAAATTAAAAATAAAAATTAAATTATCTCAATATCAATGCACTTGTCAGTTAAAAATACACTATAATTCTATTACAAAGAATAAAACTATTAATCATTATTTAAAATATGTTCATCGAGATTGTAGGGGCACAAATTTATCAAAAATATTTTTAAGGAACCAAAGAACTTTTTATTCTCGAGAGAACGAATTTCGACTGGCAGAGCATTAATATACCTTGACTGCATTATAGTTGACAGCCCTTCTACATGATTCAGTTCTACAATAGGGCAACTGAAGATTATACCGATCGAATCCTTTCGCTATAGTTTTCTCGGAGGTTAAATAACAAGAACAAACTACTTGAAGTACATACTTAACTGTCCATATCTTGAAAACACTGAAATTTTTGATGGAAATTGCACTGTTCCCTATATTGAAAGATATTTAATCTTTTGTATATATAAAACGAAAAAGTGACTGACTGTAATAGACGACCAACTTAAGGTTCATAGATTTTCTATACAAAATGTCCTGTTATCAACTACGAATATAATTTAGTTTTTTAAAATAAACATTTTTTTAAAAGATTACGGAACCCTACTTTGCGCGAATCTGACTCGCACTTGGCCGGTTTTTAGTTTCTTTACCATCTGTTTTGATATTATTATCTTTTTTTTATATTTCCAAAAAAAAAATTCCATTCCTGTCTTTTCATTTTGATTCTCATCTTCATCTTGTGTCTTAACCTTTTATAATTTTAGCTTTTAGGTGTTAATAACTATTTTCGTGTTATTAACCCTGCTCCCTGCCCTTTCTCATTATCAATTATTTACTCGTGCGAGCTTCGACACGGTGCGGAGGGCGCGTCGGGGCTGCAGTGATGTGGGCTTTGACGCAAACATTAAGGTGTTGTACCATTGTTTAGTGTGCCTGTACCATACACTAACTATGGACTTGTTCCTCAGTCGCGCTTCTCCCGCCAACCGGACAAGTACAAGCGGTTCCTGGAGATATTGCACGCGTACCAGCGCGGCCACCGCGACCTGAAGGAGCCGCAGCAGAAACAGCAGACTGAGCAGGAGGTGTACTCGCAGGTAAGCTTCATGACACTTCCCTTATCCAAACTAGGGGAGCGAATAAAAAAAATACCTTAGAAGTAATAGATACAGCGGTCGTCTAGCAACTGTGGCGAACAAATTAAAGGGACGCCGGAAGGGAATTCCACTCCTTGGCCGTTCGCATGATGAACGAAGAAGCAAAACGCTTCGTGCAAAAAGGTGGAACATTGAAGACAAAGTGGTCTCCCCGCCTGGCCGTCCGATGATGAAATAAAGATTGGGGAATGAGGTCGTGATGGGGCCAGCCGTATATAACCGACTTCCCGATAGCATTAGGCAAATGCCTTTTGTCCACTGCTCGAGCCTACCCGGAATTAGGGTGATGGGGTCTTAGTCGACTATGCGGGCCCAGTGCGGGTTGGTCGACTTCACACACAACTTTCGAGTTTCTTGGTTTCTTCATGATGTTTTCCTTCACGGTAAGAGCGTCAGATAAACGTACATATGAAATCGAAATTCGAAAACACATTGGTACGTGGCAGGATTTGAACCACGACCTCCCGGACAGGAGGTAGCGGCCCTTGGCATTACGCCACCGACGCTCTATATTGATAATATTATTAAAATATCAATTACTTTGTACTTCAAATATTGTAAGTACATTAACATGCACCAACACATGTTGTTAATAAAATTTGCATTTTCTTGTACATAAGCAATGTCTTTCTATATAGGCTGTGGTTCGCTCGACGACGCCCTTTCCAGTAAGGTTCTACTCGCGGAACTGAACAACTTTTGTTCTACAATTTTGCTGAAATGCAAAAAAAAATCATAGTAATCGATCAGCTGGTTGAGCAATTTTGTATTGAGAGGCCAATATTTTTTTAAAATTGACTGTGTTCCTTGGGGAAATTTGATGAGTAGAAGCCCTCCGGAAATGGGCGTTGTCGACTAAAAGAACACCCTGTATCTCCAGAGGGAGGTCCCCACGTGGACCTCACGTATTGCTCCACCTCTCGTCATCGTTTGCCGTAGTGAAATTGAGACAAATATTTGTGTAATTGTGGTAGTTCAGTGGTCAGCGGTCCTGCCTACTGGTTCAAGGGTCGTGGGTTCGATCCCGACTCAGGGCAAACATTTGTGTGGTTGACAGGTTGGTTTGCTCTGTGTCTAGGTATTTAATATATATACAGGCTGTAACATAATTGGTGTAGGTCTCGTTATCTGAGGCTTCTACTCATTATACTGAACAACTTTAGTTCTATGACTCTACTATAATAATAAAAAAAAGAATGTTTCTCTTCATGACGTATTTTGCACATTTTTGTATGGAGGGTATTTTTTTTAGCGTATTGACAACGGTTTCCTTGGGGAAAGTTGTTCAGTATGATAAGTAGAACCCTCCGTTTACGGGCCCTACGCCAATTTTGTTACACCTATATATGTATGTATTTAAACGTATGTATATAACTCTCTCTGGTTCTCCCATACTGCAGGGAATCCGAGTTTGGGACCAGGTGACCGCGTGTGATTTGTCCCTGAATATTTTCATCATCATATCAGCCGAAAAACACCCAGTGCTGGACAAAGACCTCCCCAAGGATTTCCACGACGACCGGTCCTACGCGGTTCGCATCCAGCGACCTTCACTGAATTGTGCCGTTAAATATCATATATTTATCAATTTTCTCGGCTACGTCCAATGTTCTGTTCATATCCGTCGTGCCGTCTAATAAATAATAACCTCACTGTAAATAATCATCACTAGCCCTTAGCGTCGTCCCCAGTGCAAGAGATTCCTGGAGATTTAGCACGCGTACCAGCGCTCATTCAAATACACAAAATTAATCGACATTTATATCTCAACAACTCAACAGGTGGCAAAACTGTTTGAAAATCAAGAGGACTTGCTGGCGGAGTTTGGTCAGTTCCTGCCCGACGCTAAGGCGGTGACCAAGCCGGTGCACTACCCGCCGCACGACAGGACGCCGCCCCTGCTGCCGCCGCCTCAGGTGAGACGTCACAGTGGGTCACTGACCATATGTGCCGACATGGGACATGGCTCTGTAGACTTCATACGATGTCGCCGACAGATCGATGCTAAGGCGGTGCACTACCGCCGCCTTAGGTAACGAAGAAATGCTGAAATCCAGAAATGAATGAAGTGGCCACTGATCGTCAGAAGGACTGTACGGCTCATAGATGTTGGCAGTTTGGATGAAAAGAAACGCGGGAAACGTTGGTCTACGAATAATAAATCTTGCGCCGTGATTGGTCGGCTGAGAGAAGCGGGCTTACCCAGGTTCCGCAACGCAATGGTGTCCCAGTTTTCCCATAGAACATCTGAATTCTAAATGATGACAAATAGTTCTTCATTGACTATACCATGATAGTAAACTTTTGGCTAGAGTACTGATTGTCACCTGGTTCTGTTACACACAAACAGCGGTAAAACAAGAATGTAACAAGTCGCTTTGTTTTGTCGTTCAGCAACGAGCGGAGAGCGAGACGGAGCGATTCCCTGTCGCGCCCGCGTCGCCGCCGCCGCACGCGGCGCACCAGCCGGCGCAGCATCCCATACATCATCACCACCAGGTCAGTCGTATCATCATACAGGTTGTCATAATCAATAAGCCTCCCAGAGATGTGGCGTATTTGATCTGAAATCGATTGAATTTGGTCGGGTTTTTTTTTCAGCGATTAAAACTCGTCTGACTTCTATAGGCTTTTATAGGTCGACTAGAAACTCATCTCAAAAGTCAAAAGTCAAAGCATTTATTTGCCAGAACATAGTTGAATACATTGTGTTCTTAAATTTAAGGTATCTTATGTCCCAACATCAATGGCATGCAAATATACAAATTATAATATAACCTAGGTTTCACGAACTATCATCAATTTTTGTCGCTAAGAAATTCTTTTACTGAACACGTTTTGTAGCCATTCGGTCAATGTAGATTCGAAACTAAAATTTTAACAAGTTTTAATTTGGATAGGGAGGTTGTTGTAAACACATATTGCCATACAGAAGATATTGTTATTGTGGACATTTACTCTTGAATAGGGAACATAGAGTCGATCTTTATGACGCGCAACCCCTTTCGAAAACCTCTTCATGCGTTTTAGTCGACCTATACCAGTAAGTCTCGGGGCAAATAAACTAATAACAAATGTGTGTTGTGCGCGCTCAGGTGAAGCACGCGCCCGCAGCGTCGCCGGCCGCGCCGCCGCCGCACCACCACTTGAAGAGATCTCCCAGCTTCTCCTCTTCGACTCAGATGGGTGAGTGTTCTCTACTCTACACGTCTACTGGACTGCATAGAGCTGTGGAGGAGTTAAGAGCAGGCTCCCAGCGCAGCACTGGCGAACAACCTCATATTTAACCTTATGGAATCAGCTTTACAGCTGAATTTCGCGTGAGTGTCTTAACGCGACCTACGTCTAATACTTCAGGCGTAAATATACCTGCCTGCTCTTAAACACGCTGCGCGCGGGGCCATTACCTATTGGTGCCTCCGAGTTTATCCGAAACGAGGCTTTTCACCGAAAGGCTGCCTCTAGTCTGTACGCAACTTAAGAACATAAGAGGACTGTAAACCCACGGCGAAGATTAGACTTTTCATACAAACGGTGAAAGCGTTTTACACCTCTTGAGAGTTAACCTAAATAAAAAATAAATTAAAAAAACGCTTTTGACTAATTTTTGATAAGTTGTCAGTCTGGAAAAAAGCTAAACCTAGCTAGTTTAGTTCTTAAATTATAGATTAAAAATAATACCCAAAATTAGTTTTGTATGAAAACATGCGAACGACAATAAAATTGAACTTATTTACTTTCGACCTAATTCAGGGTAGGCTCAAGCCTCTCGGTGGGGTCTTATAAGAGCTGATATGATCCTCTTAAGGGCTCCGACTCATTCGAGCCCTACGAACGAACTAACCTTACCAAACAAATTCTTCGAATAAAACTATGGAGATGTTGGCTTCTTATTTTGTCTATTTGTCCAACCACTCGAAATTCAAAGATATCGTCATTGGATAGGACTAAATATTATGTTTTTAGAACTTAAAAAAAACTTAAAAAATACATTTTTTATCACAGCCGTAGGAGCCCCTCCTCCAAAGAAATCCCGCCTCTCCTCGCTGTCTGGTGCTTGTGTCCGCGACGTGTCCTTCGCGGAGGCAGCCAAGCTGGCCACCGCACAGGAGTACAACTTCTTTGACAAGGCGCGCAAAGCGTTAAGGAGTCAACACGTCTATGATAACTTCTTGAGGTTAGTACTTTTTAAATCTCGCCTCTCCTCGCCGTCCGGTACGAGCGTCCGTGACGAGAGTGTTCACTTTCATACATATAGATGGAGCTAAAGAAGTTTTACTTCACTCGTAATTTTTATACAATCGGCAATTTTATAAACCCTTAAAAAAAAACGCCCTTTTCTTTCACGGATCAAGGTCCGCTGGAAGAAATTTCTTAAAGAAATTGATTGCATCTCGTGTTGCCGGGTTAATGTTGTTCTTATCTGCGTGCAGTAAATTACTATTATGATAATACTAATTAGCGTGTAAATGCCGAATTCTAAATCTATCCGCTACCATATTCTACTTCGAAATTCTTTATATAAAACCCATAAATTCCGTTCACAGGTGCCTGCTTCTCTTCACGAACGAGATCATTTCGTCTTCGGAGCTCGTTTGCGTGACGGCACCGTTTTTGTGTCGTCATCCGGAATTGCAAAAATGGCTGCAGGACTTTGTTGGCGCCGCGGATTCGCCGCCGCCCGTCCCCCACCACACAGGTTCGTGGGACAAATTCTAAATTTTCCGCCTCCGTAGGCCAGAGGCAAAGTTCACTGGCCTTACACAGGAGGTCGCGGGTTCGATTCCCGACGGGGTCAATCGTAAGACTCGGTTTGGTTGGTGGAAGGGCATTTTCTTAGCCCGCCTGGCTAGCTACCACCATCTTATTTAAGTCTTGCCGCCAAATATCAGTGTTGATATCATTGGTTCGTTCCGGCATGAAGATAAAGATAGCCAGTTCCCCATTGCGTTGGGGAATCTTGGTAAGCCCGCTTCTCTTCGGCAACATCGTCACTTACCACCAGGTGACATGTCAAAAAAATATAAAAAAAATTTCTTTGTTTTAGTTGTCTACTGAGTTCGTGATGATCTGCAGAATTTTAGGGTTTTTGAAGTATATGTAACCTGGGATGTAAATGAGTGCCTTTGTGACGTAATGGTTAGTCCATTAGCTTCGTCAGGAGGTCGCGGGTTCGATTCCCGGCGGAGTTATTATGAATTAAAAATTGAAGACTTGATGGAAAACAAAGCGAGTAAGGTTTTTTTTAAAATTATATCATGATGGAAATTTAGTGATTAATCGTTCATAATTTATTTTTAAAGCAGTCATCACCCCAGTTGTGCTGCTGAGTGTGTAGTGTAAGATGATGATACCAATTACCGATTGACTGCCCAGTGATATAAACTAGCGGCTGCTCTTTTGAGTTCTGATTACATACACTATTTAATTTTGAATCAGAGATACACGTGTAAACAGGAGATACTTAAAATTTAGTCATATTACTGGTTGTACCGTTAGTAATTTTGTGCCTAAAAGGTACGGTTGGCTGAAAGAAATCTCTTGAAGCGATAAGTCCGCCTTTGCATATCATTGTGTATTTTGCTAGTTAATAAGTTTTTTCATTTTTGTATATTTGGTGTGCAATAAAGCATATTTATATTATCTAAAATAACGAGGGACAGCTTTTTACGGTATAAAGATTGCTTCTAATGGTGATGCTGAGCAATTATACCCAAGGAACATAATATAATCAAATAGCGTATGCCTAGCGTCGTCGCTTGCGCAGACCCCGTTCTCGTAGGAATTTCCGAAAATCCTTTCTTAGCGGATGCCTGAGTCATAAAATTGTTATTTGTATGCAAAAGTTAGCTCGATCCGTCCAGTGGATTAGTCAGTCAGTTGTACACTGTTTCTTATTACAAGCTTTTATATCCCAAAGTTTCCCCAACACAATTTATATAGTCCCGGTGTCTGTAATGAAATCTTACAAGTTAAATTTGACCCACATCCCGGTTTCCGATTGAGCTGAAATTTTGCATGCATATACCTATGTATATATATAAATCTCGTGTCACAATGTTTGTCCTCAATGGACTCCTAAACCACTTAACCGATTATAATAAAATTCGCACACCATGTGCAGTTCGATCCAACTTGAGAGATAGGATAGGGTAGGGTAGGGTAGTGTAGGGTAGGGTAGTGTAGGGTAGGGTAGGGTAGTGTAGTGTAGTGTAGGGTAGTGTAGAGTAGTGTAGGGTAGGGTAGTGTAGTGTATGTAGTGTAGGGTAGTGTAGGGTAGGGCAGGGCAGGGCAGTGTAATGTAATGTAAGGCGGTACGAAGTTCGCCGGGACAGCTAGTACCTATGTATATCGCCTTACATGGAATATTAAAAGCTTGTTCCAAAAAAAATTAAGGTTTTAGAAATTATTTTATGTAATTATTATACAGATTCTCAACAAAAAAGTATTGGTCTTCCACTAAGATCACATTCAACAGAACTAGATCTCCGGTTTCATACACAAGAAACTTAAGACAGCGTGATCAAAAAGGCTAAAAATATTCGAAAACTGGACCGCGTCAACGTGAATCTAATTCTTTTATATCAGAATAATTTATTTGATAGAAAAAGTCCTTAATATACAGATATTAAAAAGTACAATTCCAGTAATCATATTCAACGTATATTTAATCTATGGTCCTGCCATATAAAGTTGGCGAACTTAAAAGCCACAGATTCCTAAGGAATAATTGTTCAGTTCCATAAGTAGAAACCCATCATAAAGTTTTACCATACTTTTTTTGTTGTAAAGATGCCAATACAATTATCATTTTCTAAACTCTAATATCGGTTCATTCTGTTAAACGTCGCAATATTCGTCTTCTATGCGTGTATCTCTGTATTCAGAATTCAACCAGCATACACATATTCATATTCCTTCATCATTCGTTCACAGAACCAATAATTATTCACTATTCTGCCCCAGGCTTCAATTCCTTCGGCAACTCGTCCAACACGCTCCTCGGGTTCGAGCGGGAGCGAGAGAGGAGTAGTTCCAACGCCAGCGTGTGTGAAAGAGACAGCAAGATGCGCTACGAGGCGATTGGTGCTTTGGGTGCGCAGTTGCGGCACGAGAGGCCACAGGGGGACGCTGCAAATGATATAGGTTAGTATCCGCTGAGAACCTATAGTGCTTATAGGTCTTTATCTATAGAATTGCCGATTGAATGAAAGAGTTTAATAGGGATGACGAATGATAGTCATCTGATTTACTTTTTATCATCTGTCAAAAACGACATTTTGTTCTAAAAATGTTTGAAATACCCAGGCGTGACGTCATAGTTTAGCATCGTCATTTATGTACTCATTTTGTGATTTTGGTGAATTAAAAATCGAAGACTTGATGGAAAACAAAATACGTAAGGTTTTCCGAAGTTTATGTAGGAGGGCAATTTGATCAAGAGTTCATAATTTATTTCTGATGCTGTCGTCATCCCTATTGTTAAAGAACTTCGACAGGTTAACGTTCCAGTTTTACATACTCTTTGTCAACCTAGGAACTTGACCGGACAAAATTAAATTTCAACTATCAAAAACGTAACTTCTGTTCTGATTGTGTTTTCGTGTTAGAGGCATGTGACGTCATTGTCTAACGTAGATAGTGATTATAGAAATGCAGAATTGAAAATGGATTAAGCCTACTGTTAAAGCGATCTGACACAGTGTTATGTTTTCAGATCTAACGACGTGCAAAAGGCTCGGCACGTCGTACTGCGCGTTGCCGAGAGAGGCGGCCGCCAGGCGGTGTTCTGGGCGCACTGCGCTGTGTAAAGAGGTAATTACTTTAAACTTGAATAATTTTAAACAAAAAAAAACTACTTCAAACGCACTAGTCAACACTACAATTTTTGAAGGTTCCTCTCGATTTCTCTGGAATGCCATCATCAAATCCTGGTTTCCTTATCAAGGTACCACCCTTGGGATATCTCCTTTCCAACAAAAAAAGAATCATTAAAATCGGTTCATAAACGACGAAGTTATCCGCGAACAAACATAACAAATATATATATACATGACTTTTAATTAGTTCTTGATAGCAAAGGATATGAATGTACTCGTGATTACAGACAACTTTTCCAAAGAAACTATATGTCAAATATGAAAAAAAAAATTTGGTCCTCCATACATTTTTGCCGATTTGATAACTTATTATTGTATCGAGGATCAACAATTTTTTTTCTGATTTGACTATAGTTTCTTTGGGAAAGTTGTTTTTAATCACGAGTACTTTAATATCATTTGCTATCAAGAACTAATTAAAAGTCACCCTGTATATACGGTCGAATTGAGAAACCTCCTCCTTTTTTTGAAGTCGTTTAAAAATAACTAAAACACCATTGCATAAAAACATTACTTACCTTTTTTTATTGGGAAGTGGGGTAAAATGTATCCTATGTCACTCACGGGATCAAGACGAATCTAACGACACCTCTCAATCTAAAATCAATCAAGCCGTTTAGAAGATATCGTGTGATAAAGAAACATACACATACGACCTGAACGCAAAAACCCTACTTTTTGTGAGCAGTCGTGTTAATGTAGCTCTTGTAACTTGCTTCGCCAAGACAAACTAGTATAGCCAAATAACACTAATTAGGGCACGGGTTAAAATCAAATAAAAATCATTTTCGTCATTTCTTACTACGTAGTTTAATAAATGTTATATAATTGGAAACGCTAAAACAGACGTCTCATCACAACCACTTAGTACAATTTAGATTTTGTTTTGGTTTTTGTTAATTTTTTAAACAATTACTACACCGATTTAGACAAGACCAACCTGGCAGCATTTATCGAATAAAAAAAGAATCATGAAAATCGGTTCACAATCTGCGAAATATACAAAAAAAGGAAGTCTGTTGAAAATGTACTATTAATGTGACATTACAATAAGTAGAGTATGAATCAGTTGGTTTCTAAATACTGATTCGTCGCTGGTATTTTAGGTACTTGTGGGAATATTTCATTTGCAGTAATTTACTTTGTGCCCCATATATTTACTCACCTTAAGTAATTTGCTAGTAGAGTACTGGAGATATATATATATCTGGGCTGTTTACTCGCCGCTAGTAGGTGCCGGTAAATTTCTTGGAACGGCACATCAGTTTTTTTTAATAACATGATATATGTAGCTATAGACCTTGAATTGATTGCACACAATTGTTATAGACCCTGAGTTGATTGCTCACAATTGTTATAGAACTTGAGTTAAATGCACACAATTGTTATAGACCTTGAGTTAATTGCACACAATTATAGACCCTGACTTGATTGCACACAATAGGGGATCGGCCTGCATCAAAAATAAAATCTGAAATATGATTTCCTAAATTGCTCTCCTCTTGAAGTTTCATAAAACCTTACTTGTTTTGTTTTTCGATCACGTCTTCAATTTTTAATTGATCAAATTCACGAAATAAGTTCGTCAATGACGCTTAAAATCTATGACGTCACTTGTGGGTATTTCAAACATTTTTAGAACAAAATTTCGTTTTTGACGGATAATAAAAAGTAACTCAAATGACTATCAGTCCGATCCCCTATTGTTATAGAACTTGAGATTGCACACAGTTGTTATAGACCTTGAGTTGATGGCACACAGTTGTAATAGTCCCGAGTTGATTGGTCATAGTTGTTATAGACCTTGAGTTGATGGCACACAGTTGTTGTATTCAGTTCTTACACGATGTATTTATTCGTTCTTGCGCTTCTAGTTGTAAATCGGGTAAAAAGTTATTCAATGTATTTATGAGTATACAATCTCTGTATGATGGAACTGTGTATTAAGTAACAAAAAATTTGAGTATGTGTATAATTTGATAGCAGTGTGTTGTTGCGGCAGGTGCTGAACGACACGTGGGTGTCGTTCCCGACCTGGAGCGAGGACTCCACGTTCGTGACCTCGAGGAAAACTCAGTACGAAGAGTACATTTATAGATGTGAAGATGAGAGGTTTGAGGTAACATTTTTTTTTCTATGTCATACTAATATATTTTGTTGTATTTATGTTGAATTCATTCACTATCTAATAAGCTCATTGTGAATAACCTAAACACACAAGCTTTTTTTATTTTTTTTATTCACAATTGGTAAGCCCTTGGCATCATCTCACCTGATGGTAAGTGATGATGATGCCGAAGATGGAAGCGGGCTTACCAAGATTCTCCAACGCAATGGGGATCTGGCTGTCTATTTGAAAAGAGTTTCAAAGTTTAGTGTACTTCATTCCCAATTTTAAAAAGCATGGCTAAGAGGTATAGTAATTCCTATGATTTGATTGAAAAAAGGAGATGATGCTAGGACCTTGATTCCACCTACATAAATCATCATCAGATCATCTTCTAAATACCAAAAGGATCTACTGTCACCGGGAATACGGCTTCATATCAAATTTCAGCTTAATCGGTCCCTTTAAATCGGTCTAAAATAGATCGAAAGATTTCATTTGTCTTCGCCAGGTGCGCCAAATCTTCCTATTTCGCAGGGTCGATGTCAACATTTCAAGTTTATTTATTTAATTGATGAACACAAGTGTCTTAAGGTCATCATGTATGAAGTAAGTACTTTTTACACAATTTCTTATCCGAAACATACCCTTTCAGCTGGACGTGGTAATAGAAACAAACGCAGCCACCATCCGGGTGCTGGAAGGCGTGCAAAAGAAGCTCTCCCGCATGAGCGCCGAGGAGACCGCCAAGTACCGGCTCGACGACTGCCTCGGCGGGAACTCGCCCACCATCCACCAGCGGGCGCTGCGCCGGATATACGGTGACAAGGTGGTACGATACACATTGTGTTGTAGGCATGCACACGTTACACGAGCTAAAAACACAAAATACAAAACAAAACACAGAAGAGACAGTAAGAAACACAAACTGTACGAGTGAAAAACAAAATAGAACATACGCAAATACACACAAATATACATATATAAGGTGTAACAAAATTAGTTGAAACTATTTTAACTGGTGCTTCTACCCATGAAACTGAACAACTTTCCCCATGAAACCCAGTAGAATCTCAAAAAAAATGTGAACTTCCCATACTAAGTTGGCTGATCAACTCATCGAGTTAGTATGGGAGAGACAATTTTTTTTGGTGATTTGATGACTATGGGTTTCATGGGGAAAGTTGTCCAGTTTCATGGGTAGAAGCACCAGTTAAAATAGTTTCAGCTAATTTTGTTACACCTTATATAAACTGTCAAAAACACAACCTTCCTTTTTCGTAGTCGGGTAAAAAATACACAGAAACACACAAAAGACAAAGAATAATTACGCACAATAGACAGTCAGAAAAGTATGACAAATTGAAAGTAGTAAGCTTAGGTTGGATGATTGTCACGATAGGCATTTGTTCGATACACACTGTGTTGTATTTGTGACGCATGGTGACGCTTTACGCCGATATAAAAAAACAGCAAAAACTACAAAAGAGTATAAATAAACAGTAAAAAGACAAAGTAGGTAGAAAAATAAAATGGATACAATAAACATCAGTAAACCCATAATTAACAATCAAAATGGTATAAGTAAGTAAGCTAAGTGCAGAGTAAGCGCATAACTTACAAAGGGTTTCAACTGGTTATTTCTTAATTTTTTTCATTAATTCATCTTTATTTTTATCGACCTTACAGTGAAACAAAACTTCGTCACGTAAATGACCGACACTCAATAGTCGACCAAAGATGCTCGAAATGAAATTCTATGATTTTAGTTCGTCGGCCACTCCTACACTACACACACTACACACAATCTGTGTACTCTAGAATTTCTAGACAAGCGTTGCATGCACGCTTCAGATATAGAAATAATTTACTTTGCTTGTAGTTAATGTATATTTTTTAATTGGTTTATTGTATCGAGGCTTATCTAAATATCACACATAAAGATTCACTGTCGCGCGGTTAAATATTTCAAAATGTAAGGCCACCATCCTTTTTGACCATTCCACGTCAAACAACTGCAGGTGTAGTGTCCGGACCAATGAGCTTCTATATCTAAATTAGAGAAGGAAATTTCACGGCCCGATGGAAAAAGAGTCGAATAACAGATTTTATGACGTAGCTGAGAAAAATTGTATAAAAATTACACTATACAGAATTGTTTTATGTTAAAAAACTTTTACAGTTTTTCCTATTTACAACGATATGCTACATGTGTTTCTAGTCATTCATTAAGTAGCGAAAACTAAAGATTAAACTAAGTTTGCAAGAGCCGTTGCCGAACATGTGCACTATCATTAAAAGCGTATTCACAAAATGGTTTCCCATACAAAATTACTATTTTAACAGTTGAGTTCTGTCGGTCCATGCGCCGAACACCATGCCTATTTGCCTCACTCTCACTACAGCAACCTATGGGGAGGAGTATGCCGTTCGTGCGACATACTCCGACGTGGGGTCATTTACAGTATCTTTTATAAGAATTTTCCAGCGATGTGAACAAGACAATTTTTCATTGCACTCTCCATTATTATTCTATGATCACTTATATTGAAGGCCGCTGATAGTGGGACCAGCATAGAGAACATAAAAGTACTAACTCTAATGAAACATACATAGATATGTTTAATTTTTTGGAAAATTCTAATATAATAATAATGAATCAATTATTGTCAGACTAAAAATCCTTAAAGTACAAAATTCAAACATCACATTTACATAAAAGAATATAAAAAATAAGATAAAGATCACATTCATTCAATAATCAATTAGATCAAACAGAATAAGTCAAGTTAAAAACAAATGAATGAAATTAAATATTAAACCAAATCTGATTTAAAAATTAATATTAAATTAAGTTACCAAAAAAATGTGTCAAATTATATTACTATGTCAAAAATAATAATTGAAAACGCTAAACACGTTAAAAAAACCGACTTCCATCGCAACAACTAAGTACATTTTAGCATTATTATTTTTGGTTTTTGTTAATTTTCTAATAAAGTAATACACAGATTTTGATAAAATTTATATGGGACCACACGGGAAGCACTAGCTTTCAAATAAAAAGAGAAATAAAATCGGTTCACCCAGCCCAAAGTTATGAGGCCACAAACATAAAAAAAAATACAGACGAAATGAGAACCTCCTCCTTTTTGGAAGTCGCTTGAAAATGTTGGTAACAATTTAGAAATATTAGATAGGTAATTATGTCAATGAAGGGTACTTTAAGTTACAATAATCTACCTCCGGAGATATAGAAACTCATTGGTCCAGACGGTTTTTGAAGTTTGCTTTATATGAAATCCCCGATCAATTTCTTTTATGTGTGATTCAAGTAATTTATCTCTTATCGTGGGGCACGCTTAATTAACTGTGCTATCTCAAGTACCAAGGGTATAATTATCTATCAACCAACAGGCTTCGCTTATTTACTAAGTTTTAGTTTTGTTTTTCAGAATTCAGCTAGTTACGAGCAGAGTAGTTGTAAATATTTAAAGAATTCTATTATCTTTGACCCCATTCTCAACCCGACATATATCAAACATCGCTCATGTTGTTCTAGGCGGTGGACATAATAGCCGGGTTGAAGAAGAACCCCGTGGTGGCCGTTCCGGTGGTGCTGAGGCGGTTGAAGGCCAAAGAGGAAGAATGGCGGGAGGCCCAAAAGGTAAAATTCGCCAAAGGATCTTATGCACCCTAGTTTATTTTAAATTCACAATTTGATGGTGCCAATGATACCGAAGATGGAAATGGGTTTACCAGGATTCCCCACCGCAGTTGGGAACTGGATATCTTATCTTCATTATGCTTGGCGGCAATACTTGATAAGATGGTAATAGCTGGTCAAGGCGGGCTTAGGAAATGCCCTTCCGCAAACCAAATCGAGTCCTACAAAAGTTAGACTCCACGGGCAATGGTACCCGCGACCTCCTGATGTAAAGCTAATGGACTTAAGCATTACGCCACGAAGGCCGTTATGCAACAGGACTTAACATACTGACAGCCAAACGCACCAGGCGCCGAGTGCCCACAACGACACGTCCTAGCTATAGGTACGGCCACTGAACTCCGCACACATACAAGACTGCCTCTTGCCTTACACTTGTCAACTGGCAACGTGTGCGAGTGAGACAGTATGTTTTTTTTTATTAAAAATTTGAATGCGTTTGAGTACATCTCACCTGATGGTAAGTTACGATGTAGTCAAGAATAGTACACGCAAACTCAAATAATGCTATTCACTCTGGCCTTGAAGATCCCTAAATTGTAGGAGTCTGGAAACAGACGCAGGCAAGGAGTTCCACTCCATCGCTGTCCGCATAATAAATGAGGAAGCGTAACGCTTCGTGCGTATAGGCTGAATATCAACAACAAAGTGGTGCAACCTCCCCCTGTGTCTCGTTCCCGAAGGTGGAATGGAGCTGGGGGAATGAGGTCGTGAAGTTCTTGAGGACACGTGTTTTTTTAAAGATCAAGCTCGCATACAGTAACTTTATTCGACTAGTTACGTTAACAACGACCCAATTCGTCCCCCCTGCTGGGGCACGAGTCTCGTCCCCCATAATCGGGAAGGTTAGGCCATACTCCACACTCGGGGGCAAGTCTGGATTGGTAAAGGTAGGGCTAGTGGCGGTTACTATCTCGAAGGAGGTCCGCAATAGGGATGACGAATGCTAGTAGTATCTGAGTTCCTTTTTATCATCTGTCAAAAACGAGATTTTGTTCTAAAAATGTTAGAAATACCTATTCGTGACGTCCTAGTTTAGCAGCGTCATTTATGTACTCATTTTGTGATTTTCATGAATTAAAAATCGAAGACATGATGGAAAACAAAACGAGTAAGGTTTTTCGAAGTTTAAGTAGTAGGGCAATTAACGAGTAGTGATCAAGAGTTCATAATTTATTTCTGATGCACTCGTCATCCCTATTGTCCCAATCAAGAAAATACAAAATGAAACTCTATGACGTCACTAATCATTATCGATTTCGCAAAAATTTCGTGTTTTTAGAAAGTCCAAACTCGATAAGGTGAAATTCAAGGGAAACGAAAAATATTGACGTTGACGAGTTTTTGAGTTGAGCATAGATTTCCGGATATGTATCTTAGATGTGGGTCAAGGTTACACTTTTTCTCATCACATAATAGTTGAAACAATGAAAATTGCATATGGTTTGATGAAACTCTGTTTTTTTCTTGACTGTGACAACGTATATTGGCTGGATTGAAAAAAAAACCAGTAGTGGCCGACCCAGCTGTGCTGAGAAAGCATGAATGAACGCTCCTGATATAATTAGGTTTGATTAGGTTGAAGTGGCGGTAACTTCCTCACTGAGGTAAGGCGGCCTAACCTACAAGACCATACTTTACGCACGGAACCAAGTCCAAATTCATAGAGGTTTTATACCCCTCATAAGGCCATCACATCAGGCTTTTTGACAAGAAGTCACTTCTATTTTTAAAATACAACATTCTATTTCTTCAACAGGGCTTCAACAAACAATGGCGAGAGCAAAACGAGAAGTACTACCTCAAGTCGCTCGACCACCAGGGCATCAACTTCAAGCAGAACGATCTCAAGGCCATGCGCAGCAAGTCGCTGTTCAACGAGGTGGAGGCGGCCATGGCGGCGCGCAGGCCCGGGCCGCACCTCGTGGTGGACTACACCCTCACTAGCCGGCAGGAAGGTGAGAGATAATAATAATATCATTTATTTACAGACCAAATATCCATATGTTTTGTAAGAACACAACCTATATAAATAACAGCAAAAGGAAATACAATTTTGAGCGAAACGGATCAGAAATTTAGTATCTGATGCATACACACGGACTGCGTAGGAGGCCCACCCAGTGTTTCAGAATAGTCCCCTCACACCTATCAGCAATCATCTTCAGAATCCCGTTGGTGCTACCCCGCAATCTTACCATCAAGGAGTTTACTTTTTTCACGCATAATCGCATAAAAGCCATCAGTGCGGGCATCAGCAAACATCCCTGAGGCACTGCAGAAGCGGGACAGCCCCAACAGAACCCTGAATATGTTTTTGTATTGTATACGTAGGGCATTGTAGGCACGCTTGGTGTAGTCCACAGGCTGCCACTAGTAGATTTCTGGAGCATTGGAAAGTTCCGGATGATTTTGAAAACTTCTGGTTAATTTTAGGAACTTTTGAAGCTTTATTTATAGAGTGTTCGGAAGTTTATGGAGATTTTTAGAATATTACAAAATCACTTTGTTTTGGAAGATCATGAAAGAATAATTTGCATAGTTCCGGAAGAGTGGGTGATTTCGGACACTCGTGGATAATTTTTGAAGGCTTTTCGAGCTTTCGAAGCCCTGAATATGTTTTTGTATTGTATACGTAGGGCATTGTAGGCACGCTTGGTGTATGAAGTCCACAGGCTGCCACTAGTAGATTTCTGGAGCATTGGAAAGTTCCGGATGATTTTGAAAACTTCTGGTTAGTTTTAGGAACTTTTGAAGCTTTATTTATAGAGTGTTCGGAAGTTTATGGAGATATTTAGAGTATTACAAAATCACTTTGTTTTGGAAGATCATGAAAGAATAATTTGCATAGTTCCGGAAGAGTGGGTGATTTCGGACACTCGTGGATAATTTTTGAAGGCTTTTCGAGCTTTCGAAGCATTTCAGAATCATCTCGAATAATATTTTGAAAGTTTTTGGGGCAGTGACACACGCAGTAACAATTTTTGCGCAGCACGTGAGTGACGTGTCGGCAGACGTCGCCTCACAAACTTACCTCTGGTATCAAAGGGTCCTTTTCTGAACAATCCTTTAAGCGGTGAGTCTTACAAGTAGACATTAAGAGTCGGCAGTATGCGCGGCACTGGCGAACAACCTGATATCAATCTTAAGTATCAGCTTTACAATTGAGTTTCGCGTGTGGGCCCTAACGCGACCTACGTTCATCCATTTTTTCTTTAATTGTGCGATTTTGATTATATCAATTAATCGTTATAGTACAATTCATGCGCCTACCTCTAGTCTATACTAATATTATAAAGAAGTAGTTGCATATGAACTGTTGCATAATGAGGGGTATTTAAAACACGAGTATGAGTTTAAAAACCGAGCCTTGGCGGGGTTTTTAATAGTATCATACGAGTGTTTTAATACCTAGTTATGTGCAGTTTCATACACTACTTTATCGAATCTCATACATTGGAATTTAACCTACTAAATAAAAGATCAAAGTTAGTAAGTAAGAAAATATTCTTTATAGCACACCAGAAAAAATATTACAAAAACATAATTAAAAATTTAAACAGTACAAAGGCTGCCTTATCGCTTTTAGCGATTTATTCCAGGCAACCTTTAAATTACCGATAGAATTAGTAGGTAAAAGTTAAAAAAGTAAGAAAAAAAAATACCACGAAATTCAGTGGAATCTCCTTGGTGATTCTAGGTTTTGTCTTGTAATGTAAAAAAGTTATTTTATAACAATATTTTGTTAGAGAAAAAAGTGTTATGTTTTTTTCGGTATGGTGTACAATAAAGTATGACAATATTTGAAGTTTATAATTCGAATTTTATGATGAGAGGCGATAAAATTTGTTTTTTGTTGGGGCAATCTTTGAAACTACTAAATCGATTCTTTCAGCAATGAAAAGCTACATTATCACTGTTTAACAGAGGCTTTATGAGCCGCACGCAACGCGCACCCTCTAGTGTAGGATACAATCTTTCAGAACTATCAACTATAACTATCTTTCTAAGTCTTGCCGCCAAGCATCAGTGTTAACAGCATTGATGTGTTCTGGCTTGAAGATAAGATAGCCAGATCCCCATTGCGTTGGGGGGAATCTTGGTAAGCCTGCTTCCATCTTCGGCATCATCGTCACTTACCTTACTTACCATCAGGTGAGATGATGCCAAAGGCTTACCAATTGTGAATTAAAAAAACTACATAGTTTTGCAGAATAAAAATTATATAGCGAATACCATTTTTGTTGTTCGTATGAAAGGATATTTTTGAAAGAATAAGCTGTGCAGTTTTTACTTTCAGCAAGCTTGCGACCGACTGAACATCTTCTAACAACAATGCATCAAATTCTAGAATTTCACAGATATTAAGAATCTGTAAGATTCTGGAAACTTGTAGAAATTATTTAAATCTCGATGATACGGGAATCAACCGTAGACGTAGCAAGTCAATAAAAGTCCTAATAACGATCAAATCGACTTTACTGTAACTCCATTTTCTAACAACTGTTTTCTTGTTTCAGCTATAAAAATAGTCCGCGACGCAGCGGAGCTCCTGATCCACCACGCGCGGAGGCAGACCGCCATACAGAAGGCCGAGAAGCGTCGCATCAAGCAGCTACTGAGGCAGTTCCTGCCGGATCTCTTCGCACACCCGCGGCAGCCGCTGTCTGATGATGAGAGAGACGAAGGTAGCTATCATGTTTGTCAGTTTTTGATCCTTAGTGGTTCGTGGTTGCACGCAGGTAGAAGCGGTCGGAGCTCAGTGCGGCTTGCGTGGTTGTGTCGATCACCCAGGTTAACTGACCTCAAGCACCGTTATTACCTGGATGGGTTCAACAGTTAGTGGCATTTTTCTCGACCGTTTCCGTGCTTTGCAAGCCACTTAAGCCGTTGGTGTCGGTTGCTATCACTACATGACAGTCGTTAAGCTGCGTTAAAAGCCCGATTTTTGTCCATAATTGGTAACCCATCTCACCTGATGGTAAGAGGTGATGATGTCGAAAATGGAAGCGGGCTTACCAAGATTTCCTAACGCAATGGGGAACTGGCTATCTTATTTTCTAGCTGCAATACAAGACCGCAAGACTTAAATAATTTTGCGGCAAGACCTAAATACGATGGTGTTAGGTAGGCTGGTGGGCTTAAAAAATGCCCTTCCGCCAACCAAACCGTGTCTTACAAGGTCAGACTCCGCCAGGATTAGAACCCACGATCTCTTGATGTGAAGCTAATGGACTAGACATTAAGTCCTGCTAAATGTATATAGTCAAAAGTATATACAAGTACTAACATACAGTATGGACACTCCCTGCCGCTCTCTAATTACGACTTCACCCCCTCGTCACCCAGATTGATACAAATTGGTTACAGTTTGGTTGTCGAAAGTATAGGATTTCGCCGCCATTTTGTTTGTTCCGTCATTCCTTTTTTGAAATGTCATTTCTGGCCTGTTGTATGAAGTGTCCAGGGTGTGGTGTAGTGTAAGATGATGATACCAATTACCGATTGACTGCCCAGTGATATAAAACTATCGGCTGCTCTTTTGAGTTCTGATTACCATTATGCCATCTTTATAATGTTTCGTGTGTATATACAACCAACGTACCCATGTACATGAACAAAATATTTGTTTGTCGCAGCAGAAGACAAAGAAGAGCCTCCGAGTCCAGGCAGCCCGGCGGGCGATGCGGCAGACAAGGACAGCGATAAGCCAGTCAAGCTGGAGAAACAGGAGGTGAGATCGCCATGACTGTGTTAGCCACTTACAGTTAGTCGGACGCAGTGTAGGGTTCGTTCAAAAGTACCACAACCACACGTGGGCGGAATCAGATTTGTATGAAAATGCCGACGGACCACATTTTTACCCGTTTGCCTCAGAAGGATGGTTATGTTTTTCGAGTGTATGTTTACAAGGTGTAATAAAATTAGCTGAAACTATTTTAACTGGTGCTTCTACCCATAAAACTGAACAACAACTGAACACGATTGGCCAAAAAAGAGGGGTTAAGGGTTTTTAAGTATTCCTAAAGTTATGTCCTTGCTATGTGGTGTGGTTGTGGTACGTGTGATCGCGACTCGCCGTTGAATTCGAGGACGCCGCTACTCGTTATCAACATAATGTGTGTGTTTTTTGTTATCTACGTGTATTGCACGAAAAAACATGTTTTTTTTAAATACACAATAATTGGTAAGCCCTTGGCATCATCTCACCTGATGGTGACGATGATGCCGAAGATGTAAGCGGAGTTACCAAGATTCCTCAACGCAATTGGGAGTATTGGTTATAAGTGTACAGTGTAAACTCTGTATAACGTCTAGTCCAGTAAATAAAAGATTTGAGATTGCATTAAAGACACCTGAGTAAAATGGATTGGAAATAATAGTGTTAATATTCTTTTATGCATTCGTGGCAATTTCGTGACAAAATGTTCTTTAGTCTCTTAGAAATACCTAAAGTAGCCTTTTAATTTTTATACGCTAAACAATAATTACAAATTGGGTGAAAACTAAGATTTATAACAATGAACTCCTTAAAATTATGGTACTTAAGTTATCTCTGGTTGTAGGCATAAAATTCTTAACATTACGATTACTTTTATTTAATTGTGAGAAAAACAATACTTACAAAATAGAGCCCTCGGAGATTTTTATGTTCTTATCATCCAAATTTAAACCTCGAACATGTGTTAAATTATCCCTAAGGTGACTGTTCAAGAACCTAGTTAAAAAATGTTTTTTTTATATTTCTCTATTTTACATAAAAGACATACGAAATATTTTCTTGGTTATGCCATTACACTTATATGCTTTATTATAAATCATCATTATCCCTTGTTTAAATTACAAAGGTTCTTCAAAAAACGCAAAAACCTACAATAAATAAAACGGTAATTAAATTTGTAACATCGGGAAAGCGCGTGACCTTTGACGCATGATAAGGACAGCATGTGACAAAGATGGAGTTATCGGGCGAGAAAAAGACAAAGCGCACGGAGGTCGGAGATAGCCTGCAAAGCATTGCAATGTTTACATACGCTTTCCCATCGCCACATTGGACATTACATATTTGATATTACATACATTGCCACGACTCAGTCAGTCTACGACTGTCCTTCTAAGGAAGATATTTTGGAGACTTTTCTCTTATTTTTCGTATGTAAAAGTTTCATTTTTTTTTGTTACTCTTCGATCCTGTTTCTTGTAAGGATTAAAAGACTGTATTATAACAACGGAGGTTAAAATACTAGAATAGTCAGAAATCGCAAAAAAAAACTTTTCCCATACTTTTTGTAATTTTTTTGCGATTTTTGATTTCTAGTACTCAACTCAAACCTCAGTCGGTTTGATAGTCTTTAAACATGATCAAATGGCATCATAAAGTTTTTGTATAAATTAAAAGTTATCTTGCTGACTGTTCACTTTTATAAGCTGTGAATGGGGGCCAAAATACCTTCCAAAGTTAACGACAGTCTCCTAAGGTACCTGCCATTACTGAACCGTCTCAAAGGGCAAGCCTGTATTGTAACCAACTAAAAAAATTGAATTTTGTATAGGATGACCGTACCTTATTTCAAATCACCACCACCACCACCCCCATGTACTTTTTATTAATTGGTAGGGTTGGGAATTACAATTAAAACCGTAATTAATCATAAAATCCATGGAAAAAAATGACAAACATAAAAATATTCTACGGCTCTAATACCAGCACTTTTGTACCCAGAGCGAGCCTGTGTACCTAATAACAGCCTAGGGTAGGGTTATGACTATGGAGTTTTTGTGTTGAATTGTTGGTTTTAATGAATAAATAAGATAATAAGTAAAATTAATCATCATCCATCAGCATATCAGCCGAAGGACGTCCACTGCTGTACATAGGCCTCCCCCAAGGATTTCCACGACGACCGATTCTACGCTACCCGCATCCAGCGGCTTCCCGCGACCTTCATCAGGTCATCGGTCCACCGAGTGTGAGGCCTGCCTACGCTACGTTTTCCAGTGCGCAGTCGCCACTCGAGAACTTTACTGCCCCAATGGCCATCCTTTCTACGAGCTATGTGCCCCGCCTACTGTCACTTAAATTTAACGATTCTGAGAGCTATTTCGGTTACTTTGGTTCTCCTACGGATCTCCTCGTTTCTGATTCGATCACGCAGAGAAACTCCGAGCATAGCACGCTCCATTGCCCTTTGAGTGACCTTGAGCCTTCTTATGAGGCCCATAGTAAGCGACCATGTCTCAGTTCCATATGTCATAACTGGCAACACACACTGGTCAAATACCTTGGTCTTAAGACACTACGGTATTTGGGACATGAAGGTATTGCGAAGCTTCCCGAACGCTGCCCAGCCGAGTTGGATTCGACGATTGATCTCTTTCTTGAAGTTGAACCTACCTAGCTGAACTGGATATCCCAGGTACTCATATTCAGTAACAACTTCTAACGTAAAGCCTCCAACCTTTAGAGGAGTAGGTGCGACACGGACGTTAGACATAACTTTCGTCTTGCCCATGTTCATTCTAAGACCTACTTGTTAAGAGACTCTACTGAGACCATCGAGCATTGTGCCTAAGTCGTCCATAGTCTCAGCCATGACCACGATATCGTCAGCGAAACGAAGGTGGGTGGGTGATGTACTCGCCGTTGATATTATTGCTGAGTTCACTCTAGTCCAAAAGCTTAAAAACATCTTCCAGGGCGGCGGTGAACAGTTTCGGAGATATGACGTCTCCCTGTCTCATCCCTCGCTGCAACCAGATAGGTAGCGAGTTTTGGTCCTGGAGGTGAACCCACATGGTGGCGTTTTCATACAAATACTTCAGTACCTCGATATATCGATAGTCAATTTGGCACCGCTGGAGAGACTGTAACACAGCCCAAGTTTCGACCGAATCAAAGGCTTTCTCATAGTCCACGAACGCTAAGCATAGAGACTGATTGTACTCTTCGGTATTCTGTATAATCTGCCGCAGCTTATGTATGTGGTATGTGGTACTATAGCCTTTTTGGAAACCGGCTGGAAGTCTTCAAACCTACGTGCGAGACGATTCGTAATGACTCTCGAAAACAGCTTGTAGACATGGCTCAGAAGTGAGATGGGTCTATAGTTCTTCAGCCAGTGTTTGTCGTCCTTTTTGAAGAAAAGCACGACCACTCTTCTTTGCCATGCCTTAGGTATTTTTCCCTCGAGTATAACGGAATTAAATAACCTCTGAAGAGCTTTAAGTACCGGTGTTCCACCTGCTTTCAAAAGTTCAGCTGTAATATTATCATCACCCGGTGCCTTATTGTTCTTGAGCAGTTTCAGAGCCATTCTAATCTCGTACAGGCTGATGTCCGGGATATCTTCGGTATAGCGTCGGGTTAATCTGACTCTTGGGTATTTGGCTAGATCGCTGACAGGCAGACATGTAGTCGTGTACAAGTGTCCGTAGAACTTCTCAACTTCTTCCAGCAACTCAGTCTTAGATGATATGATCCAGCCATCCTCTGTATTAAGCTTAGTCAGTTGGTTTTGTCCAACACTCTCTATCCGGACCACATTGTTCATAAGGGACTTGTGGACTAGAAACCCGACACCACCCTGGGACAGTTGGTCACCCTCCCGGAAATAGAGCAGGTTTCCGGATTTAAGGATTACAGTGTCCTCCTCCTCCCTTCGGACTTCGCACAATCCTACGAATTCAAATGTAAATTCTAATCAAATAGCACAACAACTACTACTCAATGGAAAATCCGCAATACGAAGCAAGCCGATAGCCTTCTGGAACCTTTCTCACACGAGAAGCTTCAAGGGGCACTCAGGAAACTTAAAGATGGAAAGACTGCAGGAATCGACGGCATCTGTACAGAGCAAATAAAGAGGTTGGGCACCGCTGCCAGAAACTGGCTGCTAAAGCTATTTAACAACTGCCAGCTCAACATCACAATGCCGAGAGCCTGGAGAAAAACTCACGTTGTGGCTATTCTAAAACCTGACTAACCACCTGAAGATCCAAAGTGCTACAGGCCTATATCTCTTTTATGCCACATGAATAAAGTGTTTGAAAGGCTAATTCTGGATCGCATTTCCCCAAGCCTAGACACTGTGTTAATTAAACAACAGGCAGGCTTCAGGCCGGGAAAATCATGCACCAACCAAGTATTAAACTTCAGACAGTACATCGAAGATGGCTACGAGAAGAACTTAATAACTGGGGTAGCGCTTGTCGATCTTACTGCAGCCTACGACACAGTGAGCCACCGCAGATTAATCCCCAAAGTGTTTAACGCGACAAAGGCCTACCACCTAACGAAAATGATTGAGGAGCTGCTGAGAAATCGAAGATTTTCGTGTCATTCCAGGGAAGCAACAGTAGATTGTGGCGTCAAAAAAATGGACTGCCACAAGGAAGCGTCCTTGCACCTATGCTCTTCAACATATACACGAACGACCAGCCAATCCTACCTAACAAAAAGCACTACCTGTTCGTGGACGACCTGGCTCTCGCTAGCCAAGAAACAGACTTCCCTAGCGTCGAGAAACAACTATCTCAGTCCCTGGTAACTCCATCTATGTACTACGCTGAAAACCAACTCAAGTCAAACCCTAATAAAACCCAGCTCTGTTCATTCCATCCAAAGAATCGTGAGGCAAACAGACCTCTACATGTATCCTGGCAGGGCTAGCAACTAGAAAACACCTCCATGCCGAAATACCTTGGAGTCACGCTGTACCAACACCAAGATGAAGGTCACCAACTCACCAGTAGGAACATACTACTGCAGCGCCTAGCTGGCAGCACATGGGGCGCCAACCCACATACAATGCGGACCTCTGCACTAGCCCTGTGCTATTCAACAACTGAATACGCGTGCCCAGTCTGGACAAACTCTGCTCACAGTGGACACGTAGATGTAGCGCTAAATGAAACCAGCAGACTCATAACCGGCTGCCTTAAACTAAGACCTGTTTAAAAACTGCACCTTCTCATTGGAATTGCACCCCCAGCTGTACGCAGGGAGGCGGCCGCGGCGTAGGAACGCTGAAAACAAATAAACGATGCACTATATCCACTCTACGACCATGTTCCTGCCAAACTGCGTCTTAAATTCAGGAAAAGCTTTATCACAAACAAATGCCTACATGGTGAGACCCAGACAGAATTTAGAACGAACATCAGAATCAACATTCCCTAAAGGACCAATATCAAATTAAAAAAAACAATGGGTTGGTAGTGGTAAGTAATCAAATATCAATAATATAATTCTTCAACAGATTAAAAAAAATATAGTAAAACAGTCAAAATCTTTACTCGATTCAAAATAAAATCTAACAACATTAAATTTTTTAACGTATATTTATGTTTGTGACATCCTTGATTATTAAGGCGTGGCTGTTATTAGGTACTCTGTCGAACCAAATAACACCCCCCCGCCCCGTGCTGCCATTATGTGTCCCATACATTTTATGTTTCTAATTGCAGCCCCCCAAATTTTAACTAAAGCAAATTGCAAATGTTTATTTTGCCAGAAATTCATGTATTTCTATGTCTGTATCAATAACCAAACTAATCACGAAATGTAGAATTGAAAAATCCTAAGAAATACCTGGTTTTAGGAGCTCTCGAACTTGGCAAAAAATAGCAAAATGGCCGACGTGCACGTTTTCTTGGGTTCGATCCTAAACTGACACTGGCATATTCATGCAAGTGTTACCGTTTTTAGTACGTATTTTGTGCAGAATATTAGGTTTTTTTTTGGTACTTTTCCCTGGTAGGTATTGCCTGTAGATACCTTATTATTTAAGCAGAAAAACGAAAAGGCTGCAACTAGGAGCAGGTTGCTATTAGGGGCGTCCCTACTTGCGCGGGGTAATGAAGCGATTTGTGCGAAAGCGCGCGCGTGCGTCAATAAATGATGTAAAAAAGCCGGCCAAGCGCGAGTCTGACTCGTGCACCGAGGTTTACGTAAAATCTTGTAGGCATATAATATAGTATGTATTATTTTGTAACTAGGAATTTACGGTATACGGACTATTTCTTTTACTTGTGCTATCAGACATAGCTTCTTACCAAATTTCATGATTCTAGGTTCACAGCAAGTAGGTACCCCAAAGGTTTTAATTCCCTTGCGAGTGTCAAAATAATATGTGGCATATCTTTTTACAGCTCCAACTGTCTGTGATCGACTTATTTGATATTGAATTTTCCCACGGGAGCTCTTGAATTTTCCGGGATAAAAGGTATATATTCCTATATGTTAACCCGGGCTATAAGGAACCACCATACAAAATTTCATCAAAATCGGCCTGGTAGTTTTTGCGTGATGTGTGAACAAACAGACAGACATTTTTGTTTTGTTTTAGCCTCTAAATCGTTAGTAATGTCCACAACAGTTATTATTCTCCAAAAATATTTCATGTAAGACACGGCCCCGTTACATTTTTATTATATGTATAGATTAATTTCAACTTGATACCTTTACGCTTTCCTTGTCGACAAACAGACGAACAACGAAGTAATCCAATAAGGGTTCCGTTTTTTCAATTTGAGGTATGGAACCCTAAAAAGGGGTAATTATACTAGAGACGCGCCGAGTACTCGGTTTGGCAAACCGTACCTCAAAAGAAAAAACGGAACCCCTATTCCTATAAGGGTTCCGTTTATTCTTTTCAGTGATCCTTCACTTCGTTGTCTGTCTGTCTGTCTGTCCATTTGTCAAGACCGTTTTTCTCAGGAACGCGTAATGGAGGTATCAAGTTGAAATTAGTACCAAATACTAAAGTCTCCAATCACTTGAAGCTGTGAAAAAGTCAAACCTCAACGTCAACGCAGTCAAAAGATACGGGCGTTTATGCCGTATATTTTGACACTCGCGAGGGAATCGAAACCTATTAGGGTACTTCGCGTTGACCTACAATCATGAAATTTGGCTAGAAGCAAGTAAAGGAAAAAATCCTAAAACCGTAAATGGCTGCGACATACCTATACATACGCTAGGTAGGTACGTAACGTGCTAGAAGGCGCGCGCCTGCGAAAGCCGCGGCTCCCCGCACCCCGCCCATTCCTCTCGCGAGTAATATCATTTATTAGATTATTATTGAGACTGGTAAATAGATTCTTCGGGGATTTCTTTGTATTTTAGTTAAAAAAATATATAACTTTTAGAATACGTAAAAATATTTAAGGTGTCTTTAATGTACGAGGGTTAAAATCAAATAAAATTTAATAAAAAAATAAATATCAAAGATACCTCGGAGATAATTCTCATAGTTATTGTTAGTAATCATTTACCCATTGTAACAAAATATCACTTTCGTTGCTGTATTATTTTACAAGTAAATTTTTTTTAAACATAAAATAGTGAATATCCACTCGATCTATCGATTTTGACCGGGGATAATTACTAATACAATCAAAACGTTTTACAAGAAGCCCTTATGAAAAAAATCACCAGTTTTGCATTTTATGTTCACACTCAAATTTAATTTTATTGCTTTATGGACTAATTACTCCATAATTATCAAAAATATTCAAGAGATAATTATGAACTTCATTTGTTCAATTAATTAACTGATACATTCTAAGTTTTCACTCCAAGTGCATTTAATGCAACCTACTCCATACAAATGTTCCTAGATTGACTGGACTAGTCACTCGATATAACGATTCTATCTTTGAAAAATCAAAATTTTATGGCTACAGTTGGTTTACTTTAACGCTAATTTCTATCTGTATAACGAAAACTCTTAATAACGTCACAAAATGCCCGGTCCCTTGATGGTCGCTATATAGAATTTACACTGTATATCCTCGATCAGTGTTGGAGACAATGATGACACACATGCGATGTGCTGTGGCAGACTGTCAGTGGTGATACTCGCATGCTGCCTTCCTTCTGATGTCTCACTAACATATCGCTTCGTTTTATCCTATTTGCTTTGAAAGCTTATTACCACGCGTAGATACAGATGTAGGTGTAGATGTTCATACGTATATAGTGCGGCCGTCGAGAGAATGCTGATTTGACATAAGCTAGTTTGACATTACTAGTGATGTGCCCATAGACATCCATAGTAAATACTATGTACCTATCAAGTACATGTAACATATAACGAAATAAAATAACCATTGCCAAAATAGTGTTGCCAAACCCGAGGCTAAAGTGTACTTAGTGGACCGTCGATTTTAGGGGTTGGGTGAAGGGGTGGAAATTAAGAAAATTGTGTCACGGTGAACTAATTAGTCAAAATTTGCCAAATTTTATGTATTGCGGTAGAATATTTATTATTTCCTTGCATTGGAAGTGAAAAGCAGAGTTTAAAACTGTAGCATGAAATCCATTTTACCCTCGACATGATTATCCACCCTCGCCGCACCGGCTCGGGTGGCTAAATGTACATCTCGGGTAAAGTGGCTTGTTTTATGCTCTTGTTGTACAATCTACTATTGTTATTACTTAAACATATCACTTTTATGCCTGAAACTTTTATGGTTGGTAGATTTGACCACAAGAAATAATTGTATTCATAATATTATTACAACAAATACGTTATCAGTGGTTACATGTGGTAACACCCACTATTATTAAAAGAAGAAATGATAAGAAGAAATGATCATAGAACGTAACCGTTTCACTAACGTTTTATATAATTACAAAATACACATTTTGTTGTCCTTAAAATATATAAACGTAAAACTAAATATGTGTTCCGTTACTATTATTTAGTAAAAAAAAAAAATGTTTTTCATGTTTTTAGGGTTCCGTACCTCAAAAGGAAAAAAACGGAACCCCTTAAAGGATCACTTTGTTGTCCGTTCGTTGGTCTGTCTGTCAAGACCCTTTATCTCGGGAACGCGTGGAGGTATCGAGTTAAAATTAAAACCATATACGCCGGTCTTGAAGCTGAAAAAATCGATTTTCTAAGTTAACATAAAAAAGATACGGCCGTTTTACCGCAAAAAACGTACATTTCGACACTCTCAAGGGAATCAAAATTCATAAGGTATTTTCCGTTGACCTAGAACTATGAATTTTGGCAAGTAATACCGTCTTATACTACAAGTATACGGAAAATCTGAAAACAATAGATTTGTATTTAAATCATAAAAAATGTAGTCTTTATTTAAAGTACGTAATCAACTAATCAATTATTCAAGATAGATAGATAGATAAAACATTTATACAAAGCTACATTCATTCAAGCTATGTTAAATTTACAATTGATACACAAAAATAAAATAAAACACTTATTATATCTAAGCTTAAATGTATAAAGATGGTAGATACATAAAATTGTGCCGTAACTTCGATGTTACATTCAACGAATGGCGGTCTAAATTTTGAGTTGACTTAACCGTGTCATGTGGGGTATCGTATGAAAGGGCTTCATCGGCACAAGATTAAACAGATTAATTATTTTTATGGGGTATAGTTTTCGATTTATTATTTTTAAAGTTCCTTAACCAGAGATGTAGTAGTACGAACTTTAAGCTAAGATACTAAAGATTGATTTGTTTGCAATTTTGAAGAATAATAGAATGTTAATGTTACATTCTATCACAGGCTTGAGGTGTCAAATCAGCATTCTCTCGACGGCTGCACTATAATAATAATAATAATAATATTATTAGCCTTACAAAATTGTTTTTGGTGTACTATAAGTGTAAATAAATTAATTAATAAATTTTTCTTTGTAATGAGGTCGTGTCGGCACACGTTTTTTTTTTGAAAATAGTAACCGCGGAAGACATGTCTATCGATATACGGACCAGAACATTTTATTTGGAATTTTTGTCGTGTCTGTCATGGCTGAACGGACTTGAGCAAAACTGCATGATTTTTCCTTATATTCTGGATTACTATCGAAAAATTGAATTTAAAATGGGTATCACGCAAAAATCACTTAACTGATTTTAGTGCTACTTGGCATACATGCTTATGTTACATCATGAGTCAACATCCCATTTTTTTTAAAATCCCGTATAATAGGGGGATTTCCCACACGCTAAAAAACTTTCTCCGGGATGGCTCAATGAAAAATTCATTGTTAGATTAGGCATGTCGAATACGGTAGGTATTTTCTCTTTACGTAACCTCATAATTTTGATCCCAGTTGATCAATAGGCTCCCGCAGGCTTGCTTGTCTTGCCTAGTGTTTGACGACCATCATCACACCATCCAAAAGACGAACACTTCTGGACAAAGGCCTCCCCGAGGATTTTCACGACGACCGATCCTGCGCTGCCCGCAAACGGCACTACTCGCGCCTTCACTAGGACGTCGCGTCGGTCCACCGAGTGGGAGGCCTGCTTACGCTACGTCTTCCGGTGCGCGGTCGCCACTCGAGAACTTTAGAGCCCTAACGGCGATCTGTTCTACGAGCCATGTGCCCTGCCCACTGCCACTTAAGTTAAGCCATTATGAGAGCTATTTCGGTTACTTTGATTCTCCTGCGGATCTCCCCGTAATTTATCATCTCATTGAAAGAAAAAAAGAAAGAAATGAAGTTTATTCGGCAAAAAATAAATTGAAAAATAATTACAGTATTAGGTACTTAATATAAATAAACTACAGCTAAAGATTAAAACTAAAAACTAAAATAAAATTTTATTCCGAATAGGTCCAAGACTCAGCATGGTGCTGTGGTTTTATTATTAATGACATGTTTACTACAAAAATATAATGTTTGTCTACAGTCGTCGGAGTCGGACAACGCGTCGGACAAGAGCGGCAAAAACAACAAGAATGACAAGGAGAACAAGCCTAAGAACAATAACAACACAACAGAAAACAAAGGTGAGTTTTATCTTTTACCAAGACAATTATTATTTTCAACCGACTTCCAATAAGGAGGTGAATCATCATACCAACCTAAAGAAGCCCACTACTGGACATAAGGTTTTCCTCAAGGACCGTTACTACGCTTCACCAAAACTCAGTCCATCGAGTGAGAGGTCTGCCTACGGTACGGCTTCAGGTGCGCGGTGGCCACTCGAGAACTTAACTACCGAGCCCACTGCCACTTAAGTTGCTATTTCCATATCGTGTGGTACAGTTATCCAGGGGATGCACGTCAGTTGCCTCGTGATGCATTTACATATATTTTACTCTTTTACTTACTCATTTGTGCATTCTCGCCAATTTGTCAAGTTATTTTTAGTGCAATAATGTTTTTAGGGTTTCTTACAAACAGAGGATGTCTGTTTGTCAGCTGGCTGTATTTCATGAACTGTAATACAGTTGAAATTTTCACAGAGTGTGTATTTATATTGCCACTATAACAAATGTTAACGAACATGATTTTATTTGAAATGTGAAGAAACTAGCGACATCTAGTAGGATCTAGTAATATCTTTATTTATACAGGTTGTAACAAAATTGGTGTCTGTCCCGTCAACTGGGGCTTCTACTCATCATACTGAACAACTTTTGTTCTACGACTTTGCTGAGAACGTAAAAATTTTTTTTACTGTTCATACAAATCGATCAGCTGTTCGACCGATTTTGTGAATTTTAGTATAGAGGGTCAAAATTTTTTTTTTGAGAATTAACCATGGGTTCCTTGGAGAAAGTTGTATAGTATGACGAGTGGAACCCCCCTCCCCCCCCCCTTAACGGTACTTACACCAATTTTGTTACACCCTGTATAGATAATTTTGTTACACCCTGTATAGATAATTTTGTTACACCCTGTATAGATAATTTCGGTCCGGAACCCTCAGTGCGCGAGTCCAACTCGCACTTCCCGCTTTTTGACTTGTTTACTTGTACAAATAATCTATGACAAACTCCCTTTGAAAACATATTGAACATATTTCGGCAAGGATAGTGGCTCCTACTATTGAAGCTTTGTAAACATTTGAAGGTATAAATGATTTGACTCACTTATTGTCCAAGTCCACTTAGGGGAGTGGGGCGGGGGACGCCCACTCCACAGTGCTCCGGCTAATGCCTTCTGTTTTGGGCTACGCGCTTCACTTCGGGCCACGACAACCCAATCTCCTTCAAATCTGCTGCCACTGCGCGCCGCCAGGATTGTTTGGGACGGCGACGCGTTCTCTTGCCTTGTGGGGTCCTCTCTAGCGCTTGTCTAGTTGTGTGGGTTAGGTCCCTTCTGAGAGTGTGGCCAATCTTGCGACCGATCGGCGTTTCGCGACAGATATCCCACAGTTGTTAGTTTGAGATCTTCTCGGGCCAGTAGATACCAAGAATCTGTCATATGCACCGGCTAAAGAAAATCTTTTGCGTGAAGCTGTACAGCATGTAACAAAATTGGTTTAGGTCCCGTTAATTGGGGCTTCTACTCATCATACAACTTTCGTTCTATGACTGCTAAAATCGCAAGAAAAAAATAATAATAAAAAAATCGATCATCTGATAGACCAATTTTGTGCATTTTTGTATGGAGTCTAATTTGTTGTTTTGGGAAAAGTTGTTCAGTATGATAAGTAGAACCCCCAGTTAACGGATCCTACACCATTTTTTTATATCCTGTATGTGGGGCGGGGGTATGAGACAATGATGACAAACATGCGATGTGCTGTGGCAGACTGTCAGTGGTGATACTCGCATGCTGCCTTCCTTCTGATGTCCAAAACAACCTATCCAAGATTTTGTATTGTCGTGTTGCTGTTATATGAACACATCAAAAACGTTGACTTTGTTCGCAGAGTGCACGCCACCGGGCGCGCACAGCGTGAAGCGCAGCAGTAGCAACGAGTCACAAACGGTGAAGAGTGAGCCCAAGTTGGAACCCGAACTTGAAGACGACTTGAGGGACCATCCGCCTAATGTGAGTGCACACACAGATATAATAGGGATGGCGACAGCATCAGAAACAAATTATGAACTCTTGATCACTAAATTGCCTTCCTACTTTAACTTCGGAAAACCTTCCTCGTTTTGTTTTCCATCAAGTCTTCGATTTTTTAATCCACTAAAATCACAAAATGAGTACATAAATGACACTGCAAAACTATGACGTCACGCCTAGGTATTTCAAACATTTTTAGAACAAAATGTCGTTTTTGTCAGATAATAAAAAGTAAATCAGATGACTAGCATTCGTCATCCCCATTCTACCAATGTCAAGTGATGGTCGAGCAGCACTTTATCAACTGTAAAAAACTAAATGCACTGGTGCAGTGAATTAAGTCATAAGCGCCATAGTCTTTGAAGAGCTAATTTTCTGTTTTTAGTAAATTGAATTAATTTCAAATGAACGTTTTTTTGCTATTCTAGAAGAGTGGTATTTTTTGAATAATTTTTCGTTCTATAAAATAGCCTATTCTAAATAAAACTATAACGGGGCCGTGTCTGAAGGCTGTACATGATATATTATTGGAAAATAATAACTGTGGTGACCATTACTAACAATATAGAGGCCAAAACAACAACTTTTGGAATTTTTGTCTGTTTGTGTGGTTGCGCATCACGCAAAAACTACCAAGCCGATTTTGATGAAATTTTGTATTGTGGTTCCTTATAGCCCAGTTTAACATAAAGGATACTTTTTATCCCGAAAAATCCAAGAGTTCCCGTGGGAAAATCAAAACCTCCACGCGGACGAAGTCGCGGGCACAGCTAGTTGTAAAATATGAGACAATGATGACACACATGCGATGTGCTGTGGCAGACTATCCGTGGTGATACTCGCATGCTGCCTTCCTTCTGATGTCTCCTGCGGCCACCATAGTAATAAGTTCTCGTTTTAGACGCACGTTATTTCGTGCGTTAAACGTGGTTGTGGCAGATTTGCGAGGAAAAGAGCGCGAGTTAGCTGAGAGAGAAATGACGGTCATATACGCACTTTTTCTCTCGCAAGTCCTCCACGATTTAACACACTTAAAGGTGCATACGCATTAGAGGTAGGCTGCCTCTGTACATGTGTACAAATGCGGACGCGCTTCCAGCTCAAGGCACATATTTGACATTAATCAGTTTATATGAACCCCACTTAATAAAAAAAAAAGATTTTGGGGATAGCTTTTGCGGTAATTTTCCAATTATGAGATATCAGAAATTTTGATTAACTAATAGACGAAGACCATGTCGTGAAGAAAGCCCTCGCACTACCGGACAACAAGAGAGGTAGGAGGTAGAGGTCGCCCGCTTGCTACGTGGTGGTCCACCATATGAATGGATTTGGAACAGGCCCAGCTCAACAAAGAGACAACCCAGGATCGACAGACCTGGCGCATGAAATCCGGGAGGGCCAATCACAAATAATGGGAAGAGGCATAGAAAGAAGAAGAATATAATTGAGTATTAATAAGTAAAGAATAATTAAATGACACTTATTTTTTTACCAGCAGAAACTATATTCGGGCATTTGTATGTTATGCCAATAATGACGTACTTCCGGCACAGAAAAACTACTGTTTTCAAAAAAGTAATAAAAAAATAACTGGGCGTTTAAAATACTTCGAATTAGTATCTCAAAATGGTCTACATTTACAGAAAAACAATAAGTAAGGGGATAAAATACTGAAAAATGCCAATTTTCTTGCCCCGTCGTCGCCTCGATGTGCGTCCGAAGTACAGAGGCCAGCACATCAAGCTATACACTCGTAGTGCGATTCTGATCCATACGCATTCGGCATAGGAACGATACAAAGTCCAAAGTGTGTAGCTTGATGTGCTGGCCAGTGTACATCCATCCAACAACGTTCATTTGTTATTATTAGGGCTTCACTTGGTGAATCGTTTGTAATAATTTCTCTTACCTTTTTTTGTCCCGTAGGAAGCGAGATTCGTGTGCACATCGTCGTGGTACCTGTTCCTGCGGCTCCACGGCGCCGTGTGCCAGCGACTGGCGTCCGCCAGGAGGGCGGCCACGCACATAGCCGACCAGCACGACAGGGACTCTGTCCGCACGCATCCGTCCGTCGCGCACGCGTTAAGACTGAAACCTAACAGTAAGTCGTCATCATATCAGCCGAAGAACGTCCACTGCTGGATATAGGCCTCCCCCAAGGATCTCCACGACGACCTGTTCTGCGCTGCCCGCATCCAGCGGCTTCCCGCAACCTTGTTTTAATAGTAAGTACTTTTTTTTCACAACTAGCCGTCCTCCCGCGTGGTTCTCTATTTTCCCGTGGGAATAAGACGTTTTCCCGGGGTAAAGAGTAGCCTATGTCCTATTTCAGGACCTAACCTATATGTGTGCCAAGTTTCATCCCGATCCATACAGTGGTTGAGCGTGAAAGAGTAACAAACATCCATACATACATCGATACAAACTTTCACATTTATAATATTAGTAGGATTGTTAAGCCCTTGGCATTGTCTTACGTAATGGTAAGCGGGCTTACCAAGATTCCCCAACGCAATGGTGAACTGGCTATCTTATCTTCAAGGCAAAACAGAAAAGCTGATGTAGATAATTACCGAAACCTAGTTTACAACCCACTTACAAAAAGGAGTAGGTTCTGTGTCTTTTTGTATGTTAGTTACGTGATTTCTTCGCAGATTGTGAACCGATAAGACACTATACTGCCAGGTTGGTCCCATGTAAATTTATCAAAATCGGTACAGTATTTTTTAAAAAATAAGCGTCGGTGGCTCAACCGGTAACGACTCGGTCCATCTAACCAGAGGTACCGGGTTCAAATCTGGACGGCCAATGTACCAATGAGTTTTTCAAAAACTTACGTACATACTTACCGATTGCTTTTACGGTGAAGGAAAACATCGTGAGGAAACCTGCACACGCCTGCGAAGAAACTCGAAGGTTGTGTGTGAAGTCGACCAACCCGCACTGGGCCCGCGTGGTCGACTAAGGCCTAATCGCCCTGATTCAGGGTAGGCTCGAGCCCCTCGGTGGGGACGTATATGAGCTGTAATGATGAACAAAACCAAAAATAATAATGCAAAATATTACTAAGTTGTTGCGACGAAAGTCGTTTTTTTAACGTTTTTAAGCGTTTCCAATTATGATTACTATAATTTCCCTTGCAGACCTCCCCGCGGACGCGTCGTCGCCGTGCGAGTACTACAACGCGTTGCTGGAGCTGGTGAAGGGCGTGCTGGACGGCAACACCGAGCCTGGCGCCTACGAGGACGCGTGCCGGGAAATGCTCGGCATCCGGGCCTACCCCGCCTACACCCTGGACAAGCTAGTGTCTATTGCTGTGCGACAGGTTGGTATCTTATTATCTGTGAACATGTGAGCCAGCAATAAAACAGCGGCGTTTTTATGAAACCACGGTAAAAGTGAAACTTTACAGAGGACGAAACGATCATACCGTCAGACGAAAGCGACCGTCACGCGCAGACAAAAAAAAAGAGACGATGTAATAAAAGTTTCACTTTAATAGTGCCCTAACCCAAATTTTATCCAAATCCGTCCAGTAGTTTAGGAAATAGACCACCGGTTTTTTAGAATCTATTAGATTAAGACAATCATTATAGTTCATAGAACAGATGGCCGTTGGGGTAGTAAAGTTCTCGAGTGGCGACCGCGCATCCGAAAACGTAGCGTAGGCAGGACTCCCACTCGGTGAACCGATGACCTGGTGAAGATCGCGGAAAGCCGCTGGATGCGAGCAGCGCAGAACCGGTCGTCGTGGAAATCCTTGGGGGAGGCCTATAACCAGCAGATTTGAACCATTTTGATTGTTTGACATCACAATACCTTCTTCATTGCTTCGTCACTCGATAATAATAATGACTCGGGACCCTCCACTATGCGTGATCCGGCACGCACTGACTGAGCCCGTTTCGTTTGTTGTAAGCACAAACGCATAAAATATAGGGGTCTTTAAAAGGTACGCACTTTTTTTTTAACTGGAGCTTGTACTCATGAAACTGAACAACTTTCCCCAGGAAACCCATGGTCAATTCGCATTTATTATTTTTTAATTAAAATATCAACTGCTCAGAATACAACTCCCAGCTGGTATACGCGTGTTGACAAAGTTCAATGACCGCGCCGGCCCGCCACGCCGCCGCGGCGTATTCTGCGCAATTTAATAATATTAATTAAAAAAACAAATGCGAATTGACCATGAGTTTCTTGGGGAAAGTTGTTCAGTTTCATGAGTACATGCTCCAGTTAAATAAAAGTGCGTACCTTTGTTAAGACCCTGTGTATTCCTCTGAGTTTGTAAGCTGCTGGTAATACTGATAATGTAATCGTTGTCCACAGTTGCAACACTGCGTGTCGGAGCCGTGGTCGGTGCGGGCCACCGAGATGGCGGCGCGCGGCGGCATGCGCGGCCCGCTGTCGTACGTGCGGCGCGCGCACGGCTACCTGCGCGCCGAGCACACGGCGTTCCTCGTCAAAGTGGTGAGAGACTTGTCAGCATAAGTCCTCTGCCTAAATACGTATCTCATCATCATCATCATTTCAGCTCATATACGTCCCCACCGAGGGGCTCGAGCCTACCCTTAATTAGGGTGATCGGGCCTTAGTCGACCACGCGGGCCCAGTGCGGGTTGGTCGACTTCACACATAACCTGCGAGTTTCTACGCAGGCATGTGCAGGTTTCCTCACGATGTTTTCCTTCACCGTGGATGAACGTACATATGAAATCAAAATTCGAAAACACATTGGTACGTGGCAGGATTCGAACCACGACCTCCCGGACAGGAGTTAGTGGCGCTTGCCCTTACGCCACCGACGCTCATCGCGTATCTCATAGTCAATTTATAAATAACATGAGTCTCTTAAATCTAAGAAGAACTGCTTCAGGCTATAAAGTGCTAGATATTATTCTTATGGACAATTTTATACTTATACAGTAAGGTAGACTGGAAGAGATCCCGAAAGGGATAAGTCGGCCTTTGCTATACTCTTATTGTTTTGTTAACTTGAGACAATGATGACAAACATGCGATGTGCTGTGGCAGACTGTCAGTGGTGATACTCGCATGCTGCCTTCCTTCTGATGTCTCTAAAAGTAATCACCAAAAATTGTCGACATTAATTTCATGAATCTTAGTGCACTTCAGACCGACACGAGGCAGTTAAGTTAGCGATACAGTATAGAAAAAATATATTATAAAAGCGCGATAGCGAACACTTCCGAGGTCTGGTCCTGCGCTGCAGGCATCCAGTGGCTTCCCGTGGCTGCCAACGCTACGTTTTCCGGTGCGCGGTCGCCACTCGAAAACTTTCGTCTGTCAATTATTAATAGTTAGCTATTTATAATGTTTAGGACAGCATCCTCTCTCGATAACGTGTCGGACTAGATCCTAGGCATTAAGGGAATCAGATGATTCGTTTTTTGTTATGTTGTTAATGGAGTTGTCTCATTGTCAACAACAGTACGGCGGCGACGAGTGCAAGGTGACGTTCGAGTTGCTGGAGGGCGCGGGCGAAGGCAGGACGTCGCCGCAACACAATAACGACAACTCCCGGTTATCGCCCACCAATTCGGTAAGTGTACAGGTCCGCCGCTGAGGACCGTAGTCCCATAAATAAATAAAAAATATTCTGTTACAAATCACACATGGTCATCTGGCTCCAAAGTAGGATTCCCTGTGTTATGGGAACCAGAGACTGATAAACATACTTATACAGGATGTAACAAAATTGGTTTAGGTCCCGTTAAGGGGGAGTTCTATTCGTCATACTAAGCAACTTTCTCTAAGGAACCCATAGTCAATTCTCAAAAAACAATTTGGACCCTCCATACTAAAATGCACAAAATCAGTCGATCAGCTGACCAATTTGTATGAAGAGTAAAAAAAAATTTTTACGTTTTCAGCAAAGTTGTAGAACAAAAGTTGTTCAGTATGATGAGTAGAAGCCCCAGTTAACGGGGCCTACACCAATTTTGTTACACTCTGTATAAGTTTAAATACATACATATATTGTAAATCTTGAGTTTTTTTACCTTTTGTATTTCTTATTCACTGTGTACAATAAACAATAAATAAATATATAGATATTTAACACCCAGACACAGAGCAAACAAATCTGCTCCTCACACAAATGTTTGCCATGAGTGGGGATCGAACCCACAACTCTCGGATCAGCAGTCAAGAGCACTACCCACAGAGCCACCGAGTCAGTCATATAAATATGGTCTTTAGCTAATAATATATTTTTGTTCGTGTCGATTCGATGTAACACGACCGAACGAGGACTAAACTAAATTTACGCATTCTGTCTTTTTCCTTCTGTATCGAAAAGACAAGGACAGAATCAGGCCCCCGTTACTCGGCCGAGATAAGTACCTACACAATCAGTCGGTTGTCAACTCGTGCAGAAAGCGGAGCGATTGTCGAGCAAGCGAGTGCGCAAGTTGAAACATGTTCGTCGCGCGGTCTCACAACCCTGCCGGTTGATCAGTTGCGACAACACTAGACCGGCCAGCGTAAAATAATCTCTCACGCGCATTGATTCGGTTCATTATTGCGTAAAAGCGCGATTGTTATCGGTGTATGTATAGGTATCTTGGATAGGTTTGTTGAAGTAAAACTGGAGGCACTAAGCGCGGTTGCGAACTAGACTGTTCTTTATTACCGCGTAGCTAGAGTTGCTATTTATTTAAGGCGTCATTCCGAGTACTTTATCTGTACTTGTACTATTATTATCATCTGCGGCCGAATGCCTTAATTTAGTTTAGTCCTGTCAAACAAGTAAATCGTGTTACACCGCATCAACACCATTGCATTATATTTATAGACACTTGTTATTCATGTCATTAGCAGTCATTAAAGTAGGGCCTCGTTCAGTGATGACCACATCCCACTATTTCCCTTTTTTTAGCACTTAGTTTTTTTAGGGTTCCGTAACTCAAAAGGAAAAAAACGGAACCCATATAGGATCACTTTGTTGTCCGTCTGTCTGTCAAGACCATTTACCTTGGAAACGCGTGGAGGTATCTAATTGAAATTAGAAAAAATCAAACTTCTAAGTTAACGTAAAAAAAGATTGGCCGTTTATGCCGAAAAAAAACGTATATTTCGACACTCTCAAGGGAATCATAATATTCATAATTTATAGGGTATTTTCCGATGACCTAGAACTATGAAATTTGGCAAGTACTCCATCTTAAACAACAAGTATTTGTATGAAACTCGTAATCTACTTGGTGAGAACCTTATAATATAACTTTCGCAGCCATCTGGTTAAATCTGCCATTTGATTGAAAGGCTAGCCCGTTTATTGCATGGCGACATTTAATCGAATGACTAAAGGACAACTGGTCAAGTCATTGAATGTAACGTTTAACAACTTTGCTGAACGTCATTTAGTCAAGTCGTTGAGTGGGATATTCCGAATATACTCCAAATAAAAAACCGATGATTTCTTTTTCTGCGAAGCATTCTGCTACACATGAGGGCAGCGAGGCTTTTTGTCTGTATAATCAATCAAACTTGACCGAATTTAATATCGCTCGCTCATCTAGTTTAGAAAAAAAATTTTTTGCCAACTCTCTTCGTTGTATGGGCTTTTGTGTCCGCCGTGTTCAAAGAGTTAGCTTACAATCAGCCAACTAGTTGAACGTTGAGTGACGCTTGTTCAATCAACGTTCGGCCTTGTCATTTAATTGTCGCCATTGACTCAAAGGGCTTGGTTTTGCGAATGAAGACGGTTTTTTACGTTTTTGGTGTTTACGAGCTAGACAAAATGATAAATTTTAACTTCACTGGCTGTGTACAGTACACCCAATGTACAGTCTATGAGAATTTTTCCAGCAAGGCACCATCCATAATAATCCATTTATTCATAATTTGTAAATAACATGTCAAAATCACATTTTAAAAATTATTAAAAAAGGATAAAATAAAATAGTTAACAATAATAGGAATGTCAATGATCGAAATGGCCCATTTCCAGGTTGTACACGTCAGTAGGTAAATAAATCGCACTACACATAATAACAATTTACAATGTCAAAAAACAATAATAACAATTTCATATAAAATAATACTATGTAAAGCAGAGATTTGTTACTACAGATGGGTTATGCAGTAACCAACAACTATTGAAAATCGAACCCATTTACACACACAATATTATAGGTAGTTCGTTTCCGTTGCACCGAATGCTGCTAAGAAAAGAGATGCACATTGGTATCATTTTATTTGCTTCACTTTTTGGACGCATGTAACCTATCTACCTCCCTTTATATATAGCATATCTCTGATGTAAAGCTATAAAGCTTTAATTTCATTAAAACTATAGAACGTGATGATGGTAATGTTATCAACGTTAACCGTTCCAGGGGCGCACCGGTCCCACGAACGGCGAGGCGGTCTCCCGGCTGGCGGCGTGGTCGCTGTACACGGAGCGGTACGCGCGCCCCGACACGCGCAGCCACCACACGAGCAACAAGCCCGTGTTCCTGGTGCGCAACGCGCGGAGGGACCCCGCTTACACGTGAGTAGCTAGCTGTGATGAGCTATATTTTATAGTTTATTTCTATCGTTTGTAAATTGTACCTGGAAATTGTTGTACTGTGCTCTAAATAAAAGTTTTTCAATTCTATTCTATGAAAAAGAAGAAAACAACGTAGTAGGAATTGGCCTTATCGCGAGGTAGCAATTTCTTCCAGGCAACCTTTGGGAAGGAAACAGAAAAAATTGCGAATAAGTAGTTACATTGAATACTTAAATATTATATGTCTATAAAAAATAAAATAGTAAGCATGTATGTAAACAAACAATAACATACACAAAAAGGCTAACTTTTTTATCCACAATTGGTTAGCCTCCAGTGTTTGCCAGAATCATCTTACCTCATGGTAAATCATGATGATGATGGAAGTGGGCTCAACGCAATGGGGAACTGGCTATCTTATCTTCAAGCCGGAACACATCAATACTCTTAACATTGATGTTTGGCGGCAAGACTTAGACTTATCTAATTACCATCCTTAATGGTGGTAGCTAGCCAGGGGAGCTTAGGATATGCCCTTCCAATAAACAAACCGAATTTTAGGAAGTTCGTCCTCCCGATGTGTATGTAGCTAATGGACTAAATGTTACGTCACCGATGGACTAACTGTTACGTCACCGATGGACTAACTGTTACGTCACTCATGGACTAACTGTTACGTCACTGATGGACTAACTGTTAGGTCACTGATGGACTAATTGTTACGTCACTCATGGACTAACTGTTACGTCACTCATGGACTAACTGTTAGGTCACTGATGGACTAATTGTTACGTCACTGATGGACTAATTGTTACGTCACTGATGGACTAACTGTTACGTCACTGATGGACTAACTGTTAAGTCTCTGATGCGGTTAAAACTAAGTTTAATAACAAGATAATCCAGTTTCTATTGATGGTCAACCACCTCCGTGGCGTAGTTATTAAGTCCATTAGCTTCACATCAGGAAGACGCAGGCTTGATTCCCGGCGGAGTCTAACGTACTCTGTTTGGTTGGTGGATAGAGGGGCATTTACTAAGCCCGCCTGGCTAAGCCACCACCATGTCATCTAAATCTTGCCGCTAAATATCAATGTTAACAACATTCCGTCCGTCTTGAAGATAAGAAAGCCAGTTCCCTAATGCCTTGGGGGAATCTTGGTAAGCCCGCTTACATCTTCGGCATCATCGTCACTATCATGTGATGATGACTAGAGCTTACCAATTGTATTTTTTTTAATTAAAAATCTTTGATTAAAAACTGATAGCCACTTTTTTTTTACTATTTTCGCTTTAATTTACTCTTTGTTATTTCCTTTTGACAGGGGCGGTAACAGTAGTAACGAGAACGTGGCGACGGGCGCCGGCGCGGACAGCTCGGTGGTGCACCACCGGCGCAAGCCGCAGCGGCTGACCGACAGGCAGCAGTGCACGCTGCACCATCACACCAACACACTCAGGTAAGTGCGTCCTACCGCCAAATCCTTACTAATATTATAAATGTGAAAATGTGTTTGTTTGTTTGTTACCTTTTCACGCTTCAACGCCTTGACCAATCTGTATGAAATTTGGCATGCAGGTAGCCTGTGTCACGGGGAAGGACATAGGCTACTTTTTATCCCGGGAAAATAGCATAATCTGATGCAGTTCTTGAGGGAACTAAAAAATACTCGATTGCTGTGATTTTTTGCACAGAGATGGTTGAGTAGGTGGGAAATACTAGTCACCTTAAAGACTTAAAGACAGTTGTAAAAACGATGTCCACGCGGGCGGAGATGCGGGAAAAGCTAGGACCGGTCGTCGTAGAAATCCTGGGGGGGGGGGGCTTTGTCCAGCAGTGGACGATTTTCGGCTGATATGATGTGAAAAAAGATTCAAAGAATTAGCTGTGTAGTTATGACGTTCAGCAAGCTCACGGCCGACTCTACATATTCTAGCAAAAATGCACTAATTTGGGCAGCCTGCTTTTAAACGGTTAAAGTTTTGGTTTAAAATTAATCCCAGTAATGTTCACTTACAGGCTACTGGCATCCCTGCCCCACCAGCTGTACCGAGCGGGGTGTCTCCGCGCGTCCTGGTCGTCGCACGCGCACCTCCACAAGGCCCGACGCGCCAAGTTCCACGCCTGGCTGCAGCGGCACGCGCCCGACACTTAGACAGTGCAGTGACAGTGACAAGTGTATATAAGTGGCTGTTGAGTGGGGAGTTGGAATTGCTGCCTCGAGGCGATAGAGGACACCTTCCCTCGCCGGTATATCGTCGCCCGCGACCAAGTTGTAAGCCAACGTGGTGACGTGCGACACGTTGCGACTGAGGTTAGAAAGGGAGGCAATGAGGTTATATTACAGTAGAGCAGTAATCTTAAGCTTGACAGAGAACCGGAGAGTGCAGTTAGGCAGCTGAGTGTGACATTTACACTATATTTGTCTTGCTTTTACGACAGCACCCTCTGACCGAGTTGGTGGATGTCCTTGTTTACTTGGGGTCGTGTGACATAAAATCTTCCTCTTCTGCCTTCCGATGGGGAATTACCTATCACTCATGCTGTCGATATCGCTAGAGTATTGAACCAGGCGTGTTGCACTTAGCATCACCTGCAGTCATATGAAGGGTGTTGCTGATTTACATTCGCAGATATGTGCAACAAGATAATTTTTTTATTAGATCTAATAGTCTTGGCACACATTTGTTCTCAAATTCCCCACAATGTGATATAAATTAATGAGATTTTAACAAATAGTTGAAAATTTCTTAATGTATTCCTTATTTTATTCTACTTAATTGTACTAACTAATCATCTATTCCTACCTGGCAGCAATTTTTGGAGGATTTCATCAAAACTCCTTAACTCAAGATAGCCGACAATAAGTATTTGAAAAAAGCGATGCAAAAGCATTACGGGGTGAGAGTATTGTATGAATAATGTAAATAATTATTTTATAGTACCTTCTTTGTGGTTAACTGTCCGGACAAAGTCGAACAGAGTAGTGAGTCTAGTGTTCATAAATGTTTGTTGTTTTAGTCACAAGAATAGTCGATTCTATGGCTCTTGGTCATGGCATCTATTTTACGATCCCGCAGTATTTTTCTCAATGTGTTTAATGTGTAATAAATAAGTGATGTAACCTCGCCACGCGCGGCTCGCGCCGAGTGGCACCTTGCCTCAGACCGAGGTTGCCTCTAGACCAGTGTTTTTCAATCTTTTTGAGTACGCGACCCCTTTACAAGTTAAAAAAAAATCTAGCGACCACAATTTTGTTGTGATTAGAAATACCGCGTTTATTTCTTTTTTTTTTGGACTTACATCAAAATATGATTATTATTATGTTGTATAGGCGAGCAGCTTATAGCTAACGTGCCTATATTACTGCACTAAATCGGATTGTCTTTGCACCATTTGACCAGCAAGTCTGTTTTTAAAACTATTCACGGAGGGGGCATCAACCACACCCTGAGGCAACGTGTTCCAGATGTTATTAAGTCCAATATTCAGTTTTTATACGTCTCATTTTTTATTGTAGTTTACTAGAAACTCTTTTTTTTTTCTTTTGTCCGCGACCCCCCGAGTAAGGCTTCGCGACTCCCTTAAGGGTCGCGACCCACAGTTTGAAAAACACTGCTCTAGACTGTACGCACCTGGTCGCTTTGCGGCTGGCGCTTGACGTGGCAGGCGACGCATCGTTTACAGTGGGCCTATAATAAAAACTGTCAGTATTTTGCAAAAAATAACATTAATTGTCGATTTGTAAGTGATTTGTTGTGTCGCCAACATAATGTGATTATTTTTCTCAAATATCTTTGTCGTATTGTAAACCTTATTTCGTTTAATTAAATTCAACTAATAAATAATATTTGTAAGTCTCATTTTTGCTTGTTCCAAACGAATGTTTCCTAATGGGATGTTGGAATGGAACGACCCTAATTACCTGTTTTTGTTTTGTTACTTTTTTTTAGTGATTTTGAATAAACAAATATTGAATCTTATGAAATCGCCTTAAAATACATACCTAGGTGGTAGGTACCCTAAATTATAACAAGTTTATCAAGAGAAAATAGTTATTTCGTATTTTTTTATACAGAAAATACTTGTTTATTCATTATTTTATAATTTTCTTTTTTTCATAAGCAGATGTTATCGTAATATGCCAATATAAAACATACATATAACGATACAATATTCTCACCTCAGAGTGCAAGGGGCTGATTTTTAATGAAATAATATTTAATATTAAATCTTGTTGCATTTATCAAATTCGGTTCAGTATTTTTGAAGGAATACAGGGTATTACTGTATTTTTAATTAACTCGAATAATTATATTGTTTTCAAAATGTAATTCAAAAAGTCAACACAGTTTTGACGAACCGAAATTGATAAATCTTCAATTTGAATGCATTTCTATAAAAAAATCTCACTTTTTATGATTGACTGCAAAATCCGCGAGCGGCCGCGTTTTAGGGGTCCGTGAGAGATTAATAGGGTTCTGCAGTTCTAACAAGACCTACTACGCGATTAAAAAGATGTGGTTTAAGTTAGCTGTTATCCTTTAATAAGATAGCCTTGTTCGCACAATGTCCCCTGGTATTAAAAGGTCCGGTTCTAAAAAAAAAAGGATTTTTAGGCTGCACAATGTACCGCCTAAAACAAATTTCCTTTATAAGAACAAACTAGTCCGTCTATAAAATTTCGATTTAATTGCGTAGTAGGTACAAAAGATCTCTTTGTTGTTTTTATGAAAAAAGTACAGTGTTTGTATATATAGGTATAAATAGTCGCGTACGCGTGTTCGCGACTCTAGGGTAGCGTTGAAGAACCAATCTTTGTTAATTTATAAAGAAAAAATGACTTGGCAGAAAATAAATATTATTATATTTATAATTTCTGTGGTTTTATTCAAGATGTGTGCGCCCCATCAAAAACCTTAAGACAAAAAAAAGGAACCAAACTTGTTATAACCATCGAGCTTCATCGTCTTGGTACATCATGCATTCACATTAGGCTAGGCCAGTTAAATGGCTCCAAATTTATTGTGTGTCCTACTGTCACTCACGAGCTTTCAGGTTATCTGTAGGAACTAAAATAAAGTAAACTATGATTTTTATTTAGACAGTATAATTTCCAGAAAAAGAAACATTAGGCTTTAATTAAATACCATCTTAACATTTTTGACAATCACTGGAAGACTTAATTACTTATTTCATTAGATTTATTTTATTAAAGCATAGAAAAAGAAATAGAAAAAAGGGTTTACCAACTGTGAATAAAAAAAGAAAAAAAAAGAAGCGTAGGTATAGGAAAAAGTAAGAAAATTATAACAATAAAAAAGCACAAAAGTACATGAGCCTCTATGGTCGGCCATACCGTGCCCGATTTGTCATCAAACTATTAAAACTATGAAGATTTTACAATTGTACGGTCGGCCACACGCAAATAGCGTAGGTACAGGAAAAAGTAAGACAATTATAACAATAAAAAAGCACAAAAGTACATGAGCCTCTAGGGTCGGACACACGCAAATAACTCCACTAGTGTACCTACTAAAACAGATCAGAGTTCCCAAGACAAATCTCCTAGTAGTTCTATTTGTGAATTCGACCATACATTGTCATTCTCTTCAGATTCGAATCACAATAGTAATTACTTATCTATATTGTGATCGAAGCGTTAAATGCTTTGCATCAAAATTCTTGAAAAAAAAAAGGGCAACGTTAAAGTTTTTATAATAAGCTACAGCAGATATTGAACACCCAGACACAGACTTGTATGAATTGGCTCCTTCGCAAAAGATCCATTTTTGAAGTTTTTCTTTGGCAAAATGTCCCTTTTCGAAATTTATCCTTTAAAAAAATGCATTTCATGATTAAATTATAATATAAATTCTCATCATCATCATATCAGCCACAAATCGTCCACTGCTGGACAAAGGCCTCCCCCAAGGATTTCCACGACGACCGGTCCTGCGCTGCCCGCATCCATCGGCTTCCCGCGACCTTCACCAGGTAAATTCTGATTTTATACAAATACTTATGTTTACTAACCAATTCCAATAATACTACCATTTAAAAAAGGGGACATTTTGAGAAAGCAATTTTTTGCTAAAGGGTTTTTTTGAGAACGTAAGGGACCTTGCCACCGGGGACATTTTAAAATTGAGTCAGCCAGCCAAAAAAAAGTCAAATTACGGACTGATTGCAAAAAGTTTGTAATGAGATTTTCTATATCTTGTGATTTATCTTTGGGCTCCTTAAAATATTGTGTAGGTGGTAGTTAAGATACAAATAGAGAGGTAGGTGTGGGTACTTATGTAGGTAGGTACTAATAGAATACTGAAAATTGTTGTGAAATTTTTCCCTTATGCTAGTATTTTTAAGTGAGCAAAAATACAAAATTACATTAGTGTACGATTTATTTCTTACATATAGGTGAGAATCGAAATACTGCGAAGACTAGTAGGTAGTGTCGCATAATTATCCCTCGTAGTGTGGTGTGTAATTATCCCTGGTAGTGTGGTGTGTAATTATCCCTGGTAGTGTGGTGTGTAATTATCCCTGGTAGTGTGGTGTATAATTATCCGTGGTAGTGGTGTATAATTATCCGTGGTTGTGTGGTGTATAATTATCCGTGGTAGTGTGGTGTATAATTATCCGTGGTTGTGTGGTGTATAATTATCCGTGGTAGTGTGGTGTATAATTATTTCAGGTAGAGTGGTGTAATCCCTGGTAGTGTGGTGTATAATTATTCCTGTTAGTGAGGTGTATATCCCTGGTAGTGTGGTGTATAATTATTCCTGGTATTGTGGTGTATATCCCTGGTAGTGTGGTGTATAATTAATTATTCCTGGTTGTGTGGTGTTTAATTATCCCTGGTAGTTTAATGTTAATTAAAGTCGGTCTGTGCGAGCTCTAAGCTGGTGACGGGCGAGAAACCGCATAAGATCGAGACATGAGGGGAGTTCTCGTATCGAAGACCAGAGTCCGTAAGTTACTTAGTAATGTAATGGGCGTAATGGCGAAAATAAATAACTTTGAAGTGACTAGTACAAGAGACAGAAAACTACTCACCTTAATTTATAATTTTAAAACTAAACTACTAATGTCACACATAATCAATTTTACTATGAAACCAGCACCATAATATTGAAATCTTGTAAAATAATTAGATTATATTACATTTAATTATTCTCAATCCAATTTATGCATTGATTTAATCGAATTTCAAAATGCATGGGATTCGATAAACTTTGTTATTTACTTTGGTAAAACAAACCATGTATTAATAACTAAAGGTGAATTAAATATAAGGTATATGGTATTAAAATATTTTGAAATTCAATAAAATTGTAAATTGGTCCCTATTCTAAAAATAATATTTAAAAAAGCCTCTAGATATAAAAAAAACTATGCGACCATAAATTAATGAAGAATCATAACAATTAAAAATGTATTATTTTTAAAGTAATTTTTTACTACTTAGTAATAATTATTTGATCTATTATTTATTGAACACCATAATAGAATTTATAATTTTACATAGCTATTCGAGCAAATTTATACAGATTGACAAAACTATGAAATAGAATGTTATTGTGGGTAGACTCTATGATCTTATATTGCAACCCAGCTACTTCAGAAGCACGGTAGTTCCTTCTCGGTAAATAGCCTATTTCCTCAATTTCTCTTCCGTCCAAAAAATCGTATCAACATGGCTGACAAACTATGACGTCACGCCTTGCTATCTTGACATTTTAAGAACAAAATTTTTTCCTGATGATAAAAAGTAGCTCATTTTTCCGGGTATTTGGTTAAAAATTTCGCCCTTGTTGGCATGAACTCACTGATATTTATGAACTCACTCATATTTGAATTCTAGGATCACGTGGCTGACTATTTTAGTCTATCGAACGTAACAATTTAAAAATACTTCAAGTACATACAGAAATCACATGTTTACTAGTTTTTTCTTTCGCCAAATACGAGTAACATTATCTAATATCATCCCATTCCAAGCTTTGTCAGTCTTGTAAGTGTTAGATGTGTGTCTGTGACCCCATCAGAGTCAGAATGCCGTGATGTACCGCCGATATTCTCATTCTCGGTACTTTATTCGTAGGAGCATCATGGTAATATTTTCAGTAATTTACTTTGTGCCCCATACATTTCAGGCGGGTGCCTTGAATAGATAGTTCAGTCAGTTTATTTGTATTGCACACATTACGAAATAGACAACAAAGGAAAAAATCCCGATAATTGTATTTACTGGTAAATAACTAAGAATATTCCCGGGTAATTTACTCACCAGTAAATTACAAAGAACGGCACATTAGGTGTGAATGCGGCCGAAGTCATAGCGGGAATCAAAGTGTCGTTTTGAAAGAAGTCTATGTTCACCTTTAATACCTGTCAAACAAAGTTCAGACAGAGCCAAGTTGTACTGTAAGCGTTGTTCTAATACACGCGAACTTCGGCCATGAACGCGCGATCAAACATACTGACTCAATGGCGAACAGGTGACCTCACTGACATAGGCGGTGCCCTCAGATGAGAAGTGAAATACAAGGGCGCACCTGTCCGCCGATCGTTTGCGACATTCGCGCAAATAATATTCGCCGAAAATATGCATTAAACTATGCGCATATGTGCCATTATCGTTCTTTATGAGAAATCGTGTTGACCGCGTATATTAGGACGACGCCGTACACGAAAACCACATAGGCAGCCATTTTACACTCATCAATAATCATATTATTCGAGCTTTAAAACTGCTTTCCTAGATCCTGTTATAATGTAGGCACTTTCAAAGTTGCCATTTCCGGCGCCTGAACATTTAACTTCGACCTGTTGTGACGCATATGCGATTTGACCAGATCAGAATTGACCAGAGCAGCCATTAGACTCAGCTCCCCAGCTAAGACCGTCGCGCAAATCAGAGACGCAAGTCTTGCGGAATTCTCAGCAGGTCTAATCCCCGCTCCTTTAACACCTAGGATCTCAAGGCAGGCTCCTTGGCCAGGCAAAACGGTCCCCCCACCAACAGTTCCAACTTCTAGGGAAGGCATTGTGCAAGTGACGTAAAGATCTTCGCCGCTTTCTCCGCAAACCTCCATGCTGGTAGAACAGTTGCTGCTGGTAACATTTTGTGCTGGATCTTGACCGGTAGCTATGAAGATAGCTGTCACCATATTAGCGGCATGAGCGTTATTACCGCCGATTGAGCCAGCTAAAGCAGACCCAGATAAATTCTTGATCTTGTTGCAACGCGATAAAGTTCTCGCATCAGTTTTGAATATAGTTCGCAAACTCTCGCTGGAAATTGTCGTTTCGCAGACCACACGCTTTCCACGACCTTTCACCCAGTTGATTGCGGCTGCTTTCTTATCAGAACAGTAGTTTCCAGACAGACTGATAACTTCCATGTCCGTGAAGAAAGTTTTCAAGACTTTCAGAGCATTTTCAGCTCCTTTCGAAACCATATTCATGCCCATAGCGTCTCCTGTCGTCGCTCTGAATCTAAGGTACAAAGTTGCACCATCAACGCCGACGTGGACTTCTTGGAGTCGCGCAAACCTTGAGGTAGAATCAAAGGCTTCTTTTATCAATGCGTAGTTGTCTCGATCGTCGAGCCACTGCCTACATTCATGAGCTCTGACAACGTTAGGCAATCTGACAGCAGGCGCTCTTGTCATGCCTACGTCTTCGACTACACTAGTAACTCCTCTAGTACCTATAGCTTTAGCGCCTCTATTGGTAGACGCTACTAGCGCGCCTTCAGTTGTTGCCATTGGTATCATGTAAGCTTTACCATCGACTACTAAAGGACCAGCGTAACCTATTGGTATACCTACATAACCTATCACGTTCTCGCAACAAGCGTTCAATACTTTGCTATAGTCATAGTTGAGATACGGTAGTTGTTTTAAAGCTGATTCTGTTTGGAATCTAGAGGCTATCACTCTTCTGCGTAATCTGACACCTCTTAAAGGATCACCAAGTACTGATTCAAGTCGGTGCAGAGGAATATGAGATTGTTCTACTAGCATGACAACTTCTTCGTCGCTCAAAGATGTGCAATCTCCTTCTGAGCGATAGATTTCAAGACATTCTGCCATTGGTCGTTTCTTAGCATTCAGTTTAGCTGCTGAAGAACTCGGAGACAGCGTAGGCCATTCGTCAAGTTCTGCATCAATGTTATCAGTCTGAGTCCACGTATCGATACTCAAATCTTCATCTATGGAAAATAGCGGCTTTCTATGACTTCTTTCCGTTTCGTTGACCATCTCTTTGACGGTCATATCGTTCATATCGATTATCCAATTGCGCTGTTCTTCAAAGAATACGAATTTTATTATCAGCGCACAAAGTAAAGTAGCTATTACAATATAATCCGCGCTTACTGAGAACCATTTCACGTAAGAATGTAAGAGAACATTGTCATCTGTTGTCGGATTGATGTGATCACTTAGTGGGCCTTCAATTCTGTGGCTGTTATCAGACCATGGCCACCTGCTTGTCAGATGAACACAGAGCAAGCCTGCAGCCATGATCATCTTTACTCGTTGGACAACAGGGTTTGGTTTCAACTCCGCTTCCGAAAACGGACTATCCGGAGCCACGTCCTTTCTTCCAGAGGTAAAATCTGCTACTAATGACAAACAAGCTGGATAGAACGTCACAAATACTAAATAATCTACTAATAAGGCTAGACAGGCAAAGGTACACATGTGTTCTAATCTAGGCACACCTGATAACGCTCCTACACCAACTAAAAGTACAGCTAACAACGTGTCCAAAGTCGCTGTTGGTCCTAGCAAAGCTAGAGCTTTGCCCACTCGTTTCCCCTTATCTTCGCCAGCTGACCAACCAGCTTTGGCCATCCTCGCACCTCGTGCTACATCAGCCACCAACAAAAACAGGAACGGCGCATCCTTAATACTCGCCAGCTCACTGAAGAAGATACTCGCAAGTGCCGAAGTGAAAATAAAACTCGCAAACGTAGAAAACAACCCCGCTATGATCAGGAGGTACTTCGACGCAATTTTGTGAAGGTTCGAGATCTGGTAATACGCGTAGAGTAAGGCTGCACATCGGACGAAGGTCATAATTACGGCGTCTGCTGCTTGGTACTCGGCTTCCAAGCCTGGGCAGGCTCTAGCCCATCCAGCGCAATTATCAGCCATGCCTGGGCCATGTCTCTCGACGCTGGCCGCGCAGGCCAGCAGAGCTAAAGTGGCGACGATGACTTCCCATTGGTGACGAGCGCAGAACTCACCGTGCGCCCCCCACGCCTTCATTTCTACTGCTGGAGCTGCTTTGCAGCTTTATCTGAAAAGATGAGAGATTTACGATTATAATTTTGTATTTAAAGGCTTGTTTCCTATGCATTTTAATGTGAGCATTGCTGAACTGATAACAGAAAATCTCAGAGAAGTCGTGTGAGTTGCCAAATTATTTAGTTAACTCTTTAAGTTTCTTCAGATTTTTAAGTACATAACAGATCAAAAGTCAAAGAATACCAATTTAAAAACATAAATATGCACTCTTGTTAAGGCTTATTCACAAAATCGTTAAAACTTAACAAAAAACTTAAAATTACTACGTCTTGAAAATGGGTAGATAAATTCCAATGAAACTCTATACACGTAAGCAAGTCACGAAATTCTAATTTGTGGATAGATTACATTCTCGAAATACTTTATTTTAAAAAAGATTAGCGAATTTTAAGATTACTATAAAAACCTTTAATCACTATTATTTAGTAACAACACTATTTATTTTGATAACAAAATGACTAAATAATAGGGCAGCATACGTAGGTGAGGACGTCATTAAGAAATCTTAAATGTAGACAGCCGCCATTTGATTATCGACGCTTCTATGGATTCCCCAAGATAAATTACACTTTGATTAGCTCCGTCTGTTGCTTTTTGGCCATAACATACTTTGAGAGCCATCGAGTGTGAATTAGGTTAGGCGTCGTCGAAGATTTTATTTATCTTTCGGTGTGATGCAATTGAACATCTGATGGTCGAGACATTGGTGAGGTTATATCTTGCAGACTGCTGCCTTCGTCACGTGGAAATAATGGAAAATAATCGTGCGTGTCACGAAGAAAGTATGTCTGGGACAACCAAGTGGGAATCGCCTGGTTGGAGGCCCCAGGATTGAAATAGGTGAAGACCTGCGCACTCTTCAGAGAAGTGAACTTAAGATGGCAAAAGTTGACGCATAAAGTAGCGTCTTTTAGTGTCGGGGGACAAGATCTACTTAAGGTTTTAGCCATCAAAGTATGTTAAACTTTGGACAATATTTACCTGATGCATGGGATTTAGTATATTCTTTCGAATGATCGTTGAAGATGATTCCGTGAACAGGTCTACGTTAGGTCCCTGCCAAAATTAACAGTGGCTTGTTCTCAAATTGAAATTGTTCTCAAAAAGAATTTATGATCAATAAAAAAAAATAATAATCAAAAGTTTAGGAGCCGTTAACTAGGGCTTCTCCTCATCATACTGAACAACTTTTCTAACGAAGCTTATAGTCAATTCTCAAATTGAAATTCGACACTCCATACAAAAAATACACAAAACTGATCTAATCAGAGACAATCTGATTCATTTGTTTGAAAAGTAGTATGTATGAAGAAAAGTAGGAAGGAAGGGAAAAATATGCAGGGGCAACAAAATTAATGTAGGACCAGTTAACTGGGGCTTCCATTCATCTTACTGAACAACTTTCCCTAAGAGACCTACAGTCAACTCGCATTTTTTTTTACAGGTGAGTGCCTATTGCTTCCTTGGAGAAAGTTGTTCAGTGGAATATTCAATTTCACGAGTTGACAATTGTCACATTTCGACGGGGGGAGAGGGGGGGGGGGGGGGGGGTAAGAAAAAATATCCCTGTAGTACGTTAGTACTAATATATACTTTGCCTGTGGACGTGTATGCTAATCTATACGAAGTAATATCTCATCTGTGTCTATTCTAATATTCATCATATAAGCCGAAGGACGTCCACTGTTGGACATAGGCCCCCCCCAACGACATCCCGCATCCAGCGGTTTCCCGCGACCTTCACCAGGTCATCGTTTCACCGAGTGGGAGGCCTGGGTACGTTTTCCGGTGCTCGAGAACTTTACTGCCCCAACTACTATTATAAAAAGGTAAAGTATGTACGTTCGTTCTCAGTAGATCCATGATGGATATCTTTCATCAATACTTAGATAGAATGGACAAAATTGAATTGAATTCAGGATCAACATAGGCTAAAAAACCGGCCAAGTGCGAGTCGGACTCGCGCAAAGTAGGGTTCCGTAAGCTTTTCAAAAAAATAATGTTTATTTGTGTTTGCCGTTGGTAAAATATCATTTTGTATGGAAAATCTAGATTTTTTTTACAAATCGAAGTTCCGACTACGCATCTTATTCTTTTTTTTTCAATTTAATATATTTATTCCAAATAGGTGCAAATTACACTCTTTCTGATGGTCATAAAATAATAATAACAATGTAATTTGTAAAGAATCAAGAAATAAACAATAATTAGTTAATACCGTCAAAATTAAATTAAATCCTTGATATAAACCAGATTATGTCATGACTATTGGGTGCTCGCGGCTTCGCCCGCGCAGTTCCCGTGGGAATTTCCCGAAATCCTTTCTTAGCGGATGCCTACGTCATAACATCTACCTGCATGCCAAATTTCAGCCCGATCCGTCCAGAGGTTTGGGCTGTGCGTTGATAGATCACTATGTCAGTCAGTCAGTCACCTTTGAGTTATATATATTTAGATATTTAAGAGTGCGCCCAATGCAAAAAATTAGATAAACGGTCTACTTTTAAACACATAGGTTAATGGGAAAGAAACGAATAATTCAGATTTAAAAAATACTAAAGGCTGGCAAAAAACATGTAGAAGCCGAGTATCCGAATAAAATTTTGGAAAACAATCTGGTATTCTTTCAAAAAAATACAAACTTCGCACCAAAAAAAATAACAGTTTTAAATCAAATGCTCTAAATTATCAGCGACGACACCACATTATTTTGTACGAATTACATAGCTAGACTAATGTTCTAGTAAAGTAACCGACTACATTTCTTATTTTATGCCTATATTTTGAACAAATAAATAAAATTACAACTAAAATTATAACCCGGAGCTCAAAGCCAACTCATCATTGACTGTATCATACGATTTTCGACTATAAACAAAGCGGGGTAGAAACTGAATATACTGTGCGTCAGTTGTCGGGCAGAGCTCGACGTGTTCAGTTGTCTCCGGACGCTCTGTATGACAATCCATTCCGGCGGAAAGCGTAATTTATTTTATTATTTATAAAATTCTAGTGTAAATAAATATTGTAAATTAGACTGTTTTACGTTTATATAGGTACTTACCTAATGGTTTAGTGGTTATTAGTGGTAATATTATAAATATTTAGCTGTTTCCCGCGGCTTCAACCCGCGTGGACAACGTTTCTATGACTTTTCGAGGGTGCAAACGTCCCGCCGCCCGCACAGTATATGTAAAATCATTGTTAGTTAGACGACAAACATTTGTAACCACTTTTTGATGAAAATAAATCAATAAATGTCAGCTATCAGGTTTCTATAGTAGGTAAAAGCTAGGAGGCGCTGTGTGAAATGAGTTGATATTTTATTATTTTGTATACTCGCATATTACTTATATTTACCTGTACAAACATAACTTCAGGTGTTGCAGTTATAGTATTTTTAGGGTTCCGTAGCTGTATCCGAATTGTGAATATAACACAATTTCAAAAACTGCGATTGTTACTTTTGAATTCATGTCATCACCACCTACCAAACCGATTCTTACAAAGTTGACCCCGCCAGGAATTGAACCCGCGACCCCGATGTCTGGCGGCAAGACTTAGATAAGATAGTGGTAGCTAGCCAGGCGAGCTATAAAAATGCCCCACCACCAACCAAACTGAGTCTTACAAAGTTGACCCCACCGGGAATCGAACCCGCTATCTCGATGTTTGGCGGCAAGACTTAGATAAGATGGTGGTAGCTAGCCAGGCGGGCTATAAAAATTCCCCACCACCTACTAAACCGAGTCTTACAAAGTTGACTCCGCCGGGAATCGAACCCGCGACCTCGATGTTTGGCGGCAAGACTTAGATAAGATGGTTGTAGCTAGCCAGGCGGGCTATAAAAAGTCCCCACCACCTACCAAACCGATTCTTACAAAGTTGACCCCGCCAGGAATCGAACCCGCGACCCCGATGTCTGGCGGCAAGACTTAGATTAGATGGTGGTAGCTAGCCAGGCGGGCTATAAAAATTCCCCACCACCAACCAAACTGAGTCTTACAAAGTTCACTCCGCCGGGAATCGAACCCGCGACCTCGATGTTTGGCGGCAAGACTTAGATAAGATGGTTGTAGCTAGCCAGGCGGGCTATAAAAAGTCCCCACCACCTACCAAACCTATTCTTACAAAGTTGACCCCGCCAGGAATCGAACCCGCGACCCCGATGTCTGGCGGCAAGACTTAGATTAGATGGTGGTAGCTAGCCGCGTTGGGGAATCTTGGTATGCCTACTTCTATCTTCGGCATCATCATCACTAACCATCAGGTGAGATGATCCTAAGTAAGGGCTTATCAATTTTGGATTACAAAAATACTATCGGGTCGATTTATAAAAATAAATATGTGATTAAAAATACATATTCGATTTTTCTGACTGTATTGCATATACTGTGCTCTAGCTCCACTCAAGACTCACGTTCTCGATGGCGGCCAAAGAGAATATAATAAACTACGTTTTATGGCGGCTGCCGGCTGGCCGCTGGCGATCGTAGGTATTCGCAGCGCCGCCGCGTGTTTGGTTTTAGAACTAGAGCGGGGGGCGATGCAAGACGCGCGGGTGAAATCTGATTTTTTCACGGCATTAGGCGCGTTCTTAATGCATTTAACAAGAGTAGGCCAGTTCACACGGACAGCACCCGGTCACGAGTATAACGCGAGAGTCAGCCATCGTAGCTTATGTCGGTCGACTTTTAAACTAAACTAAGAAAGCCTACTTAGCCGTAATAGTTTTCCTTTAAAATTGATTTTGTGTCCCACTATTTACAATTATTTTCTTTAGATGTGTACTGAATTAGCGATTAAGCTGGCAGGGGGGGACAATTGACTCTAACAAAAATTAGCACTAAAGCTTAATATTTCGTAAAAGGAAGCCTAAATCCATAAATGGTTTTCAGCAAACTCTCAGAAGTTTTGAAACACCTATTCAACGATACCCCAACGATAGAGTACGTCAACAAGCTGCGTAGCTGCGAATTTTCATACAAACATCGTTAACGATTTTCACCTCTTAAATGTTAACCATCATCATCATATCAGCCGAAGGAAGTCCACTGCTGGACATAGGCCTCCCCCAAGGATCTCCACGACGACCGGTTCTGCGCTGCCCGCATCCAGCGGCTTCCCGCGACCTTCACCAGGTCATCGGTCCACCGAGTGGGAGGCCTGCCTACACTACGCTTTCCGGTGCGTGGTCGCCACTCGAGAACTTTACTGCCCCAACGGCCATCTGTTCTACGAGCAATGTGCCCCGCCCACTGCCACTTAAGTTTAGCAATTCTGAGAGCTATGTCGGTTACTTTGGTTCTCTTACGTTACGTAATGTTAACCGATTTAGATCAATTTTTGATAGGTTGTCAGTCAGAACAAAAGCAAGGCTTATACGCTTTTGTTTTTTCGATAAAATTAATAAGTTTAATTTTATAGCCGTTCACGTGTTTTCATACAAAACTAGTTTCGGTCATTTTTTGTTTATTTATAATCAGTAATTTAAAAAAAACTAAACGTATAAGCCCAGCTTTTGTTCGGGCTGACAACCTATCAAAAATTAGTCCAAATCGGTTAACATTTGAAGGGTGAAAATCGTTAACGCCGTTTGTATGAAAAGTCGCAGCTTCACAATCCTCTTAAATATTTTTTAATCTTTGATGTAGGGGAAGTACCGTAAAAAAATTTTTTTTTTCAAGATTTTATTGTACCACTTTGTCGGCTTGATTAACATATCCCAACAAAACGTAAATCTGAAATGGGGCCAAGTACCTTAAAAAAAAATATAACGATCTAAATTACCAAGTACCAAGATCTATAGTGGTTCCTAAATCATAGTACGGAACTTCAAATAGAAATATTTATTTTAGAGTTCTCAAATAATAGAGAATGTACAACGGTTTTTAGAGTTATGTTCTGTCTGTGTTTCATGGTGTAACTTGGCGTGATTAACATATCCTGTATGTATATGTTTAAGACAGTTTTTGATCGCCTCCGTGGCGTAGTGGTTATTCCACTCGCTTCACACCAGGAGGTCGCGGACTCGATTTCCGGCGCAGTCTAACTTTGTAATTTTCCAAGCCTACCTGGCTAGCTACCACCATCTCATCTAAGTCTTGCCGCCAAACATATGATGTGTCCCGACTCCCGGCATAATGATAAGATACCCATTACGTTGGGAATCTTTGTAAAACCGCTTTCATCTTCGGCATCATCGTCACTTACCATCAGGTGAAATGATGCCAAAGGCTTACAAATTGTGATTTAAAAAAAATGCAATTTGATAAAATTTCGCCAAAACAGGTTTGAAATCGGAACGAAATGTCCAGATGGGCTATCTTCAAAATTGCCCGCTGTAGCCAATTTTAGATCATACTGCCTGGTGCTAAAGTCAATATTGGATAGACGCTCTGCTTACTGTTTATCTAAGAGACATACTCGTAGAACCGGTAGCATAGTAAAACCGGTAGTTTCAAGGTCTTGAAGATGTCTATCAAATGTGGGGTTATGGGGCACACTACATTTTTAACCGACTTCAAAAAAAGGAGGAGGTTTCTCAATTTGACCGTATATATTATATTTTTTATGTGTTCGCAGATAACTTTGTCGTTTATGAACCGATTTTCATGATTCTTTTTTTTTAGAAAGGAGATATCCCAAGGGTGGTACCATGATAAGGAAATCGAGGGGAACCTTAGTTTCCTGTTTGTAGTCGTTTTTTTTTGTTAAAAATTTTAAACGAAGGAATCTTTGCGAATAGTACTAGTTACTTCCCCATTTCCAACCTTGATGAAACCGAAAGTAAATTAAAAAAAATCATAACATTTGTATGATACGTTTTATTTAACTTGGTAAAATGGATGTGGACCGACGACCTGGTGAAAGTCGCGGGAAGCCGCTGGATGGGCAGCGCAGGACCAGTCGTAGTGGAAATCCTTAGGGAAGGCCTTTATCCAGCAGTGGACGTCTTTCGGCTGATATGATGATGACAAGATTTTATTCGAAAAGAGCTTAAATGTTTAAAAATAATGAATGCTCACAGTGCTAAAGGTGAATATAAATACACGTTCCAAATTATAACAACGTAAGCAAACACAATATTCGATCAACTAGGCAAAAGTTAAGAGCAGGCTCCTGGCGCGGCACTGGCGAACAATCTGATATTTAATCTTATGGAATCAGCTTTACAGTTGAATTTCGCGTGTGTGTGTTAACGCGATTTGCGTACTTTACTTCGGGCGTAAATGCACATTTTCGATCATTGCGAGCTCAGTAATTATTCTAAGACACTTTCGTCTTAGCCGTTTTATCAATACCTTTATTCTCTCACTGTCGGTATTTATATCATATGTTATGCAATGTAGGAGAAAAATCCAATAATCTCTTAAAACTATATAGTTATACAAAATAAAAAGTCTCCAGCGAAAACCAATAAATCGTGTTTTCGTTTTAGCCATACGAAAGAAAAAAGTTCAAAGAATCAGCTGTGTAGTTTTTCACGTTCAGCAAACTTGCGACCGACTCGACTCAACATATGCTAGCAAAAATGCACTTATTTTGGGAGCCTGCTCTTTTTATTCTTTGGCGAAAGTAAAATTCCAAACTCACAATGGTTTACTTTCATATATTATTGTGTATTTATTTATTTTTACTAATTCCGGACTCAAGAGTTTTACAAGTAGGTGTACGTGGGCTGCCTTTTAAGTTTTGTCCTTTAAAGAAAAAAACACAACTAGAACCTTATAGTACTTTTTATTGTTTTTCAAAGTATTCACCACGTAGCTTGAAACACTTTTCCATTCGCTCAAACCAGTAATTATAACATTTATTCCACTCTAAAGTGGGGGTGTTCAAAATGGCTGACTTGAAAGCGTCGACTGCTTCTTCACCGGACTGGAACCTTTGACCACGAAGACTTTTCTTAATTTTAGGAAATGTAAAAAAAATCGTAAGGGCTTAGGTCAGGACTGTATGGAGGATGGTCAAGAATTTCTACTTTTTCCCGCTTCAAATACTGAATCGTTTGTCGAGCGCTGTGTGAACTTGCGTTGTCGTGGTGCAGGATGATGGGTCTCGTTGAGTTAGATTTTCGAAGTTGGGCGATGACTTGTGGTAAACAAACTGTGGTATACCACTCTGCGTTAACCGTTCTACGATCTTCAAGTGCAATAGTCGCAACATGGCCGGTTTTTCCAACGAGCGTGGCCACCATCTTCTTTGAAGTGCTTTGAGAACGAACAACTTTAGTCGGCTTTTGCTCGTCTTGGAAGACCCAGATTGTAGATTGTTGTTTGGAATGAGGATCGTAGGCAAAGATCCAAGATTCGTCACCACTGATGATGTCGTAGACGTGATTTGACTCTCCTCGGTTGAACCTTTGCAGAGTTTTCTTACACCATCTGACGCGGGCCGCCTTGTGATCGTCGGAAAGCAGATGCGGTATCCAACGGCAAACTAGCTTTCTCACACCAAGATGAAGCGCTAGATCTTCTGACTGGTTGTCCCTGAGATGCCTAATAGAGCCTCTATCTCTCGATACGTCACATGACGATCTTCGAGAATTAGTTGTCCCACAGCAATGATGTTATCTTCAGTGAAGGCGGATTTTGGACGTCCTTCGCGAGATTTGTCACTAACACTAGTATGTCCACGCTGGAATTCTAAATACCAGCGTTCGATAGTCCGCAGACATGGGGCTTCATCACTGAACACAGATGTTAGCTCTTCAAAACACTAAAGCCGTGTCAGGCCTCTTCTAAAGTTGTAGAAATTTATTGCATGAACATTTTCCTTAGAAAGATTCATTTTCGTACGTAACCTGACAGATTCCAATCGACGCTGTGACTTAACAATAGCATTAATCCTAATACTTTCAACTGTTTTGAGATTCAAAATTTAAACACATTCGAATATAGCCTCCTAAGACCCCGCGTACACAATTTTGTACAAAATAAAAATCTTTTATCAGGCCCAGCTTTGTAATATAGTGTATAGTAGTAACCGCCCACTGTACAATATTTTGTACTTATTCTTTTAGCACCTGTATTTTTTTTCAAATCTTCCCGCGATTAGTTTCACATGTCTGAATTACTTGATTAGTCTATATTGTCTATGATATCAATGCTGCTAATGAAAAAAAAAGTAAACTGTCAAAACCAGCTGTGATGAACGACGAAACATGCCGCTCCCTCGTGCTAAGAGTAAGTTTAATCTGAAAATACTTATATAATCACTACTTTTCCCACGTCACTGTTGATTTTATTTTATACTATAAGGTGTAAATATTACACACTATTAATAATTTTTGTGGCTGTATTGAATATAGATGATTTACAGAGTCATTAATTATTTTGTCAAATTTTTTGTACCTTGGTTCTCAGTATCAAACGTTAGTTATCTGCTTTTAATTGAGAATATTTTTGTTTTTACTTTTAGATCTTCATGAAAATCAGATTTTTGAGTGTCTGAATGAGTCAGAAAACGAAGAGGACCCTTTTGAAGATAATGGGACAGATGATGAGTACAGGCCTGATGAAAGAGAGGAATCTTCATCCTCAAGTTCTTCAAGTGAAGATGAACAGCCGCTTGATGAAGATGACAATGATGATATGCCGCTGCATGAACACGAGGTCGCCCACGTGGGACACGTGGTTGTAGTCGGGGAAGAAATACAAGCACTCGCGGAAGAAGTGGTCGTGGGAGTAGAAGTCAGAACAAAAAAATGTACCATTCGCTTCATTTCCCACATGTTGGACTTATCGGCATCAAACGCTTGGATTCAATTTCGAAATGACAAATTGGAACAACAAATCCCACTCAAAAAAATACAATCTTTAAGGCAATGGAAGATGCAGTTGGCCGAAGACATTATTGAAGAAAATACTTACTATGAAGATGCATTAGAAGAAGAGGATAGTTCAGAGCCCGAAATTCTAAAAAGAGGAAGAGGAAGGCCAGCAATAGTTCCTATTCCCTCAAAGATTCGTAGACAGCAAGGAGCATTGCACATGCCTGTCTTTGAAGGCATAGCAAACAGATGCCGTTTGCCTGGCTGCAAGAAGAGAACTACCGCCAAATGCAGTACCTGCCTGGTAGCTCTTTGCCTAACATCCACTCGTAATTGCTACAAAGCATTTCATGAGTAATATAACTAATTTCTAAGAGTTTGATTAAAGTTCCTAAAACTAATGTTAAAAAATATTTTTTGTTACTTATTTTTGTTATAAGTGAGTCTGAATTATTCCAAAGATGATTAAATATTGTAATTTTAGTATTGTGAAAACTGGTCAAAGTGCCTTAAAGTGCCTTATTAGAATTTAAGCTTAAAGATAGCAGACTGAAAGATTCTGTCCTCTGTTTATTTTCTATAATATCTATAATAAAGCTTATTTTTTGTAATTTTTATTTATTATTTTCTCTGCAACATTAAGACCCACTGTACAATATTTTGTACAAAAGATAGAACGACATAAGGTGACCCAAAATGTCCCGTAGACACCTGGTATTACGGTAAAAATACTCTTGAAACCCTAAAAGGCATAACTTCAAAATTACGATGTTTTATATCTCTGGGTCTGACAGCAATAAATTAATTTGTGCATAATTTTGTACAGTGGGTTTTTACGACTACCTAGGATAATTCTGATCTGGGTCTTAGGAGGATAGAACAGTTCCAAATTCAAAATTGCCGGGAAATATGGAAACGACAGAACTAAAAGGCATGCCAGGTATAGGTACTTAGACATCAGTGCTTCTATTTTTTGAATATCTCTCGGCAATCATCGCATCGCAACAATTTGAATTCAGAACGTACTTTATTATTGACGAAGTTTGCCGAGCGACACAAAAAAAACCTTTTCGTCACACCTATTTGAAAAACGACGATTGCTTCCTCAAGAAATGAACACAAAATTTAGGGAGGTTTTTCTCTCTCTCTTCTGATTGGTTCGCGTTCGTGCTGATACGAACGCGGAATCAGAATCAGAATACAGAACGGTCAAACCAATGTCTATAGGTACATTTTTTGATGTGTAACATCTTTGCTCTCGCTTTCCTGCAATTTGTGGGAGTGATTTCGTGAAATGGGACGGAAAAGTGTCCCATGTGACGGAAATGTGTAACAGGGAGTCGCGTTTTTTCAGGCTTTAAAAGCGCGGAAAAGGCAAAGGTATCTATGACCATACAGCCTAGTCTGCCGTATCTTTGCCGTCCTTATATAAAGTACTAGCTGTTTCCCGCGGCTTCACCCGCGTGGACCACGTTTCTATGACTTTTCGAGGGTGCGCAGGCGGCGAAATCCTATACGTTCGACAACCAAACTATAACCAATCTGGGTGACGAGAGGGTGAGTTCGCAATCTAGAGAGCGGCAGGGAGTGTCCATACTGTATGTTAGTACTAATATATATACTTTGCTCTACCTCTCCCACTAGGATTCCCTGTGCCGGGAGAGTCACTCTCTTCCCAGTAATAATAATGTAAAGCTACAAATAAAGGAATAGTCACATAAAATAACATTAAAAAAAAGTTATAGTAAGCTATCCGTATAATAAAATAACAGACATAACGCCTTCGCTGACTTTTTTAGTCCTAGTAAAGAGGAACAATTCTATCAAGCATTATTTTGTTATATTGCAAAACAATAAGACAGAATTTTCGATGAAAGCTCTCAGTCGGCTTGATTTGCCTCGAACAATTATCGCCATATGTCAACAAAACAATATTAAACTATACGTAGGTACACCTTGCTCTTGAATCACTCTATCTATTAATGAAAACTGCATTAGTTACTGCCTATTTTAAAAGATGTAAGAGGGACAGAGGGCGGGAAGCGACTTTGTTCTATAGAAGGTAGGCACAGTATACAGGGTCTTCGGCAGATGGTTGAAAATACGAAAATGGGGGATAGGTGGGGTCGCCTCCCACCTATTTTGAGAATTAAAAAAAATCTAGGACTTGTAATTTTTTTTACAGGATTTTTTTTCCTTTTTTTAGAAATTTTGCCATTTTTATACCTTTGAACACATGTAACTTTTTGTTTTTTAAAGCTAGCTCCAAAATCTTTTTTTTAATAGACTTTTATAAGATTGTCGGCTCTAAAAAAAATTATGTTTGTTTCAAGTTATTGCTAAAAACAAAAATGTGGGCCCCCGAACTTAAAAAAAAGTTGAACAAAAATTTAAAAGTCAACTTTGCGATGCATTTAAAAAAAAAAAAATGGGGCTGGAAGGCTTCTGTTTTTTTTAAAACATCTCTAAAGCTTAGGCTTTTGAATGGTATGTAATTTGTTTCGGTATCTTTTTTGTAACCGGAGTTGTTAATTTTTTTTACTCAATTGGACCATGTTGACGAAATTCCACTAGTTACATGTTTTGTGAAATGTATCAAATGCAAAGTTGAAAATAATGTAAATACTTACTGTTGGGACGGTTACAAAGAGCAGGTACGTTTTTTTACATTCTTGCACACACATAATGGCTATCTTTTGTCATTTATTGGCATATTGGAGTTAGCACTTCCATATGCCAAGTTTGTTAAGTTTTTTTGTTGTTTGTCACTTTTTGTTATTATCAGACGTTTTGTTAAGACTTTGTTGTGGTTTAAAATGGCTCAATTTACTAATGCGGAATATGCGGACATTTTATTGGCATATGGAAGTGCTAACTCCAATATGCCAATAAATGACAAAAGATAGCCATTATGTGTGTGCAAGAATGTAAAAAAACGTACCTGCTCTTTGTAACCGTCCCAACAGTAAGTATTTACATTATTTTCAACTTTGCATTTGATACATTTCACAAAACATGTAACTAGTGGAATTTCGTCAACATGGTCCAATTGAGTAAAAAAAATTAACAACTCCGGTTGCAAAAAAGATACCGAAACAAATTACATACCATTCAAAAGCCTAAGCTATAGAGATGTTTTAAAAAAAACAGAAGCCTTCCAGCCCCATTATTTTTTTTTAAATGCATCGCAAAGTTGACTTTTAAATTTTTGTTCAACTTTTTTTTTAAGTTCGGGGGCCCACATTTTTGTTTTTAGCAATAACTTGAAACAAACATAATTTTTTTTAGAGCCGACAATCTTATAAAAGTCTATTAAAAAAAAGATTTTGGAGCTAGCTTTAAAAAACAAAAAGTTACATGTGTTCAAAGGTATAAAAATGGCAAAATTTCTAAAAAAAGGAAAAAAAATCCTGTAAAAAAAATTACAAGTCCTAGATTTTTTTTAATTCTCAAAATAGGTGGGAGGCGACCCCACCTATCCCCCATTTTCGTATTTTCAACCATCTGCCGAAGACCCTGTATATATTAGTACTAACGTACAGTATGGACACTCCCTGCCGCTCTCTAAATTCGACCTCACCCCCCCGTCACTCAGATTGGATGTAGATTGGGTACCAAACGTAAAGGACGAGCTACGCAAGCGCGATAAACGTCACTTATATTCACTTTGCGCGCCGCTGTGATTTCGTACACCGGAATAAAAAGCAACTAGTTACCGAACGTAAAGGACGAACTACGCATGCGCGATTAACGTCACTTATATTTACTTTGCGCGCCGCTCACCGCTCGACGCCAATAGGCGGCCGCGGCGCTGAGATGCCTCGTATCATGATTGGCTGACCACCAATATTATACGACCAAATCTAAGAACAATCAGTTCCTTTAAATGTTCATACTAGCTGTATCTTTTTTTTTTAGAAATGTAGTTCCTTTATGTTTTTCATGTCAGTTATCAGTTTGTTATTGTGGCTTGTGAGATATTTTGTTCGTTTTATTTATTGTTTGTAATAATTTGATTAGATGGTGTGAAAGTATGAGTTGTATAGAAATAACTAGTGGTGTAATATTATAAAATGTGATCTCGGAATTATAGATTGAGATTGACTATTAATGTAGGTTGCTAAATGAGATTGTTTCACGGACAAAAGCTCCTGTGTTTGAAGAACAAATGAACAATGTTATCCATGTAAGTTACTTAATCATGTAAGATAACTGTTGATTGTTGCTTGCAGCACAGTATATATATCTTGCAGTGTGCATGCAGTAAATAACTAACAAACATTCGTGACCAATACCGCCGGTGTGATTCAACCCTACCTGCATTCTTGCCTATAGATACGTCAGTTATATATATGTATATCATTTCTCGCTCGTTTGTATGGAGTGTCCGGGGTGTGAGGTATGTATGTAGAGATAGTTGCCTACAACAAGTTGACCTCGACATAAAAACGAAGGCTCGTCAAATAGAAGGGTCAATAGACTGAACAGTATCCTTACTTAACACTAATCGTATGTTATTTATTAGAGACAAACGGTCTTTCGCAAATATGCAGTTTAGAAATAAAAAAACTAACCGACCTATTTTATAGAAGTTGATCTAGACGAAAGAAAGAAAGTTCGAAAAGAAAAAGGCGAGTCTGGCTGTGGGTACGAACCATTTCGGACAACTTTCGACCTAGCCTACCTGTAACTTAAAATCTGTTTCACCTGCACACTTGCGATTTTGCGTGTCTAGTAAGACCCTCTCGATCACCTAGAATCCCTATTTTCATAAATATATCTTTTACCACATTTGAGATATTAACGTCCGAAAATCACTATTTTTATAACTGACTGATTATCAAAATTATAGGTAGATCACTTCCAGGTAACTTAGAAACTTGAATTTTGGCATCGAGGTAGGTTATTGGACATAATATAACAAAAATTAAAAAAAAAAATGGCCAAGTGTGAGTCGTACTTGCGCACTGAGGCTTACGTATCACCACTATAAGAAAATTTGTTATGTTCTGTGCTACTAATAGTGTAACTTGCCAAGTCTATATAGACAAGCCGTTTTATAAATAAAACGCCAATACTACAATTGGATAGTGGAAACACATTAAAAAAATCTGTTAAGCAACTGAAAACGTTGTACACAGGCCAGCATATCAAGCTAGACACTTGTAGTGCGATTCTGATCTATACGTATACGGCATAAGAACGGCACAAGTCCAAAGTGTGCTTGATGTGCTGCCCACTGTACATTCTCCATTATTTGGAGAAGTCTAAAATAAATCCGTCGAGTATTTTTCGGAGCCCCGCGATCAAATGACTGGACCGTTCACGGTCTGCCTGATAATATCTGGGCAGATCGCTATCTGCCGGATTCTTACGATCGCCGACAGTAACATTGGTACACAACATTATCATTCATCACACATCAGGACAGTTTTCCTGTTGGTGGAGGCTTGGGAGGGCAGGTCATGTATCGATATGGATCTCGGCCTTACACTTGAATTAGTATTGAATTTTTAACAATAGATGACGTCATTCGATGACGTATTATGCTCTTGAAGCTCTTGGTATGTTTATTAAGACTATGTTCTTCTCTAACTAATCATCATAAATGCGAAAGTAACTATGTAGAGTAGCCAGTAATTGCATGTAGTTCGACATAGTCCGGAGGAATAAGGAAAGCTTATTTCCGTCAAAAAATGATATCTACCCGAGCACAGCTGAGGCACACTATTACAATATAGCAGCTTACAGTAGTGCAACGAATGTACTTACGCAGAGCAACGGAAGGGTACTTGTGGGTCAGCGGACAGCGGGGCACGAGTTTGTCAGGCTGGCTAATACTGCTAGTACCTACGCCGTAGCGGCATCGAGCGACATCAAAGGCGTTGCGCTACTGTAAGCCATATCATTATACTGTGAATGCGGGCAAAGATAGTGTTCTAAAATGTGTGAGTGAATGCAGTAATATTCAGTTAGTTTCGCTAGCCCCCCACGAATAATTACCTAGCCCCCCAATTCCACAAGCCGCCCGCGGCTTCGCCCGCGTGGATATCGATTTTATGACTGTTATTGAGGGTGAGTGCTGCGAGTGTTGCGCCAGATCCATCAGGAATTATATCGGGCTATTCTGTTTAGAAGTCTATATCACTTTCCACCCCCTCAAAACCACCTCTGTGCAAAAAATCATAACAAATCCATTGTTACATTGCGATGTTAAAGAAATTAACCAAAAAAGAGCATTTTTTTAGTTCCCTCGGGAACTACTTCGGACTATGCTATTTTCAGGGAATAAAAAGTATTATTTCCTTCGCCGTGACATAGACTACCTTGCATGATAAATTTCATCAAAATTGGTCAAGGTGTTGAAGCATGAAAAGGTAACAAAAAAAAACAAACGAACACATTTTCACATTTCACTGCGCACCCTCGGAAATTCATAGAAACGTTGTCCACGCGGGTGAAGCCGCGGGAAACAGCTAGTGATTCATCAAGGGCTATTTATATGTCTCTGCATTTTAAATCTGTAATATCTTCGATAATATTCATTTAAATTACATGCTGGATAGGGCTATATTGATCTATATTAAATGCACAATGTATTTAAGGTACTTAATTGGATAAGGATTAATGCTGTATTGCATAAAAACGCTTCGTAAATAAGCCATTATTTCTCGTAAAAAGTAAAGAATAAAAAATGGTTATTGTGGGGTATTAGAGATAGACATATACCATCGCGGACTTTTTTGTAGACCTTTTTAAAGTGTACAATTTTGATCTATCTCGTAAGGGTTCAGTCAGCGTTTGCAATGTGAGCGCAAAAAATGTGTTTATTCACGACATCACATTAGATACCTATAAAATTATCAGTGTTTCTGTACTATATTATGCATGTATTATCTAATATATAAAATTCTCGTGTCACAGTTTTCGTTCCCTTACTCCTCCGAAACGGCTTGACCGATTCTCATGAAATTTTGTGAGCATATTGAGTAGGTCTGAGAATCGGCCAACATCATTTTTTTTTAGGGTTGGGTAGTGTAGTGTAGTGTATGTAGGGTAGGGTAGTGTAGGGTAGGGTAGTGTAGGGTAGGGTAGTGTAGTGTAGTGTAGGGTAGTGTAGTGTAGGGTAGGGTAGGGTAGTGTAGTGTATGTAGGGTAGGGTAGTGTAGGTTAGGGTAGTGTAGGGTAGGGTAGTGTAGTGTAGGGTAGGGTAGGGTAGGGTAGTGTAGTGTAATGTAGTGTAGGGTAGTGTAATTTAATGTAAGGCGGTACGTAGTTCGCCGGGACAGCTAGTTATACATATAAACCTTCCTCTTGAATCACTCTATATATTTAAAAAAACCGCATCAAAATTAGTTGCGTAGTCTTAAAGATTTAAGCATACATAGGGACAGACAGACAGCGGGAAGCGACTTTGTTTTATACTATGTAGTGATATACAGGGTGACTGGTAAGTAGTGCAAATCCTTTTAAGGGGATAAACTACATCTAATTTAGAACAAAAAAAGTCATATTCAACAACGATTTTCGAGTTAAAGCCCATTTAATTTTTCAATTTTGTATGTAAAACGCATTTAGCCTACACTACCCTACCCTACCCTACATACACTACACTACACTACCCTACACTATCCTCGACTGCATCATCACTTACCATCAGGTGAGTTACAGTCAAACGCACTCACACTTTTAATAAAAAAAAAGTATTTTTTTAACTTTTTTTATTTTAATGGAAATATGATAAAATAAGGAAGTTTTTATCGCATTTTGCAAGTCAACTATATTTTAGTTTTTTTTTTGGAAAATCACAAAACATTTAAACAAATGCGTTTTACATACAAAATTGAAAAATTAAATGGGCCTTAACTCGAAAACCGTTGATTTCCGACCCCCAGTTAATATGACTTTTTTTGTTCTAAATTAGATGTAGTTTATCCCCTTAAAAGGATTTGCACTACTCACCAGTCACCCTGTATAAGTCCACTGATAAAATATTATGGTTGGTGTATGAACCGGGCACACCTATGTATGAACCGGGCACACCTACCCCTGAAAGCAACAATTCATCATGAATGTCACAGATAGTCCGCTTTGCATAGGATATCTTGAGACAGATGAAACAGTCAGTGACCCTGGACTGCACTGGTCTGACCGAACACTGTGTAAAAATCCTCAATGACATGGGGTCGCTCCGAGAAGCCTGCGAATGTCCCAAGAGACTTGTAAGGCTGGCTTTTGTAAGGAGCTGGGTTGTCTGGACTAGCCAACCACACCAGCACGCATACAGGACCGTAAGAATCCTAATGCAGAAACGGAAGTCCACTAAAATTACCAATGACCTTTACAAGGTCACGGCAAAATCTGCACAACTTGTGTTATTACATACTTTTATAATACTATTAACAACTTTGTAATAACTACCACTCAGGAACGTAAATAAAGTATTAGCCCCCGCGCGTGAATATAGATTAAGTGTTTCTCGTCATTGTAACCCCTCTGGTAATGGTAATTTATTTTAAGTATTATTTGTTTTCACTTGAGTGAAGACCAGTGAAAAGGTGTTGTGATGGCAAGAAGAGATAAGTTGAAATTCTGATTGGGATTGATTATCGTACAATAAATAGTCTAAATTCTAAGTTTTTTTTTATTAAAAATTTTGGCTGCACCTCACCTCACCTCATATTTATATTGTATCTTTTTTTATTATTCACAATTGGTATCTGTGTATCCACCCGGTGCTATATCACCTAAACTGAGGAGATTGGCGTATAATTTGGGCTAAGGCTTACAACAATAATTTTTTTTTCTTTTTTTTTTATTTACAATTGGTAAGCTCTTGGCATCATCTCACCTAATGGTAAGTGACGATGATGCCGAAGATGGAAGCGGGCTTACAAAGATTCCCCAACGCAATGGAGTACTGGCTATCTTATCTTCAAGCTGGAACACATCAATGTTGTTAACACTGATGTTTGGCGGCAACACTTGATAAGATGGTATAAAAAATACTTTTAGGGTTCATATTTATTTATTCCTTGTAACAATGGGTATTGTATAGGAAATTGAACTTACAAAACTACAGCAACACAAAGTACAACAAAAATTAAAAACTAAATCTCATGTATTTTTTTCCTAAATAAAATGTCACCCTTATCTATAAAAATTAATGTCAGAAGATACATTTAATTAAAACAAATAACACAAGACAGAGAATCTGAAACAAGTCACATTAGACGAAAAGCAATATAAAAGTTTTGAGGCTAATTATTATTAATAAAGTCTTCAATTTTATAAAAGCACTTTTCCATTAAAAACTTTTTTAATAACATCTTAAAATTTGACTGATTAATTGCTAATTTCAACCTTGCTGGAAGTGAATTGAACATCAGGACCACCTGATGTCGTGCACAATGTCTTGCAACGACTAATTTGGGTACTCTTGAGTGTTGCATGTTATTTGTTCTCTTTTCTAGGCGTCTATCTCTTTCCTGCAATGTTTCATATCTATCAGGGTGCTTCGACAGACCCGTTAACAAGACTAAAATGTAAAGGCTCGGTACAGTTAGTATCTTAAGTCTTTTAAAATGCTCTCTGCAAGAGACCCATTGCGGAATACGTGCAATTGTTCTAATAGCCCTTTTTTGTAAAACAAAAGCTTTATGAATATTATATCTATAACTATTTCCCCATAATAGAATGCTGTATCGGAGATGGGATTCTATTAGAGCATAGTATACTATTTTTAGTTGTCTGTCAGTCAGTACATCTCTTAAGCTCCTTAACGCATAACAGGCAGAGCTAAGCTTACCGTCTAATTTATTTAGTTCTTCTTTCCAGTTTAAGTACTCATCAATGTATATTCCTAAAAATTTCACTGTACGTACCGTGGTTAGCGTGTCATTATTGTACTTTACTGTAATGACATCGGAGCTTCTTGCCGTAGTTTTAAATAACATAGTATATGTCTTACTTGCATTAAGAATGAGATTATTTGCTCTAAACCAATTGCCGAAGATATTTAATGCTGTCAAAAGTTTTTTATTAAGTTCTTCGATGTTACCGGCAGAGATTATGGCATTCGTGTCATCTGCATAAGTCACAATATTGATGTCAGATATATTTTTGTATGTATAGTCTATCAGGTCATTAGTAAATATAATAAAAAGTATGGGACCTAGGATTGATCCTTGGGGAACCCCTCTTTTAATCTTTACTCTTTTTGATTGACTACTTTTAATTTCTTCCTCGGCAGTGTATTTCAGTTCAACAAATTGGTGTCTATTAGTTAGGTAGGATTCAAAAAGTTTAAGAACTTTGCCTCTTACTCCGTAGTGAGACAATTTTGCTACAAGTAGCTTATGATCCACCGTGTCAAAAGCGGAACTCAGATCAAGGAACAGTCCTGCCACTTTGAACTTATCATTAAGTTTGTGTACAGCATCGTCTACTAGTTGCTCGATTGCATCTGTCGTACCGATGTTGCCACCATAGTAAGAAATAAAAGTTATAGAACTAAAACCTGACTACAGAAAAGTATAAAAACAAGAAATTCTCGCCTGTAGTCATAGCCTTTATTTTTTCCTTCATCTGGGGTAATAGCCGAGGTCGTAAGCCATAATGATAGGTACTTATGATAAAAATTTTGATTACATTACAGGCGGGAAACTCTTGTTTCATACTTTTCCGTAGTCGGGTTTTAGTTTTTTTTAACTTTTCATTTATTTCCATATTTTTTGTGCTCAAAGTAGCCATCCCAACTCGTTCGCTACCCGCGGCGGCGTGTCGTGTCGCTTAATTACAGCGCGTGAACATTGAGCCATCTCATAATATCGTTTGTGAGACCATTTGCTAAGAAATTAAAAAAAACATTTGCAAATATAATACATATTGTATATTTAGAATAAACTGGTAAAGACCTTTCTTTTGATACTAAACATGATATGAACATCTAAAAAATATTTTTTTTGGGTCGGGTAATTCACTTTTAATATCTGCCTTGTTGATTTTTTTTAAATGCTATATTATGTCCTACGACACGCGGAGCGATGGCACGAATCATAAGATAACATATTTGTCAAAATCGGTTAAGTGGTTTAGGAAGTACGAGGGAACAGACCATACATACATAAATTGTCAAAAACATGACCCTTTTTTTCACTTTTTTTGTCTCTCAACGGCTTAGCTCAGAGACTTAGTACTAGAAACTCTAGATAGCTGTAATAGTGCATGGGTATTAATCACGATTCACGACGACAGTGGTAAAATAAAATCTTATTGTATAGCTTGTATCGCGGGCTTTAAGGGGACCGAATCAAGAAATTTCGTAACGAAAATAAAACCTGACACCCCAAAAAAAGAGTTATAAAAAACTTACAGTACCATCTATCTATCCGTCATGATGATGATGATGACGATGGCAATGATGTTGGCAATGGCGATTGATGATGGCGATCGATGATGATGATGATAAACTTTCTTAATGTTAATTTATTACATAAACATCCTGCGCACCAAAGACTATATGGTACTGGTATATACTGCATAAATAAAAAATAAATAAATAATTACAATTGCATAAGTTGATAAAAAATGCTATGCAATAGCTTTACTGCGGCAGTCCCTGAGTGCCACGCGTCTTTTTTGTCTATTCTATAGTGTGGGGTGTTTTTGGATAGGTCTTTCAAAAATATTGAGGATGTGTGATAACCATTTTTTGATTCAGGGATAAGTTGCTAAATATTAAGCTTTAAAGTGCTAAATGAGTCAAGTGACCCCCTCCAAAGCCTAGGTTTCCTCTCCAATAAATAGCAGTGCCGTCATTTAGCGCAATTAGGATATATTATGCGTTCTTAGTTTAGGAGTAATAGTTGACCAACTACCCACTTGCCCCTGAAATTATTCATCACATCAGCTCATATACTGCACCACCAAGGGGCTTGAGGCTACCTGAATTAGGGATAGTGAGCTTAGGTCAACCGTGCGGGCCAGTGCAGGTTGGTTGACTTCACACACAACCTTTGAGGTACTTCGCAGGTGTGTCCAGGTTTTCTCAGAAGATTATCCTTCATAGTAAAAGCATTGAATATATGTACATACGAAATCAAAATTCGAAAATACATTTGTATGTCACTGGATCCTAGATGGGAGATAGCAGCCGAATCCCTTTTGCATGTGCATTGTTGTTGTTCTCCTGACTTGGAAACCATATAATTTTAATTTATTTTTGCAAAATAAAATGTGCAGTTGGATTGGTAAAAAGTTCATAGATTTTTGATACCAAATATTCTATTACCAACTGCAAAAAAAATGTGTTTTAAATATACTTTTATTTTTTTAAAGACTGTGGAACCCTACTTTGCGCGAGTCCGACTCGCACTTGGCCGTTTTTTTCTTTTAAACAAAATGTAAGTTTTTTTCTAAAATTCTTGGTGAGAACTTCTGATTACATATATTATTGCCAGAAAATTAGGAATGATTTTAACATATCATAGAGTCGAGACTGACCAGATTATGGCGTATAGCATGTGAATAAAAACGAAACGGATTTTTAATGTAAGTATGTTTGTATGTCAGGAATTGAGGTCAAGCAGACATTTAGGTACATAAAAATCCTGTTAGATATTTCATATTACGAATATATCTCACAAAGCTCTACAAGGCTATCAAACTAAACAATTTATTAATTAGCCAAAACATTTGCGCCTAAAAATAATAATTTCCGGTGAATTCGAAAGTCACGGAAGACCATTGTAAGAAAATGAAAATTTCGAGTTTTCGCCCACGCAAAGAACTTTCAAGACAAAATTAAGATCTTATAGTAGCTGGCTACATTTAGTATCAAAGAACAGATGCAAAAGATGGCTTTTTGTTATTTAAATCAATTGAATTTAAATGTACTCGAATGAAAAATTTTACTTTTTGAAAATAGTACATAATAAAACACTTACCAGTAGATATTAATTGAAGTGAAAGCACACACAAACTATTTTATTCATCGGCTTTTTTAGAGCTAAATAATGCAAGGAAAATTAGTTTTAAAATAAAAATTAAGGTGAAATCAACATGACACACTTTTCGCCATTTCGGTCAAAGAGGCAGTGTGACCATCTTAAAAGTGATGAATCTGCCCGACATTGGCAAAAAATCTGCCAAAACCTTCCAAACTCGACTCCGGAAAACGCCAAAAATATGCCATCATTTTATTGCCTCCATGGGGACGGAGATGAATAAGTATATAATGTATATTATTATAAAGTAACTTATTTAAAGGAATTTGAATGAATGAATGAATGTCATTTATTGTCTGACTGTTAAGCTTATGTGCTAGTTTTAATTGCAATTCTTATTGTTAGAACAGTCTACCTTAAACAGGCGTACAATATAAAATTACAATTAATTACTCAAGTATCTATTATTAACTTCAATGTCAAAAAAGATAATACAATTTTATAATAAGTAAGTCAAGCATAAGACAAATTAAAATATAAATAATTGTTAAAAACTCATCAAGATTGTAGAACACATTTTCAATTAACCATTTCTTTAAAACACTATTGAATTTTAATACATTTAACTCCTTGAACTCATTTGGTAATTTATTATAATTTTTTATAGCATTAATGTAAGTGCTCTTATCATAAATCATTGTCTTGACAAATGGTAACTTCAGTTGATTGGTCCTACTAGGTACATTTCTAAGAACCTTGTTTTTTGGTAAAAGCTTCTTCTCAAAAAGGTTAATGTTAGATTTAACAAAAGTACATAACTCGAGCACATATTATATACCTGTAAGCGTCAAAAAACCTTTTTCATTATATATTATACGTAGAGATTCGTCGAATTTCAAGTTGTATAAAATTCGAAGGCATCTTTTTTGCAGTGTGAATGTACTGGAGACATTTACGGAGTTACCCCAAAAAATAACTCCATATGTTAGTAACGGGAAAACCATACCATAGTAGGCGTTCCTTGCCACTTCCAACGATGCCACATCTATCAGGACAGATAATGCATGGCAACTACTAGCAATTTTACTATTTATTTTGTCAATAAGTGACTTCCAGTTAAGGTGTTCGTCGACTGTAATGCCTAAGAAATTAGCTTGTTGTAGAGGTAAATAATTGTAATAAGTGAGGACTTATTGGCCCTTTAGTAGACTGTACCTTTAGATTTGCTTTTTGCTTATTGTACTTTCTTATTTGCATCAAATTCGTTTTAGTTGTATTTACTTCTAAGTTTATACTACTTAGCCAGTTAGACACATTTTCAACTGTTCGGCATATTTCATCATTGTGATCTTTATCATTTATAAGATTGTCCTTGGTGATAATTATAGTTATATCATCGGCGAACATTACACAATGATGGTTTATGAGTGAGGGCAACTCATTTACATATATAAAAAACAGGAGTGGCCCTATTATGCTTCCTTGGGGCACATCCAAAACTGATTTAGCGAAATCTGAATGAATTTGTTCAACTGTTCTTGTAGTATTATTAAATGCATCGAGGACTGTGGACTGTATTCTATTAAGGAAATATGATTTTAATAAAGAGAAAGCATTTCCTCGCAAACCGATGTTCTCAAGCTGTCCAAATAAAATTGAGGGAAATTGGCAGTCAAAAGCTCGTGACATATCCAAAAATATAATAGTTGTGCATAGGTTTTTGTTATTAATTGACTCCCAGACCTTTGGAACTGGCTCTCTTATCTTCAAGCCGGAACACATCAATGCTGTTAACATTAATGCATTAAATAAGATGAACATAGAATATATAGCTAGGTTTGTTGAAAATCCTTTGCGAAAACCAAATTGAAACTTACTTATTGTGTTGTCCATATTTAGAAAGTCACTTATTCTATTGTATATTACCTTTTCAAATATTTTTGAAAAGCTTGGTAAAAGAGCAATAGGGCGATAATTTTTCGGATCATCTTTTGACTCTTCTTATACAGAGGTTTGATTATGGACACTTTTAAACTATCTGGAAAGGTACCACATTTGATCATCAGATTAATCAAATAAACTATAGGCTTGACTATGTAGATTATGCAAGACTTTACAACTTGAATGGTTATTCCATCATATCCACAGCTCTTTTTATTTTTGAGTTTTTTAACAGTATTTTTGATTTCATCCTCGGTTACGGGTTTCATAAATATGCTGTTGCAGTTGCTATTAAAGGTCGGTTTGTAACATGTTTTGCAATAATTTATTATTTTGAGTTGTAAGCGTGTTAATCATGTAATTTGCAATATCTGATTGTATCGTGATAGTACTTCCCGCTGCAACTAGTTTATTTATAGTTTGTTTTATTTCATTAACACGCGTTGTATGATATTTTATTAAACCCCAAGTAGCTTTTATTTTGTTAGTACTTTGTTTTATATAGTTTAGGTTGGAATTTTGTTTAGACGGTCTTATAGCAGATTTTAAAGTTCGTTTAAACTTTTTATAATAATTAACGCTGTGTGTTGGTTGGTCGCGCTGTAGTTGAAGATAAAGTTGAAGTTTCATCTTGCTGGATGCTTTGATGCCTCTTGTTTTCCAGTTATGTCTTTTTTTATACGTCACTTTAGTGCGTTCTATCGGGAATCACAGATCATATATTAATTTAAATATGTCCATAAATTTATTGTAGGCGGTATCTACTTCAGCAAAGTCGTAAACCTCAGAAAAACTTACCTGCGAAATGTATCTGATGAATATATCCAAATGAGTATCAGTTTTTATTTTATATTCGTACCAGTACCTGTGTCTTAAACATGGCTTACATGTTAATGTTATTAATTGTCCAGTATGATCTGACAATCCAATGTTCAGATTCATATTTTTTGATATTGGTTAATATGTTATCTACACAAGTCTTTGATGTGGCTGTTATACGCGTAGGTTCATTGATAGTTAAATTTAAAATAATGGTTATTTTGTAAATTCTTAAAATTATTGGTTTGTCGATTAACATTCAAAATTTCAATATTAAAATCACCCACAATAATAAGGTTTTTATAGATGTTTCTTGGTTTTCTAAGTAATTCATGAAGTATCAGATTTAATCTATTGAAAAAAGCATCGATATCGCTATTTGGGGGTCGGTAAACACAAACAACCGTGAGATTTAGTTCTACGATATGTATACCACAGCACTCAATGATCTTTTCGATCGAACTGGAAACTAGCCAATCAAGGTTATTGCATTCTATTGAGTTTTCTATGAGGATACATACGCCTCCTCTTGTTATTTTAGTTCTTGAGTCGTATGCTACAAGCTTATATCCATCTAAAATAAGAGTGTTTATAATTTTGGTGTTTATGAAACATTCAGATAAACATAAAATATCTAGTTTTGAATTTAAAGTGGCTTAATATAAATCAATATCGTTAATTTTCGCCATAAGACTCATTATGTTTTGGTGAAAATATGCGAAATTTGTTCTTGATGGGGACAAACAAATTTTTCCCTTGATCGAGTTGCAAGATCTGACGGTTGTTTCGAGTCTTTAGCAGCCGGATCACTATCATTAGAAACTGGTGGAGTGCTTGAAGATGGTGCTGTCGTGGTACATTTTAATATTTTATTCTTTATAACTGGAAAATAGTCTAGAATTGACGTTTGCATTTTTTTGCTAATGAGGGCTTTTTGGTTAAGTAATTGCACTCTTATGTGGTTATCAGTTGAGAAGTTTCTAGAACGCCAAGAATTCTTAGTTGTACGTGTTTTACTATGGTATCCTAAATATTTAGTATCGTAGTCCATATAGTCAATAGCAAAATTTAATTTTCTTATTAAGGTTTTTTGACGGTGATAGTTACTGTCTCCTGATTCAATAAATTTACGAGTATGGAAATTTTTACTTATTAACTTAATCTGATTATTTAACATATTTTCATTAAGGCTATCATTTCTTAGTATATTTAGAATAAAAAAAAAACATTTTTTGAATATCTTTTGAGAGTATTATACAATTCACATGTTATCTTAGTAGGATTACAGTCATTCTCACCTACACTTAAAATTATTTTGTCATTATCTCCTATTCGGTGACCTTTCATTGCGTCGAGAATTTCGTCTGTAGTTTCGCCAGGTTTAGTGCTGGAGAAGACTTTGTATTTTTTATATTTTGTGTTGCTCCTTGAGTCTAGAAGTTTCGCAGCCAGGTCAACACACTGTTGTCCACCGAAAATCCATATTGTTTTTTCGTGGCATTTTGAAGGTTTTTCATGAGCGGATGTGTTAATTTCTATTTAAGAAGGCGTTTTCTTCGCTTTTAAAACAGCTTCTTCCTCTTGACTAGAGTTAATAGTTATCATCTTGGTGGTGCTCTTATGAATTATCGGCGAAAGAATATTATTTGAAAGTCTATGTTTATATTTATTTGTTGCATTAGTCTTTGGCGACTTGCATATATTAGTTAGTTGTTGTATTTTATTTTCATACTCTGATATTTTTTCTTTTAGCGAAAAATTTTCAGTTACCAAAAGATCTATTTCATTTTCTGCTATTTGTAGCTTAGTTTGTAGACTGTCCATTTTCTGTTTTACATCATTAATGTCATCGGTAGTATTATGTCTCCTATCTGGGCAGCTTCTATTTATTTTGCTTACCTCAATTTCCATGGTACTACTTAATATTTCATCTTCTGATAGTGTTTCATATGAGTTTCCAGTAGGACTGTTAACGATGATTTTTTGTCTTTTGGTAACATTGTCAACATTATCATCAATATCATTTGCAACATTCGCCATATTCGAGAGGCCTTCTAAAACTACTGGAGTACTATTTAACGGCGTATTTGGCGTAAAAGGTTTTGATGTAGGCGTAGAAGGTTTGACTTTTGTAACAGGAGTGGACTTTGCTGGCTTGTGAGATGAATGAGATAGTTCTATATTTATTTCAGGGTTTTGGTTTAGCATCATAAAAGTAATAATCACAGTGGCCAGCATATGAAACTGGACGAAATTACGAGATCTTATTATCTGACAAATAAAAAAAAATGATATTTAGGATAGTACGTATGTTAATAAATGTTTATGCTCTAGAAGGTATTAAAATAATAGAATAAGCAAAGGAAAAGAAAATATGGTTATGTATGGATCTTGCAGCAAACACCATAAACTGAGAGTGTAATTTTAATTCTTGACATTATCTGTAAGCCATTAAGGTTTTTCTACGAGACCTTAGACGTTCTGTTGGACGATATAAATTCTATAATGACGTTATTGCTCTCCTTTATACTCAAAAAACTTTAAATCCAAAAAGGTACAAAAACTTGAAATTTCTCCGGAGATTCTCCGGTTATTTCATAAAGCCTGTTTTAAAAAACCGGAGATGAGTTTTGCCCCCGGTGCAAAGCACTAGTAGGTAGTAGGTACCCAGTTCTATAGTGTTTACTAAATCATAGCTACGAAACTTCAAATAGAAATATTTATTTTAGACTTCTCCAAATAATAGAAAAAGTACAACAGTTTTCAGTTTCATAAAAAAATATGTTCTGTTCTACTAAATGGTGTAACTTGGCAAGTTTAAATAATCAAGGTGCCAAGCAAGCAAAGCTTACTTTTTAAAAGTAAATATTAATATAGAATTAAAATGGATACTAAAAACATGCCAAGTTACACCATGCAGAAGCACAGAACATAACATTTTTTTTAAGAAACTGAAAACCGTTGTACTTTTGTTTTGTTTCTGCTCTATAATATCACAAACATCCTATGTATGTTTGAGTTAAGGAAAATATATAAGGCTAATAGTTTATAATTAGAATATTATAGTAGTTAAAATATATGTTATAATAAAATGAAGGTTATGAGACTGAAATTTTAATAAACACCTAATCGGTATCTGAAGGTCCTTGAGGTCTCTGACCACGAATCCGGGGTCACTTTCGAAGCAATCGGCGTAATTGTAAAACCTATCATACCTCGCATTCCTAATATAATCTATCGATATTAAAAAATGCCTAACAATAACCACAACACTATGAAAATGATACCATCTTTGGAAAAAATATTGCACGGAAAGTTTCAATAGTTTTTATTTTTGCTTTCATTTTAAAGAACTCCATGCAGAATAAACCAGGAGTATATTAAAAAAATAAAAAAACTTGTTTTTTAAAATTTTAAATGCGGTTTCAAAGTAACCGTTTAAAGGTCATTGGGCAAAATCTGACCCGGTTAACTAAAGTTATCCTACAAAAACCAAATTAGTTTTAAATTGTTAAGTATTAACCCACATTTCATTACAAATATATTTTTTTTTAAACCATGGGAATAAAATGTAAAAAAAATATATAAATGCGTAAATAAAACAATTTTAGTGAAGCACAAATCGATGGAGCCTCTTGCTAGTGAAAAGCAAAGTTGAAAAAATCGATGGAGCCTCTTGCTAGGGAGGAGCAGAGTTGAAAAAATAGATGGAGCCTCTTGCTAGTAAAAAGCAGAGTTGAAAAAATGGATGAAGCCTCTTGCTAGTGAAGACCAGAGTTAAAAAAATCGATGAAGCCTCTTGCTAGTGAAAAGCAGAGTTGAAAATATGGATGAAGCCTCTTGCTAGTGAAGACCAGAAATAAAAAAATCGATGGAGCCTATTGCTAGTGAAAAGCAGAGTTGTACAAATCGATGGAGCCTTTTGCTAGTAAAGACCAGAGTTGAAAAAATCGATGCAGCCTCTTGTAAATGAAGAGCAGAGTAAAAAGAAGTGATGGAGCCTCTTGCTAGTAAAGACCAGAGTTGAAAAAACCGATGGAACCTCTTGTTAATGAAAAGCAGAGTTAAAAAAATCGATGGAGCCTCTTGCTAGTAGAGTACGGCGTTGACAAAATAAATGGAGCCTCTTGCTAGTGAAGAGCAGAGTTGAAAAAAAAGATGGAGCCTCTTGCTAGTAAAAAGCAGAGTTGAAAAAATCGATGAAGCTTCTTGTTGATGGACAGCAGAGTGAAAAAAAGCGATGGCGCCTCTTGCTAGTGAAGAGCAGAGTTTAAAAAATCGATGAAGCCTCTTGCTAGGGAGGAGCAGAAATGAAAAAATAGATGGAGCCTCTTTTTTTTCAACTCTGCTCTTCACTAGCAAGAGGCTCCATTTATTTTGTCAACTCCGTACTCTACTAGCAAGAGGCTCCATTTTTTTTTAACTCTGCTTTTCATTAACAAGAGGCTCCATCGATTTTTTCAACTCTGGTCTTTACTAGCAAGAGGCTCCATCACTTCTTTTTACTCTGCTCTTCATTAACAAGAGGCTCCATCGATTTTTTCAACTCTGGTCTTTACTAGCAAGAGGCTCCATCGATTTTTTTAACTTTGCTTTTCACTAGCAAGAGGCTCCATCGATTTGTACAACTCTGCTTTTCAGTAGCAATAGGCTCCATCGATTTTTTCAACTCTGGTCCTTACTAACAAGAGGCTCCATCGATTTTTTCAACTCTGCTCCTCACTAGCAAGAGGCTCCATCTATTTTTTTAACTCTGCTCCTCACTAGCAAGAGGCTCCTTCGATTTTTTCAACTCTGCTCTTCACTAGCAAGAGGCTTCATCCATTTTTTCAACTTTGCTTTTCACTAGCAAGAGGCTCCATCGATTTGTACAACTCTGCTTTTCACTAGCAATAGGCTCCATCTATTTTTTTTACCTCAAGAACGTTTAAGGACGTTCTGTCACGTTGCTAACACGAAAGTTTTAACCTCAATATTATATTTTTCTTTTTTAAGCTTTTGGCTTGAATCCCATTAACTACGTTAATGCGACTAGAGACGTTTATCTAAACATCCTACCAAATTTTTTTTCTGTAGGCCGTGGGTATAGGTTTCATACTATGCTGCCAATGACCTTTGCGCTCGCAAACGGACGTATAGTTCCGATGACGTCACTCCTGTCTGTTGCTCAGACCAAAGAGAATATAATACATTACAATTACAATGTATTATATTCTCTTTGGTCTGAGTGACAGACAGGAGTGACGTCATCGGAACTATACGTCCGTTTGCGCGCGCAAATTTAAACGGTTACTTTAAAACCGCATTTAAAATTAAAAAAGAAAATTAAAACAAGTTTTTTTTATATACTCCTGGTTCTGCATGGAGTTCTTTAAAATGAAAGCAAAAATAAAAATATTGCATGTTGCCTATTGAATAACTTTACTTCTAATCTTAGGATCTGAAATTTAATTCGAAATAAATGTTTTTTAATGAATTGCACAACATTACATATTATTTCTTTAGTTCTAAATAATCACATTAATTTTACAAACTTTTAGTGTTCATCAATTAAACTGGGCAGTTTTACTATTCTGGTATCACCTTACCGTTGTCATTCTGTCAATTTTCATAAACTCAATCTTATTTAATACAGTTTTAAGTCTATTTTTATTAAATGATTTTAAAGGTTTGTTTTTTTGTTTTTGGGGGAGGTTACTTTAAAAAAATACCCAATAGCATCAACCTGTTTGTAGTGTGCTGTATGTGTAATGGCTCGCTCTAAAAAATAAACATCAGCGTTCTATTTAATTCTTCTATTCTGTGGTGTTAGTACTAAAAAATCAACATCAGCGTTCTATAGAAATCTCCTATTCTGTGGTGTAAACTATGCGCTTCAATCATATTAATTCTCCTTTCTACACAATGATATATAATCCAAAGGGAATCTAACCAACTTGCGTTATGTGGGGCAACCTATCTCTTTTAAAACAACCTTTCTCTTTTCAAATTTAAAATTCTCCTTTCAAAAGTGTTTTTTTTTCCTAGAAATGTCCTGTTCCTTCGAGCTATGAATTAAAAAAAAGTGGCAAAGTAAAAGCATATGTGTGGTAAAATTAATTTTGCGCATAGTAAACTGACACATAAAGTACCACTTTTCGTGCAACTGTATTGAAAATTTCTTTAATTATAGTCAGTGGCATGTTTTTCTGTTGTCATATCTTCATTCAACCAATAAGTACAAATCTTTATATCCCACTGCAATTTATCTTGGTGCCCTCGTCTCGTAGATTTTGTTCTGTTAATTAATTTTATTTTATTATTTACTTATTCTTTTATAATTATGTTGTGATAAAACCTTAATTTATGCCCAGGGTCAATGATACGGTTTCATATTCCGATTTTTACGAAGACCTTGTAGATTTTGCGCTACATGGTTTTAATTCTAACTTGGTCACATTACTGTGCCAAGGTTGTTTTTTAAGTATTAATAAATTTTTCATAGCATCTTTTAAACCTTTCCAGCGGTATATTGCATATTGTAAGTAGTTTCAAGTTTATGAATTAAGTTTTCTAAAATTTTTTCACAGTGGCACCTTATTTTCAGAGGTTACTAACTTCGCGTTTTATGACGTCCTCGGCGGGCGATGTGGCAGTTTCAAATCCTTACTATCCTTTTACTTACTAATTATAAATGTGAAAATGTTTATGTTGGTTTATTTGTTACCATTACCGCTTCAACACCTCGACCAATCATGATGAAATTTTGCATGCAGGTAGCCTGTGTCACAGGAAAGGATATATGCTACTTTTTATCTTATATCTTATATTATATAATTTCTTCAACATTCCAACGGAACAATGGATTGTTGTGATTTTATGCAAAGAAATAGTTGAGGTGGTGGGAAATGACATAGTTTACTAATTAGCATACCCTGACGTAGTTTTCGAGGGATATGGTGAAAACTCATTTCCACCTTCGCGCACGTTGGCATCGCAAAGGAGCAACGGATTGAAGTGATTTTTTGTATAGAATTGTTTGAGGGGGTGGAAAGTGACATAGACTGCTAATTAGAGTAGCCCGATATATACATTATACCAATAAAAAAAAGCAAAAGGTAAACAAAAATACTATAGAACAGACATTTGAAACTGTCAAATCCCTACTAAGTTTGTTTACATTGTGCTTCTTTTTTGTTTGTTTGTTTGTTTGTTTGTAAACTCTTTATTACTTTTAAAACAAATACATTAAATATTTAGACAAAAGAAAATACATTTAGCAAAGGCGAACTTATCCCTTTCGGGATCTCTTCCAGTCAACCTTGGAATGCTGAAAAGACTTCAGAGCATACGATCAGGTAAAGTTTACGAGTAAAAAAATAATATATTTAACTATCATATAATCGTCTCTAGTACTTATATTAATATGTACATAGATAACTATATCAATACAAAATATATATTTATATATAATAAATACATACTCTACTTACATATTATAATATATTTAGCTTAAGGGAGGAGGATTAAGGTAATGTTTTTTGAGTGCAGCCTTAAATGCAAGGAGCGAGGGGCTTTTTTATTGGTATAAGGTATAGTTCTTGTGTTTTTTATTGGTATAAGGCGTCGGTGACTCAACCGGTAACGACTCGGTCCCCCTAACCAGAGGTGCCGGGTTCAAATCCGGACGGCCAATGTACCAATGAGTTTTTCGAAACTTACGTACATATACTCACTGATTGCTTAAACGGTGAAGGAAAACATCATGAGGAAACCTGCACACACCTGCGAAGAAACTCGAAGGGTGTGTGTGAAGTCGACCAACCCGCACTGGGCCCGCGTGGTTGACTAAGGCCCAAACGCCCTAATTCAGGGTAGGCTCGAGCCCCTCGGTGGTGACGTATATGAGCTGATATGATGATGATAGTTCCTGAGGGGTCTGGAGAAAACTTATATACACGCTCAAGAGGTGCTTGCGGATCGCTCACCACTTACCCTCAATGACAGTCATAAAAACGATGTACATATTAGCGGAGCCGCAGGCAAAATCTAGTGCTTATATATTTTTGTATTGCAGCCGAATCGATCTAATAGGCAGTATAATAATTATGTTTCTATTCTATTTGCTGTATAGTTTAACCGTCCGTACCAACCCCCTTAAAAGTACACTTTTTACGTAACACTATTTTTGGAATGCCCGTTGGGATGACGAGGGAAATGTTCATCGAATTTACGTCAAAAAGTTGGCAGCCCATTTAACACTAAACCATCAGAAACCATCAGATCACAGCAAACAAGGTACTTGGAAATAAGGAATAATAATGATCCTAGGATACTACTCTGTGAGACTCCTAGAATATTTTTCTGATAATTTGAAAAAACCTGCTCAATTGTTATTGTGGTTTTGTTATATTTATCAATAACTGTTGCTTATATTCTGCCAGTGAGA